>VDFB02056351.1:33972541-34595069 GCA_007258455.2 Sequoia sempervirens | reverse complement strand
TTTGTAGGTTGTTCCCTTTATCATTAACTGCCATATTGTCATTGGATTTTAAGACAAATCTACAAACTCCTACTTGGCTACAAGTTTCTTCCTTTTCCTAAGACATTCTCCTAGTTGCGTGTGTAAAAATTCCCATTGGTTTTGCGTAGGCAGTTCTACTTCTAATGATAGCCATGTAGGATTGCCTTGTTATTGGTTTTGCATTGACTTGAAATTCAACTAGTGTCAATCATGGCTCTTATGAAGGGGACAAATTAAACAACTTGATCAGAAAAACATGCAGTATTTGAATTTTATATTAATATGATAGAAGTTTAAAATTGGCAGACCAGAAGTCTCAGTACTAGTGATGTGGACAACCTTGATTGCTTCAAAGTTATCTACTCTGCCCTAACTAATCATGGAACAAAAACAGAACAGTCACAATGCTATGTACATCTGAACTAAACTTAAGTATTCACACCATATGAACTATTAACTCACAATGGATGCATAATAGAAACTAGTATACAATAAGTTAGCAGCTAAAATGACTGTCCTTTAATCTCTTCTTTGTAATTCCACATCAAGTCATTTACTTTCCATGTCTAACAGCCCAGCCCAAAAAAGTACTATCAAAAACCAAAAAAATGAGAAACCACAAAGGGAAAGCTTCGAATGTTTATTTTCAATGAAGATCATAGTCAATTGAAACTTCAACATCTATCTCTTGAGGTGCACCGTTAACTTTGTCAGTTCAGTCTTGTTTCAGCTCCACTTCAGTTTTATTAATTTTTTTGTTTTACCACACTTTTCAAGTCATTTGCACTTTTGGTTCCCAAACATGCTTTTGGCTTACTTTGTTACTTATCTAGAATGTGGTTTTTCTCTTAAGGCTTGAATTTGGTTTCTAATAGAAGAGACAAAGTTGCCATTTCGAATGGTCCTTCCTCTTTCTATGGTTTAAGGAGATGTCTCCGTTTATTTTGTACCTTAAAAATGTTCTTCCAACTATAGTGGATTACATTCTTATCATGTTACCGAGGTCTTCCTTGTAGCCAATGACATGCATCCATTGGCATCACGCCACATAGCACTTCATTTACATAAGGACTAATTTTGGAAGCAAACTATAATCCTTCTTCAACTAAGCATTCTTGTAAGGGTTAAATTTTGGAACACAAACGTTGCAATTTGTTAACCATTTATGTACACACCAGATTATCAATGTATCCATCATCTATGATCACCTTGCACACTTTGTCTTTACACTTACATTTTGTTTGGAAAATGCTCTTCCTTGTCCAATAAGCTTTTAGGGTATCTTTGTTCCTAGAAATCAAGGTTCTTTGCAACATCAAGTTGTCTCCCATCTTTGCTTCAGCTTCCTCTTCTTGTCCTACCATGTTAGGTTTCTAATAGTCTATTGTTCTAAATATAATAAGATGAAGCACTTGTGGAATGCTTAACTTTTAACATTAGTTTTAGTTAATACTCTAAGACCTTCTAATTAGGATGAAGGGGCATGTCCCTACTTAGTTAAGCCTATAAATAAGGAAGTTTTTGATTCAGGTAAAAACAAGTTTTGAAGGGACCTGATACCCTTTACAATAAAAAACAAGGCTGCAGAAAGAACAACCTGCAGCCAGCCAAAAACTAGCCCCCAAACAAGACCCATCAAGATTTACATTTAGAACTACTCTTGTGGGAGCGGAGAGTCATGTCAAAAGAAGGCCTAGAGGATTTTTTCTTGCCCTTAATAGTAATCCAACCTTCTTCCACACACGCTACCTTATCATGCCAGACCAACCCACAATTTTCCTGAAGATGAATGCTTGCAGCCTTTGTCTCAGAGATTTCATCACTATTCCTTCGTGCAGACATTGACTTATCTGAAGAGCCACCAGAACTAGTTGCCGTAGCACTATCACCAGAAATGGCAGCTTAAGATCCAATCTCTCGCTTAATAGGGGAAGTATCAAAAGCCCCACCATTTGAGACATCCAGAGGGGATGCCCCAAGACCCTGAGAGTCCGAAGCAACAACCTTAGAAAAACCCCTGTGTTGATCAGATTTCTTCTCAACCGTATAATGTTGTTGAGAAGCGCCTTTCCACCATGTAGCCGTCATAGTTTTTTTCTCGAATCCGCATTGTGCAACAACATGACCTGTTTTAAAACATCTTCTACACTGGAAGGGAATCCCTTCATAATCCAAAGCTTGGACCCAATAACCCTTAGAGGAGTTAAGTAAAACCTTAGCAAACAACCCTTTTGAAACATCTATTTCAACCAATATGCGGGACAAGGTGGAATGGAAAATGTCAGATGATTCATCATCCACCAACAAAAAATCACCAAGGGCATCTCCCACTTCCTCCAGAAGAGGGTGAGTCCAAAGGTGGAGGGGAAGATTAGGCAACCGCACCCAAATTGGAATCTTGTTGAAAGTTTTAGAAGTAGGGTTGAAATCTGAATGCCAAGGCTTAATTATCAACAAATATTTGTCCTCCCAGCTAAAAAAATAGTCACATAAAATTATATTTTTGTCATGAGCATTGTCAAACTTAGCTACAAAAAACCCCTTAGCCATGGGGAAAATATGAACTTTACTAGAAATTAGAGGCTCCCATTCATTGGAGATTCAGGAATGCAGCTGAGGGAGGCTCCTCCAAAAACCCCCAAACCTACAAATCATCCCACAAGCATAGAGCTTAGAAACATTCTCATCTATTTCCTCTATTGTCTCATCCTTCAGCTTCACAGAGATAGCATTGCAAACCGGGATAAATCCACCAGTTGGCTACCTCCCATGCCGCGCAACCAACACCTTAGCCTTCACAGGGCCGCTGCCCTTAACACGCCCCCCGCCAAAGCCCTTCGCGTAGGGGACTTTCGTCACACAGGGGACTTCATGCACGTTCGTAGTGGGCTCAGACTGCAAAGACGAAGAGCCTCCGCCGCCTAGGCTGCCACCATCGCCGTTAACATCCGCATTAGGGTTTCCATCCGCTCAGGTTTCCTTCATCGCTATTATCTGCGTGTTTCCACTACAGTTGGAGGTTTGGATTTCCTATACAAAATAAGGAAGTTAAGTCTTCCAAATGCTGATAATTTAAAATACAAAATTCATATATTATTTTTCATTATTAGAGGTAAGTTTTTGGAAGTGGATTTTTTTTTTCTATATTAGATATAGTGGAAACAACAGAGTTCATAACATTGCTTACATATGAATCACTGCCTCAGCTTGAGACAAGCTAGCACCCCTACTTACAATTCATCAACTATTAGCTATCCCATTTACAATATTTGCATTTACCCGAACAGCCCATATACATCATAACATCCCAACATAGTCATATACAACTTGACATCCCCTATACAAAATTCAGTTAGCTTTAGGAACAAAGCAAAAACTTTACAAAAAGATTCCCATACAACCATATACAATAGAGTAATTCATGTACAAAATGAATCACATATAAAAAAGGCCTCTTCCTTGTATACAAAAATGCCTTGCATAGTGACAACATATGACCAATCCACCTCTATGTATAACCGGTATATCTTGCATATTTGCATCACCAGTATATTTGTATAGCAAAACATCAACTTGAAGAAAACTTTGAATCACCATCCCCTAGTAGCTGCATTTGGTGTAGCACCTTTCAGGGCAATAAGAGCCAGTGCCACTTCTTGTTCTTCCTTGCTTACCACCTCTCTTGTTGTGTCATCCTTAGTGAGATCATTTTGTAATGCTTCCAATGCCTTTAGGAAAATTTCCAGGGAAGGATGACCTTCTTCCCACATGCGACCATACCTAACTTCCATGATGTCAATTTCAGTTTTCCTATTTTCAAGAAGTTCCAAAATCTCTCCTTAGACAAAGTGATTGTGATAAAGACCTGCATAGCAATGTTGTGAAGTGCGAGTCTTCTAAAATACTCAGTAAACACTCTCCTCTTTCCCTCAAATTTTTTATTTTTCCGGACCTTCCAAATAGACCAAAAAATTTCAATAGAAATGCACAACCATAGAATAATGCTCTCCTTATTCATTTTGTTACCAATATTCAACAATTTTTTTTTGGGGCACGATCTATTATTATCGGTCCATATATTCATTTTATTGCAAAACAGTCTCCACATTTCTTTAGCAAACATACAGTAAAAAATAATATGGTTCACAGTCTCAGGGACTCTGCATAGACTGCACATATCAATATCATTATGAGCAATTTTATAAGGGAGTTTTTGTAACAACAACAACCATCTAAAACTAGCCTTTTTTGGTTCCAACTTCAATTAAAAAGTCTTCTACCACTATTCTCTGCTTAGATTAAGGTTCCATGCCTGATTAATATGCTCAGTTAGATCAATATGTTCAGTTAGGGTGGAGTAGACCATCTTTGCATTAATGTGGTGAAGTTTTTTATCATTCTTCCATTTGTACTCAAGATATTCTTGACTATTAGTAAAGTCTTCTACAGGGAATTGCACCTCTCTACATGTATCCCTAATTATTGTATATGTTCTCCAATTACTTGGAGTTAGATCATATTCCAATTTTTGTTCATCCCAGTCTCTAAGATATCCATCTTTGAGGATATCATTGAAGTATTTAATCCCTTTTTGTGCCCAGGGCTCTGCAAAACAACCTTGTAATAAGGCCAGGGGTTTATTTTTGTGCTTCAAATTCCACCAAATGGATCTATGCCCCATTATAGTTTTGTTCCCATTTTTGATGAAGTGGCTATTAGTAATGTTTCCTTTGACTAGTTCCCATGCTCTCTAGATGGTCCTGAACACCATCGATCCTACAGGTGAGATAGGATGATAAAAAATAAGAATATCACACATGAGGAGGAGCTTCCAAGCTTTTCCTATTTTTGGAGTTGAGTTCAAAATATTTTGCCTAACAAGAACCTTCCAAGGCTCATCACCTTCCAGAGCCCTTAGTACCCACTTGGAGGTTAGAGTAATTCCTTGCAATCTTAGGTCATTGAGGCCCAAATCACCTCTTTCTTTTGAAATACAACACCACTCCCATCTGACATCGTGCTGCTTCCTTTTTCCTTTCCCATCCAACCACAAAAGTTTCTTGTCTTTTTTCTGGACTTCATTGATATGATAATAGTTGAAAATCTAGATTGAGGCAAAGTAGATAGTGTAAGAAGAGATAATTTTCTGACAGATTTGACTTCTCCCAGCCAATGACAAAAATTGTCTATTCCATTTGTCAAGTTTCTTTTCAATCTTCTCCTTAACCCAATTCCACATCTCTCTTAGATTGGGCTCAATTGCAAAAGGTATTCCAAGGTACCTTACCAGTTTATTACCCCTCCCAGCACCCCCCATTTGCAAGTTATAATTCCTTAGCCAATCTGGTGGAAATTCTGACCATCTTAGCATGCAGGATTTAGCAAGAGCAACCTTTGCCCCAGATACCTGACAAAAGATTTCCAGTTTATCCATAAGGTTGATCATGTTCCCTTCCTCAAGTTGAATAATGACGATAGTGTCATCAACAAACTAAGTGTTAATCAACTCACTATTGTCTAGTAGGGTTATAACCTTCACCCTAGGAGTGTTCTAGTGATTTCTTAATAAGTAGTGAAAGGCATCAAAGGCTATTACAAAAAGTATTGGGGCCAAGGGGCACCCCTGTCGAATTGATCTCTCGAGGGTGATCTCTTCTGTGAGTGAACCATTTACATCAATTTGTGCAACTGCATCCTTAAATAAGGTTTTGACTATATCACAAAATGGTCTGGGGAAACCAAATGCTTCCAAGACCATAAGTACAAAGGCCCGTTCCATTTTGTCATATGCGTTCTCAAAGTCTAACAAGAGCATTGCTGCCCCTTGCCCAGTCTATCTAGCCCACTCCATGGCTTCCCAATTGGTAATAAGGTTTTCCAAGATATATCTGCCCTTTATAAACCCTGTTTGTGATGTGTCTATAAATGAAGGCAATATGCCTGATAGCCTATCAGCCAAAACTTTGGCCAAAATCTTATATGAGACATTGAGTAGTGTGATTGGTCTCCAATTTTTAACTAGAGACTGGTCACCTTCCTTTGGAATCAATTTAATGACACCCTTATTTATTTCTTTGCCCAGAGATCCTCTTTCCAAAGCTTCACTGTAAATTGCAAGTAGGTCCTCACAATACCCAATCACTAAAAGTTCTATAGAATTTAGTAGGAAGCCCATTTGCTCTCGGGGTCTTATCATTCTTCAAGGAGATGATGGCATGCTTGATCTCCTCTTTTGAGAGACCATAACCCAACTTCTTAGCATCTGCCTCACTGATCTTTTTGGGCGAGAGAAGTTTTACATGCTCCTTGCGTTTAAGCGTATCTCCATTGTCCCCCTCAAAGGAGAACAAAGCCTTGTAAAAGTTATAGAATTGGAGCCTTACTTCCTCTTGATTAGATAAGTTGATACCATCAACATTGATCTTTTCAATATGCCCTCTAGCCTGCCTTTATTTGATTTACTTGAAGAAAAACTTTGAGCCCTTGTCACCATTCTCAATCCAATTCATCTTGGATCTCACTTTTAGACCCTTCACTTTCACTATTTACAACCTTCTTAGGTCATTTTTGATCAAATTTAGGTTGCCAAGTAAGTCATCATCCTTAGGGTTCCCTTGTAGGTTGGTTTTTGTCTCAAGGAATTTTTCTTGTAGAACACTCTCTTTCCTCCTATCCAAAGCCTTTTTTTTGCCTAGTGTTTGGAACAACTTTCTCCACCCTTGCACATTTAGTTTCCATCTTTCCATAGCTCCCACATCCTTGTGCATCCAATTATTGATAGCCCTTAGGGATTCAATGGATTTCTTGCAATCCCCATCCAAGAGAAGGCTAGTGTTAAGCAAGAAGCTTTCACCAGTACCCTTAGCTCTCGGTTGGCCATCTTTAAGCTTGGTTTTTATTCTGATGGGATGATGGTCAATGAGGGTATAAGGGATAACTTCCACTTTACACCCATCCTTTATGGTCTGCACCGAGAAGAAACCCTTATTAAGGTAGAATTTTTCCAACATGCAGTAGATTCTTCTCCCACCCTTCTGAGCATTACACCATGTGAACCATATGCCCAAGCATTCTTTTTTTTGACTACCAATTGGGTCTTCAATATTTAGTTTACCTTTCATTCTTTGCCAGAAGAACTCATTCCCTTTTCAGTCTAAACTTACTCCTCCCCATTTGTCCTCACTCCTTTCCACAAGATTAAAATCGCCCCCCAGAATCCAGGGGATATCCTGTAGACTACATAACCAATTCCACAAGGTAGTTCTCTCTCTATACTCATTAGGAGCATAGACCGAGCATACACCAAAATTGGTTTCATCCTTCTTGATAGTGATCCAGACTGCCCTATTGCAGGGGGAGACTCCTAACCCCACTACATATTGGGCCCACTCTTTGTTCAACAAAATAGTTGCCCCTCCCTTTCCTCTATCATGTTTGGTGGAGAACTGGGAGGCCTCCCTCCAAATGCAGTTGAGGGTCGTTTCCAAGGAAAAGCCAATAGCTTTCACTTCTTGGAGGAAAAAATCCTTCTCTTTCCTCTAGTTTAAGAATCTTCTTACAACATATTTTTTGTCTGGAGATTCCAGACCTCTAACATTCCAAGAAACACAATTGAGTTCCATTTTAAGGATTTGGAGGGGGGTGTGGTGGTTCCTTTTCAGGCTTGAAGTTGTCAAAACATTTGGGGACTCTGTTTTTTGGCTCCACCCTTTTAGCAGTAGGAGGTATAATAACCCCATTGAATTTCTTCCTTTTCTCTTTAGTCAAAAGGGGGGGGGTCCTTAGTCAAGGTGCCACAACCTCTCATCTCATTCTTTTTTCTGTACCTTATAGGTTTTTGGAGTGCAATTTCCATGGGAGCCTCCTCTCCCTCTGTGATATCCTTAGTTGAGATTCCTCCCATGTCATCTGTAGAGTCCATTCCATAGTGGGATATCCAACCATTTGAAGCTACCACTTCCTTAAAGATGGGAGCACTCTCATTTCCTTCTTCTAGACCAGAGTAGGCAACTATTTCCTGTTTAGGAAGGTCCTTTTGGAGTTTAATTTCACCAACTGTTTCATTATTCCTTACTAGATAGACTATAGCAAGGAGATCATTCACTACTTGATAAGTACCACCTGCATCAAGGTGGTCTGTTTCATAGATAGGTAGTTTTGCATGTATAACACCCTCTTGTAAAGGGGGGGCAATATTTTTAGGATTGAGATTTGAGATAGTTTTTCTTGGGTGGAGGCCCTCTACATTAGATTTTTCTATTTTTTGCATTTATTTCGAAGGAATATCATAACAAGTGGTATCAAAATTGCAATTTGGTCCAATATTTTTTATTATGATATAACTTACAAACAATTACAAGTTTCACATTCTTTTTTAATGGGTTTAGAGGTATACATCAAAATGGGCTTAAATAAAAAATTAGAGTTTTAATGGTAAGTTTTGTGCATTTATTTAAATTTTATTTTTTTCCCATTAAACTTTTGAATTTTTTAAAATATTTATAAATTTTGAAAAACTTATGAAAAATTAGGTTGGGTTTGTTCTTTGTAATTTGTTGTTAGACTTAGTAGTCAAAGTTAGGCCAAAATATTTTATTATTGTACTTTATAAGCCACAATTTTTGGAGTTTCTTGTTTTTTTTTAAATTTCTAGGAATATCTTAAAAAATAGATAGGGTTGTTTCTTTATAATTTTTTATTAAAAAAATAAAATTTAGTGGTCAAAATTTGATCAAAATTTGAACATTAAATATTGTCATAGCCCAAGTTCTAAACTTTTATGGTTACAGGTTGCACTCAATACTATCCTCCTTTAATTAATAAAAAATAATCTAGAGTTCAAAATAAAAAAAAACACATTTGAAGTCATGTTATCTTCAAGACTTGATAAGGACTTGATGGATTTTCTATAAATATTGAATCCAATGATCCTCTTTGTTATCCATCACTTAAAATCAAGGGAATAATTCCACCAAAATATGAAACAGTGGTGCATTTTATTAAGGATAAATCATGTGACTCATTTGCAACATCTTTAAATGAGGGTTTAGGTAGGTTTTTTTTATAAAAAATGTCAAAATTAAAAGATCAAAAACAACCAAGGCAAGTAACAACTCTAATATAAAAAATAAGGGATAGAACAATCTTTTCAAGGTCCAAAGTTAAACCTACCCAAAATAAATATTTTTAAGTTTGATGGTGCATATGTAACTTCATCGAACAATATTTTAAACTTCATAACATATTTGAATGCAGTGGTTAACATGGATAAGTCTCTTAGAACAATATTTTAAACTTCATAATATATTTGATAATGCAATGGTTAACATAGTTTTCACACATTTATAATATGAACTTTTTCAATGTAACCAATAGATGAAGAATGAAAAATAAGGGCAAATACTTAGTTACTAATGACTTAGTAGTCTATTATGAGAAACCATGAAAGGGAAGCTATTTTACCCAATTGACATTTAAATTAAAGAGGGCCTATAGCCGAATATAATGCTAAGCATTTGAGATTGATGATTCAAACTCAAGATTTGGCATTTTATCAGAGGTGACAACTCTAAATCATTGGACTTATTGAACAAATTAAAGATGATGTTCATTTGTTGGAACCTTGTATAGTTAGAAAAGCTATGCCACAAGCATTGGATATTGAGCAATGAAACTTCACCATTAAAAGGTCCACATAAGGTCGGACCATACAATGTAAAGATAGAAATGTCAGCAATCCTATTAACAAAAATGGATCAACTTCCTTAACCCAAGACAAACAACTAAGCTCTTTCCTCAACAAGAAGTAGGAAAAGAGAAAAGGGTCTATGTTGACATTGTGATAACAAATGGTCTAAGGGTCATAAATTTATTAATAACGAGAAGAGACTAATGATTATTGAGAATGAGTTGAAGAGGAGGGAGAAGTAGATATATAAGAACAAATATGGAATTGAACCAAACAAATTTAGAGGAAGAAAGTTCCACTATCTTCTTACATGCGTTCAATGACACGAGCACACCACAAACACTTAAAGTGTTTGATTATATAAAAAAGAGAAAGATGATAATGTTGGAAAAATTAGTTAAGAAAGGTTCTTATGGCATAATGGTATAACTACATTTTGTAGAAGCATAAGATGTGAAAACTCAACATCCACTAGAACTTCAAGTGATCATTTAGAACCATCAACAAAATCTTCAAGAACCCAAGGGTCCACCTCCAATTTGAGACCATGATCATGCCATTAAATTAATACTAGGAACTATTCTTCCTAACATTAAACCTTATCACTATACATAAGAGCAAAAGATGAAAATAAAAGAAATTAGTCAAGAAAATGATGGATTTAGAAATTATTCATAATAGTAAAAATTCGGGGCTAGGGGCTTAGCTCGATTGGCTAAAGCATCATGTTGTAGGCAAGAGGTCACGAGGTCTATTCTCCCCCCAAACTCGTGGTACCAGAGGGTGTGTCGTGCCAGCGCCACCGGTCACATGAAAAAAGTTTACCAGGTGCACTGCAGTTTATAGGGGGATGGATACCCGACCGATTCCTACAGTCTAAACAAATATATATTAATAGTAAAAATTCTTATTCATCTCCAATGATTATGCTTAAATAAGTATGTCATGAAGAACATTCCCAAATTATAGGGAACTAAAAAACTCACTCTTAAAGATAAGTTTTCTATTCTTGTTATTACTGAATTATTAAATGGATTGAATGGTGGGGCTGTCTTTACTAAGTTAGATTTGTCTTCAAGTTATCATCAAATTTGAATAAAGAAAGATGATATACATAAAATTACCTTTAGAATACATTAGGGTTTTTGTGACTTTGTACTTATGCCATATGGTCTCATAATGCCCCATCAACTTTTCAAAGCCTCGTGAATTCAATGTTCCACCCATTTCTTTGATAATTTTTGTTGGTAAATTTTCATGACATCCATATCTATAGTAAAATATATAAAAAATAGTTGCAATATGTAGAGAAGATATCACAGGTATTGAAAAGTAATCAACTCTATGCAAAACAATCCAAATGTGTTTTTGGAGTGAAAGATATGGAATACTTAGGACATGTGGTATCACATGAGATGTTAAGGTGGGACCTAAGAAGATCACAATATTAAAAAAGTGGCTAAAACCTAAAAATATCAATGGTTTGAAAGGATTTTTGGGTTTAACATGATATATTTGTTCATAACTATGCTCTAATCGTAGCATTGTTAACAACATTATTAAAGGGATTGTTTTTCATGGTTGGAACTAATCACTCAAGAATTTCAACATCTAAAATTTATTACTTTCAGTCTTGTGCTAGCTAGCCAAAACTCATGATATTTTTGGACATGGTATTGGGACAATATTGATGCGATGACATCCCTTAGAATTTGAGAGTTGACAACTCAAAGGAAAAAACTTGGTGAGGCCTATGTATGAGAAATAAATGTTAGCTATTATTCATGTAGTTAACCAGTGACATCGCTATTTAATGGGAAGGAATTTCAAAGTCAAGACAGATCGTGAGAGTCTAAAATATTTTTTAGGGAAACAACTTGAAGGGCACACAATCTACTGAGAGGGGGGGTGAATCAGTTGATCTAATCAATTCATAATTCTTAACTTTGCTCCGATTATCACAATATATGGTTCTTCACAACTAACCCACATAAGCAATTAAAACACAAAGCATAAAGCACACAAGAGAACACCAAATATATGTGGAAACCCAAGATGGGAAAAACAATAGTGAGAATAGCTGCTTGGATCTATTGTCCAAATCAAGCCTCACAAAGCATAAATATACAAGTGAATTTTACAATATGAAGCAGGCACCAACCTATTGAAGACACCAATTCCTTATTGTATTTGTAGACATCCAAATTTTGACAAGGATGATGTTGGCACGACAACTTCATATGATAGGTGGTGGAGGACAACACAACCTCTTTGCGTCTTCCATGATGATCATCCTATTGGCGATCTTGGACCTTTAAAGGGTGAGAATGTGGATGGGGATTCTACATATGATGATGATGGGGACTTTGAGGAGGAGGAGGAGGACCCACAACTGGTAGGAGGGGATAATGAGGAGCCCGTATAGGCCACAAATACCCCCGAGGAGAGACCTAGATCTCACCCTCACGTCACCCAAGAACATCTTGTAGCTATAGAGTGCATCTAGTCCCACGAGCATGGAGAGAGAAACCATGCAACTCTTGCCACACCACCATACCATCATAGGAGTTCTGATATGACACCCATAGTGTCCTACCGAGATCCCAATTGGCCGATTAGAGATCCAGGTGATGGTATGCTTATTATGTTATCTTTTCTATATGATTAGCTTTAGATGTTTTTATGCATTATATCTTGTTTTAATTTATGCCATTTTCTTTATTATAGTTGGTACACGACATTGGCTCGACATCTTCAGTTGAGTTACAAAAGACATGGTTCTACCGATGCCCCCACACCAGCTGATACAGGTTGAGCATAGGCCACCACTGAGTGTGGGGCACCATGCTGATTTGTTTGAGCCTTTATCTTAGTGGAGCACATCTTATGATGATGCTTTGAGGACCATTGATGAGGTTAGATCTAGAGAGGAGCAAGTCATGTCCAAAGAGAAGATGAGAGGTGCCTACAAGGGGATTCAAGCTACACACAAGGAGATTAGGGCTGCACATGAGGAGTTTAAAGCTACTTGAGTTCCCACCGATAGTGATGTATAGACCATTCTATGGGAGGAACTGAGTAGAGTACAAGCAAAGAGGGATTGGATCCAACAGGAGAGGGATTAGGTCGAGCAGGAGTACGTTGCAACACTCGTGCACGAGGCCACAAAAATAGGCCAACTAGAGGGTCTACGAGAGTGGATCAACTCCAAAGGATATTCTCAATCCACCATCTCACGATGGGAACCACCACTAGGCCCTGAGGAGTCTGGTAGCCATAGACCTACCTAGATGTATTTTGTTATGACACCACATTTTTCTATCGTGGTGACTATGATGTACATGAATCTTATTCTATATATGAGATTTTTTTTATTTCTATGCAGTAAATGTCAATATGATCTATTACATAATTTGGATGAGATTACTTAATAACTGTCTCCATGATATAATTATTATGTGATTAATATGATCTAATTAAACACTTATGTTTACCTAGATGCTACATTTTTGGTTAAGTGTAATTATGTTAAACTAGATGCCCTTAAGATATAATTTGTAAAAAATAAATGCATGTAATGGTATAATTGAACGCAACAACACATGATTGAATAATATGCAAAATAAAGTCATAATTCAAGTAAATGAACAATTACTCAAAATAATTTGAGACGCACACAAAAATGTTTGTCAAGAATGAAATAATGTGAGATGAAATAGAAAACTATCTACTTAATCTAACATCATGCTTTAACATACATACTATTCAAAATATTGCTAAGTGTAATATCTACACAAATTCACAACATTTATAGGGTCTTTTAGGGGTGTACCATCTATTTCTTTAAGTTTATACACCTCAGACTTGTAGACTTCGTCAATGCAATAGGGCCCTGTAGAGAAGGGGGACCCATCACCCCCGGGACTCCACATCACAGGAGAGCCCCAAGGAATGGGCTTCCCTAAACTACCTCGGGTTGACAAGAAAGATTGAAAAGGACAAGGTACTGAGGCTGAAAAGGAAGGGAAAACAACTTGTTGCTTTCCTTTCGCTAAAACCAGATGTTCACAAGGTCAAAAGAGTTGACTTCAAATGTTTGGTCTTCTACCCAGACAATTCACTGTCTGAGGATGATAGCGTGGATCTTAGACTCCAGCACGGTGCGCTAGTGTCTCAAGGATGCACTGGCATAGTGTATGGACAAAGGTCCAAAATAGACAAAAAAACTAGAAGCCTACTTAACTATCTGACTATTTGAGTTTTATGTTTTTATAGAATGTGAGAAAAGTATAGAAACAACAAATACAACAAAAGGAATTCTAAAAACAAGCTATTCTAGAAATGAAAAAGAGAGTGGGAAAATGTACCTTTTCACCCACGAGTTGATTCTTTGAGTAGCTCCACTCAAAGCACCTACACACATAGAAATGAGAAAAATGTTGGGTTGTGTTCAAGGTCTGCCTCAGTCAGACCCCTGATTTAGTGTTCCCACCTCCACAAATAGCTAGATAGCCACAAAGTGTAGAAAGCGATAGAGAAAGTAGAAAGGAAATAGTATTGCTAAGTAGAGAGCACAAACAACTAGAATGCTACTCAATAAACAAGATGATGCAAATGGACAAAAAATAACAATATCACCTTCTCAACTATGAGAACTCAAGGCCAATAGCAGAAGGAAGAAGCTTGACGATCCTCCAATAGTAATGGTGTTGCAATAAGAACGTGGTGTTGGAGCCAAAATCATAAGCTTGTAGCCAAGAAGGAATGGTGTAGAAGCAAGAGAATGAGAGAAGAATGTGTGAGAATGCAAGAGTGAAGTAAGTGAATATAAGCCAAGAGAGAGTCAAGGAATGAGGATGAATCCAATTTGAATTAGAAAAGGGTGGTAAAAGGATCAAATTTCGTCGGTCAAGGAGGCAGGAGATGCTACATTTCGTACCCAATAGGTAACATAACTTTTTTGCTAATTCTAGGGGTAGGAATCCTGTCAGGATGGTAGTGCGGTGCATGTGTCCTCGACAAAAATTCCTCCACCTCCGTAAAAAGACATGGGTAGGTGGATGGATCAAGGTGGTGGTAGAGCATTTTGCATCATTGAATTTATATTTTCTAAGGTAGGGGTGATGAAATGGGGAATTTTCCTAGGGTGCAAATTCGTGCCATTACATTTTTCCCCCACTTGAGGAGGGAGGGAGGGAGGGAGGGAGCGAGATGGCTCCATAAGTGCTTGATCTTGTGGAATTGGCTCCATGAGTTCTCAGTCCCGTAGAAGTTGAACAAAATATCTACAGGTTCTCAGTCTTGCAGAAAGGAGCTTCATAGGTTTTCGGTCCTACAAGGCTTGTCATGAAAGGAATCTACAAGTGCTCGGTCCTACAAGGCAATCTTTACGAGGTGCTCAGTCCTACTAGGAAAGCTTGATGGTAAAAGGGGCTTTACAAGTGCTCGGTCCTGCAAAGCAACATGTTAAGCTACAGACAAAACATGTTAGGCAGAAAAGTCCAAACATGTAAGCACATCACAAAGCAAGCAATTGAAGAAGTTTTCAAAGGGGTCCCTTAGGGAACCCTTCAAAACACCAAGGGGCCCAACCAAAGGGACACTCCAATTTGAAAGGCATGACATTTTTCACAAATGATTATGTCATCAAGGAATCCTTTTGAAAGATATTTTTTGTCAAGGAATTCAATGGAAAGAATGCTCCTTATCAAAGGCAAGTTTTCAATCTTCATCAGAAAAGTACTTCATTTTCGAAGGAATGTTTTCAGATTCTTTCACTATGAATTTGTTTTTGAAAGAAATTTTTCATTAGGCAGTCCTTGTTGAAGAATGCATTTTTGAAAAATGAAAAATTTTCAATAAGGGAATTCGTTGGCCACCAAATTCACCTTATTGAAAATTGGAGAAGTACAGTAGCCCTCCCTTGGATGGTGTGTGCTACACAGAGGAGTGCGTAGCATCCTAAGGAGAGAAATAAGAGGCAGAGATGTTGTGGCCCGTGATACATTGAACATGGGAATATTGTCATGCATGTGAGGGACAACACATAAGCACCACCCCATCACTAAGCAAATGGAGAGAGACAAACAAAGACAAAGAAAATGAGAGACAAGTAGAAGCGAAGAAATCAAGAGACAGGGGGATCTAGGAGTTTTGGATCATATATGTTCATATATATAAATAGGTATCATAGTGTATGAACAAACGATCATCGATCCTAAAGGTTCCTAGATCGTGAAGAAGAGCACATGAAGACAATAAAAACAAAAAATTGGGTCCACATGGAAGAGGGCCTAAATTCCCCCAACACTTTGCATCGTCCCCAATTGTCGAAAAGCAAAGTCATGACATATAAAAGAATGTTGAAACAAATAGAGGAAGTTCAAAAATTTTCTAGGCCTATATCCAAGCACCTACAAAGGTAGGAAGGGTCCTCTAGGTAGGATAAAAACACATAAATAGAAGCATGAGGGGAACACAACACACACAAATCTAATCTACAAGTAAAGAAGCTACTCCTCATCAACTAGTAGGTCATCCTTCTCCCAATCTAGATCATTATATGGGGAGGGAGGATGGGCCTGCAAGGATGGGATAGTGAGGGGAGTACCCTCTGACTCTTCTGCAACACGGTCCAAGGAAGAAGGCCCCTCGAGGTCTTCTTTATTGAGCTATTGTGAGGCTAGGGTCATCGATCTTGCAAAAATAAAGGACAAATCTAGGACATCATCCACCGAGTTAAACATGCACTTTATCAAAGTGTCACATGTTAACCAAGTGGGAGAAGGAGGTGCCCGAGATCCACTGCCAACATCGTCGAGAGGGGCAATGAAAAACTTAAGGGATGCAGGGGCCACCTCTATCATGAGGATGATGCAATCCAAAACAAGACTAGCTCTCAAAGAAGGTGAGCCTTTCTTCTGACCACCACTCGAAGTAAGGTCATCCTTTGACTTGCGCTTCAGTGAAGGATGTTGGATCTCCACAAAAGAAGCAAAGGTGGAGGAGGGAGAAGATAGAGCTGCGAAAGACACCACCATTGTGTTCGAAATGTCTATGGGCTGTGAAAAGGAAGGGATATTCGGAAGGGACATCAAAATAGGAGGCTCCACAGAAGGAGTGATGAAGACTTGCACCCTTTTGGGATGAGGATCATTAGCACCTGTTGGGGGAACCATAAGCAGAACTGAGGCAGAAGAAGCAGAAGGAGGAGACATAACAAAAGAAGATACAAAAATAGGAGCTACTGGCTGCCCCTCTGTCTTTTGCAAGGCAGCTTGTTCAGCGGCCAAATATTTTCTCTTGTGCTTACGTGCAAGTTGATTACATTGGCTCTGAGCACTAGAAGTCGTAGCCTGAGAAGAGATAGGAGGCTCCAGTTCTTCCATAGGAGTTTCCTCCAAAATAGTGTCTGGTGGAAGGACAACCTCCTGGATAGGGGCATGAGCAAGGAGCACAGGAGTGGAAACATCGATAGGTAGAGAAGCAGACATGAGTGCCTCAGTAGCGGGCCTCTTCCCATTCGCTGCTAGAGGGGCAGGAGGAAGAACAGTAGGAGGAAATCGAGGCTAAGACACAAGGGAAACTCCATAAGGACCCTTCCCCTTGCCATAAACAACGAGTCTAGGAACTGTGGGAAATACAAGAAGTTCAAACACTTGATGCTTAGCTTTTCACTAAGCGGGCACCATCGGTCTCCCCATGCATGGCATGGGAGGAGTCAAGGATGTTGCAGTGGGGCAAGAAGCATAAGTGAATGGAGTAGAAGACATAGAAGAGGAAGGCCCTTGGTCGCGAGCAAGCTTCCACTTCCCCATTTGTTGGGAGGAGGGGGTGGCTTGCTACTGCACAATCATAAAGCCTTTTACTGAGATAGCATAGGGAGATACTAGATAGGTCACTTTTAGCGTCGTGGCCCTAGTCTTGTACTTGACATAGGCATGATATAGCATGTTTTCCCTTGGAGGGAGAGGTCTGGTTGGAGCGGGCCAAAAGTGGTCTAATGAGAAGTACCCATGTGACACCAGTGGTTTGTAACCGGTGTCGTACACAACATGCACAAAGCCCTAATGAGAACTTGAGACATTTATGAATTGTCGAAGCGACACCATTCATGGAAACTAGCCATGGAATTCCCAGTTTCACCCTGAATAGGTACGACTCCAAAATTATGACAAAAGAGGTATCCACGGCCCTAGGTCCTACCAAGACCAAAAGAGTAATAACCAATAGGACATAACAAGATTCCATTGTGTGTGCATATAGTGGCCTTTGATTCTTTATAATCCTCCCTATGTAAAAAGTTTATAAGCAGAGCTTCTTCTGTTATAACATTCACTTGGCTCGTAGGGTCAACTAGGACACCAGTTACAATGTTCCCATTGACACGAGCGAAAATGTACAAGGGAGAAGGATCTTTATTCATAGGTAAATCTTGTGAAGTAAAGGTTATGTCCGGTGATTTGCTTATAGGCTATGGGGGAATACGTGTAAATGAGACCATGTTAACATACTCTGATGAAACAAACTCAATAGAAGTAGAAGATTGAGAAATTGGATAATGACCTATCTAAATTCTACCCCTAAATATCCAAGAGCCCTTCTAATTACACAACTAGGGATCGTAGATTGGGTTGCAAGGATGTACACCTTGCATACACAAATCTACAACACGCCTAGGACACAAGAGAAGGTTCTTTGATACCAAGAAATGAAAAAAATAATAATTCATGTCGAGTTCACCAAAATGTAGAGAAGAGGGATCTGTCACCCTCAAGACTCCAGGTCATGGGAGAACCCTAAGGAATGGGCTGCCCTAAACTACCTCGAGTTGACAAGACAAATTGAAAAGGACAACGTACCGAGGCTGAAAGGGAAGAGCAAGCAACTTTCCGCTTTCCTTCTGCTAAACTAGATGTTCACAGGGTCGAAAGAGACAACTTCAAAGGTTCAATATACTGCCTAGACAACTCATTGTCTAAGGATGACAACGTGGATCTTGGAATCCATCGTGGAGTGCTGGTGTCTCAGGGACACACTGGCATCTTGTATGGACAAAGGTCCAGATAATAGACAAAAACACCAGAAGCCTACTTAACTATCTAACTATTTGAGTTTTACATTTTTACTAAATGCAGGAAAAGTACAAAAACTACAAATACAACAAAAGGAATACTAGCAATAAGCTATTCTAGAAATGACAAAGAGAGTGGGAAAAATGTACCTTTTCACCCACAAGTTGATTCTTCGAGTAGCTCCACTCAAAAATGAGAAAAATGTTGGGTTGTCTTTGAGGTCTACCTTAGTCAGACCCCCGTTTTGGTGTTCCAACCTCCATGGATAGCTAGGTAGCCACAAAGTGTAGAAAGTGATAGAGAAAGTAGAAAGGAAATAATATTGCTAAGTAGAGAGAACAAAGAACTAGAATGCTACTCAATAAACAAGATGATGCAAATGGACAATAAAGAACAATATCACCTTCTCAACTATGAGCACTCAAGGCCAATAGCGGAAGGAAGAAGCTTGATGATCCTCCAATAGCAATAGTGTTGCAACAAGAATGTGGTGTTGGAGCTAAAATCAGAAGCTTGCAACCAAGAAGGAATGGTGTAGAAGCAAGAGAATAGAATGTGTGAGAATGGAAGAGAGAGTGAAGCAAGTGAATAGAATCCAAGAGAGTCAAGGAATGAGGAGGAATCTAGTTTGAATTAGCAAAAGGTGTTAAAAGGATCAATTTTTTTTTGTCATAGAGGTAGGAGACGCTACATTTCACACCCAATAAGAAACATAACATTTTTGCTAATTCTAGGGGTAGGAATCCTGTCAGGACAACTACGTGACGTGTAGATTTCTGCGCGGTGTGTGTGCATCCTCAACATAAATTCCTCCATCAATGCAAAAAGATGTGTCCAGGTGGATGGATCAAGGTGGCAGCAAAGGATTTTGCATCATCAAATTTATATTTTCTAAGGTAGGGGTGATGAAATGGGGAATTTTCCTAGGGTGCAAATTTGTGCCATTACAGGTCCTAACCAATTCAGACCAAACTTTCCTTTCTCATCAGGAGCAACATTGACATTATGTTGATCTTCATATAACACCAAGTCTCCCTTGTTGAAATATTGAGGAATGACTTTAATAGTACATTTACGTTGCATGCTTTTAGAATAGGCTTAAATATGCTCAAGAGCATTTATCCATTGTTCATCAAGCATTTCAAGTTGTAAATTTTGTTTGCTATAAGCATCATTATCAATAAGGCCACTAAGAGAAACTCACAAAGAAGGAATTTCTAACTCTAGAGGCATTATTCCATCGGTTCCATAAAAAAAGGTTATAGGGTGTGTTTCCCGTAGATGTGCGAATACTTGTATGATAAGCCCATAACACATAAGAGAGTTATGGGATATAGTGTCCTCTAACAAACCATCAGCAACCTCGTAGAATGATTGGGATGCAATGGACCGGAAAGCCAAGGGTCTGATCATATTGTACTTGGCCAATTTAGTTCTCTTGAACGTCCATGAAGAGAAGACATCAAAAATTTTGTGGAAGAATCATGGTGACATATATCAAGGGAAATCTTTGGTAAATAAGTTATCTCTGAGGAATAATTTGTATTCTTTGAAGATGGAGGAAGGAGCGTCTATTGCAAATCATTTGAATGTGTTTAACATGATCATTGCTTATTTGGGCTCTTTTGGTGTGAAGATAGATGACGAGGATCATTGCATGCTCTTGTTGTGTTCATTACCTAATACATGAGATCACTTAGTAATGGCTATTGGGAGCACAACAACCACTTTCAAGATGGAAGATGTGGTTGGTTCACTGCTATCAAAAGAAATGTGAAGAAAGTATTTTGAGATGGCCAAGGAGGCCCTTGCTATTCAAATCAGATCAAAGGAGAAAGGAAAGAAGAAAGACAAGTCTAAATCCAAGTCAAAGGGGAGATCAAAGTCTCTTGGTAAAGATTCCAAGGTGAAATGCTAGAACTGTGGGCAGAATGGACACATCCAGAAAGATTGTAAAGAGGAGAAGAAGAAGAAAAGGAAAAACAATTCTTCAAAAAATGAATCTTCTCACAACGATGAAGATTCCTTCATAGTAGCCTTGGTGAAGCAAGCATCATAAGATGTTTGGTTGATTGACTCAGGTGCATCCTTTCACATGACCTCTCATAGAGGTTGGTTCTCAAAGTATGAAAAGTATGTTGGAGGAAGGGTGTATCTAGGTGATGATTCTCTCCTTGAAATTTTTGGTCATGGAAGAGTCGAGATTGGGTTTCCTGATGGAAGAATATAGGGAATCGATGATGTGATGCATATACCAGGTCTGGCTCAAAATTTACTTTTTGTAAGCTTAATGATGTTGGTGTACAAGTCTCTTTCTTGAATGGTGTTTGTAGAATAAATAGAGGCTCTATGGTGTTGGCTAAGGGTGCACGAATTGGCACTCTATATAAGTTGGATGCATGTGCAGTATAGTGTAATAGTACTTCTACAAAGTCAAATAAATCTAACCATGTAGAGAAAGGTGTTGTTCCTAAGGGTGCAAACACTTTGGAGATGAAGCTCCCATTAGAGAAAACAATGTTGTGGCATCAAAGGCTCGGCCACATTGGTGGAAAATGCTTAAAAGCCTTGAAAAACAAAAGCCTAGTTGAAGGGATTCATGATTGTAATCTTGATTTCAATTTTTGTGAACATTGCATATATGGAAAGCAACATTGTGTTTCATTTTATTCTAGTCCTCATAAATCTTCTAGTATTATGGATTATATTCATGTTGATGTGTTTGGTCAAATTAATTATCAAAATCTATGTATTTTGTCTCTTTCATAGATGATTATTCGAGGACATTTGTTTACTTTCTCAAAATTAAAACTAAATTTTCATTCGATTTAAGGAATTTAAACCCTTGGTTGAAAATCAAACTAGTAGTAAGATTAAGTGTTTGAGGACGGATAATGGTGGTGAGTTTTGTTCATTAGATTTTGATAAGTTTTGCAAGGACCACAGAATTAAAAGGCATAAAACAACTCCTTACACTCCACAACAAAATGGATTTGCAGAAAGGATGAATAGAACGTTGATGGAAAGGGTGAGAAGTATGTTGAGTAGTGTTGGTCTAGAATGCTACAACATGTTATTTGATATACCTCCCACTTTGGCACTCATTGACAAGACACCTATGGAAGTGCAGTCTAGTAAGAAGCCCTCATTAAGACACATTAGTGTCTTTGGTTGTGAGGCATATGCCTATGTGCCTAGTGAAAAAAGATCTAAATTGGAGAACAAGGTTGTGAAGTGTATCTTCATTGGTTATGGCATTGGTGTGAAAGGGTATAAGCTTTGGAACCTAGTTACAAAGAAGGTTTTGTATAGCAGAAGTGTGATCTTTCGTGAGTTGAAACCTTCTACAGTTGATTTGCAGCCAGAGGTGAAAGAAGCATAAAAGGAGGTAGTTGAAGTTCCTCTTACTCCAAATAAGGATGAACTATGTACTCCTAGTGGACCTGTTAGTGAGGAGAGCTCAAGCAGCTCTAAATTTTTTTAACAAGATAAAGAACCTCAGCCTCAGCTTCTAAGGAGGTCTATGTGTGTTAAGCGGCAACTTGAAAGGTTTGGATATTCTATGTTAGATTCCAATTGTTCCTATGCTTTAATTGCTAACACTAATGAGCCTAGGACTATTAGAGATGCTATGGGTATGTCTGATTCAAATTCCTATTTGGAAGCCATGAATGAGGAAATTGCATCTTTGAAGAAGAATGAAAGGTGGGATCTGGTCCCTTTGCCTGAAGGACGAAAGCCTGTTGGATGTAAATGGGTGTTCAAGAAGAAGATTGGTCTGGATGGCAATGTTGAGAAGCATAAAGCAAGGTTGGTCATGAAAGGATATTCCCAAGTGGAGGGGATTGATTATGGAGAAATATTTTCTCCTATAGCTAAGTTGACGTCTATTAGATTTCTATTGTCACTTGCAGTTGCATATGACTTAGAGATTGAGCAAATGGATGTGAAAATAGCATTTCTTCATGGTGAAGAAATTTACATGTCCCAGCCATAGCACTTCATTGAAAAAGGTAAGGAAAACCTAGTTTGCAAATTAAAGAAATCTTTGTATGGTTTGAAGCAGTCACCTAGAATGTGGTATCAAAAGTTTGATACCTATGTGTTGTCTTTGGCATTTGTGAGATCAAATTTTGATCATTTTTTTTACTTTAAATCTGAAAATGGTTGTCTTCTTATTATTTCCCTATATGTGGATGATATGTTGTTCATTAGGAATAGTAAGGGTATGATTTTCGAATTAAAATCTCAATTGTCAGCATAGTTTGAGATGAAATATCTAGGTTCAACTAGGTATATTCTGGGGATGGAAATTAGAAGGGATAGAGGAAATAGAAAAATTTGGCCCAACCAGAGCAAGTATATAAATTTTATCCTAGATAGGTTTAATATGACAGATTGCAAGCAGTTAGTTGTTCCAATATTGCAGGGAATGAAACTTTCTATTGAAGATTGTCCAAAATCTCCTGCTGAGATGGAGGACATGACTAGGGTGCCTTATGCAAGTGCATTTGGTAGTTTAATGTATGCAATGGCCTATACTAGGCTAGGCATTACCCAAGCAGTGGGAGTGCTTAGTCGGTTTATGGCTAATCCAGGAAGGTTGCACTGGGATGTTGTAAAGAGATTTTTCAAGTATTTGAAGGGTAATTTTGAGTATACCTTTTGTTATCATGGTTACTCTACTGGATCTCGGAGTTCAATTATCATTCATGGATATGTGGATTCTGATTGGGTAGGGGACATTGACAGCAGAAGATCCACTAGTGGATATGTATTCATGTTGTTTGGTGGTGAAATTATCTAGATGAGCAAATGACAAGCTATAGTTTCTTTATCCACTATTGAGGTCGAGTACATGGCAACAACTCACGCCTACAAGGAAGCCATTTGACTTAGAATATTGTGTTCTGATAGAGTGCCATTTGTTTGGAAAAAAATCCCACCTTCTATTCCAGGACGAAACATATCAACGTGCAGTACCACTTTATTCATGATATGGTGGAGGATGGAAAGGTTAGTTTGGAAAATGTTGATACTTTGGTGAATGTTGTTGATGCATTGATGAAGCCTGTGAGCATGAAAAATTTTAAATGGTGCACCAATTCGATGGGCCTTGGGGCCTAGAATATTTAGTGACTTCAAGCATTGGAAGGAGCCAGTACGTTTTTTGTCAAGTGGGAGAATGTTGAGAAAGGGTGTCTCAAACTTTTTGGCATAAAAGGCTTCATGCTTCAGGTTCATCGGGATGGCAAGTGAATGTCAGTGAGACGAAATTCCTAGTCCCCTCGACATCCCAATAAGTGCTCCATGGGTTGGAGTTAAGTGCTTCATCGGGTTGACAGTCACATGTCGATGAGACTTAGAAACAAGTCTCCTTGACATCCTGATTAGCACTTGGCTTATCGCTAGGTACATCATTTCACAATTTTATCTATCGTCAAGATTCCAAACACATTAATTTTTTGTCACAATAGATGGAAAATAATTATAGGGGATCTAAGGAATATAGGTCAGTCATGAAGCATAGGTCGGTTAGAAGCCCCAACCCCACCAACCATGAGATGAATAGGTCGTTCCAACCCCATCGTCCCATTCATCTTAGGGCAGGTTAGAAGCGCATGGTTGGTGGGAATGTGATGTAGAGTAATTGGGCACATTCACACCCTTTCCTTACTACCCACCCTTTCTCTTTCTTTCTTTTTCTTGCCCCACCACCACCACCCATTCTTTCATTCTTGAAATGAGGGAGTTGTTGGGAGGTAACAGTGCGGGTTAACTCATTCTGAAACTATTGTTAGGATACAAGCCTCTCAGTATAGGGTCCTAACATGAGAAGGATGGGTGGATGTCCCGACCCCAATTTTTGGAAACTGACAATTCTAGATCATGGATCCAAATGCACATCTCAAAGTGGCACAAGTTACATGACATTTTATCCTTTTAGAATTGTTTTTTAAATAATTAATTACAATTAAAATAATCAACCCTCTTACAAAGTTAGGAAGTGATAAAACGCAAACTTCAAATGTCAAATCTAACATAATTGGGATCTTCTACATTTGAATCATATTCAACTTTAATTTATTATCTTTATCTTACCTTCATGTGTAATCAATTAATGTTAAAATAGCTTGATTTATGACTTCCATATCTAGACCAATTAACTAGTTGAACCTAAATTGTTAGGTATTAGAGGTGGAAGAAGTTGTATTACAATGGGTGTGTCTTTAGTGCTCCTTTTTCAAACTCTTGAAAAGTAGCCTTCATTGTCACTAGCATATCCAAAGGTGCGAGATTGAATACTAGAGGTTGTTGCAAGTCCTAAAACATTGCATCCCTCAAATTTTTCTTCAAGGAATCAGCATTTTTAACTCCTCCCTGGTCATTCATTTTACTATAATAGTGACATGAATTTTTCTCAACTAATCTATGTATATCATAGAGAGTATCTACCACATTGTCACTATCTTCAATCTATCTAGATATAATTCCTTCGACTAGTTATATCTTGATTTCCATGATATTTTCCCATACACCCAACTACTTATATCCTATCTCTCTAAAATTTCTTCTTTAACAAAATTATAAAACTTCATTTTGACATCAATTCAATTCAAGGGAGATTTTGAGCATGAGTAGTGAGTTTGTCCTAACAATCATCTATCAAATGTTTTATCTTTATTTGAGCATGTTGGAGCTCATTGTGAATGTCCATAACATTCTCAATCATATTGTAGCTATAATTATATAGTTCTTCCATCCACTTCTAAGTTGAGGTAGCCATACACTTCATCTTGTCCAATGTGGAAGCTTTTTATTGAGACAAGATAATAAGATTGATCGAGCCATCTACTACCTCATAGGACATACTAGTTACTCGAGATAAGTAGTTAATTTAGCAAATTTCTCCTTTAGTTCTTGTTGGTTTGTTTTTCCTTATCCATTCTTGAGATAATTGTAGATATTTTAGTTTGCATCTCTAATATTTCCTCTTTGGTTTTCTTACATAGGTTGATAGTTGTAATTTGATAATCAATTGGCATCAATTCTTTGTCATCCTTATCAATCACAGGGGTAGAAATCTCAACAGTTCTTGACCTTGAGGTATCCAAGCTTATTAAGCATAAATTTCTTGGTTTCTTCATGGGCCTATGAGTATCCCACCCAATGATTAATAACCTAAAGTGTGATGGGAAATTTTAAAGAAAAAATAAACATGCGAAACTTTTATTCAATCTCATGGACTTTGACAACATGAGGTTCATTACATTGAGGCTTATTAAAATTCCTCAAATAGTTTCTATGTACACTTATAGGATTTAGGGTATTATTTTGTTTTAAGCTCTCCTCCAAAATAACTTATTATTCTTTTGATAGTTTAATTTTTCTCATACTACTACTTTCTTATTATTCGATGCTAACTCCAAAAGCACCTAATTCCTCCTTTGTAACACCATCATCCCATCATATTTTCATGCTTATGTCTCTTGTCAATGGGGGAGAAGTAATGTCGTTGTCACAATGTCTCCCTATAGTAATACTTAATCTTAGAGTGAGCATTGTGTCACAACCATCTTCCTCACCCATTACTTTTATTAATTAAGAGACTTTGCCATATTAACACAAATTAGACATTCTTTTATTCTTTCTTAAAACTCAATCAAATGGTGAAAAATATTGCAAATTTGTATGTTGATAAGGATTATTGAAACCTTTATTCCTCAACCATTGTGTCTACAAGTTCAATAGATTAAAAAAAATTGAAACACAATTGAACAACCTCATCACTATTTCATGTAGAATACTACAATATTGACAACACAATCATTACATATCCCAACCTTGTTGATACAAGCAAGTATGTAGGCCAATTTAGTACATGTGGTGGCATGCAAGTTGAATGTGTGTTGGGAAATGAAAGGTGCAAATATTGTTGGAAATCTAACATATAATAGTAATAATAATACACACATAATAATAATAATATTAAGTTCATACAAATTTTTTCAATGAGTTCTGTAAATGCTTACAAATCATTGCATTATTGTAACTTCTCAAAATTACCCCAAACTACCTACAAGAAACTAACTATTTTAACATTAATATTAAATAATAAAACACAAACTCACTAAGGTGACTTTATTAAAATACATAAACCTTAATATTCATGTAAGAGAGGGGGACCATCACGTGCAAGGCCCCAGGTCACAGAGGGCCAAGATGTGGAAGGTTTCCCTAACTTACCTCAACTAAAGGGATGTTAGGATATGTGGGATGAAAATGATGAGGACTATGAGGTCCTTCAACCACTCTACAGACCTTCAACCACTCTACAGACCCGAAACGTGGAAACGTGGAAAGTGTGATGGCGTCCGTACGGCTAGACAACAGCAGAGACAAGGTTGAACCTAGAAAAACTAGCTAACGGCCTAGCTAATTAACTAAAGGGCCAAAATAATGTGATTAAGTAAATAAAGTATTCTAATGTTGTAAGGCAAAAATGCAAGAGTGAAAGGGGCAATAAAATTCTCACTAAGAAACTCATTCGCCAACTAGCTCTTCGAAAGTACATTTACCTACACACACAAAGGAGAGGAAAATTTTGGGTGGCTGTATAGGGGCCTGCCTCAGTCATACCCCCGTTTAGATGTTTCCACCTCCATAGACAACCAAGAAAGTGAGATAAAGAAAACAATGTAATAAAGAGCACAAAATCACTACAAAATAGTAAAGTGCTAACTCAACCAAGTGATAGAGGAGAGGAGAGGGAAGCTTACCACCTCCACCAAGAGCTCTCAAGGTTGCTTGGGGGAGAAAATGAGAGTACTTGAGCCTTTGTTACAATGGTGTGCTCCCAAAATTTCTCTACCGAAGTGATGGAGTGGAGCTTTTGTTGCTATGGAATGCTTGGAATGTTGCTTGAGAGCTTGAGAGTGAGTGAAGTGAGCTTGTGAAGTGATAGAATGAGTTCTTGAAGTTGTGTAGAAGATTGTGGAGTGATTATAGAAGATGAAATTCTTGTTCAAGGAGTGAATTTGAAGAAGGGATGGAGAAATAAGGCCATATTCGGGTCGGTCGGCCGAAGGGGGTGTTAAAACTTGACTCCCAATGAGAAGTGTAACGCCTCTACAGGTTCAACCGCAGGAATCTACCAGGGACGTAAGCACGTCACAAGGACATTTGCGCATCGTGCGGGCGTCCCCGATAGAAACGCCTCCAATGACACTCAAAACAAGCGCCAAGTGGGATGCAAGTAGCGGGCTTAGGTGGAATTAAGCCTCCGAAGTTGGTTTTCTAAGGTGGATAAAGGAAAAAAGGGGATTTGCACATGGGGTGTAAATTTACTCCTATACATTTTTCCCCCACTTTAGCAAGCACAAGTACTGATGAGTGCTCAGTAAAGTAGATCAAGGAGAGTGTAAGGTTAGAAATGTATACCTAAACCGTTGAGGAAGTAGACCATAATTTGGTGAACCTGAAGGTGTACGAAAAGTGAAGGACTCCATAGCTGCTTGGAACTATGTTGGAAAAATAAAGCGTCTTACAGGTCCGCGGACCTATAAGGAGGCAACCCCCAAGATCTCTTGCATGAAGGAATCCCTGTGAAGTAAGCACCTTATAGGCCCACAGACCTGCATGGAAGGTATCCCCGAAAAACTCTAGCATGGAGGAAACCCGAAGGAAGCAGACTCCACAGAGTCAAGAAGTGGCCAAGTAAGCAAGTAAGTGGACAGTTGTGTAGACTGTCGATGATTTAAAAGTCTTTCAAAGGGCTCCCTCAGGAACCCTTCGAAATGAGAGGGGATCCACTCAAGGGATGCACTATTTGAAAGGTGAGGTCTAGTCAAGATTCCCCCAAGCTAGATGCGAAGAAAATGAAATAGGTCTACTCGGGATGCCCCCAAGCTAGACACGAAAGAAAATGGAATATGTCTAGTCAAGCTTCCCCCAAGCTAGACATGAAAGAATCCATTTGAGATAAAGACTTGCAAAGGGGATCCCTTGGGAACCTACCGTGAAGAAAAAGAGTCCACTTAAGGGACGCACAATTCGAAAGTAGATGTTTCTTTTTAGAGTGATCCATCATCAAGGAATTCAAAAGGAAGGATATGTCCCCACATGAGGGGAAGATTAAATTTGTTCCCATTCCAGAGGAAGGTTTTTAAGTCCTTTCTTTATGAACCTGTGATGAAGGAAACACATTTCGTTAGGGTTCCAAGTTGAGAATGCGATTCCGAAGAAAGGTTTGCGCGGATTTTCAAGAAAAGATTCGTTAGCAACGAATGCATTTTCTGAAAATTGAAATGTTAAAGGAAAAGGCATTTTCACACATGAGAGGGACAAATCAAGCAAAGAAGAGAAAAAGGTAAAGGTAAAGAAAAGAGAGAAAAGCATAAATAAAGGACACAGGGGGATCTAGTTTAGCAGGTCAAATCTATATGAGCTCATATAAATAATAGGTAACCGCGGTCCAAGGTGAAAGATCATCAATCCCCAACCATATCAGGAAGAATGCACAAGAAGACAAAGTAAAATAAAAAAATTGAGTTAACATGGAAGGGAAGCTTAAATGTTCCCAATGCTTTGCTTCGTCCCCAATTTATTGAAAATCAAGCACAAACATGGAAGAATGATGATACAAATAGAAGAAGGTTTACAACACAAAAACCACACCTGTATCCAAGCACCAATAGGGGTGATGAGGGTCATCCAGGCACACATAGCATGAACATGGGGGAGCACATCACAAAACACACATACACACACAAGATCAAGAAGGGGTCTCCTCCTAACATTGATCAACCAAGAGGTCATCCGCTTCCCAATCTAAATCCTCATAAGGGGAAGGAGGACAAGCTTGCAATGGTGGGATTTTAAGAGGAGGAGCATCCAACCCTCCCACAACAAGGGCCAAGGAAGAATCAGGTCTTCTTCACCGAGCTCTTGTGGAGCTAAGGTCAATGATTTCGTGAAGATCGTTGACAAGGTCAGAACTTCATCCATAGAGTTAAACATGCACCCCATAGGAGCATCGTGTCTAACTTTAGTGGATGGGACAGGCTGCACCTGAGATTCACTGCTAGGCTCACCGAATGGTTCGGGAGTGGTGACGAACTCAAGGGAAGCTATGACTGGTTTCGTCACCAAGATAGAACAAGTCAACGCAGGGCCACCTTGTGAAGAAGGTGGACTCCTCTTACGTCCTTCGCTACCAAAAGGACTACACCCCTCCTCTTGTTTTGTTAAAGGAGATGAAATCCCCATAGACAAGGCTAGAGGCACGGAGGAAGAGGAGGAAATAACTGCAATAGATACAACCGAGGTATTAACCATATCCACGGGCTTTGAGAAAGGCTAGACATTTGAAACTGACATCAGCAAGGGAGGCTCCATCGAAGGAGCGATGAACACCTATACCCGCTTGGGGTTAGGTAGATTCGTACTTGCAACAAAAGTCAGGAGCAGTACAAGACTGGACTAAAGAGGAGCAAAAGGAAGGGGGGAAGAAGACACTATAGGAGGCCCTGAAGTAGCAGCAGTCGTTTCTTCCTCCTTCCCTTGTGAGGTGGCCTGCTCAACCAAGAGATCCTTTCGTCAGCACTTGTGCTCGCATGCAAGGTGGTTTCTGCAACTCTTTGAGTTGGAGGCCGGAGGTTGGGAAGGAACAGAAGGCTCCTACTCAACCATGGGAATGTCCACCATGGCCATTTCTGGTGGAGGGACAGGTTCCTGAATGGGAGCAGGAGGAATGGGCTAAGGAGCAGCAGGAGGAGTCGACTCGAGAGCTTCAACAATGGGCCTCTTCCCATTCACTACCTTGGGAGCAAGAGTGGTAGGAGGCCGCAGAGGTCGAGACAAAGAGGACTTTCCTCAGGAGACCTTCCTGCCATACCGAGCGGGTCTAGCCTTTGTTGGAAAGACAAGAAGTTCGAATGCAAGATGCTTAGGCTTTCACCAAGTGGGAACCATAGGATTCTCCTGCAAATGAGTAGAATCTAACAATACCATAGTAGAGAAAGAAGAAGCGCTAGACTAACTAGCGAAAGAGGAAGAAGGAGGGTCGTGGGACCGCTTCTCTTTTTCCTTCTTTCGTGCCTTAGCGGCATCGCTATCAGCTTTTAAGCAAACCCTATGTGAAACAACATAAGGCAAGGGAGAATATCTCACTTTCAAACTTGGGCATCCTTTCTTATAATTCTGATATGTTCAGTGCAAAAGGTTCATCCTAGGCGGAAGAGGACCAATAGGCGCAAGCCAGGAGTAGTCCAAGGAGTAGCTACCACGAGCAACCGATGGTCTATAATCGGTGTCATGAATTACATGTACGGACCCCTCGTGGATAAATTTCAAACATTTATGCACGACAGAGGGGACCGCGTTCATCGTCACCAACCAAGGGATACCCAATTTCACCCTAAAGAGTTTAGACCAAAGAATGATGTCAAATAGGAGTTTCACGGATTTAGGTCCCACCAAGACTGACAAGACAATACTACCCAAAGGGGGCACGGAAAGCCCGTCATGTGTGCGGATAGTACTCATAGGTGCATCGTACCCATCCTTGTGAAGGAAGTTGATCAACATAATCTCCTCTATTATTATGTTTACATGTGATGTCGAATCAATGAGAACATTGGCTACAATGTTTCCATTGATCCATGCAGGAATGTAAAGAGGAGACGGTTCCTTGTTAAAACCCATCAGCAAGTCCTGTGAAGTGAAAGTTATACCAGTACCACTTTCCATAGGCTATGCAGAGGGGATAGGTTGGTGCAAAAAAGACGCCATTACACACACTGGACGATGCTTCCACAAAGTCCCTAAAGGTTAAAGGATAAAACAGTGACCCAATTAAGGTTTTTTTATGCAATACCTTTGGAACCTTCCAACTACACCAACTAGGGGTTGTAGGTTGGGTTGTAAGGTAGTAGCCTTACAACACTCACACCTACAACACTCCTAGAGTACAAGGAAAGGAACTATCAGGATCGCAAGAATGAAACCAAAATGGTTCACATCGGGTTCACCAAAAATGTAAGAGGGGAATGACCACATGCAAGGCCCCAAGTCACGAAGGGCCAAGATGCAGAAGGATTCCCTAACTTACCTCATCTAAAGGGGTGTTAGGATTTGCGGGATGAAAATGATGAGGACTATGAGGTCCTTCAACTACTCTATAGACCTAAAACACTGGAAAAGGCTAGGTGAATTGGTTTTCAGGTTCAACACTACACCTCAGGGAGCTCTCTGCTCGAGAACGAAAGCATGGTCTTTGGACGACAGTGCGGCGCACTAGCATCTCCAAAGTGCATTGGCTTCCATACTGCCAAACAACAACGGAGACAAGGTTGAATGTAAAAAAACTAGCTAACAGCCCAGCTAATTAACTAAAGGTCCAAAATAATGTGATTAAGTAAATAAATTATTCTAATGTTGTAAAGCAGAAATGCAAGAGTGAAAAGGGCAATAATGATCTCACCAAGAAACTCATTCGCCAGCTAGCTCTTCAAAAGCACGTTCACCTACACACACAAAGGAGAGGAAAATGTTGGGTGGCTGTATAAGGGAATGCCTCAGTCAAACCCCCGTTTAGGTGTTTCCACCTCCACAAACAACCAAGAAAGCGAGATAAAGAAAACAATGTAATAAAGAGCACAAAAGCACTACAAAACAGTAAAGTGTTATCTCAACCAAGTGATAGAGGATAGGAGAGGGAAGCTTACCACCTCCACCAAGAACACTCAAGGCTGCTTGGGGGAGAAAATGAGAGTACTCAAGCCTCTGCTGCAATGGTGTGGTCCCTAACTTGCTCTACGAAAGTGATGGAGTGGAGCCTTTGCTGCTATGGAATGTTGCTTGAGAGCTTCAGAGTGAGTGAAGTGAGCTTGTGAAGTGATAGAATGAGTGCTTGAAGTTGTGTAGAAGATTGTGGAGTGATTGTAGAAGATGAAATGCTTGTTCAAGGAGTGAATTTGAAGAAGGGATGGAGAAAAATGGCCATATTCAGGTCGGTCAACCGAAGGGGGCATTACAACTTGACTCTGAATGAGAAGTGTAACGCCTCTACAGGTTCAGCCGCAGGAATCTACCAGGGACATAAGTGCACTGTGTAGAAGTCTACACATCGCGCGGGTGTCCCCAATAGAAATGCCTTCACCAACGCTTAAAACAAATGCTAAGTGGGATGCAAGCAGCGGGATTAGGTGGAATTAAGCCTCTAAAGTTGGTTTTCTAAGGTGGATAAAGGAAAAAAGGGGATTTTCACACGGGGTGCAAATTTACTCCTCTACAATTCCAACACCCCCTATGACTTACATTTAACACAACAAAACATGCTAATCCAAACAAACAAATACATATTCTTTAAAATAATAATTTATGAACTAAATGGAACTCCAACCTTCCTCATAACCCTTAGAAGGGTGTAGCTCCCAAGTTGAATTCACAAATTCCCAAATTATGACCCCCTAAACTCCCAAATCACATATCTCCTAAATTATTGGATAATAATCCATGTCAAGCTACATTCACAGTGCTCCATCAAGTTGTCTCATGACCCTCAAAAAGGTATAATTCCTCAAATCCACAACCTCAAACTATCTAGGCAACAATCCATATTGAGTTCACTAGATCCCTCTCTATCTTCAAAAATGTAAACTTCACAATATATGAATTCTTCAATTTTTTCAACATCAAAAAAGGAAAACAAAAATATATGCTTCCCATACAAAGTACCATCTTTGAGCAAGAAGTTGGTTCAAAATGATGAAACTCCTCCTAACATCAATATTTTAACCTTCCTTCTCTCCAACCACATTACATACCCTCTTACATTGGCAAACCAAAATAATCTCAATACTTCTTGAATATAATATTTTTTTATTTTGAAATTGTAAAATATTTACCTTGTATCTCCAAAAATACTTTAAAAACAATTGAATAACCTTTTCCAATGCATAAATTCTTAGTCATTCTTCCCTTCTCTTAATACTTTTAATCTTCACATTTATCTCCTTATAACTTATAAGTCCTTGTATCCTTGACATACTATCCTTCAAACTTCACAAAATTTAAAAGAAAATACTTTATTAAATAGTTTCTCCTTATCAAATGATCCTACTCTATAGCAACTATTTCCCCTTCCTCTCCTATGATCTTATACCAAGTTAAAAAATGATAAGCAAAAATATTGTTGGAAATCTAACCTACAATATCAACAATAATGAACACATAATAATATTATTATTATTAAAATTCATACATGGTTTTTCAATGAATTCTACATGTAGACATCTAAATTTTGTTAGTTTTATGATCAGATTTAATGTACAAAAATTTAATTCAAAATAACAACACAATAACATAGCAAATACCCCGGGAAAACCCTCCTCTTGAGGGAGAAAAACCTAGCAACAATATATCTCTTATATATTGATTGAATAAGAGCAGAAATTTGCTTACAACTCAGGCACAAGATAGTGTTGATTTAATACAATGAATAAGAGCACCTCTCTTATATGCAATACAAATTAATATGTTTCTCCTTGTAATCGATCTACTGCTACATGAAGATGATCTGCTGTTACAAAATAATGGTTTGCTACTCAGACCCGAACTTCTCCTTTGAATATGAATTATGATGAAATGAACTTGATACCCAAATGAGTGATCACCACTCATGTTTATATTGGCTGGTATGAGAGGATGTGTCCTTTCATTAAGAGGAGTCATCATATTTAGAGAGACATGTCTCTTTAGACAAATTACGCCTCTAGAGAAAGTCGGCCCCTTTAATTAATAATTAAATATTAATTATTAATAACATAAAAGATGCAAGGTAAATGAGGCGCCTCCTCATGATAAATATCTTATAATAAATTTGAATAGCCAAAGGCTATTATTCAAGTTTATTTCTCCAAGTCGTGCCTAGAAGTATTTCTTCAGACGTTGAACATCAACACTCCCTCTCAACTAGGGAGGAATACTTCCAATTGCATAAGTCATATCACCTCATCATAATGAAAAATATCATGGCTACACCCATGAGTGATAAAGAAGCATATCACCTCATCGTGATAACATATCACCTCATCATGATATCAACAATCATGGCTACACCCATTTTTGGAAAAGAAAGATATCACCTCATCGTGATATCAACCATCATGGCTACACCCATGTATGGTATGTACAAGTGTTCATCACTCAATGTGATGTTGTCATCTCATCGTGATGTTCACCATGGCTCTCCCAAAGGGTTAAACACAAGTACAAGAAAATCATCACAGACTCTCTCATGTGATGTTGTCATGGAGTCACACACATGACATCCACCATGGCCCTCCCAAAGGGTGGAAATAAGGGCTTTCACCTCAAATCTCAAAGATAAATGCATTAACAAGGGCTTGCACCTCAAATCTCTCTCAAAGAGAAATGCATTAACAAGGGCTTGCACCTCAAATATCTCTCAAAGAGAAATGCATTAAAGAGGATCACTGATATTGAGACTTCTTCTCAGCTAGGGCTTGATTCTCCACCATGCCAAGCTTGTCTCAAAAGTACACAAACTTTATCCTAGAGAGAGGCTTGGTGAGAATGACTGTCATCTGCTCATCCATGTTGATATACCTCAACTGAATTACTTTCCTCAATACCATATCTCTAATATAGTGGTATTTGATCTCAACATGTTTGGTTCTATCATGAAACACAGGATTGAAAAAAAGCTTCACACAACTCTGGTTATCACAATGAATGATAGTAGGCTCCATTGATTGCCCAAACAATCCTACAAGGAGCTTCTGAAGCCACACTACTTCTCGAGCTGCCACACAAGTTGCAATATACTCTGCCTCTGTTGTACTCAATGCTACAGATGACTGCTTCCTGCTGCACCAAGATATCATCGTAGATCCCAAACTAAAGCAACATCTAGAGGTGCTCTTCCGATCAGTGACACACCCTACCCAATTGGAATCAGTATATCCAAGCAGCTTCAAGACCACATCAAAATAATACCTCAAGCCATATCCAACTGTGCCACGCAAGTATCTCAGGATATGCTTTGCTGCAACTAGATGTATTTTCCTTGGTTCACACATGAACTGACTAAGTGCACTCACTGCATAGAAAATATACTAGATACATCAATTATCCAATCAACTATTTGTACATAGTAGGATCCACCAGATCTGAACTAGCTATAGCCTCTTTAAGTCTTTGAAAGTTGGTTTCCATAGGCGTAGACATGGATTTTCAATCCATCATACCAAATCTCTTCAAGATGTCAATGGTATACTTTCCTTGAATTAGAATGAACTCATCTGGCTTCTGCCATACTTCATCTTCTTCAGGTTCGGTAGGCTCCCTCTGAATCTTTGAGTACTTGCATCAACCTTTTGACCTCTTCGTCCAAGATTTCCTACAACACTTGCCTTAGATAAATGTTTTCCAATGTACACCTCTGTTACTATAGAGAGTTCAAGATTGTCCTCCTTGACCTCATCCTAGATCACACTATTCTGAATAGGTTTGCAGAGCTACCAATGTCAAATCCAAATGACTGTCTTGGCAATTCTGATCTCAATAGCTGAAGAGGTCTTTCAAGGATTTAACACTTAGCCTTGTAATACAGTAATCTTCACTTCTTCTCAATTATTTACAAAAATCCCTCTTGATCATTGCTTCAAAGATTTGCAAAGAAGACTTATGGAAGTGAGCTCCCTTTGGCAACCAACTCAGTCCCATGGTTGCAAGTTGTGACTTCACGCTTGATCATTTCTTTGGTCGGCATGACTTCCTCATAAGATGCCTCAAGCTTTTCATCACTAAACAATCTCTCATCACCTTCTTGCTTCTCAATCCATCTTGGAAGCGATTTAGAGAGAGATTACAAACAGTTTATAACTATCCAAAGAAATATGAAGGCTAGAATCATACAAGGTTTACTATGACAAGTTATAGCATGAACACATAAGAGTGTTATGAACAATATTAAAAATATGAATTAAGAAATCAACTACAAGCGAAACATGTAGCAAATATCAAAAGATCAAAATGAAGGGATAAAGAACTTATCTCTATTGAATTCTGAAATAATTATTTCTTCCATCTTTTACTCCTCTCGAGAGTGCTAAACTCAGCACAACAAAAGATAATCTACACAACTACAGTTTCTTGAATGCATTATGCAATTAGCATGTAGAACCAACTCTCTCCAAGAGTTCAGGGCTCTATCAGAGTTCATGCATTAGAGAATGATATCGATGTGACCAACTAATCACCATCGAATTTGTAATTTTCTTTTTATTTCAGTCACACTCAAAAATCTTCACAACCAGCATGAAATAAATTGCAATAAATGAAATCTACAAAGGATCTTATGCTAGTGAACACAATTCAAGAGAAACCACTATCTCTCTTTACTAATTACAAGATCCAACTAAATGATATAACTCAACAAACAAAGAATACCTATCTCTTTAAATATTCTTATGGATGCAAATACTAGACATAGTAAGATACGATGCTCTTGCGCTCAGATCAGCACACAACCTTCACAGCTTGAACACAGGCCCATGAATTAGAATAGAAATTCCCTAGAATCCTTCTGAGGAGAGATCTCATCCGCATCCGCAATTGAAGCATGTTGATTAGGCCTGGTTGGGAAATCCTTTGCATAGCGACCAAACTTGTCACAATGAAAACATTGGACTTTGGAGAGGTCCCACTTCTTCTTCAATGCAGGAGCACCATCTGACCCTTAATCTCTATTCCTCTTGAAGTATCCTTTCTTTCCTCCTTTTCCTTTCTTCTCTGAGGATTGAGCGGAAAGAACATGAGTGTCTTAATTTGTAGAGCTTCAACCAATACCTCTCGCAGCCAACCCAGACTCTTCTTGAATACAATCTGCCCCAAACGATCAAACTTGGGAAGTTTCGATCTTGCACTAATTCCTTGAATGTAAGACTCCCAAGATGAAGGAAGACCATTAAGAGCCAACATGGTCAAATCCTTGACATCAACAATATGACCAATGGTAGAGAGTTGATCTCTCAATTCGGAAATCTTCATGAAGTAAGCAATGACATATTCTCCTTCTGCCATCTTAACATGATGAAGTTGTTGCTTTAATACAAGAGCATGGCTTGTGTTGTTGATTTCATACATCTCCTCCAAAGTTTTAAACATCTCTCTTATTTTCTTCAACTTTGACACAATAGGAACAATATGATCCTTCATGGAATCAACTAACATCTTCTTCACCCTAGTATCTTTCTTCTTCCATTAAATCTTCTCTTCCTCATCAGAAGGCTTCGAAACTTTTCTTTCCACAAACTTAGCCAATTCATTTTCCTCCAAGGTGAGCATAATTTTGAATCTCCAAGATGTGAAATTTGTTGCTCCCTCAAGTTTGTCCTTGATCTTGAGTTTGTTCACCATCTTGATGAAGAGATAGGAGTAATCAATGATGAGAAAGAGAATAAAGAGTATCATTGTAATACTAAATCTGATCAAGATCTTCTTCAAACCCGCTTTGATACCATGTTAGTTTTATGATCAGATTTAATGCACAAAAATTTAATTCAAAATAACAGCACAATAACACAGCAGATACCCTGGGAAAACCCTCCTCTTGAGGGAGAAAAACACAGCAACAATATATCTCTTATATATTGATTGAATAAGAGAAAAAAATTTCTTACAACTCAGGCACAAGATAGTGTTGATATAATACAATGAATAAGAGCACCTCCCTTATATGCAATACAAATGAATGTGTTTCTCCTTGTAATCAATCTACTGCTATAAGAAGATGATCTATTGTTACAAAATAATGGTATGCTACTCAGACCCGAACTTCTCCTCTAAATGCGAATTCTAATGAAATGAACTTGATACCCGAATGAGTGATCACCACTCATGTTTATATTGGTTGGTAAGAGAGGATGCGTCCTTTCATTAAGAGAAGTCGGCCCATTTAGAGAGACATGTCTCTTTAGACAAATTGCACCTCTAGAGTAAGTCAGCCCCTTTAATTAATAAATAAATATTAATTATTAATAACATAAAAGATGTAAGGTAAATGAGGCGCCTCCTCATGATAAATATCTTATAATAAATTTGAATAGCCAAATGCTATTATTCAAATTTATTTCTCCAAGTCGTGCCTAGAAGTATTTCTTCAGACACTAAACATCAACAAATTTGGACACTTATATTGGCCCAAATTTATCTCTCTTCATCTAAACATCCTCTTGGTTGCATTAATTAAGTAATATCGCTATTATTTAATTAATATCCTTAAATTCTTCCAAATCCATAAGGTATTCATGTAATAATTAAATACCTTACCCCCTTTATTCCCCTTTTCCTCAAAAGAATTACATAAATAATACATTTATTTAATTCATCACATGTCACATCCTCCATCACTTTTTCTTAATCTTCATTCACCTCTTAATCTCTTCATTAGAGATATGCACATGTTTAATCTTTAATTAGGATGTGTCACATCCTCCAAATTTTGCAAGTTGGCTTATAATCTTCATTAACCCCTAATTGTCTTCTAACCACTGATTAGCTAGTCTAATCAATACCTTGGTCAACTCTCTCCATCCCCCAAGGAATTTTTAATTCCTTTTTGTCTTGCCAATGTGAATTTAAAATTCACTTTTATTCCTCCAAGGAATCTTCTCTTCCCCATGTGATCATTGACAAGTCACATCAGTTACATGGGTTAGGAACCTTCTATTATAAGAACCTTGTCTTATCCAAGGTACTTATTACCTCTCTTTTTGGGAACCTTGTCTTATCCATAAGATCTCCCAATCATTTGTACCATCTCCACCTCATGTGTCCTTGTGACACTTCATCCTCCACATGGCAAGATGTGAGGGCTTGTGATTCCTCAACTCACCTCAGCCCTTCACCTTGCCCATGTTGGCAAGATCTCAACCATCCATTTATCTAGGGCTTCTTCCCATAAAATGAAAGATTTTATTTCATTCAATAACACATTCTCATTCAACAACTTGCATTTTTCAACTTCATCTCTCCAACTCTCAAGCTTTCATTCTATCATCCACCATTGTTGCACATTTCAAGCTCTTGCATCCATTTTGTTGATCTAGCAAACTACCCACATCCATCATTTGAATCCCCATCAAACCGTCAACATTTTGAATCCACTCTCATTCGTCTTGCCATCGAAGGAGCATACAAAAAATCAACTATAAAGGGCCAACCAAGGGTCAACTTAACACAAGGTAAAATATGGTTTCTTTTATTTTTATTTTGTTTTGAGTTCAACTAGGTTTATCTCGAGGTGTTAGGTGTTGTTTCCTTCGTTTTTGCACTTCATTTTGCATTATCTAGACTAAGAAACTTCTCCTAATCACATTTTTGGCACGTCTAGTGGGACCCACAAATGGGTCCCTATCTTTTATGTTTTTTTGTTATTTTACTTTTTGCAGGTTCAGGTTGTAAACAAGCGACTCTGCCCAAGACAGAGGCAACCCCGCCCACATTTGGGTGAACCTGACCTTGGGAGGGGTGAACCTACCCCAACTTGGGTGAACCTGCCCTCAACAAAGGAAAAATTTCCCTACAGAGTCGCCCTTTTGAGCATCAGAACCCTTGTTTTCTCACTGTTTTCTGCAGAGGGGCAAACCTTCCCTTATAGAGGGGTGAACTTTCCCAAGGAGGGGAAAACCTACTCCTGTAGAGGGGCGAACCTGCCCTAGGAGGGGTGAACCTGCCCAAAAATAGAGGTTTCCACAAGGTAAAACTAATGTTTTTAGTTCATTTTCAGTATGTTTCTTCACTATTTTTTGCAGAGGGGTGAACCTGCCCTTACAAAGGGGTGAACTTGCCCCAGGTAGGGAAAAACCTGCCCAAACAGAGCTTTCTATGAGGTAAAATAGTCCTTTAAGCTTCATTTTGGCTTCTATTTTTTATCGTTTTGATGTTCTAACACCATAACGTCATCTATTTGTGAGTTTGTCTACATTGTTGCTAACATTTGTACAGCTTGTTTCATGCTTGACAAAGAACGCAGATCAAAAGAGCTAACACCTTTCTTGCAGGACGATCGGTTTGTCTAGTTTGCTTATCATTTTGCTTATCAATTTAGGAACATAGTTTAATCAAGGGGAGTCAAATCTTTTGTTTTCCATGTTTTTAAAGTCCATTATGTCACCCATGAGGACATTATTCCATCTAAGCTTTCTCCTTGCACTTCGTGTGAGCCTGGGGAGTAACCGAAAATGGTTAGTGTTTTCTTCTTTAGTGGGACCTGCTTGGGGATTTCATGACCCCAAGAGATGATCCCAGCCACGCGTACCAGTAGGGTATACAAAGGGGGGAGAGCCAAATTTGTACCCCAATCCAGTCACGTCGTGTCTGGCAGACCGTCAAAGCTAGGGTGATACCTAGATAGATGTGAAGAGTTGGTATGAGCCCTTCAGTATCTCGCTGGGGTTCCCGACTCACGCTTGTAGATGGGTTGTTGTTCATGGTTGTTCCTCACTAGTATATCAAGGACTCCCTAGCTACCTTGTTCATCCTAGTTAGAGGATAGTGTTGGCCATACCCTCTTACTACTAATCTTAGGATTGTGGTGCTTGAACTGTCTTCTTTGTGCGAAACCAGTACATATCTTATCAGTTGATTCAGTCTTTGCCTCTTGCTTGTTGTTTTTTGTGTCTTTTGGTCCCTTCCATAGCTATTTTCACTTAAGTCAAGTCCAAGTCTATTGCAGAGGGGCGAACCTACCCTCTATCTCAGTCATTCCTTAGCCAGTTTCTGTCAAAATTGTCAAACTTTTCACTAAATAGGTGAACCTGCCCTTACACAGGGGAAAACCTTCCCTGTAGAGGGGAAAACCTTCCCTACAGAGGGGTGAACCTACCCTTTGTCATTCAAACAGTCAACAAAATAGCCAGTTTCTCTAGTTGGGTGAACCTGCCCTTACTTAGGCAAAACTACCCTAGCTTGGGCGAACCTTCCCTAGCTTGGGTGAACCTGTCCTATCCTTGGGAAAACTTACCCTTATCCTTGGGAAAACCTTCCCTTAAGTTGGGAAAACCTACCCTAACTTGGGCGAACTTTCCCTCCAAACAACCTTTTTCATTGTCTGTTCAGCCATTTCAAGCACCCATTTGCCCATTTCGAGCAGTCGTTTACTCATTCTCAGCACTCGTTTTCCCATTCTGAGCAGTCATCCCCCCATTCCAAATATCCATTCCCCATCCTGAGCATTCATCTCCTCGATCCGAGTAGTCATCCCCTCATTCCAAGCACCCGTTTACCTGTTTCAAGCATCCATTCCCCACCTATCTTTCACTAAATATCCTTGGGAAAACCTACCCTATCCTTTTGAGTGAACCTACCCTTAAGTTGGGTGAACCTGCCCCAACTTGGGTGAACCTACCCTAACTTGGGTGAACCTACCCCTCAAACAGTTGATTTCACCCTCCATTCAGTCGTTTCAAGCACCCTTCTTCACATTTCGAACATCCTTCACCTCATTTTGAGCACCCATCCTCCCATTACGAGCATCCTTTCATCCATTCTGAGATTCAATCTCCCCATCCGAGCATTCGTTTATCCATTCTAATCAATCATTTAGTCATTTCGAGCTTTCATTCCTCCATTCTGAACATTTGTTCTCTCCATCTAAGCAATCGTTCATCCCTTCCGATCATCTGTTCACTCGTTCTGAGTAATCATTCATCCATTCTGAGCATCTGTCTCCTCGTTCCAAGATTCAGTCTCCCATTTCGAGTGTTCGTTTACTCATTTTGACCAATCGTTCATCCCTTCTGAACAATCATTTCTTTTTTTTACCAATCATTCATCTATTATGAAACTCCTCTCATTATAAGTAGTCATTTGTTCATTCTAATCATTCATTCACTCGTTCCAAGTAAACGTTCATCCATTCTAAGCCTTCTCTCATTATAAGCAGTCGTTCATCCATTTTGAGCACTCGTTTACTCGTTTTGAGCATTCGTTCATCCATTTCAAATCTTAATCTCTAAATTGTTTGTCCTTTTCGATCACTCATTCTCTCGTTCTGAGTGCTCGTTCATCCGTTCCGAGCACTCGTCCATCCATTATGAGCTTCCATCTCCTCGTTTCGTGAGTTGTCCATCTGTTCTGATGAATTTTTTACTCATTCTGAATAATCATTCATTTATTATGAGCTTTTGTCTCCTCATTTTGAGAGTCGCTCATCCATTCTTAGTAGTCATTTACTCATTCTGAGTAGTTGTTCATCCCTGTTGATCATCTGTTTACTCATTCTAAGTAATCTTTCATCTATTCTGAGCTTCCATCTCCTCATTCCAAGAGTCGTTCATTCGTTACAATCAATCGTTTACTCATTCTGAGTAATCGTTCATCCATTCTGATCATCCATTCACTCATTCTGAGTAATCGTTCATCCATTTCAATCTTTCATCTCCTCGTTCCAAGAGTCTGTCTCCCCTTTCAAGTGATTGTTTACTTGTTCAAAGTATTCGTTCATCCATTCCTATCATTTTTTTCTCTAATCTGATCATTTGTTTCCCTAATCCGATTATCCGTTTCCCTGATCTGATCGTTCGTCTCCCCATCCCAAGAGACTATCTACATGTTTCAATCATCTTTCTACCCATTCTAAGAGTTCATTTCAACGGTCTGAAAGCAAAGGGGTGAACCTACCCTTCAAGGGGTGAACCTACCCTTTAAGGGGTGAACCTGACCTTCCTCCAGTCATTTTTGACCTTCCTGTATTCACCTATAGTCTGCATTTCAATCCATCATAATTCTCACAAGGTCATTCATTTATCATCTGAATCACATAGGTACATCATCCAAGAGCATCTCTAGGTTAGGTATCCATCATCATTTTCCCCATCCAAATCCCTTGAACTTCATTTCAGAAGTTATTATCTAGATTGACCTTGGTGTCTGAATTGATCACCATCATCAACATCTGCTTAGGATTGTCATCTATCCTAAGTTAATAATCATCGTTGGCCCAATCAATCCACTTTCAATCTCAAGGTGGATTCAGTGCCACAATCATCCATTTATCCTTTAATCTGATCAATCAATATCCTAAGTCACCTAGGGTAATCTCTGAACAGGGTTTAGAATCCCTTTCATCATCCTATATGATCCATCATTTGATCCTATCAATCATTTCATTAATCGATCTTATTCGATCTAATCCAACCTCATCCCTATCCAATCATTTTCGACCCAATCAATCTACTTCCATCTTGAAGTAGATTCAGTGTCGTGATCATCCTTTGATAATCAAATATGATCATCAGAACCAATCCCATCGCATCATCCAATCATCCTAATCTAAGCTTTAATCCAATCCCGATCTGAATCCCAGTTTGAGCTTTAGTCTGTTTCCTTCCAAAAATATTTTGATCCATCTTATTCATCTTCTAATCATTTGTTCCTATCTCTTCAATCCATATCCATCTAATCTAACATCATGAATCCTTATACTTCACCAATAGTAGTCAAGGGAAACCCTAATTACGTCGACAACGATAATGAAAGTCTTGTTGATCAAGAATTATATGACATAGATCCCCTTGATGCTATCATTTCTAGTAAGATCTCCCCAACCGATTTCCACAATCCAATCACCCCTTCAAGCTATCATGTTACGTCTTCATGCATGCCTAATCACGCTCCTTATTCTACCTTTGACAAGGGATATCCAATATCTTCCCTGTCTGCATATTTGTCATATCCTTCATCTACATCTTTTTCTTATCCAACACCCACATCCTATTACCCCAATCTACCATCCCAATACTCCTATTACAATCCCCCATCCATGTCCCTGTATCCTAATCCTCCTTACCAGTTTTCCCATCTTAATCCTACATTCACACCTTCTTACATTAATCCTACATCCCCATCAACCTATCCTAATCCAACATCCACATCTTCCTATCTTAATCCACGATCAACATCTTCCTATCCTAACCCACCATCTCAATCTTCCCATCCTAATCTGCTATCCCAATACCTTTATTACAATCCACCACCCACATCCTATTGTCCTAATACACCACCCACATCCTCTGGTCCTAATTCACCATTCCAATATCCCTACCTTAATCCCCTATCCAATCCTAATCCTCCATCAACTTCTAGTCTTCCATCCAATCCCATTCCTCAATCTAATCCTAGTCCACCAATCCATAGTCCTAATCCTCCACTAATCCATAACCCATCATCCACTCCTATCTTGCCATCTAAGCCTCAAGTATGCACGATTCTCACTCCAGAATTTCTCCAAGGACTCATGATAAAGAAGACATCCCCAAATCCACATCATGAAGTCGTGGAACCATGCCATCCCAATCCCTCATCCACAGTCATTAGTGATGAGACCCTTCTCCATCCAACACCTATCATTGTTGTCACCACCCCTAGCACCACCCAAACTGCTGAAACCATCCAATCCATTGAATCCATTGAACCTCCATCTCCTACTCTGATATTTCTCGATCCCATCGAAGATAACCAAATCCAATCCACTTCTTCCACTCCTAGTATCACTAAAATATCTCCTCTTGAACCTCATGAATCCTCCATCCTTCCATCTCACCCACTTGAAGAGCCCATCCAACATTCCTCCATTATCATGCCACCCACACAAGATGAGTCATACCAAGAGCCTAATCCAAAGCATACTAGCATATCCCCTTCTCCACATCAAGATCTTGTTGTCCCATCTAGTCCATCTCAAAATCACAATCCCCCATCCATTCCATCCCATGATCCCCTTTACATTCAAGATCCAATCACTCTATCGTATGAGCCCTTATCACCTGTTGCCACAAAACCAGATCCTATCATATCCCCTAATCCCTTTCATGATCCTCCATTGTCGCCTAAACCTACTATCCCCACACCACTTTTATATCCCCTTGATACTCTCACATTCTTCCATGGTGGTCTCCTTGCAGAAGAAAAACAAAGCATATATACCAACCATCATCCTCTGCCTAATAATGGACTCGCACCATTCTTCCATAATAACAAAAATCCTATCATGGATCGAATGTTTAAGAACATGAACTATTAAGGAAAAAGTCTAGGCATTCATGAGAAAGGTATTTTAGAGCCCATCCAGGTCAAAGAACAAATTTGTATGCAATGTCTTGGATGTATCTCTCAAGACTTGCAATCTAAAAATGTTGGTACAACCTCTATACGTCCTCAATGAGCCTCTTCCAAAAGAAATATAGGCTCTTCCCATTGCTCCACCAAATCATTTGCTGCCATCCCCCTCCTCCATCATATTTCCTCAAAACAACCATCCATATTCCTCCTTCATCTGATCCATCCATTTTGGGTCCATATGTCCCTCCACCCGCCATTACACATCCTGTAGCTACTAAGTCCATTTTGGGCCCTTATATCCCAAAATCACCTCCTCCATATAGTCCTATTCATCCTTTTATCCATTCATCACCTATCCATGTCACCCATCATAAACATCCCACTCTCATATTCCCTAATCAGGATCAACAAAGGCACATACCTACACATCCTCTGTTCACACATCATCCTCAAAATCCTACCTCCATCACTTCATTCATGTTTCCTCCACATCATCCATCTCCTTGCACCCATCACATTGCTACTAAAATAACTTTGGATTCCAAAGTAAAAATGCATAAATCTAAACATCCACATAAATCTAAAGCTCCCCATGTCCCCTTAAAAAGACATGTGGCAGAAAAGAAAAATTCAATCCAAAATCAAATCCAAAACCCAAATCAAACCCACAGGCCACAATGGCCTACCAAAGCAAAAATCAAAACCATGTGGATCCCAAAGAAAAAAGATGCAATGCTTTCAAATGAAAAATCTATAACAACATCCAAATTTTCTAATCCCCAAGCTAATCATTCTCATCCACCATCTCCTAGATCTATTTTGGGTCCTTCTGTCCCAAAATTCACTATCCCATCTCCTCCATTATCCCCACATCATCCATCCATTAATACTCCTATCATTTCACATCCATCACCATATGTTCCAATGTTGGTCCTGAACTCATCACCCCATCACACACCTACCCCATCATTCCATCCATACACTTTCCAACACCCCATCACACACCTACCCCATCATTCCATCCATACACTTTCCAACACCCCATCCATCATCCCACATATCTCCCCTATCAAATCCCTCTAATTCATCCTCTTGCATAATCCATTTATCCTAATAAGGTTGTACCAACATTCAACAGTCGCTTCAAATATGGGCTCTTAATACCTCGTGTGAAACATGATGCTTGAGTCCTTCATCCATCTCCTTATTGCATATCTTTTAAATCCACTTATCCACATCCCCATCCTTATCCATCTCCTTCAACATGCTATCCAAAAAGTAAAAAAATAAATCCGAAAAAAAAAAGTAAAGAGAAATAATTCGTCCAATGGTAAAAACTTGGAAAACAAGCATCTTGAATAAGAGCCATGATGAAAACCTGAAAAATAGGAGTCATGCGTAAATCCCCCATCCAACTTACTTCCACACTTGGGGGCAACTCCATCCCCTTCACCCATCTCCTCCATCTAACCTATCTTACACATCCTTCCTGGCATATCCCATTTACCCCAATCCTTCTATCCTCCTTGTGATCTTGACATAGATAGGGGCCAACATATAAACATGCTTTGGACACCTCCTGGCATTCCTACCCCTCATCCATACACTATCCTAATCCTTATTCGCATCCATCTACCTTCCTTATCCACCCATCATGCTACCATCAATCTACCTTCCCTCATCCACCCATCATATCCTCCTCCATTTATCTCCTTTATCTTCCCATCCTTCTATCTTTTATCCCTCATGCTTCATCATACATGACATATATAGAGTGTGGCATCTTCTTCTTTATGACATAGTCCTTGGAGACATCCTTCATCTCATATATCATCCCTTTCATCTCCCCATCCTTATCTCCTTACCAATCCAAACAATCCTTTTCATCTCCCCATCCTTATCTCCCTATCCATTCATCTCTATCCTCATCCCATATCATAATCCCTTGTCATTGGTATCTAGCTATAGGCTACTCCCCATGCAATCATGTTATCTATCTCATTGTCATTGCTCCCACTTCTTTTGAACATCTTTCCAGTCCCCTGTTACTTCTCATCACTCCTCTCCCCATTGTGTCATCCTCCCAATTCATTTTTGATCATTTGGATAACTATTTTATCCCTGAGCTTTGCATGATCGCCATCATCCTATCCAATCCACTAGGTCTATCTTGTCTCATCGTATCAGTCCCACCATTTTATCCACTTATCAGGGTTATCTCATCATCTTTTATCCATCATTTGTCTTTGGTCTTTTGTCGAACTGTGTTGCCCCTGCACTTTCACGTAGGCAAGGTCGATCATTTGATCCACCCCCGGGGCTGCATTTTATCCATCCAGTCTTTAACATCCATCAAGGTCTCCATTGTCCTCTTTTTTCTTTTATCCATGGTCTTTTATCAAACTATGAGGGCTCTACGCTTTCACGTAGGCAAGGCTAATTTTTGATCAGCCCCTAAGACCCTAGGTCGTTAGGGTGTGTCAGTCTTGTGTCTTGTCTCTCTTGTGTCGTGTTGTCGGGTATGCCCTTATCTAGTTGGTTCTTCACAAATGCGATCCACTCGTATCGTGAGATTTAATCAGTTTCAGAATTTCCTGCATCATTTATCAATCTTTTAGTTTAGTATCCATCTTTGGTCTCAACATGATGCATCCTTCCTAACAAACCTCATCAACCCCATCCATCCTCTCAATCCTATGGAAAATGACGTTTTGAAATTGATTGCAATATTTTGATGCTTTTTGCTTTTGTTTATCATTTGAGCTCCCTATCATCACTTGTCACGGTCGCCTTGATCCATCATATCACGGTATGCTTTGACTGGTAAACATAGGGGCATATCTTGATCTTTTTGCTTTGTTGTTGTCTTCTTAATTGTCCCACATAGTACCCACCAAGATCCATGTGGTCTTGTGTTACACTGGGGAATCCTCTTGTGCTTGTGCTTATTCCAATGCCTGGCCCGACCAAGGTCTTTGTGACTTTGGGGTGTTGGAATAGCCTTCTTATCTGTTGTGTTTGTTTCATGCATTAGACACTAATCTGCCTTGGTTACACATACCATGGTACTTGGTGTCTTATGCTATAGCAAAAATCAGTGCTCTGAAAATGACAAATTGCATTAGGATTGCATTTCATCATCAATCCTTATCATTTCATCATCTCTTCAATCTTCTTAGAATAATATAGGTTAGTTATTCTAAGCATCTTTTCCTCCATCATTTTTATCCATCTCACCTCTCCATCCAATCTTAATCCATTCAATCTAGCACAAATCATCTAATCACATCCTTGGTCGTGTTCCCAGCATTGCTACAAGCCTTGATCCAATCATCATCATCATCGTCGTCATCATCATAGGGATGTATTCTTCCCTATCCTTTGTTGTTGTTCTAGGATGTATCCTTCCCTCATCAACAAAAACTTTCATCATCATCATCATCATCGGGATGTATCCTTCCCTATCATTCTGTTATTTTGGGATATATAATTCCCTCATCGACAACACTCCACCCATCATCAATCCATTTTGGCTTGTAGCTTGACTGAGGCAACATCACCTTTGTCCTTAAATCCATTTGTGCTTCCCAATCTCCTATCGCTTATCATCATATCTTATCCATCACTTTGCATCATCTTCCTCATATACCCCTTGCATCATCTCATCCATTTCGAGAGCACACCTATGTTCTCTTGAACCCGCATGCCCTCTCGAGGTGGCATCCTCAATCCCTAATCTTCATCTTCACTCCCATCATCTTTCTTCCTAGTCACTCCTCTGAATGACTAGGGAATCTTTTCCAATCTAGCCATCTTCTCAAATCTATCTTTTAATCTTCTTTGAAATGATGCTACTTCATAGCACCATCTCAAAGAGAGGCAAAATATAGACATCTAAATTTGGACACTTATAATTGGCCCAAATTTATCCCTCTTCGTCTAAACATCCTCTTGTTTGCATTAATTAAGTAATATCGCTATTATTTAATTAATATCCTTAAATTCTTCTAAATTCATAAGGTATTCAGTTAATAATTAAATACCTTACCCCCTTTATTCCCCTTTTCCTCAAAAGAATTACATAAATAATACATTTATTTAATTCATCACATGTCACATCTTCCATCACTTTTTCTTAATCTTAATTCACCTCATAATCTCTTCATTAGAGATGTGCACATGTCTAATCCTTGATTAGGATGTGTCACATCCTCCAACTTTTGCAAGTTGACTTCTAATCCTCATTAACCCCTAACTATCTTCTAACCACTGATTAGCTAGTCTAATCGGTACCTTGTCAACTCTTCCCATCCCCCAAGGAATTTATTTATTTATTTTTGTCTTCCCCATGTGAATTTAAAATTTAGTTCTATTTTTTCAAAGAATCTTCTCTTCCCGATGTGATCATTAACAAGTCACATCAATCACATGGGTTAGGAACCTTCAATTATAAGAACCTTGTATTATCCAAGGTACTTCTCACCTCTTTTTTTGAGAACCTTGTCTTATCCATAAGATCTCCCAATCATGTGAATTTAAAATTCACTTTTTATTATCCCAACACTTCTCTCTTTCCCATGGTTCTCTCACTTGTCACCATCACCCCTTTTCCAAGGTACTTGCAAGTACCTCCACATCATTTGTACCATCTCCACCTCATGTGTCCTTGTGACACTTCATCCTCCACATGGCAAGATGTGAGGGCTTGTGATTCCTCAACTCACCTCAGCCCTTCACCTTGCCCATGTTGGCAAGATCTCAACCATCCATTTCTCTAGGGCTTCTTCTCATAAAATGAAAGATTTTATTTCATTCAATAACACATTCTCATTCAACAACTTGCATTTTTCAACTTCATCTCTCCAACTCTCAAGCTTTCATTCTATCATCCACCATTGTTGCACATTTCAAGCTCTTGCATCCATTTTGTTGATCTAGCAAACTACCCACATCCATCATTTGAATCCCCATCAAACCCTCAACATTTTGAATCCACTCTCATTCGTCTTGCCATCGAAGGAGCATACAAAAAATCAACTATCAAGGGCCAACCAAGGGTCAACTTAACACAAGGTAAAATCTGGTTCATTTTATATTTATTTTGTTTTGAGTTCAACTAGGCTTATCTCGAGGTGTTAGGTGTTGTTTCCTTTGTTGTTGCACTTCATTTTGCATCATCTAGACTAGGAAACTTCTCCCGATCACACTACAAATGCCTTGTGAAGCATGACACTCTCTTAACTTCCCAAAACTACTTCAATCTATCTACTTTAACTATTTTAACAACAATATTAAAAAATGAAAAATAAACCTACTCCAACCAATAGAAAAAGAGATAAACCATAATTTTCAAACACAAAAAATATGTGCTTAAATCCCAACTATAGGAAAAAGACAAAAATATTTTAAACAATACAATTTTATTGGCCAAGCGACTATTTGAAAAGCAAATGCAACGAATGCAATAGTAAACCTACCTATCGGCATGAACTAATAATAAATGAAAGTACAAAGTCATGAAGACGACTTTATTACAATATGTAAACCTTAATATTTCAACAAGATGATGACGTGTCATTTAAACTCTATTAAATTTACATAGAATATAATATATATGATGATGTGTCATTTAAACTTTTTTTTGGTGACATTGGCGCAACACGCCCTCTGGTACCACAGAGACAGTGGGGAGAGTAGACCTCGTGACCTCTTGCTTACAACAGATTGCTTTAGCCAATTGAACTAGGCCCACCGCCCCTAAATATAATATATAAGATTAAAACAAATCCTACCATATCAATTTATTCAATATTGAGAATCTAAAATATATATTTAGAAAAAACTTTTATAACATACATCATAATAATAAAACAAAAGATTTAAATTAGCTACATCTCTAACTATAATAAATTAATTTTTGATACCAATATGACACGTACGTTGCCACATCAGTCCCTAAAATAAAGGTACGCCACACTGTGGGGCCCATTCCCTTAATAACTGTACATTCATTTCATGCATTAATTCTGTGTCATTTTCTTGTTGCTCAAACGAATAAGAGGGCGACACAATAATCGATAGCGACCTAATCTATGGAATTACAACAGAAAGATGACAGCGCATTGTATTTCTACATGTGCAAGTCAATTTTTCATTACCTTTAAAGATTCCAGGTTCTCTCGGTCGGTGCTGTTCCTCCATATATACCGAAGTTGTACTGTGTGTTACCCGTGAGTCAGCATTTTGTTGAATAATGGATTAGGGCTTGACAATTCAGACTAACATAGGGTCTTGAGACATTAGCTGGCTTATGCTTTGACACGATTCAGATTGAGAAAAGACAACCCATTTAATTGGGTGTTTATTTAGTACAGGTTTTGGCATGATCGTATGGAATAGAAAAGACAACGCATTATATTGGGTGTTTATTTAGTACAGGTTTTGGCATATGATCAGATGAAATTTAGACGACCCGTTACATTGGGTTTTAATTTTGTATTTGTTTTGACATAATTCGTATAGAATTTTTACAACCCATTACTCTGGTTTCTAATTTATGCTAGGTTTTGACATAATTCAGATGGGATTTAGACAACCCATTTGATTGGGTGTAATATTGGGTTGTCTTTTGGGATAAATTATTAAGTTCAGAATTGCAGGCTGAAGAAATGGAGGGTTGGTCTGGGTCTGAGTCAGATTCAAATATGTTTATGGAAGGTGAATCAGATAATAATATTAAGGGTGCCCTAGACTTCTCCTTTGCCTTTGACAATTGCTATTTTTCTGATCGAGTATTGCAAATTGAGGTCATGCCTGATCCTTCAGCAAGCATTGAAGATTGGGAAGAGAATCACGGTATGCTAAATTCACAGCTTTCTTCTGTTTAGCTTTAATTGTTGCATTGCTATATGTTATTCAAACTTTACGGGCTCCTTTCTGGAGGTTTCTATCTTTGCATGGCTATTTGTACTTATTCGCACTTGTTAGGTAGAACAGTTTTGGGTTTGAGTAGTCCAGCGAGCTTTAGTATTTGATGTTCAGTTAGAATTCGAATTACAACGCTATTGTCATAACTTTAAAATATCATAGTTATACTTAGAATATCATGCTTGGATTTGTTTACGAATCACATTTAATCCGTAATCTGCCTGGATATTCCAATGCAAGATTCAGCAACAGGTATTTACTTTATTCTCATGTACTGTTCCCAAGTTCTATGCTATTGAAACAACAATCTTAAGGTGCAAGTTAATTCCTTCTATAGCTTTAAGGCTGCCATCTGCCTCATGTATTCAATTATGCAATTATGCACATACTCATATAGGTTCCTACAGGCTACAACATAGCATATAATAGCTCTTCTATGCTGATAGCAACTTGGGACTATTATCTTTTCCACAAGACGAAGTTTGCAACAATGATTATGTTGTTTCTCAACTTATTTGAGAATTGTATATATCTTTTATCATGAACAATTGCTATACTGTCCTCAGCTGAACATATCATTCTTATGCTTTCTTAAATGTTTGAGATAATGAATTAGTTTCATGGAATGGAAGCAAGCAAGCGAATCAATATATATAAAAACAGAGATAGATACAAGGATTTAGCTTGGGTAACCTCAACGTAGGATAAGTCTAGAAGAGTGAATATATACTTCCTTGCCTGCATTATCATCTTGGCAATCATGTTGCTCCATCTGAGTTTTCAAATGCATTCTAGCTTTTGCGAGCATCCATACAATTCTCTATAGCCTGCCTTGATGAGAATATGTAATGTCCCATTCTAAAATTCTTTATTTTTGCCTTAAATAAATATTCCACACTCATAATAATACTTCTTGTATAATGAATTATCAATATTAATTTAACTTTAATACAAATTTGAAAATACTAAATGTCTTGAAATGTTTCCTAAATTTCTATCTAAAGTTAGGGGTTTTCATCCACAAACTCCTAACTTGGCAAGAGAAATTAAGGGTTTTCATTCTTAAATTTCTGATCTTTGAGGGGTTTCATCTTCAGGTTGCGGCACGAAGCAGGGTCTCACATCCGAGTTGACTTTCATTACCTGGCAGGGTGGGCACGAAAACCAATGTGAATGGGAAAGGGATTGAATCATAAGGCCCCCTAACGGCCAGACTCGACCGACTGCGAAAAAACCACTCTCCAACCCCACCAATATATATATTTATATATATGGGTCCATTTAATAATTACTGTCAAAATTAAATTTATTAAATTGCTTTGGATACTCAGAAATCTGCCCAGACTTATAGCAGATATTATTTTTGGTAGTATTGTCAATTTTCTTAAAGTCTACAGCAGTTTAGTGCCTTTGGTAAATAATTTCTTAATCTGTCCGAGTCATGGATTTTCATCCACAAACTCAGCAAGGAAAATAAAAGGAGTTTTTGTCCTTTAATTTCTGCCATGAGGGGTTTTGTCCTCAAATTAACTGAACCACAGTTCCATGCTCCAAAGGAGTAATAATTAAATAATAAAAGATGTATTCTTCATATGGTTCCCCCTTCTCCTTGTTTGGTGTCTCTTATCTATCTTTTTCCTTCAATAGTCATGATTCTTCACATGCCCCTTGACTTTTAATTAAATTAAACTTTTATTTTATAATTATATTATATTATATATATATTTTTATGTATTTTAATTTATTATCATTATAATCTCATTTTGAAAAAGGGGACATGACAGAATACTTGCTTATTCAGTATGTTTCACTGCTGCTCTCTACTGTTACAGTCATCTTTGACCTCAAGTACTCCTGTAGGTCACCCTTGGCAATTCTTCAACGTATTTCCATTGCCTTTGAATTATTTTTGTGTCCTTTTGTGATCCTTAGATGGCATATTTATGCAAAGGGAGGAGCAAATAAGTTGAAGAAGAGATCTCTCACAACAGGAACTTGAAGCGACACCGTTTCCTATTGTTACTCTCATTTTTGGTTTGAAACAGACAAAACTGCCATAGAGATCAAGACACAACCACCATGGCACATATGCAACCGCTAAGGTGTTATTTGAAATTTAAAAAATTATAAAACGAGATAATAGAAATAGATTATCATGCAGAGGGAAATTCAATCTCAATTCTTGGTTCTAATCTATGGCTCTTCTATTTAGGTGTTTTCAAGCTTCAATTGGTATAAGAAAATTAAAATTCCATTTATTCTTTTGCCAGTAATACCTAAATGGAAGTCTGATAACATTTCGGTATCTATTGAAACCAGAGTTAAAATGTATTGTGCAACAAAATATTCCTTCTAACAAGCCAGAAAGCTTCCAGGATGTAAGCATTCTTATACAACTTATTTGAGAATCGTATTTATCTATTATCATGAACAAATGCTATAATGTCTCCAGCCGAACATATCTGATGCAGATCAAAGACCAAGACCCCGAATTTAGGTGTTGATCTTCGCAGCCTCCACACTAATTCCTTTTCACTCCACTAAAAATTGATTCTTATAGGGAAATAAAGACCCAAAAGTTTTGAAAAGCAAATCAGCAACCATACACTTATGTGCACAGAAAACTATCGACATACCACTTTTCAGCATCGATTTTAAATATGTAAACACCTTTCATTTTCCCTGAAAACTTGTCTATTAAGAGTTCCCACCTTCATCTATAGGAATGCATGCTCACTATATTTTTTTCTACCAGCTATACCATGTTACAATTCAAGCCAAACTATTATTCTTTTCTGAACATTGGGGCTTTAACCCCTTCCAGCAACTTTTCTTCAATTTTCTCTTTTTACAAATTTCTTTTATGAGATTCTCAATTGTTACAGCCCACATTCACAAAAGAGGAAAATCAATTCTGAAACAATAACTTGAAATTATTTGAGAGCTCCAAATCAAGAATTTCTAGCTCTTGAAATGACAGATTTAAAACAGTGCTGATTTTTTTTTTATTGACAAACACTTTTGCATACAACCTCCAAAATGAAATTTAACAATCTAGAACAATGCTACAGGCAAGATTTACAATCAACAACCTCGAATCAGTCGCCTACAATAATATATGCAGGGTATAAAAATGTTATCAGGTTAACCTCCAATTGGTATAAAAAATTAAAACTCCATTTATTTTTTTTCTAGTAATACCTAAATGGAAGACTGATAACATTTTGGTATGTATTAAAACCAGAGTTAAAATGTATTTTGCAACAAACTATTCCTTCTAACAAGCCAGAAAGCTTCCAGGATGTAAGCATTCTTATACAACTTATTTGAGATTTGTATTTATCTTTTACCATGAACAAGTGCTATACTGTCTTCAGCTGAACATATCATTCTGATGCTTTCTTAAATGCTTGATATAATGAAGTGATTTCATGGAATGGAATTAAGCAAGCAAGTGAATCAATACGTATAAAAACAGAGATAGACACAAGGATTTAGCCTGGGTACCTTGATGTGGGAAAGTCTAGAAGAGTAAATATATACTTCCTTTCCTCCACTATCATCTTGGCAATCATGTTGCTCCATGTGATTTTTCAAATGCATTGTAGATTTTGCAAGCATTCCTACAATTCTCTGTAGCCTACGTTGATGAGAATTACTTGCTTATTCATTATGTTTCACTGCTGCTCTCTACTGTTACAGTCATCTTTGACCTTAAGAACTCATGTACACCCTTGGCAATGCTTCAATGCATTTCCATTGCCTTTGAATTATTTTTAGTGTCTTTTTGTCATCCTTAGATGGCATATTTATGCAAAGGGATGAGCAAATAAGTTGAAGAAGAGATACCACACAACAAGGAACTTAAGCAACACCATTTCCTATTGTTTCTCTTATTTTGCCTTGAAATAGACAAAACTGCCATGAAAATCTAGACACAACCACCATGGCATATATGCAACCGCTAAGGTGTCATGTGAAACAAAAATATATATAAATCAAGATAATAGATATAATTATCAACCTCAAATATATAAATCAAGATAATAGATATAAATTATCAACCTCAAATATATAAATCAAGGAAACAGATATAGATAATAGATGTAGAGGGAAGTTCAACCTCAAATCTTGGTTCTATTTTTGCTTTGCCAATCTAGGGCTCTGCCACTTAACGTGCTTTCAAGCTCCAACTGGTACAAAAAAATGAAAACTCCATTTATTTTCTTACTAGCAATACCTAAATGGAAGTCTGATAAAATTTTGGTGACTATTGAAACCGGAGTTAAATGTATTGTGCAACAAAATATTCCTTCTAACAAGCCAGAAGGCTTCCAGGATTTCATCTCGACTCTCAAGCATTTTGGATATGCCTCAGCATGTATCAAATTCCATTAAGATGGGTCTGTGCTAGTTAAAATCATAACTCTCTCTGACAATTTTATAAATCTATTTTAATACTATTCTTATCTCTTCATCATGAAGGCGTTGAATATTACAATCCAAATATTTCCTGAACCAACTGTAAGGATATTAATATTCATTTCTTGTCCATGGCTCTGCTGAATTGGGTCTCTCAAAAAACAATTCTTTTAAAAAATTATGTATTTTCATTATTAATATGGGGACCTCTGTAACAAATGTTGAATGAAATTGAAACAAACAACAAACAGACACCTACCAGAGCTGAGAAATCTGGATTCTTGCAGACTCTGTTCATTTCATTCAATAAGGACAATAAAAACCTTAAAAAATGATCAAGAAACAACTTACAATGCCGTAGAAATTATAGACTACTTGTGCCAGCAACAGAACATAATGAGGGATTCTTGGAAGGGTGTTTGCATTGCAAATAGCATTTTGCCAGTTAGAACAGGCAATGGGATACCACCATGATATTCCTGTTGATTTGGGCTACCATTACCATATGCCTATATGAATATCATATGCCCATGATTCAAGAAGGGAGTTAATTAATATTTCCCTTTGAGTAGTAGCCTTCTTGTTTGCCTGTACGTTTCCTTTGTTAATCTTTGTACTTTGAACCAGTATTGCTTGTTGGTTAGTTGACTGTAAAATCTGTGCAATACCAATTTGGATTTCAAAAAATCAATGAACAAGTAATGGAAATGGTTTGAACAAGCTTCTACAAATTATTTGTGGCTAGTACATTCTCTCGACCGTAAAATCTTTTCAAAGTTTTAGATATGATCAGGGCTTGACAGATAGATCAATCTTGGGGAGTGTTTTTTATGCACAACAACTTAAGTTTCAAAAAATTAATTAAGAAGTTATAGAAATTGTTGAAGAAACTCCTATACCTTAAGCGTGGCTAATAAATTCTCTTGACCATAAAGTCTCTTCAAATTTTAAGATATGATCCATCAGGGCTTGACAGAGGGATCAAATCTTGGGAGTGTTTCTTGTGAGACCTAACAAAAAAATTAGATACAACACTAGTTATCATTAATTTTCACGACTGGAGCCTTGCTTTGAATTTTATTTTCCACTTTCTTCATTGATACCATGAAACATGTGAAAAGCATCAGGATATGTGGCCCTAGCTGCAATCTATTTAACTATGGTTGCTTAGATGTCTATATATCTGATAAAAAATTCATTGTGCTTGTTGTGTGGTGATACTTTCTTCCATTTCCTTGTTTTGTAGATAATCAAAATGGAAGTGATAAGACTTCGTGTTCTTGTAGCATGGATTGCTCTGCTTCTGCAGTGAGAGTCAGAACCATACATGTTAGCTCACTCTTATTGGCAGCGAAGAGTCCATTTTTTTACAAAGTAAGAAGAGCTTGTACATTCCTTTAATTTGAAAATTCTTTCTCCTATGTAGCCTTTTTGCTTAGACCTCTATTTATGAACTTTTTTTGCACAAATGAAGCTTTTCTCAAATGGTATGCGAGAATCAGAGCAAAGAGATGTCACTATTCATTTAAGTTGTACAGGTATGTTTTCTTGATTGATGCTTTTTTTGGCATGCTATTTTGTTATTGGCATATGTAAAGTTCCTCTGATTAATTGGAGAAAAAGAGGCATTTTGGACTTATGAAACTTCATTTGATGTTTTCTTCTGATTCTCAATTTTTAGCGTACTATCTTGATTTTGGTAATATATCAAGTTTCTTTTTGTGATTGCAGAAGAAGTGGCATTTATGGATTTATTGAACTTCATTTATTGTGAAACACTCAAAGCATGCACCAGAACTGCACTGTTGAAAGTCCTAATGGTTGCAGACAAGTTTGAGGTTGTATCTTGTATGCATTTTTGTGCCAATGCTTTGCACAACTTATCAACGCCAGAGTCTGCATTATCAGAAAATGCAAAGGAACTTCTTATAAAGCATCTTGCAAAGAATAAAAAGTAAGTTTTATTAAAAAATAAGGTTTCCAATATTCAGGGTTTCTTGTAGGCCTTCAAGATTTAGATACCACAACGAGATGTTCTGTATCAGATGCTCCAACTCTTCTTCTAATCTCTTTGGTGGTTCTTACTTCACAATTAATTGATGATTTATGGTTTTTCAGGTTCGAAGAAGAGATTATGGATCTACCTTTAGCATCCATTGAAGATGCATTGTCAAAAGATGATTTGCAAGTTGGGTCAGAAGATGTACTCTATGATATAGTTATAACCTGGGCTAGAAAACATTATCCCAATCATGAAGAGAGGAGAGATGTCTTGAGCAATAGGCTTAGCCACTTGATACGCTTTCCACACATGACAAATAGAAAGCTTAGGAAAATATTCTCCCATAGACACAATGATTTCTTAAGTTCATTAAATCTAGTCTCAGAGGCACTTCTGTTCAAAACAGAACCACCCCATAAAAGGAGGAATGATGCCCCGGAAGGAATTCTTCGTAAGAGGTTTTGTGAAAGGTCTTACACACACAAACCTATCAAAGTGGTGGAGTTTGATACACCCCACAGGGAATGTATGGTGTTTTGGGATATTAAGAGAGATGACTGTGTAACACTCTTTCCTAACAACTGGCTAACTTCTCAAGCTTTCTATTTAGGAGGTGAACCATTTCGCCTTACTGCTCATTGTGGCATGGACAATGACACACATTTTCCTTGTTTTGGGCTGTGGCTTATGATGGAAAATAAGGATGAGGTAATCCTAGCATTGGAATATGAATTTGCTGCTCGGTCAAAGCCATCAAGTAACTTTTCTGTCAAGCTAAGCGGCATGCATAGATTTGGTTCTAAGAAGATGGTTGGTTCTTCCAATCTGTTTGGAATGCCTTGGAAAGTGTTTGTATCTAAGAGCAATCCTTATTTCATTAACAATGTTCTCCATATGCGTTCAGTGCTTACAATGAAGACATAGCAGATTATGTGTATCAGAATGATGAATGTTCTTAACTGTGGATGATGCAATCTTCCTAATTTCCAAACCGCGGGTGAAATACTGTGTTTGGATTGGGATCTGAGGTTCTGTTCCCCTATGTTTAATTTGTAAATATTTGGTGATTATAATCATTCACATACTTGCAATTTTGTCACTTGAAGACCTTCAGATATGAGGCCTAATCATCCATTTTGTAATACGTAAACATGCAATGATTATCATCATCTGCAGAATTGTAGTTTTCTCACGTGGAAGCTGTAAATTTATATTATAAATGACTATAAATCATTTATTACAAGCAAAAAGTGATGGCTATTCACAAAATGTAGCTTTTTTCTTGGTGTAGTTACTAGAATGTCGTTAATTTCATCTAAACCTTTGATTATTTTCCCCCTTTCCATGACAAATAAACAAATGCATCAGTGCCAAATTAATAAGTTGCAAATTTTGTTTAAAATGGGAAGACATTTTTCCATACAAGTTAAGAAGTTTAGCATAAGGAAGACGATGCGATTGGAGGGGCTTTGATCATTGGCCAATTAAACTTTTAGTAACCCATTTTACAGCTCCCAAGAATCCTCCTTTTAAGTTTCAGCTTATGTGGCTTTGGGAGTCTTCTTTGCGTGATCTTATGGCCCAGTGGTGGCGGGATGGCAGCACTGCTTATGGTACAGCCATGTACACTTTTGTGAAGAAACTTCAGTATATTAAATTTCACTAAGATGGAATAGGATGAGCTTTGAAAATTTTAAGGTAATGAAGAGGAATGCCCAAGAGAGCCTGGATGTGATTACTGACCAAATTCAGGATTTAGGTTTCTTAGATGCTTTGGGCCAAGCGGAATCCCAAGCTATGAGAGTAGTAGAGGAGTGGGAGCTTCGGGAGGAGATTTTCTGGAAGCAAAAGGCTCAAATTGATTGGCTTCAAGAAGGGGACAAGAATACTATTTTCTTTCATCATTCTGTGCAGGTTCGTCACAATAGATGTTGTATCTCCTCTCTGGTTAATGCGGATGGGATCTGCATTTCTTTGTTGCAAGCTTTGTCTCCTAAGGCTAGACAATTTTATTCAACTCTTTTTTTTGAGGTTTTGCCCCCTGTTGAAGATGAGGAGAATTTGATCATTATTTGCATTCCCTCCTTGATCTCCAAGGAGATGAATGATTTCCTCCTCCGCCCGATTTCTTTGCGTGAATTGCAAGAGGCGGTTTTTCGGATGAATAAAGGTAAGGCCGCTAGTCCGGATGGTTTCCTATGAAATTTTTTCAGGAATTTTGGGATATTATAAGCTTGGATTTGTTGGAGGTTGCTCGGGAATCTCTTCGTAGTAAGCAGATGCTTCATGCCTTGAACTCTACTTTTTTGGTTCTCATTCCTAAAAAGGAAGGTGTGGATCAACTCAAATTCGTTTGACCTATTGCTCTCTGTAATGTGGTGTACAAAATTATTACTAAATTGATTTCAAAGAACCTCAAAGTTTGTCTTTCTTTTGTTATATCTGAGGAGCAAGGAGGTTTTGTGACTGGTAGACAGATCTTGGATGGGGTGGTGGTTGCCTCTGAAGTCATTCACTCTATGGCGACTTCTAAGGACAAATCTATGTTTATCATGTTGGATATGGCCAAAGCTTATGATAGGGTTAAGTGGCGTTTTTTGCAAAGAATTCTCTTAGGCTTTGGATTTAGTCCTAATTGGGTCAGTTGGACTATGAGTTGTGTTACCTCTTTCTCTTCTTTTGTTCTTATGAATGGGAAATCTTCTGAGCTTTTTGAGGCTTCTAGGGGCCTTTGTCAAGGAGATCCTCTCTCCCCTTACCTGTTTATTATTATGGCTGAGGGTTTGGGCAGATTTCTTAAGTCATGGGTTTCCCAAGGCAAGATTCAAGGTTGGTGTTGAGACAATGGGCTACTGCAGTTCTCTCATCTTCAACTTGTGGACAACACGTCTCTTATGGGGAGGGCTCGCCTTCAGGCGGTTGTTTCTTTTAGGCAGGCTTTGGATATTTACCTTACGGTTTCGGGTAAAAAACTCAACGAGCAAAAGTCTTCTATCTTCTTTTTTAATACTCTCGTGCTATTCAACGACAGATTGCTAATATTTTGAAGTTTCATATTGGGTCTCTTCCCTTTGTCTATCTGGGAATACCTCTCGTTGTTGGTAGGCAACCCAAGTTTTTTTGGCAAAATTTGTTTGATAAGTTGTGCAGTAAAATCAATCATTGGACTCATCGTTGGCTTTCTACTACTGCAAGAGTGACTCTTCTGATGTATGTTATCCAGGCTCTCCCTATTTACAAGTGTTTTGTTTAGGCAGTTCCTCTGTATTTCCTGAGGGAATTTGATGCTTTCTCATGACAATTTCTTTGGAGTGGTAACTTGCAATTTGTTAAGTGGAGTCTTGTTAAGTAGGAAATGATGTGCAGGCCGCAGAAAGAGGGGAGCCTTGGATTGCATTATGTTGTTTTGAATGGGCAAGCTCTTGTTGCCAAGTTATATTGGCATTGGTGTACTTGTCAGCATCAACTTTGGGCCCATATTCTTACCCACAAGTATCTTAAGGATGTTAACACTTTTCATGTTCCTTGTTTCCCTTTAGAAGGAAGGGGATCTATGATTTGGAATACCCTTAAATCGGGGGCTCAGTTTGTAAAGAAGGGGTTTTTATGGATGTCATATGAGTTCTCAAGCTCTTTTTTGGTGGGATTCTTGGGATGGTCATCCTACTATTTTTTTTGCTTACCCTCACCTTCAGTCTCTTTGTGATCATTTTACTGTTGCAGGTTGGAATACAATTGAGCATTATAAGTCTGTTCAGAATATTGGACTAGCTACTAGCCTCAGATGGAAGCACTCCTCGAATTGGCCGCAAGGAGGGTCAGAGGAGGATAGGCAAGAGCTGGCTCAGATTCTGACATCACGTGAATGCAATTCCATGGCGAGGAAGGATGTCTTGGCTTGGAGTAACAGTGATTTATCTAGTAAGTACTCCATTTTAGCAGGTTATGGTGAGTTGGTTAGGCAAGTGTTTGGGGACATTGAAATTCCTTGGTGGAAGCAAGTGTGGAACAAATTTTCTTGGCCCAAGTGCAATTTTTTATGTAGTTGGTGGTCCAGAACCGATGTCTTACTTGGGATAACTTGTGCAAGAGAGGGTTCCAGGGTCCCTCAATGTGTGTTTTTTGTTGTAAAAGTGAAGAGAGTGTCTCTCATCTCTTCTTCCAATGTTCCTTTTCTAGAAAGGTTTGGCACTTTTGGTGGGTTGTGTGGAACCAGGCTTGTTGGCATGTCTCTTTTTTGGCGGAGTTCTTTGCCTAGTGGGGGAAGGCCCCTATTAAGACCTCTTTTCTTCAAGTTACTTGGGCCCTTGGATCGACTTTTATTATTTGGCATATCTGGCTAGAGAGGAATCGCATGATTTTTCAAGATGTGAAGCTAGTTGTCCAACATTTGTGGTGGAAGATTCTGCATTCTTTGGGAGAAACTATTGCAGCTAAGTGTGACTTGGCTTAGGGTGTGGATCCAGGAGAGGTTGCTTGTTGCACTCGTCTCAATCTTCCTCTTCAGAAGGGAGCTACTCAAAGTGTTGGTCAAATCATGAGAAACAGATGTCACCATCCTCTTCAGAAGATAAATAGGGAGGGGCATTAGTGTCCTCATCCTCAGGGTGTGTTGAAAATCAACACATATGGTTCTTCTCATGGAAATCCGGGCCATGCTAGTATTGGAGGGGTTGGGCGGACTAGTTCTGGGACTGTTGAGTTTATCTTTTATGTTTATAAGGGTTGGTATACTAACAATGTGATGGAGGCCCTTGCCATTTTATGTGCTATGGAATGTAGTTGTACTCTTGGTTGGAGACGCATCATTTGTGAATCTAATTCTCAAGTGGTAGTGACTTTGTTGAAGAGGCAACAATTAGAGGATGTCAGTTGGCATTTGGCTGTTATTATAAAACAGATTCTTAATCTGTGTTTCCTTGGATTTTGTTTCTTTCTGTCATATTCCTCGAGAATGGAATGGGGTTGCAGATTGTTTAGCTAAATGGGCTTCTGATCATTTGCAAGGGTGGAATATTGTGGAAAGGGGTCAATTACCCCTAGATTTGTCCCAAAAATTGGACCAATTATTGGAGATAGATAGGGATGTTTAATGCCCTTGCTTTGTATTGCTCTTTTTTTATTTGAATTTTTTTTTACCCTTCTTTTAGTCTAGTTTAGAAAAATAATATATAGCATCTACACAACTATGCTATGAACATAAAAATCATAAAATAAGAATAGATAGGAAAGCTAAATATGTTAATATTGTGGACTTTGCCTCTATGTTTTCACTTTTAGAACAAAGAATTTGATTCCTTTGGTCAAATTCAAATTCTAAACTAAGGCTTCTTTCAATTTATTACATATGGTGAAATTTAAGAGCTTATGCCACAATCCTTGAGAAGCTTGGTTTGTTTGCTTGAAATTGTTAGGGATTTGAGATGGAAATATAATAACGTCATTTGTATGTTGTTACAAAACCTAACAAAGCTCATTAACTTTTAACTATATAGCTACCATCAATGAAAAGCTCAACTGCATGTGGATTTTAAATTCTGCTACACTAGTTTGGATTCATTGATTTTAAAGAGTTTGGGAAGCTTCGAATAATCCCCTATTGTGATTTCAAGGTTGGATTCATTTCATTACTTTTAATATGGAGTCTAAGTCCGAAACTCGAGCTTCCCAAATTCAAATTCATTGTTTTCAAACAAATTTGGAAGAACTTGTTTTTGAGATTCCTTGGATCAGACATGATTCTTTCTTGGATCATACATAAGTCTTTTCTTAGTTATCAAGTTTGATAGTTGAACAAATTTGGGTTCAAGCTGATGTTGTAATTTGAAAGGAAGAAAGTTATTGCTTAAAGCTTGAAGATCTATTTGGACCAGCACATCCCATACCATTTCCTTATTCATTTGCTCCTCAACCATTGAAATTTCAACATATTTCTAATATTATTAGTTTTTGATTTTTTGAAACTTTTTATTCTCATCGATAAACACTTTTGATTGGAGTTATGAACTTGATAGAGGGGTTTTTAAATGGCCTAAACCCTTGTGCATGAAATCAATGCAACTACCACTGCCACAAACTACTTGATGCACAACCAGTATTATCTGGCTACCTTCTTGCCACATCTGTCTTCCAGCACTTGTTGCACATCCAACACCATCTAACTACCTTCTGACTACATCCTTCCAACACTCCTTGGGCTGCTAAGATATTTCTAAATTTATTTTACTTTCCTTGTTGAAAAGCTTGTTTTTTTAATTTTTTCATGCTAAAACTTTCTGATAATTTACATTCATCATTATGATGCAGATTGCATCCCAAAATCCTCGTTTCTAGATTAGAAATGTTGAGATACATTTACCTGCTTATCCATGCCATTCAAGATCTCAAAGGAATGATTCAATTGTTCAAACCTCACTTTTTCACAAGTGTCTTATTATCAATATTTATGACATCTCTTTTAATTTTTTTTAATGAATGGGCACTAATCTATATTAATTATAGAGATTAAAATACATATTCACAAAAAAAGGTGGGTGGTAAGAAGACACACCCCGAGAGTCACATGGGCAGTGCCTAGAAAACCAAAAAATTTATCAGTCACATGGGCCTAGCCCAAAAGTCCAAAATTACAAACATTAAAAAGGCCATCAAGTGGCCAAAGCAATACCAACAGAGCCAGGAGGGTCTCTTTCATCCAATTTTTCCTCCATACATCAGCGGACTCTAGAGCAACATCAGGAGGAGGACCCTAGCCATCATCAGCATCTTTATCTTTATCTTCTTTATCCTCATGTCGGGGCGAGATTGCAAGCACCAGACGCAGAAAGCATTTACCAAAATCTGGCCAACCAAAGTCAGTAGCAGGAGTATCATCAAAGGGCCACCCAGAACCACCACTGCTGCTCCCCGCCACTCCTCCAGAGAGCCACCCCTGGCTAGCCCATGGAGGAGGAGAATGAGTTCGCCGAGGAGGATGGCAACCATGTTGAAGAGGAGGTTGAGAGTAGGGGTGAGCAGAACCACTCTGCTACCGGCCTCGAGAGAGCGATCGGCCATGAGAAGAAGTGGGCAAAGCAAGCACTCGAGCCACAGTACACGAGGCATTGCCCCAATGGTCCAAAAGCACCTGAAGGTGAGCCACCTCAAGTGCAACCTTGTTGGCTTGAACTTGAATCTGCAAGAGCACATTAGAACAAATAATAGCTTTAGTATATAAAGAAACATTTTTATCCATTTGTGTTAGCAAATATGCAGACATTTCTATCTTTCTAGATATTGAAGATGATTTCCACCCTGAAAGTATGCTAAAGCTAGGTATATTTAGCAGGAAGTCTAGGCGAATCTCCCAGCAAAACCATATGCCAGGAGAAAGGCTCTGGTCTGAAAGGCCAAAAGAAGTCATGAATCCAATTCCAAAACTGTTGAGCTCTGGTACAAAACCAGAAGAGATGCTTAAAAGACCCAGCTTGCCCACAAAAGGGCACCGAGGGTCCTAGACCCCCAAATATCTTTTAATTTTGATGCATGCATTCTTTAAGAACTTTTTCAATAGATGTAGGTTTAGGATTTTTTAACTTTTTGCAAGGCTAATATAAAATTTTGGCATTTTTTATTAAATATATATAGTTTTAATTTTAATAGAATCAATGTATAGGGTTTTTTTTTTTTTGAATGTATGCATTTTTTTTATTCACTATAGTATATGAATAATATCAAAATTACAATCAGGATTTCAATCCATATCGTTTTTCAACAGATTGATCTCATAGGGTCTCAAGATATGGATAATATGTATGATCTTATAGGGTCTTTAGATATGAAGATTATATATAATCTATATCTATATACATTATTGATCAATTTTTTGCATCTATATTTAGCAAGGATCTGTTTAAGCTCTATCTTCCTTTGTCTTTACTACTGTTGTGCTATATTTCTCTATAGTTCACGTTTTCACAATAATCATCCATATTGTTCCACCCAATCAATGGATCTATCTCAAATAAGTTTTCATTTGATCTTTACAACTATTGTAAATTTGTCTCCTTGGTTTACATGAAATCTTGGACCTCCCTTGAGTCCAAGGTCTTTCTCGATTGTTTCTTTTGTGTAATTTTTTGTTTTATTTCACTTGGAAATCCATCTAGGTCTTCACAAATGGAATGTTGTCCTCTTTGTTGAAAGACCAATGTCTTGCATACTTTATTTCTTCCTTATTTACCTCCATTTTTCCAATCTTTAGTAGCTTTACAAATTTTTCTTTGGCCACCTCCATTGTAATTGTTACTTGCATAGACATTATGAAATTTGAGTCTTCTAGTAGACTCAGTAAGGACTCTCATAATGCCTTGTGTAGACACTTAAAATGTGACCTTAACCTAACCACACTTGATTTTACCCATCCTAATATTTAATTAAATAAATATTTATTATTTATTTGATTAATTTAACCTTTTTTCTTATCCTAATATTTATTTAAATAAATAATTATAATTTATTTAATTAATTTATCCATTATCCTCATCCACCACCTTTAATAAATAAATTTTATATTTATTTATTTAATTAATTATATCTTTTTTTTTAAAATCTTCCAACTAAATTAATTAATTAATTAACTTAGGCTAATTAATTACCATTAGCTTTTTCTCCATTATTTAGTTTCACCTCACCATCAAACCTTGTCCACTCAATACTAGACCTCGAATCCATATACATGGATCAAGACCTAAACTTGTCACCATGTGACTAGTGTCCAAACCTACCTATCCTACCCCTTGCTCACATATGTGAGCATATCTCTCACATGTGAAGCCATCCTACCCCTTACACATGTCATAGACATGTCACTTTCCTAAGCCACCCTACCTCTTACACATGTCATACATATGTCTTTTTCATGATCTTCCCCATGTGTGCTCACACATGTGTGAGCACACCTTACTCTTACACCTCCTTTCCTCTTGTGAGACTTGTCACAAGGCTAAGCCTTCATCACCCCATTCAATTTTGACCCTCCATTTAGCCAATGCATCTTAGCCACTAATTTCAACCATCAAAAATCTATAAAATGAGGCATTTGCTCTCATTTTAATTAATCTACCTCTATCATATTTTTATGTTGCAGAAATCATGAGCAACCACATTTCATTAAGAGCAAATTTACAAGTCTTGGTTGCAACTTGGAGCTTAATCCATGGAGTTGAAGATGATGAAGGTATAATGTATTTGGTTTATTTTTTCATTGATTTATCCTTCTAATCATTTTCTACATCCTTATTTTGGCACGCATGATGGAACCCACATCCCTTTCTAATCAACTTTGTATGAGTTTTGTTGAGATTTTTCTCACAAGTTTTGTTTTCGTGACTGACTTTGTAGAACATCGCTTCCGCAACAAGCAGCTACACCTTCATAGAGACTCTTGACACCTATGCCTTGCTAAGCTACACTTCCAGTTCAACTCTTTGCACCTATGTTGCACAAAGTTGTTCCGACGTTGCACAAAAACATGCCTATGTTGCATAGAAGTGCACCTACGCTACATAGAACCACACCTACACTGCACAAAACTGCACCTACACTCCACAAAACTATGCCTACATTGCATAGAACCACACCTACGCTACACAGAACCACGCCTACATTGCACAGAACTATGCCTATGCTACATAGAACAACACCTATGCTGCACAAAACCACGCCTACACTACACAAAACCATGCTTGTGTTGTGCTTATATTTTTAGTTGTTTTTAGTGCTAACCCTAGCTATTTAATTTTGCTAATCGAACCTTTATGCATGTTTTAGATTGTCCTAACATTCTATTTTGCATAAATCATCACTATTTATCAATTTTTGCTTCAAATCTAGGGTTTATGCAAAAGTGCACTTCTATTTCAAGAAATTGAGCCTACATTCCTACAAGTTGTGCCTATGTTCCAACAATTTGTGCCTGTGTTTCGACAAGTTGTGCATTTGTTCCAACAAGTTGTACTTGTGTTACAACAAGTTGCATCTACGCTCTGATATGTCACGCTTTTGTTTTGACTTGTTGTGCTTCCGCATTGGTATAATTTTATGTTTTCTATGTTTCTACGCTTATGTTTTGTCAAAAGGCACCTCTGTTTCATAGAGTTGCACTTTTGTTCAATTTCTTTCATAAGTTTTTCATTTTTTAAATTTTATCTTTTTGCTTATTCAAAAAAATCATTCAGGGGATTTTCCCTTGAACTACTATCAACGAGGGATCACGACCATCCTCTTGCACACCCTATCATTGGGTTGAGTGTACCAACCCCCATCCGAAAAAAGGGGTTTCAAAATTTTATTGTTATCTTCATGCTAACAATCGTTTTCTTTGATCATTTTATCATCTAACCCCTTGTGGTGCAACTTGAAATTGCTTGTCAAAGGTAAAATCATCAAACTACTAACATGTTTCTTGTAGATTCTCTTGTTCAAGGCTTTTTTTCCACTAATGTAGGCACATTTCTTTTTCTTAAGGATAATGAACTTTGTTTGATGTGTCTTTCAGTGAGTGGTGTGTATGCTCTCTAGCACCTAGTGTGATCTTGAGGATCAAAAACATCACTTACTCTTTTCTTTTCTTTGTTATCCCAAGGAACCCAACATGTGTATTCTCTCCCCTTATGCTTCAGGCAATCTTGGGTGACCAAAAACACTTGGATATTTCCTTTTAGGGGGCCTTCCTAGGATTTCATCACCTTAGGGAACGACCTCAACTCTCATGTTCTGGCAGAGTATAAAGAGCGAGAGGTGAATCGAAAGACAACTCTCTTGGAAGTTGAATCTTGAACAAATATACTTTGGAGAAGTTAAGTTGGAGAGTGGGTTACCCTCTCCTCCCAACTATTTGGCATTATTATCTTTCATCTACAATTTAGGCCTCATGTACCCTTGAGGTATTTGGAGGATTCCCTATCAATCTTGTCCATCCTAGATTAAGACTATTCAACCGAGCTTAGTGTGGTGCAGGGTACAACTGATCATGCCCGAAGTTACTTACCATGTATGACCTTTTATTGAGGTGACACACAATCCTTGGTTGGACCTTGTCCTTCCAAGGCAAGAGGTGTAAAGGTGGTACATGACCTTTGCATACTCTAGGTCACTCATTGAATTAGAAGTATTAGCCTCATGACTGGTGTGCCCACATTAAGTCTATAAACCCACTTGAATAATTTTAGGCTTGTGCAAGTGCTTGGTGTGTCTTCTTGTGCTAAACCAGTTAATACCTATCTTGTCATTTCCTCCTAGCCACTTTGTTTTTTTGTGTGCTTTTAAATCTATCTCCTAGTCATGCAAGCAAAATCTTCACCCCCATCCAACCAATCTCCCAATCTCTTCATCCAAGTCCATTTATCTGATCCATCATCTATCCAAATATCCCAAACCCTCTATCCTCCTTCCAATATTATCCTTTATCGATCATCATCCTAATCCACATCCTTCATCATCATCTTAATCTAATCCCCTCAACCTAATCCTATTCCAACCAAATTTTAATCTAATCCACCTACCCATCATCCAAAATCTAATTCATCCACTATCCATCTATCTCAACTAAGCATCCAACCCCCCATCCTTAATCAAATTCATCCCTTGAACATTAAAATTTTGGTTAAGGACTTAATCTCCTATTCGTCCAAAATCCTTCGATCATCATAAAAATGTTGCACCTAAGGATCCTATCCTTAATCCACTATCATTCATTTCAAATCAAGATCTTAAGTTGATTTCATCCTTAATCCAAACTTCCTTAAGACTATTAGACTATCTTAAGTATAGTAATCAAATCTAATGAAGACCTACTTAAGAACTTTGCCTATCTTAAGTAGAAATCAAATACAATCAAATCTTGCTTAAGAACATCATTCTATATTAAGTATGAAGAATAATCCTTAATCAAATCAAATCATTTTAAGGTATTTCCATTTAATTCCCAAATCTGATCTCATCTCCATCTTCATCCTTAAGTCCTATTCTTCAAATGCCCAATCCATTTCAAATTCATCATCCTAATTTCCATCCTCACCAAAAATCAATCCCAAAATTTCCTCTTCCAATCAATCCTCCACCATGTCTAACCATCTAATCTATCCTCCTTCCAACCTAATATATTATAATCCACCTTCATCCATTCCAACCCAATCCAATATCATGAACCCATATCCTAACCCAACAAGCCCAAATATCACAATCAAGGTCAACCCCATTCATATTGATGATGATGAAGAGAGCCTTGTTGACCAAGCCAAGTATGATCCCTATGATGATAGTGAGAGTATTGTGGATCAGCTTGAATCCATAATCATTAGATAAAATTCTCCAGGCTTGCACCAATCACTTATCCAAAGTTCCCCTCAAATCCCACCCATATCCTTACCATCCACATCATCACCATACACCACTATCGATTTCACCCTCACCCACTACTTCAACAATGATAAGGATGCCACTCTTAGATATTTCCTTAGTATTGATGCTAAGCTTCCATTCTCCCCACCTCAATGCAATCCAATCTTGCAATCTAGTGCATCATCCAAATTCAAACCATCATTTTGATCCAAATCAACTAAATCAGTTGATCCATTACCAAATTATCATCATAGTGATGTATCCTTCCCAATCCACATGTTTTTCTTATCATTACAATCCTTGGAGTACGCATTGTTCTTATCATTAACTTTTTAATCCTTATCATCATCATCATCATCAATTAATCAATCCATCAATCAATCAATTTTCAGCTTGACTTGGAGCATAGCCCTTGTTTTCTTTTGGTTTGTTGTGCATGCTTGCTTGTTGCTTGTGTGTTTTATCATTGTTTGCATTTATCATGGTCTTTTGCACTATATTTCCACAAGGGGCATCATGGTCTTCCATATCATGGTATAAGGCATATGTTTGCAATTGACCTTTCGATCACACACTTGGCACATTGTCATCTTGGTTCCTTACACCTTGGTGCATAATGTCAAGTACAATATCAAATCTAGGTTGCTCATATCATTTTAGCATGATGATCATCTATCCTACCCTCTACCCATATTTTCCGTCTATCTTCTTATCATTCATCCTTTAGTCCTCTCATCCATTTCGAGAGCACACCCATGTTCTTTAAACCCACATGTCCTCTCAAAGGGTCTTACCACTGCCTCCTTGTCATCCTTTCTCATCATCACTAGTGACTAGGGCATCATGCCACTAGTCCTTATCCCTTGCCCACCCACTATGTTTTATTCTTCTTTGAAATGATGTTACTTCTCTTAGTCACACATCATCTCAAAGAGGGGAAAAATGTACTCTTGAAATGTGACCTTAACCTAACCACACTTGACTTTACCTATCCTAATATTAAATTAATTAAATATTTATTATTTATTTAATTAATTTAACCTTTCCGCTATCCTAACATTTAATTAAATATTTATTTAATTAATTGTATCCTTATCCCAAAATCCTCTAACTAAATTAATTAACATTAATTTTTTCTCAATTATTTAATTCTACCTCACCATCAATCCTTGTCATCTCAATCCTAGCCCTTGAATCCATCTACATGGATCAAGATCTATACTTGTCACCATGTGACTAGTGTCCTAACCTACCTAGCCTACCCCTTGCTCACACATGTGTGAGCATATCTCTCACACGTGTGAAGCCACCTTACCCCTTACACATGTCATAGACATGTCACTTTCGTAAGCCACCCTACCTCTTACACGTCATAGACATGTCCTTTTCATGATCTTCCCTATGTGTGCTCACACATGTGTAAGCACACTTTGCTCTTACACCTCCTTTCCTCTTGTGACACTTGTCACAAGGCTAAGCCTCCATCATCCCATTCAATCTTGACCCTCCATTTAGTCAATGCATCTTAGCCATTGATTTCAACCATCAAAAATCTATAAATTGAGGCATTTTCTCATTTTAATTAATCTACCTCTTGTTGGATGTTGTGGTTGTGTTGCTAATATGTGGTTGTCATTGATGTCAACACTATTAACATTAATGCATTTGAAGTTGTATATGTCGAGGATATTGAGAAAATTGTAATAAATGAGTTGCAGGTTGTCAATGGTGAAGTGAAGTTCAATATGTCAGTTATTTTTGTACATTGATGATCAGAGGTTGTGGACTAAAGGGTTTGTTGTTGAGTGTATCTAGTTTATCCACATGATGATTTGATCGAGTTATGAAGATTTTCATTTTGACAGTTTTTCTATTACTTGAGTCGGTGTTCCTGATTGAAGATGATGTTATTTCAGTTAGTTCAGTTGTTGTGGATGCTTCTCTTGTGATTTGTGATGTTTGTCGATGTTTCTAGATCGTTCTCTATCTTTGTTGCACATCTGCCTTGATTGTTGTGCTTGTGGTTGGCGATTTTCTGTTGCATGTTCATGTTTTTCTTGTTCTTGGTCAGCATAGTGTTTGTAGCGTGTTGTGGATCTTCGAGGAGAAATTAATTGAAGTGTCTTCATGTTGGAGATGTTGTTTTGGGTCCTCACTAAGTTGTGGCCGACCTTGGTTGATACACATTAATAATCTTAAATGTTTTGGGCCAACAATTTATATTCATTTTATTATTTCTTTATGGCCAACTTGTAGCGATGAAATTTCTTGTTGCAGATATATAAGAGTGATTGTTTATTCGAATTGAAGTGTGTAAGAGTGTGTAAGAGGGTGCAAGAGGGTGTGAGTGCATGCCAAAGTGTGCTTCTATGTGTGTATGTGTGAATATCATTCGAAGGCATAGTAGAGTGTGAAGAAGTGTGTAGAAGAGTGAAGAATTGTTTACGTGCTTAATTGGAACTATAATCAGGCATTAGCAGATGCTATTTTCTCAGTTCAAAATCTAGATGGTTCTAATCTGAATCTCTTTGTAAGATAGCGTGTTTTCCTTTATAACTGAGCAGTGAGCTCTAGGAATGAGTGTGCGTGAATGCATGTGCATTCCCCATATTTCATTTTCATTATACTTTTAATAAGGTATAATCTTGTGGACTAACCTCTACTGTGGTTTTTCCCATAACAGGGTTTCCACGTAAAAAATCTTGGTGTTACGTGTGTTTCTTATGTGTTGATGATTTATGTTTTCATGGTTAATAATCAGATCTGAGAATAAGGTTAATAAGTGGAATAAGTTTTGAGTTTTTGTGACAACTGATTCACCCCCCCTCTCAATTGTTTGCCCTTGTGTTGCCAACAATTGGTATCAGAGCAGGTTCCTTGGAAGAAGTTTAACAACTTAAGGTGATCTGGGATGGCAAGTTACAATAAGGATAGTCTAAGATTTGATGAAACAAATTATTCTTTGTGGAAGACTCAAATGGAGTGACATATGAGATGCATTGGTGAACCCTACTAGAGCATTACAAGTAATATGTATATTATTCCACAGAATGATCCTACTACTTCTGCTAAGATCGGAGATGTTGAGTATAATATTTGGGCTAAGGAAGCTTTGTTGAGTGCTTTTTCTTATTCTAAGATGACAAATGTTATGGATCTGAAGACTACTCATGAGATCTGGAAAAATTTGGAAACCTTGTATGAAGGTGATGCTAATGTGAAGATTGCTAAGTTGTAGAGTTTGAAAGGGAAATATGAAAGGTTGAGAATGGGTGATGATGAGAACATTAATACTTTCATGCAAAGAGTGAATGAACCTGTGTGTGGTATTAGATGTTCTGGTGGAAAGATAGACAAATCTGAGATTGTTGCTAAAGTGCTTAGATCCTTGCTTGATTCTTACAAAGTCAAATCTAGTGCTATTGAAGAGCTCTGAACTGTAACAAACATAACTAGAGATACTTTGGCTAGTAAGCTAACTACTTTTGAGTTGAGCGAATTTGGTGATGCCCTTCCTAAGGTCGAATCTGGATTTAAGGCTACTACTTCCAGAAGAGATAGAAAGAGATATGATCCGAGTGAGAGTTCATCTAGAAAGACATTCAAGTATGAGGATGAAATCTGATAGATTGAAGAAGAAGAAAGAGAGCTAGAAGAGCTGGAAGCACTTATTGTCAAAAGATTACCGAGAGGAAAATGTAAGTATGAAGGAAAATTGCCTCTTAAATTTTTTTCTTCCAATAAGATAGGTCATTTTGCATCAAGGTGTCCAGAAAGAGCTGCTAAACCAAGACATAACAAACCTAGATTTCAGAAGAAGTGTTACTATGTTGTTGATGAAGGTGTGATAGATGATGAATTTGATAAAGGAAATAGAAGTGATAATGAATGGGTATTTATTGTTATCAAAGAAAATAATCATGTATCTATTGAATCTATTGGTTGTACAAATGTGGAGAAAGCCCTAGCTACTGGAGTTGAAGAGAAATATGAATGAGTGATTGACAATGGATGTTCACATCATGTGATAGGAGACAAAAGTAAGTTTGTAAGCTTGGAAAAGTATGACGGTAGTGTTGTGAGATTTGGTGATAATACAACTAGTTGTACAAATGTGGAGAAAGCCCTAGCTACTCAAGTTGAAGAGAAATATGAATGGGTGATTGACAGTGGATGTTCACATCATATGATAGGAGACAAAAGTAAGTTTGCAAGCTTGGAAAAGTATGATGGTAGTGTTGTGAGATTTGGTGATAATACAATTGGTGTGATTTGTGGAAGAGGATGCATTTCTCTTGATGGTAAGCATAATATTGATGATGTTTTGTATGTGGAAGGCTTGAAGCATAATATTTTGAGTGTTGGTCAAATGGTTGATAAGGGATACAATCTTCAGTTCAAGGATGGAAAGTGCAGAATATTGAGTTCCAAAAATGAAATTGCATCAGGTACAAAAACAAAAGGTAATATCTTTCACTTGAGTGTTGCTAGTAAAAGTTGTTTGATTGCTCAAGTTGATCAAAGTTGGTTCTGTCATAGGAGGTTGTGTCATGTTAACTTTGATAATATTGTCAAGATAAGTTTCACTAAGGCTATGAGAGATCTACCTAAGTTGGTGAGACCTACTAATGCAATATGCAAGGAATGTCAATTGGGAAAGCAAACTAGGATTTCATTTCAGAGTAAAAAGCATTGTTCAAATAAATTGTTAGAGCTTGTGCATAATGATCTGTGTGGTCCCTCTAAGGTCAGAAATTTACAAGGTTATAGGTATTTCATGTTACTCATTGATGATTATTCTAGAATGGTATGGGTTACTTTCTTAAGGGATAAATTTGAAGCACTAGAAAAGTTCAAGATCTTTAAAGCTATGGTTGAGACAAAGACAAGTTTGAAGGTTAAATGTTTGAGATCAGATAGAGGTGGTGAATTCACTTCTGATGAATTTAATCCTTTTTGTGAAGAACATGGAATAATGAGATAATTATCTGCACCGCGAACCCCTCAGCAAAATGGAGTTGTGGAAAGGAAGAACAAAACAATTGAAGATGTTGCTAGAACTATGATGCTAGAAGGAAATGTTCCTCATATCTATTGGAGAGAAGCTGTGAGTACTGTTGTGTACACACTCAACTAGGTACAAATCAAAGGTGATACTGGTAAGACCCCTTTTGAGCTATGGACTAGTCAAAATCCTACTGTCAAATACTTTAAGATATTTGGAAGAAAATGTTATATTAAGAGAGATGAAGACATATGAAAGTTTGATGCTAGGAGTGATGAAGGTATCTTTCTAGGTTATTCTACTAAAAGCAAGGCCTACTAGTGTTACAATAAAAGATTGAATAAAATGATTGAAAGTACAAATGTTAAGGTTGATGAAGACTTAGGTACACTATCCAGAACCTGTGGATATGACTCTAATGATCAGGATAATAGTGGAAACAAAGGAAAGAAAGTTTAAACTACAAATCAAGTGCAAATCAATCTGGTAAATCAAGAAAATGAAGAAGGAGAAACTGGTGAAAGAGCAGAAGAGAGATCAAAAGAACCTGAAGTTGAAGAACATCCTAAGAAGACTCCAAGGTATGTAAGATTGAATCATTCAGAAGATCAAATTATAGGTGATAAGAACAAAGGTGTCCAAACTAGGAGAAAGATTGCAGAAGAGTATTTCTTGATATCAAAGACTGAGCCTACTAGTGTGAATGAAGCATGTAAAGATGAGCATTGGGTTGAAACAATGAAAGAAGAGTTCAAACAGATTGAGAAAAATGATACATGGATTCTTGTTCCCAAACCTAAGGATAAGAATGTCATTAGAACCAAATGGATCTTTAGAAACAAACTAAATGAGCAAGGTGAAGTGGTTAGAAACAAAGCAAGACTAGTCTGTAAAGGATATTCACAGATGGAAGGAATTGATTTTGAAGAGACCTTTGCCCCTGTTGCTAGAATTGAAGCTATAAGATTATTTCTTGCCTATGTTGCTCACAAGAACTACAAAGTTTATCAAATGAATGTAAAATAAGCTTTTCTAAATGGTGAATTGGAAGAAGTGTATGTTGAGCAACCTAATGGATTCCAGTTGACTGATAAGGAAGATATGGTGTGTTGGTTAAAGAAAGCATTGTATGGACTCAAGCAAGCCCCTAGAGCATGGTATGCAAGATTGGATAAGTATTTGTTGAAGCTTGGATTTAACAAAGGTATTGTTGATAGTAATTTGTATTTCAAGATTGATTATAATAAAGATATGATTGTTGAAGTCTTTGTTGATGATATAATTTTTGGAGGAGATGATGGTTTGTGCATGAAGTTTGCTAATGAGATGCAGAATGAATTTGAGATGTCCATGATTGGTGAGATGAAATTCTTTTTGGGATTGCAAATTACTCAATTAGATAAAGGGATTTCTATATCTCAGTCCAAGTATGTGAAGGAATTGTTGAAGAAGTTCGGTATGGAAGATTCAAAGCCAGTTGGTACACCCATGGTGACTGGATGAAAGTTGACAACAGAAGATGATTCTCCGAAAGAAAATCAGACAAGATACAGATCAATGGTTGGTGGATTGTTGTATTTAACTCAAAATAGGCCCGATATCATGAATGTTGTATGTATTGTTGCAAGATTTCAAGCTAATCCAAAGGAATCTCATGTGACTGTTGTGAAGAGAATTTTTAGATACTTGAAGGGAATTGTTGATCTTGGCCTATGGTATCCTAAAGATGATGATCTTACCTTGAGTGCCTTTACTGATGTTGATTGGGCAAGAGATGTGAATGATAGAAAAATTACTAGTGGTGGTGCATTTTTCTTGGGTAAGAAGTTAATTTCATGGTTAAGCAAAAAGCAGAATGCAATTTCCTTGTCTATTGAAGAGGTCGAATACATTGTTGCTACTAACAATTGTACTCAAGTCCTATGGATGAAGCAGATGCTGAAGGATATTAGAATTATATATGATGATTCTATTGCTATATTCTGTGATAACTCAAGTGCTATTAACATTTCCAAGAATTTGGTGTTGCATTAAAAAACAAAGGATATATCTATCAAGTTTCACTTTTTGAGGGAGAAGGTAAGTGAAAAGGAAGTCATAATGGAGTATGTACCTACTAAGGAGTAGATTACAGAAATCTTTACCAAGCCATTGCTTAAGGATACTTTTGAGTATCTCAGAGGGAAGTTAGGGGTGATTACCCCTCCTAATCAGAACTAAGGATGCATTGCTTTGCATCAGTCTATGCATTTCATAATCATATCTTGTTTTGGATTGATGTTGTGGTGGCTACTACTTAGGGGGAGTAGTCAGATGTTCAGATGTTCAGATATGTGGTTCAGAGCTTAGATATTTGTCATTGATGTCAAAGGGGGAGAAGAGTCATGTGAAAAACTAGGATTATTTGAGGAGAAGAGCCTTGTGGGGAGAAAAATTATGTGAAAGTATTGAGGACAAGATGAGTCAAATCCTAAGGGGGAGTATTGAGGAGAAGATGATTCAAAAAGGCTTACACACAATCGAATCCAGAAATAACTATTGATATTCTTATGGATTGTGGAAATCTAATAACATTGATTGATACCCTTCATGGGAGTAAGTGTCAAGAGTTAGTTGTTTTGATGGTGTTTTTCACATCATGTGTTTCCATCAATGCCAAAGGGGGAGATTGTTGGATGTTGTGGTTGTGTTGTTGATATGTGGTTGTCATTGATATCAACACTATTAGCATTAATGCATTTGAAGTTGTATATGTTGAGGATATTGAGAAAATTGTAATAAATGAGTTGTAGGTTATCAGTGGTGAAGTGAAGTTCAGTATGTCAGTTATTTATGTACGTTGATGATCAGAGGTTGTAGACTAAAGGGTTTGTTGCTGAGTGTATCTAGTTTATCCACGTCAATGAAGATTTGATTGAGTTATGATGATTTTCATTCTAACAGTTTTTTTGTTGCTTCAGTTGGTGTTCCTGATTGAAGATGATGTTATTTCAGTTAGTTTAGTTGTTGCAGATGCTTCTCTTGTGATTCGTGATGCTTGTGGATGTTTCTAGATCATTCTCTATCTTTTTTGCACATCTGCATTGATCGTTGTGCTTGTGGTTGGTGATTCTCTCTTGCGTGTTCATGTTTTTCTTGTTCTTGGCCGACATAGTGTTTGTAGCGTGTTGTGGATCTTCGAGGAGAAATTAATTGAAGTTTCTTTGTGTTGGAGATGTTGTTTTGGGTCCTCACTAAGTTGTGGCCGACCTTGGTTGATTCGCATTAATAATCTTAAATGTTTTGGGCTGACAGTTTATATTCATTTTATTATTTCTTTATGGCCGACTTGTAGCGATGAAATTTCTTGTTGCGGATATATAAGAGTGATTGTTTATTTGAATTGAAGTGTGTAAGAGGGTGCAAGAAGGTGTGAGTGTATGCCAAAGTTTGCTTCTATGTGTGTATGTGTGAATATCATTCGAAGGCAAAGTAGAGTGTGAAGAAGTGTGTAGAAGAGTGAAGAAATGTTTATGTGCTTAATTGGAACTGTAATCAGGCATTAGCAGATGCTATTTTCTTAGTTCAAAATCCGGATGGTTGTAATATGAATCTCTTTGTAAGACAGTGTGTCTTCCTTTGTAATTGAGCAGTGAGCTCTAAGCATGAGTGTGTTTGAATGCATGTGCATTCCCCATATTTCATTTTCATTATACTTTTAATAGGGTATAATCTTGTGGACTAACCTCCACGGTGGTTTTTCCCCTAACAAGGTTTCCACGTAAAAAATCCTTGTGTTATGTGTGTTTTTGATGTGTTGATGATTTATGTTTTCATGGTTAATAATCAAATCTGAGAATAATGTTAATAAGTGGAATAAGTTTTGAATTTCTATAACAACTGATTCACCCCCCCTCTCAGTTGTCTGCCCTTGTGTTGCCAGCACCTCTATCATACTCTTATGTTGCAGAAATCATGAGCAACCACATTTCATTAAGAGAAAATCTACAAGTCTTGGGTGCAACTTGCAGCTCAATCCATGGAGTTGAAGATGATGAAGGTATAATGCCATTTTGTATGCATTTTTTTATATTTTCATTAATTTATCCTTCTAGTCATTTTCTATGTCCTAACCTTGGAACCTTTCCTCATTTATAGCTTTCCAAAATAACCATAAATTTTTTGTAGAAAATAAAAGCAAGAACAAATTAAAAGATTTTTCAATTCATTCAATAAATCCAAATAGAATTTCCCATTTGTTATCTTACCATTTTCCCCTCATTCCCTAAAACGTGCACATAATAGATTCCAAATTTCTTTAGCAAATAAGCATTAAAAAATATGCTTAACTGTTTCAGGCTTCTTACATATTGTATAGATATTTACATTGTATGTTAAGAAGAAACAAGGCAATTTCTACAAAATCAACATCCATTTAAAATAGGTTTTCTTTGGTACTACCACATTGCTCCATAAATGATTAAAGATTTTTCTCCACTGTTTTATATTTAATTCTAGATTCCAACATTTATTTAAATGGTTGGAAAAGTCCGGGTAATCTCTTAATGCATTGTATATTTTTTGCCTTCATATTATATATTTCTTTATTTTCAATCCAATTAAAATATTCTAAATTGTCCCTATAGGAATTATTTATTGTATTTTATCTCAAATCCTGGAAATTTTCTTTAATTTTAGAGTATGTTCTCCACTGAGTTTGAGACAAGTTGTATTTAATACTAAGAGAAGCCCAAGAATTTAATTTCCTATTAAATAAAATTTCTTTGATAGTTTGGATACCTTTCTTGTTCCACACTTTTACCGAGCATCCTTGAAGTAAAGTAAGGGGCTTATTTTTATGATAAATATTCCACCATATAGATCTCATAGGATATGCTTTTTCAATGTCTTTTTCTAATGATTTTTTTTATCATCTCACTTCTACTTAGTTCTCAAGCTTTCTGTATACTTTTGAACACATTAGATTCAGTAGGGGACATGAGGAATTTACCAAATATGAGGTCATAGAGAGGGATATGCTTCCAAGATTTAGCTTCTTTCGAAACAACTCTTTGGATGTTATTTTTAACTAGTATTTTTCAGGGATCCTTTCCTTTCAGTGCTTTACATACCCACTCTACTATCAGGACGATACCTTGCTTCTTTAAATATTTTAGACCTAGACCTCCTTCATTTTTTTCTAAGCAACACCATTCCCATCTAATTGTATTCTTTTTCCTTTTTCCTTTTCCATTAGAACATAGAATTCTTTTGATATTTTTTGTATCTCATTTATTTGGTAACTACAAAACATCCACACCAAAGAGTAATACACATTGTAAGAAGATAATATCTTTTGACAATTTTGAATCCTACTTGCTAAATATAGGAATTGATTATTCCAACTTCCTAGCTTTTTTACAATATTTTCTTTTATTCAATCTCACATGTCCTTTAAGAAAGGATTTATCACAAATGGTATACCCAGATATCTAACCTATTTATTTAGACCTCCCCATTGAAATTCAAAATTTTCAAACCACTCTAGTGGGTAGGCTTCCCAACTTAACATTATGGATTTTCTTTTTGATGTTTTGCCCCATCTACCATACAAAATAGTTCCAATTTTTCCATTAGATTTTTTAAGTTATCCTCTTCTAGTTTTATAAATAGTGTAGAGTCATCTGCAAACTATACATTTATGAGATCCTCCTTATTTGGTAGAGTTAATCCTTTAACTCTTGGGCTTCTTGTTGAATCTCTTAAAATAAAAAATAACATATGAAGCAACAAAAAATAGAGAAGGGGCAAGTGGGCATCCCTTCCTGATTGACCTCTGAAGTTCAAATTATTCTATTAATGATCCATTTACTTCAATTTGAGGTATTGCATCTTTCATCAATGTGTTGGTCATTTGAAAAAAATTCTTAGGGAAGCCAAATGCCGCCAATGTCATCCTTATAAATGGCCATTCTATCCTACGATATGCTTTCTCAAAGTCTAGGAGAATCATGCCTATGTTTTGGTTGGAGCACCTTTCCCAATCCATCGATTCCCAACTTGTGAGTAGGTTTTCTAGAATATACCTACCTTTTATAAATCATGTTTGAGTACTACTAATGAATGAGGGGAGGATCTCAACCAATCTTAATGCTATATTTTTTGCTAAAATCTTATAAGAGACATTAAGCAGAGTTATTGGTCTCCATTTTTTATTAAAGCTTTATCTTCATCTTTAGGTATTAGTTTAATTATACCCTTATTGATGGTGCTCCCTAGTAATCCTCTATTGATAGCCTCATTGTATACCTATAGTAAGTCATCACTCACCCATTCTTTACTCTTTCTATAAAACTCTATTGGTAATCTATCTACCCCTAGCAATTTATCATTATTTAATGTTTGTATGGTTTTTTCAATTTCCTCCTTAGAGATCTCTTTGCTTTACACCTTTGCACATTCTTTTGATATTTTATTTGGAATTAACCTCCGATAGGCATTCCTTGCATTATAGTCTTGTTTTTACCACATTCTGAAGTGAACAAGTCTTTATAAAATTGGAAGAAATGCTTATTTACTTCCTTTGGGTCATTTACCATGCAGTTGTTATGCCATATATAGCTCACCTTCTCTCTCTCTTTTTTATATAAATCTAAATAAGAACTTGAAACCTTTGCCTCCCTGGCTTATTCAATTCATTTTTTCCTTTTTCTTTAATCCTTGATCGTTATAATTTTGCAGTCTCTTCAAAGAGTTCTTAGTACATACTAGCTATGAGTTTACTATTAAATTCTTAGGATCATTTTGACTACTTGTTTCCAACTTTAGAATATTTTCTTGTAACTCTCTTTTAGATATTTTTCTATCCTTGGCTCTTTTCTCCCCCAAAGTTTGAAATATGACTTTCCATCCTTGCACATTACTATTCCATCTCTCTAAGGCCAAGTCATTTTTTAATATCCATTTATTATTTTCTTTAAGCGTGAATATAGCCTCATTGCAGTCTGCATCCATTAAGAGGCTAGTATTCAAAATAAATTTCTTATTTCCCTTACAAATTTTAGGTATTTTTTTGTCTCATAAGATCTTCACTGACCGGGTGATGATTTGAAAAGGACCACAAGTACACTTTTACCCTATTATTCCCCTCTATTTGATCAAAGCTAAAAAACTCCTCTATTGACGTAGAATCTATCTAGCTTGCTATAAATTCTCTTATTTCCTCTTTGGAAGTTGCACCATGTAAACCAAATATTTTTACTTTCTTTTTTCCCTCGTTCAATAGGGTCAAAGATTTTAAATCTATTCTTCATTTTGAACCAAAAATATTCTCCGTTCCCTTTCCATTCCATGTGTATACCTCTTTATTTATTCTCTCTATTTTCAATCATGCTAAAGTCTTCCCCCACAATCTAGGGAACATCCTGTAGAATACCCATTCATTTCCATAATTCACACCTAGTTCTATAATCATTAGGTACATATACAAAACAAAGACCAAATATTTTATTTTATTTTCCAATGATTATCCAAACTACCCTATTACAAGGAGATGCTCCATGTTCTTTTACATACTTGGTCCATTTATTTTCCAACAAAATAATAGTTCCTTTTTTACCTCTTTCGTGTTTAGTAAAAAATTGGGATGATTCTTTCCAAATGAACTTTAGATTGGTTTCCAGTGTAAATTTTTTTGTTTTTACTTCTTGTAGAAGGACAGTGTCTTTATGTTTTTCTTGGTTTAAGTATCTCCTTATGTCATATTTCCTATTCAGGGATTCAAGTCTTCTCACGTTCCAAGTAGTACAGTTAAACATCATCTACTTTCCTCAATGTTCCTAAAGTTATCAAAGCATTTAGGGAGTTTTTCTTTTTTGACATTTTTGTTTAGGTAGGGAATCATTTCTTCTTTGCAATATTTTTTCTTTTCTTTTTTTCTTTTTTTCTCTAACCACCCATTGACAAATGAGATTTCATTTTCTTCCTTTTGTGAGCTTTCTCCATTTGTTGGAGTGGATACTATAATCTCTAGAAGCATAAAACTTTCTAAGTCCTTTTCATTTGTTAAAGTCCCCACATTCCTTGACCCTTTGTTCTTCATGAGCTTGACCCTTGTTGTCTACAATTGACTCCCAGTCACTTTCTTTTTGTTTAGAAATAGAGAGAGGAAAGGGGGGTTCTTTTTTGTTATTTCATTTTTTCTCCTTTTTTTTCTCTTCTTTTTACTTGTTTGTACATCATCATCCTTTTTCCATTCCCATGTTCAAACTTGACTAAGGCTAATCCAAGGGCATCTTCTTTTTTCCTAGGGTTAGTTTTAGCCAAGTGGAACATCTCGGGTTTGGAAATACACATACTGCAAATGTTTGATCATAATTAAATCATTTCATCCTTCTTTTCTATACTAGATAGAGCTTTGTTTTTAATCTCAACAAGATTTGGCCCTTGAACAAAATTCAAAATTTTATGTTTTAAGCTTATGTTCAAAGATGTTGAGCTTGTATTACTTACTTTTATTGTTTCTCTTCCCTCTTTAACCCTTTCCTCTCTTTTTTGGGCTTCTCCACTAGAAATTGTCTATTTGAACTTGCTTTGATTTTCATCATTCTTCCAATTATGGGTTTTTAAACTAATATTAAGAGTCATTTTTTGTTTGATTTTATCCATCACTATTTCTTGAGCATTCTTTTTATGCCCTGGAAGATAGTTAGATTCATTTTCATCAAGGATTTAGCTTTCTCTTTGAAATTACTTTCCTTTGGAGGTGGATCTAGTACCTTAGGTCCTGAACTTGATAACCCTATATCTTGGATTTTAGTTTTGACATTATTGATACTTATTCCTATAATATTTCTCATTATTTTTGATTTTATATCCACTCCACCTAGGGCATTCTCTTTTCTTTTGTTAGAAAATACTTCGGGATCTACTTCTAAACTTTTTTCTTTAGGGTTAAACTCTTTTGACCGTGAAAAACTATTAGATTTGATAAGTTTGTTGATTCTATGATCTTTAGTATAAATTTTTTGTGATTATCCTATTTTCTTCTATTTCAATTCTCATATTGGGGTTTGCAATTTTCTTATTAGCTCTTTAGCCTTTCATTTTTTGTTTAAGAATTGGGTAGTTATTTCTCACATGCCCTTCTCTTTTATAGAGATTTTATTGTCCTCCTACAATTGTGGATTGAATGGGAACACTAAGTAGTTTCTTTGTGGTTTCTTGCTTGATTTTCCTCCTATGGATGCATCTTAGAAACTAAGATTATATATTATTAATTATTATAAATAAATAAAATGAGAATTATAATATATACAAATTAAACACACTACACATGGTCAATAATACCTCATACGCATAATGATAGAATTCACTATTAATTTCTAAATCTTTGCCTCTTCTTAATGAGAGAGAGCCTCTTTATATATAAAAGAAGGGGTGCAAAATCCCTAAAGAGAAGTATTAATCACACCTATTCAAAATTACCATTTATAAATAACTAATAATCTAGTAATTTATTAGTCTTTTAAATATGTAAATGGTATATGTTTTATAAAGTATATATCACATATAAGGTTTTATAACCTTATATTAGAACAATATATAAATGTCACATAAGTTTTATTCCTAATGACATTATGATCTAACACTTCCCTTAATGTTAATAGGTGGTACCACTTGGAAATTTCTAGAAAAAAAAATAGTGTCTCAATAATGTAGATCTTTCACAACAATAAGCAAAGACAAAAATATACGTCAAAATGAAGACCGTGTATTTTGGACTACATGAAGGTCATTATGTCATAATTCATAATCCTGGTGTTTTAAAAATGGTGTAAATTACACAAGATCTTATTAAAAATTTATTGGAGTTCAACACTCATTTATTCAACCTCACCTAGGTTCATTAAATAATACCCAAGTCTTATATAATACATGCTTTTACAAGTGAAAGATTTATATAATGCCTAGAGATCTTTTATTATGTTTGTAAGGTCTTACATCCAAGATTTAGCCACTACAAGGTGTCACTAACATGCACACTCCCCCTAAATGACATCACCTAAGACCAATCATTGATCTAAATTTAGAAAATTTAGTACTACATAGAGTTTTTATATATGATCTTGGGATGCCAATATAGTTCTTTTTATATCATAGAATATCTTCTAATAATTAGATGAATAAATCTAGAGAGATTTTTTATGAAAGGCAACTTTCCTATTTGTGAACTTCAATGTGCTTTATTGCTAGAAATATGAGTCTTTTGTAATAGTAAATAGCTCTTATTAACATATAATAATAAAGTGATATTTTTACTAATACCTAGATGAAACTATTCCAATATTCTTGTAAGACACATTGATTCTTTTATAGTCAACCTTTAATTAAAGATCTGTAGAAGCTAGTCATTTAAATGCACTCCATCTATGTGATAGCACTACACAATATTCTGAAGATATATCCTAAGGTAGATTTCTTTAAAAGGATTTTTTAGTTCCTTAGTATAATATTGTAAGAAAATTGAATAAAAATAATTCAAATATATATTACAGAGCTATAGAAGGTGGTCATTTAAGTATAGTACATCTATATGATAGCCCCAAACTATATTTTGAAGGATATCTTTGATGTAGATTTCTCATTAATAGGATCACCAATATAGTTAATGACACAATATTTAAAATTAAATTGAGTCTTGGTACATAAATAATAAAGAACAAACTTTAGAATTATACTCTTAATAATATTGTAATATCATTTAAATGGTTCATATAAAATTCTACATAAATCTATATGTAAAGCCTACTATATAAGTATTATTGATCTAGATATTGTTATGCGTATAGAGTTGGTCTTTTCTTTCTTCATGATTCTAAGGTTTTCTTAATATCAATATTTAATAGGCATAACATAGATAATTTAAAATGATCGTTTATATTTCTTGTGTAAATCATTTTGCATAATTTTATTTAAGATATTTGTAAGTGATCTTAGAATATAGCTAATCCAAATGATAAAATAATTATTTATAATAACTGACTTGATTTACTTATAACAAGTCATCTATATTTGATATACATATAAATTTTAGCCAAAATATTTACTCAATAGCCCCCAAAAAATGACAATCAATCCATCCTCATTTTACAAGTTCATTAAGGTATGTTATTGTCACAAACTTAAGTAGGTACAAATTTTCATGTTCTCAAGTAGTAGGTAGTCATATAATAAATATATGATTGAAGATCAATAAAAAATCCCTAAGCAATGGGTAAGCTATCCTTTTGTAGGCTTGCTTATCAAACAATTTATTAGGGCAATGAATAGCCATTACAAATAGGTGTATTTTATAACCAAAAAATGGAAGAAGAATGGTAAATGTTTGGTATAACGTAATGAAATAATTGTTACCATCATCCACTAGTGATTTGTAGGCCATTGTGAGGGTAATAATCAATTGTTTGATGTAGGAATGTAAGTTGTGTTACCATTTATTAAACTATATGGTTAATTGTGTGGCATGGGATTAATATAGGTTATATGATTTTCTCTTAGATAAATTTTATCCATTTCATCAATTAAGTTGTGCTTAGTTGTTATGAATCTATGTACAACTAACTATATTTTCTTGTAAAGTTTGGAGAAACAATATTTTAAGATCAAATTCCTTACTTGATTGAAAATATCAAGATGTAGAAAATATAATAACCAATTCTAGATTTTTTTCCAATTAAAAGAATAACTACTCATGCAAAGGTAAAGGGCAGTGGACATGCAATCTATAAACTAGGTTCCATATTCTTGTGATACGATCTACTTTCTAGTTTTAAATGGTGTTGAAATACTATGAATAAATTGATAGATTAAGTCTTCTTACAATGAATTAAAGAAAAACAAGAATTCAAGGTAAATAATTCTCATGCTAGACAACATATCAATAACATCACAACATCAAATCATAGGCTATAAAAAATATAGCTAGAAATCACATAGCTTGATCTTGTATAGCTAAAGGAAAAATGCATTGGCAAATATATATTTGTCTATTTATCCTCTAGTCATAAGAAAACTTCATTCTTCATGCTTATATCTTTCCAAAGCTTGAAAAACTTTGTACATAATTTTCAAGCGATAGGTTATTTAGGATCAAGGATGGTAGAATGGAACATTTAAAATTCAAGGTAAGATGGTGAGATGTTTCATTCATGCATATAGCACCATCCAACCATCAAGAGGCTCCTTTAAAATTGACAGGTAAAAATCTCTTCAAGCAAAAGTTGGAAGAGGGCTAGATAACCTCTTTAAGAGTCTATAAAGGGGGGAAACATGTCACATAATAATGAAGAAAGGGCAAGAGTTTCATGCCCTTGGTGATGTGCTAGTAGATGGACTTCAACTAGCTTTTTGTTTCATTCCCATATCACTATTTTCTTTGTTCAAAAGTTTAATATCAACTTATCAATTACTACTTGATTGATCATATTAATGATGTTGAATTGTAGTTTTCATGTATTCAAATGGAAACATACAAATGGAAATTGGCCTCCAAGATTCATAGGTTTGCAAGAAATCCAAATTTGAGGCTTCCCTTATTTCCTCAAACAAATTCCTTTTCTTATCTATTCTTTCTATGTTTTTTCATAAAATCCACATAATAGATATAAAATTCTAAAAAAAAATCAAATTTAGATTTGTACCATTCTATAGATGTCATATGTGTTAAATTGGTTTCATCTATAGTCTCAAACCAATTATACAACTAATTTGTCTTAACATTATCATTTGAATCAAATCCATCATCCAATTTCCCTTGTCATGATAGTTGAAAGATCAAACAAAGATCAAAGTGGCTCCTCATAGAACTATAGGGATTGATGAATATACTATTGGATTGAGACAACAATATAAAGTAAAAATATTATCTTTAAAAAAATATAGCTTTTCCTTAAGAGAAAAAGTTTGACGATAATTTTTATGTGGAAGATAATATTTATCTTTGTAGCCTTGAAAGGAAAATAATTTTGTAATAGAAACTATGTGAACATTGTAGTTTTTCTTCTAAGATATAAGAATACTAGTAACTTTGCCTCATGGATGTTTCCTGGCATATTTTCAACATTTTATCACATAAATTTGTGTATAATTGAATGTGATTCTATTATATTGTTTTATCTCTTCATTTTTCTTCACAACTAATGTGTATTGCAATGTTATATGATTTTGTGGGATCATGTTTTCTCAACAAGTAGTATCACAACCTTTATTTTTTTGTACTGACTAGATATTAGGATTTGTTGTTTGTTTTGCAACATCAAATGGTGAAGAATTCAAATACAAGGTTCAAGGTGGAGAAGTTTAATGGGAAGAATTATTTTGAGTTGTGGAAGCTCAAGATGTGCAATTTGTTGGTGCAACAAGAGTTGCACAAGGTGTTAGTAGGCAAGTCAAAGAAACTTGTGAATATGACTAATGAGGGTTGGGAAGATCTAAATAAAAGAGCTCTTAGCATAATCTGATTGTGTTTGGTAAATGATGTTATTTTTTAATATTTTTGGAGACGAAACAACAAGCTTATGGAGTAGAATGGAGAGCCTTTACATGAAAAAATGCTTGACAAATTGAATCTACTTGAAGAGATAGATGTATAGTTCATGAAAGAAGGTACCAAAATTGTTGATCATTTAAATATTTTCAATACTCTTATGTGCTAATTAACTAGTATGAGTGTAAAATTCAAAGATGAAAATAAGGCATTCACGTTATTGTGCCGATTACCTAAATCCTAGAACCACTTTGTCACTTTCATTAATTTTATCACAACAAACACTCTTTAATTTTATTATGTTGTGAGCACGTTGTCTAACAAGGTGTAGAGGAAATATAGTATAGAAACCTCCACACTAGAAGCAATGGCGGTTAGGGTTCAGTCCATAGAAAAAGGGGAGGATTTGAGAGGTGTATCTAGATCTAACTCAAAAGGTGGAAAGGGTAAGGGAAAACTTTGGTAATGTAACAAATTAGGACATCTCAAGAAATATTGTTGGAAGAGTAAAGAATCCAAGAATGACTTCATAAGGAATTAGTCAAGACAAGTTCAGGTATGGTTGATGAATTACTCTTTGTATATAACAACTCATAATATCATGAGAAATTATTATTAGATTGTGGTGCTTCACATCATGTTTCCACATAGTAGTTGATTTTCTTCTTAGCAAACTATTGATGGCAATGTTGTTCTAATGGGAAACAATGTTTCCTATAATATTGTTGGGATTGGGAGAATTAGGATGAATTGGTTTGATGGTATTGTAAGGACATTGATGGAGATAAGACATGTACTAGAACTAAAAAAAAATTCCTTGGGATTTTTAGATTGTATAGGTTACAAATCTAGAGGTCAAGGTGGAGTATAGAAGGTTTCTAAGGGAAATTTGATAGATACGAATTCTATAAATTCTGGGAACCTTTACAAGTTAGAAGGGAGTACTGAAATAAGAGAAACATTAGTGGTATCTTAGGAAGTAAATGAATCTACTTATTTACAACATCAAAAACTAAGGCATACAAGTGAGAAGGGGCTAAATATACTGATAAGTTTTAAGTTACTTCCATATTTAAAATCTCTAGATTTTGAATTTAAGTATTGTGTCTTTGAGAAGCAATGTAGATAGAAGTTCAAAACCTATCTAGCTATACAAGTAATGGTATTCTAGACTATTTTAATTCAAAAAAATTGGGGTGATCCCCTACAATTTCTTTTGAAGGATTATAATATCTTGTAGCATTTATAGATGATTACTCTAGAAAGGTGTGGGTCTATATTCTTAAAAGGAAAGCTAATGTGTATTATTTTTAAGCAATTTAGAGCTTTGGTTGAAAATAGCACTGGTAGGTTAATCAAGTGTTTAATAAAAAATAATGGGGGTGAGTTCACATCTTTAGAATTTGAAAACTATTGCAAGGAGGTTAAAATTGAAAGACAAAAAGACATAGTTTGCACTTCTCCACAAAATGGCATCATTTGATGCATGAGAATGACTCTTTTAGAGAAAGCAATGAGCATGCTCAATAATTCCAAGTTGCAACAATATTTGTGAGTAGAAGTAGTCACTCTAGCTTGCTATCTAGTAAATTGGTCACTATTAGTTGTAATAGACTTTAAGGTTCCTAAAGAGGTATGGAAAAGTAATTCTTGTGATTACTCAAATTTAAGAATTTTTGGTTGTGATGCATATGCTCTTCTTTCTAAATAGCAATGTTCTAAGTTGGACCCAAAATCAAAGAATTATTATTTTGTTGGTTATAGTGATGGAGTTACGGGATATAGATTGTGGGATCCTACTACCCACAAAATCATCATTAACAAATATGTAGGATTTGATGAATCTCCTCTCATAAAATAAAACATTGTAGAAGTTGTAATGAAATAGAAACAAGTACCACAATATCATCAAATTCAATTGAAAAATCATTCATCTATGGAAAATACGGAGCAACAATAATCTTTTGAAGATTAGGATGAAATATTTTGAAGATGAGGATGAGGATGCAAAAAATATATACAAGAAAATATGGCAATTCGACAACCAACTCTAAGGATATCTACATGGGTCAAAAATCCTCCTAAGAGTTATGATGAGTATATGTTATCAATTGCTATGTTTTCTAAAGATGGGGAACCTAGTTATTAGGAAGTGATGGATGGTTATGAAATTTCTAAATGGAAAATAGCAATAAAAGAATAAATGGATACCTTGGAGAAGAATAAAACATGGGACCTAGTAGAACTCCCAAAATGTTACACCCAAAAAAAAAATTACCAAGTTACTTTTAACTGTTTATGTTAAAACGTATTTTGATATGTGATGATGACATTATGTTATTTAACATTTTGATGAAATTATATGCAATGAAATGTATTTGAATTTTGATGATTATATGTTATTGAATCAAGATTATGATTATATCATGATTTATAACGACTAACTATTTGAATGATTTCTAAGTTAAATGTATGACTATTTTTTTTGCCCTCCAGAGAGAGGGAGAGTATCACTAGAGAGAGGAATATAGACTTAGGAACAAAACAGGTTATGCCATTTGAGTTTTCACACACACTCATGTAGGTCTACCCTAATCCTATTGTTGAGTCAATTTTTGTGTGTTATGTCAAACAAATGAGTTGTGTCAAATCGAGTCATTAGGCTAAGTCTAACCTAATCAGGTCTTGGTTGTTATTTTTCAAAAAGGAAAATAAAGTGTTCTATGTTATGAATTTCGATGTTAATCAACTATCTAATCTTGAATTTAAAACAAGATAAATCAATTATTATGAAATTGTGTTAATTGGTAAATATACATATAATATATATAGGTATATATGTATATGTAGCATCAGAAATTGTACTCCCTTGTAGGTGATAGTACAATTTCATGTTTAGTTTGGAGCTATTTTAGTGACCCTTGCATTTATGCATTTTCAACACCTCCTAATTAGGCCCTAATCTCCTAAATTATGCATTTTGAGGCCTATTTTATCGTTTTCCAAGAAATTACAAGCATTGAACAAATGCATCCAATTCATATGTTTCCCTCAACACTTCATGTCCTAGAAATTTGTGTCATGACCGATTCGCCTAAGGGTGAATGGGTTCCCTTTCTTATCCAAGACCCAATTTTGGATATGTCAGAGTGGCCTTTTTAACATTCAAATTTCAAATGTCGACTTTCAGGATCTAATTTTTGGGAAATTAGAGAAATTCCTATAAATACCTAGTCTTTTCACCATTTCAAAACTAGAACATATAAAGAAGCAACAAGAGAAGAAAAGAGAAGCAAGAGATCATTCTGCCACATTTTAATTTTTAGGTTTTAAATCTTATTTGCAAATTTTGATCATGTCTTATGCCATGATTGAAGATTGATGCCAATAGAAGAAAATGATAGATTCTAGGTTTGGGAGATGCATTTGGCCATTTCATTCAACTCAATGACTTGTTTCCTAGTATTCTCATCTTCAAGCTTCAACTTATTTGTAACTTAAAGCAAGGTATCATTGTATTTTAGACTTACTAAGGGTCTTTGACTTCTCCCAAGGTAGATCTTTTCATTTCCATATAGGAATCTCTCTCTAACACACTTGAGTATGGTTTCTTTGCATTTTAGCTCATAACAACCTTAGACACATTTAAGGTTAGGGAACAAACATTGTTTTCTATCAAATATTTGGCTATTGTGGAGGTAGAAATACCAAAACAGAGGCTTGACTAAGGAAAGCTCCTATAAAACCACCCCCCGCCATCTCTTTTGTAGATTTATTGCAAGTCCAACTCCAAAGATAGAGATTTGTAAGGCAAGAAACAAAGAGCGGATAGAGAGCGACAAGATCAAGTTTTGAAGTTCAAAAAAGGCCTATAAAGACCCATTCACCCAAGGGAAACCCATTCCTACTACAACACTCAAATCCAACTTCTAGTGATAGGTACACAACCCTTTGCACTTCCCAAATCTACTTGCAAGTTTCTTGCATCATATAGTCTATGCATCATTGATATTTTACATTTTTCATATTAGGGCATATAGTCTAATTATGTTAATCTTAGAAAATCATTTCTAGTCCATTTTCAAGGCCCCAAGAATGTAGATCTACGTATGATTGTCTCACCTTCATGGTTGAAACTCAATCTATTCACCTTGTGGATTTGCATTCTAATGTACCTTTGAAAAAAGGAAGATAATTGACCCTAGGTTTTATGCATTAAACTTAGGATTCCCTTTTTCATATGTTACATTTTGGTGAACCTGACATTTTGACATCATAGACCTTTTGAAAATTACATTCATTCACCCTAGATCTAGGTTTTGTATTGCATTGTTTTTCATTTGGGTTTCATTTGTACATCATAAAAAGTAGAAAAAAAATTAAAAAATTGCATATCATATTGCATTAGGGTTTGTCTCAGTCATTTAGGTCAGATTTGCATTCAAAAGAGTGATTTATTATTCAAACATTGTCATATAATTTCATTTCACTTACATTAAGAAATTATGGAAAAATAGTCATTGTGAAATCATTTTGCAAATAGAAACGGTAACCTTAAACAACAACCTAAAAATTTACTTTCTCATTTTTTTGAACCTTTGTCAGGAACTCAAATGCCCTTGGGTGCCCATGTCTTGCAATAGGTGGCTTAGGAAAAAAATTGCACAAATTTTTGTCTTTGTACTTGTATTCTACTTTTTCTTGTAAATGTTTGTTTTGAAATTCTAAAACAATGTTATTGCATGTTAAAGAAAGTTGTCATTTTGCTTAGCTTGTTGAAAATTTTGAAAGAAATTTACTTTTCAATACTTGAAATTTTTAGATCTATAGGATAATTGTTTCAATTCTGTAATTCATTACATAATCTAGATAGATTAATTTCACTTTTACAAAAATTTAAAAAACCTAGGTCGTTACAACACATTGCACAATCCAAAAACTCACAAAATAGTAACAAAACCAATTATAAACCTGGGTTTGCAAATAGACATAGTTAATATATGTTACTAAAGCCTCTGAAATTGACACTTTTTAAAAAGCCTTACCAAGACCCAAAACCCCCTAGGGCATCTCAGACCTCCAAAAGCAACTTCAAAACTCATAATAGATTGATATTCTCTATCAGTTTGCAGGTCTGTAATTTGGTTTCTAGATCTGTGGCAGGTCTATAAACCTATTTTTAACCCTAGTTAGCTTAAATGTGAGTTGGAAATTAATAATTAATGTTGGAGAAAGCATAGTCATCTAATCATGTTAAATCTCTTTCTACAAGTGCATTGTATACTTATCAAGCCCTTTAGTTGTGATGACTTTGACATGTTAGATGAATTCGTTGAGGACTTCATCTTGCTAAGTTCAACCACTAAGTCTTGTAACATTCCCACACAACAAAGAACAATCAATGTGATCGCATCTCAACTTATCATTTATCCACCAACACAACAACCTCAAGTTCAAACCAAACCCATGTTGATCATTGGACCACCTTAAAACAAATCCAAATCTCCAAGTTCTATCTTAACTTTGTAAGACAACTCACTAGTACTAATATGTCACAACAACCAAGTTACCACATAATTTCTCATACATATAACACAATGAATAACAAGCAACCAAGAAAAATGCAAACAATTCCCTCATTGATACCATTCCCACAACCTATTTTACTAAGCGTCCCTCGTTTACCTTAGTATATTGGAAAGGGGTATGATCTTGTCGAGCAACTTGAAACACTCTTGCTAAGATTTCATTGTGGGACCTGATTCAAACCTCCTTAACTTATAATGGAATGTTTCAAAGTTCTTTGCAAAAGTTTGTGGTCCCTCCTAGTGCACAACTAACCAATGTAGTAGCCTTAATTGAGGGTATGAATTTGGTCAATGTGTGTATTGTCTCTCATCAAAGTGAATTACCTCCTTTGGAAACCCAAAGACAAAATGATGCTTTGATGATAATGACTATCATTAATAGGGTTGGGATTAGATGTACCCTTATTGATAATGGTTCAAGACTTAATCTTTGTAGTGTGAATCTTTTGGACAAAATCGGAGAGGATAAGACTAAAATTCAACTAGATAATTTTTCCATATGTGGTTTTGTTAATGTGGGTAAAGAATCGCTTGGTGTGATAACATTACCTATCAAAGTTGGTAAAGTTGTGTTGCAAACTCCCATCCATGTCATGCCCCATGATCTTTCATATAATCTTCTCTTGGGTAGACCATAGATCCATGAGATGAAATACACTTACAATAATATGGTGTACACGATAAAATCTGGTCCACAATCTAAAAATTGTGTATAAACTAACAAAGGGATACAAAACCCTATGAGAACATTGACACAAAATACAAATTTAGAACCTTTACAACCCTAAGATAAAGACAAGTGTCTTTCATCAGTGACAAATTTGTTGGAGGATGATTGAGGTTCGTTAGAATTCACAACTACATTCATGGGGGAATACAATATTACAAAAAAAAGCAAAGGAAAAAGAGAAAAAATCTGCAGCGGTATCAACACAATCTAACACTGAAACATCCAAGACACAAGAATTCACAATTTCTAGTAATGTGGAAAACATGGATTACACATCTACCTATGATGAAACTGAGTCTAAAAAACAACCTTCTTCGAAAGAAATGGAAGCACTCTATGGAAGAGGGTACCAACTTTTGAAGTAATTTGGCTATAATGAAAAGGATGTGGAGTGAAAGAACAAGGAATTCATGTCCCTAAAGAGCTTAATACACAAGAAAGAACAAGAGGTATTGGTTATTTCCATTCAAAAGAAAAAAAATCATCAAGGAGACCTTCACTTAATATCAATTTTATCATGCAAGATTCTCCTAAGACAACTTTAACCTTGATGCGTCCTAAATTGATAGAAACTTCATGTGAGAATTGTTGAAAATGAAGGTAATATTTGTAGTATAAAACTTGTAAAACTATGAGACTGTAGATATAATTAAGTGTTATTTGTCACAATTTTTTGTGTATGATTAATCTATTTAGATCAATTTTACCAATTGTAGAAAGAGATAGAAGATTGTAGAAGAATGAGACAAGAAGGTAGAAGTGACACAACATATACGTGGAGAAACCCTTTCAGAAAAAAAAAAAACTCCACCACCAGAATCAATAGTGCTTGTATTATTTAACCTTGGAACAAGATTACAATAATACTCTATCAATCCTTGATTGATATGCTTCCTTGCCTTCAACAATCCTTCTTCACAACTTGCACAAAATGGTGCAGGGGCACCATGTTGGTTCAATTTTGCAAGTTTGGTCAAGTAGAGTCTTAAGTTGGTTTTTAGGAGTTTGAGTCTTTTAATCATTAATTAAGGTCATAATATACCATTGGTTATGTAATTTGAGTCATGGTAGGGTCATTTTTTTAAATTTGATGTTTTCAAAAATTGTCAAAAAAAGTGCAACATTGTAAAGTTACAAAAATGCAACATTTGAGAATACCAACAGTCATTTTGGATTCCAAAGGGTGGTTAGTCAGTTTTTTGAGTTATGTTTGGTGTCTTTGTGTTTAACTAACCTCTACAAGTCCAGGAAAAGGCTAGAGATTGTATTGGAGTGAAAACAACAATAAAATCTCTATTTTGTTTAGAAAATTTATGGTAAATTGTTGTTGCAGGCCATTGTACGACCCCAATTAGTTTTTTTTTATCCAAATTCAAATTTTAATTGATGGAAACATGAAGTAGATTCAATTTGGTTCTGGTTTGAAGAATTTTCATTGTGATTTTTGGTTTTTACAGTCATTTTACTGTAGGCAGGTTTGAACTTAGATTTTAAGGGTTTGAAAGCACTTAAAATGGATTAATCACCCATTCCACCTGTAGATTAGTTTAAGACTTGTTGGAATGGGTGAATTAGGTTATTTTTTGATGTTATAATGGCTTTTAAGAGTAGGGAAGGCGTTTGGAGGGGTTTTTGATTGCTGCCCTAAGTGATTTCATGAGTTTTTTAGTTCAAAATGGATACCTAGAAGTGGTAGTTTGATGAAATTCTATTGTTGGGGATTGGGGAATGTTTTAGTAAGAATTTGCAAGCATATTTTGATGTGTTAGAGGTATTGATAAGGTGAGTTAGAGTCTGGGGTAATGATTTTCACTAAACCCTCTTCATTTCAAGCATAGGAAGGCCTAGAGTAAGGGTTTTGCATTTTGATGAGTTTTTTATTGTTCCAATTGAGGAAAGTTGTGGATTAAAACTATTTTAGGTCTGTAAAGAACATTTCAATTGAGTTTTAAGGTTGGAAGCACATTTAGATTGGGTTTTCTTTGTAAAAGTGGCCTATTTTTGCCTTGGGGCAGTGTGACAGTCCAATTTTGGAGAGTGTGTTCCAAAACAAGTGCATGAACAAATTTGATATGTTGAAATATGCGAAAATGGACATTTGAAATGTTAACCCTCTTGTGGTTTTGAAGTGATTATTGCAGGATATGGTTAAAAGTCATTGGTTGGACTACTACAAGGAAAATTGAAAGAATGATGAGTTGTTCTTGGAGTTAGAGTTTTGAAGGATGGAAAAGTATTTGAAAAGGTTTGTATTGTGTTTGTTTGAGTGAATCCTCCATGCTCTGCATCACAAAACTCTCATACACTTTCTACAACACAAGTTATCCATGCATTCCATGTGACCAAGCATGAATCCACACATCCCATTTCATGCTTCAAACCCTCACACATGCACTTGAGCTCAACCTACTAACTTGCAACCAAGATTACAAAATCTTCTGCAATTGCTGCAATAAATAGAAAATAATTATGCATATTAACTCATAAGAGTTATACAATATAAGAACATAAAGCTCCTTACAAAAAACCATGCCTAGATTGTACAAGTAGAGTTCCACACTATAACATGAAGTCAAAACCAAAGTCTCCTCAATTTAGGTGCCCCAAATTGAACACTTAACTGATCGTTGGTCAAAAAAATGTCTTGCAAGCATCACCTCAAGTTTGGCGCCCAAGAATGGGGCCACTTAATTGAGCCTTGTAAATATCTTCTCATGCAAAAGGTGTTAACTCAAAGATGCCAACTTGGGCGCCCAAGGTGGGTCCAAGTCAATCTTAGTTAATTGAAACATATCTCTCCACCAATTCATGCAAACATTATGCATGGTTGATCATCCCCACTTAACTGAATCTATCCACCTGTTATCTGTCATGCAACTAAAGTCATTAGTCATGCAACTCAAGTCAACTGAAGTCAACTAGCATTCAACTCAAACTAACTACATGCAACTGAACATAACTGAACCATAACTGAACTGAACTAAACTAAACTAAACTAAACTAAACTAAACTAAACTAAACTAAACTGAGCTAAACTGAACTAAACTAATACTGAACTCCACTCATGTAAATATCAATCCCTAATTTGTAGGATTTTTACATGCATTACTAAAGTGTTATGAATCCTCCAAATAGTTAACTTAATCAAGGTGGGTTCCACCTTCCATATGGGTGCCCCATGTGCTCCTATTTTGTAGGAGCTCTTCTTGGACGTCCCCACATGTTCCTATCATTTAGGAATAATTACAAATGTCAATTTGCATGTTCATTTCATCTTAATGTAATCTCTTTTTAATCCTAGTGTTGGAGAACAATTTCCAAGAACTTAGGAGATACATGAAATATGTTTAGGATTGCAATTAAATGGCATCCTATTCCCAACATTCTCCCACTTGACATTATACATTGCAATTATTCTAAACAAGGAATCATTATTATAAATCAAGTATAGGACTCGAGGCCAATGGCCTTTTTACACCAAGAAAACTTATCTGCAGCATTGATCAAAGTGTCAACTTTCTTAATAAATACATTTCCCAAGTCTCTGTAACCAAACTATCATAGGTATAACTTCATGCTATCAACATAACAACCCAAATCTGCAAACAAGTCCATGTATATCCACCATCCTGCAAAATAAGACTTCAAGGAAATAACACGCATAGACATGCAATAAAAAAACCTCTGAAGTAACTCATTGTAGTAAAGTGTAACCAGTCCAAGAGAGGTGCCCCTCTCATACATAACACATATACCTTCTGGAACTCCCACTGCACAGGTAATGTCAAATCTGAAAACAAGATCACAACATTAATAATTCCTCCTATAGCACTTCACATAGAGGATGTGGCTAACTCCTCTATCATAGTGTCAAAGAAGCATACAATGATATGCAAAATACATCTCTCATAACATAAGAACCTTCAAGAAGAAGAAAATATTCCCACTAAGAGAGAACCTGAAAATCAAACCATGTTCTTATACCACACTAACATGTGCCAAACTGTGTAAATTAAGATCTCCTTCAACAATCCCAAACTAAAAGGATATCAACATCTAACCATTCAACTTATAATAAAACATGGCAGAACTTAGATGTAAACCTCTCACAGAAAGTAGATCAAACTTAGCCAAACATTCCCACAACAAAAGGGAATATGCCCAAAGCCACTAACTATCTCTCGTACCTCTCCTACCCAAATCCTCATAACTAACTCAAGTTCAAGATTGCAAGGAGAACAATGGAAATACATAAAATCATGCATTTGCTTCTCAATAATCCCTTAGAACTCAATTTTCAAGACTAATGCATAAGAGAAGACAAGATACATATAAATAATGCATTTAATAATCAGGCAAGCAACTGTTAAAATAGAGAGAAAATTGCACAAATTAACCCATTGTTGAATAGCAATAAAAACAATAATAATAAATATTATATTTCTTCGGGGTAATTACAATGTGCATTACAAATGCTTAAAAATCATTACAATCATATGAATTACATTCTTGTGAATAACCACCCAAATTCCCTTATAGGAATAACTTCCCATAACTAATTTATTTATTTATTACTAAAAACTAACCTAACAACTAATTTACTAAATGTAAACTTTAAATTTACTAAATGTAAACTTAAATTCCAACAACCCCCCCTTAAAGTTTACATAATAAAAATTAAAAAAAAAATTATAAATGTAAACCTTAAATTCCTACATATCCCCCCCTTAAGGTTTACAGCACAAAAAATGAAAACCAAATTTTTGTATCAGCATCAACATAAACACTTTTGTCTTGAGCATCAACCCAAACTTCTCATGTTTGGATAAATGTTTGATTACCAACTTTTCATCAGCATTGATCCAAACTCCTTTTTCTGGATTACCAAATCTTCATCAACATCGATCCAAACTCCTCATGTCTGGATTACCAACTCTTCATCAACATCAATCCAAACTCATCATGTTTGAATAAATTTATGGTTTACCAACTCTTCATCAACATCGATCCAAACTCCTCGTGTTTGGATAAATGTATGGATTACCAACCAACTATGAATTGAGACTAACTCCATTATCCATAGTAACACACCTGCAAAAACCAACAACACAACTCCCCATATTTTTGGATTCAGTTATCCACAAACCAACAAACCACTGCATGCCCCATCTTGCTCCCAAAAGGACTCGAGATGAAACAAAATTTACTTCTCATGCAAAATATCATCCCTGAGCGAGAAGCTAACTCGAGATGACAGTTGTCCTCCTGCCTTGATTTCCTCCAGCCTCCAATATGGCCTTTAGATCTTAATCACCAGATACAACATTAGTGGCTCTAAATGCATCATTAGTAAATGCATAAAAGTGTGCATACATAGGAATGTCGTGTTCAACCAAGAATGCATCCATTACAATAAAAAAAAAAAAGATTATCCTTGTAATGCCTTCTTCATTAAAAAAATATTACAAGAACATAAAAAATTCCTTCTGAAAATTGCACCTTCTACATTCTTTTTGAACCGAAATAATTCACAGTTTATTTCATGCCTCTAAAAAAGCATATTTCAATGGTCAACAAATGCATAAGCCCAACAAAATGGTGGCAGCCAACAAACATTCAATAACCAGCAATCAACAGTTAAATTTATTTCTTCTTAATGCCTCATTCTATTTTTTTAATTTCAGTACCTAAAAATAAATACTCAACACAACATTGATCAGCAAATTCAATACCATCAAGTTTCCATTCCAATTTATATGCTTCCTATGTAGCCTCCTTCACAGCCCATTGTCATTTTTGCTCTGATACCAATGTTAAAATAGAGAGAAAATTGTGCAAATTAACCCATTGTTGAACAACAATAAAAACAATAATAGTAAATATTATATTTCTTCAGGGTAATTACAATGTGCATTGAAAATTCTTAAAAAGCATTGCAGACACATGAATTACATTCCTATGAATTACATTCTTGTGAATAACGATCCAAATTCCCTTATAGGAATAACTTCCCAGAACTAATTAATTAATTTATTACTAAAAACTAACCTAACAGCTAATTTACTAAATGTAAAATTTAAATTTACTAAATGTAAACTTTAATTCCAACAAGCAACACCTCTTAGATCATTTACCTGTCGAGTAGACCAAGAGTGGGATACAAAATTGTCATGTGCATACAACACCAAGCAATATAGGCTTTCAATAAAGACAATGATGAAGGGTACTCCCCTTACAATCTAAAACTCACAAAAACAATAGATAATGGCACAAACAAAATGCAAGAAGGAAATAAAATATTTTATATTATCACTTCAATGAAAATGAAATTACAACATTATATTTCCCATCACATGGGCTTTCTGATTACATAAATCTGCAAGTCTGCAAATCGGAGCAACCATCTACTATGCTCTCACCTCCCCTTTGTATTCCCCCTTTACATCCTTTATTTGGAAGGTGTAGCCGCCCTAGAATCTTCTGGAAAGTGTAACCGCCCTAGAATCTTCTGGAAAGTGTAACTTCCTCAGGAAGATATTTTGAAATTTTATTAATTTTGGTATTACAACTTCGTGGGGTCATAACTTTTGATCCGACCATCGGACTTTGTATTATAATACCTTTTTGGAAAGGGCTCGGGAAATCTTGTTCCAAAAAGTAGGGCCTAGAGGCCATCCACTTTTGTTTTGCACCAATTTTTAGGCCCATCTAGAGCCTCTAAGTGCCTCAAAATTGACCCCAAAGATTTTACTAGGATTTTCAAAAATTAAAATTTTAATCTCTCGAATGAAAAATGGTTTTCAAGTGATTTCTTGCTTCAATTTACCATTCTGGAGGTTTGTGTAAGATTTTGTGTCTAACTATGCATAAATGAAAACTTAAAAAAATAGTAACCCTACCAAATTTATCCCTTATTGAAAAGAAACAACATTTTTTTGGGTGATGCAAGATTTCTCTTACACCCTAGATGCTCCTACATCAGACAACCTTCTCATCAGGTCTATGATGGACTCACATCCATTTCCAGGTGTAGGCTCCTCAATCTTTACAATTGCAAAACTTTTATAACAAGTAACCATTCCAACACATATCTCTTAACATAAGAAATATCTAGCCTAACCCAAGTCTCTCTAGTATCCATGAGCACCCAACAATCAATCCATGCCAACTTCAAATGTAACCTATATAATCATGAAGCTCCGAGCAAATGATTAATACTCAAAACCAAAAAAAACTACATCATCTCCAAAGGAAGAACAATAACACCTTTACCAAAGACTCTAAGGGTCCTCCATGAAACATGATTTTAAAACCTCTTCAAATTACATGAAGATAACCATATCCTACCAAAGCTCCCATTGAACTGTGATACCGAGCTATACTTGGCAACAAGATAAACATCAAACCATCACTATCAAAAACTCCCACTGAAACATGTAACCAAGCTATCCATGACATCGTGATAACTATCTCCTAAATTAAGATCATCCATGGCCTCAACACAATCAAAGAATCTGTTGTAAATGACATAGCTCCCAAAAGGTCAAAAAAACCATAATCTCTAAACCAAGAAGATAAAACACACTTCTTTTACAAATCAGCAATAACACAATAGTAAAAGCTCCCACTACAGCCAAAAAAACATTCAAACTTTTAAGAGAAAGGTGTCCCAAACTCTACCCAACTGTTAGCTCTGATACCAAATGTTGAAAACGAAGGTAATATTTGTAGCTTAAAACTTGTAAAACTATGAGACTGTAGATCTAATTAAATGTTCTTTGTCACAATTCTTTGTGTATGATTAATCTATTTAGATCAATTTTACCAATTGTAGAAAGAGAAAAAAGATTGTAGAAGAATGAGACAAGAAGATAGAAGTGACACAGCATATATGTGAAGAAACCCTTTCGGGAAAAAAATTCCACCACCAGAATCAATAGTGTTTGTATTATTTAACCTTAGAACAAGATTACAATAATACTGTATCAATCCTTGATTGATATGCTTCCTTGCCTTCAACAGTCCTTCACAACCTGCAAAAAACTCTCATACACTTTTTACAACACAAGCTATCCATGCATTCCATGTGACCAAGCATGAATCCACACATCCCATGCCATGCTTCAAACCCTCACACATGCACAAGTTCAACCTGCTAACCTCCAACCAAGATTACAAACTCTTATGCAATTACTACAATAAATAGAAAATAATTGTGCATATTAACTCATAAGATTTGTACAATATAAGAGCATAAAGCTCCTCACAAAAAACCATGCCTAGATTTTACAAGAAGAGTTCCACACTGTAACATGAAGTCAAAACCAAAGTCTCCTCAATTTAGGCGCCCCAAACTAAACACTTAACTGATCATTGGTCAAGAAAATATCTTGCATCACCTCAAGATTGGCGCCCAAGAATGGGCCCACTTAACTAAGCCTTGTAAATATCTTCTCATGTAAAAGGTGATAACTCAAAGATGCCAACTTGGGCACCCAAGGTGGGTCCAAGTCAATCTTAGTTAACTAAAATATATCTCTCCACCAATTCATGCAAACATTATGCATGATTGATCATCCCCACTTAACTAAATGTATCCACCTGTTATTTGTCATGCAATTGAAGTCATTAGTCATGCAACTCAAGTCAACTGAAGTCAACTAGCATTCAACTCAAACTAACTACATGCAACTGAAGATAAGTGAACCATAACTGAACTAAACTGAACTGATACTGAACTAAACTAAACTCCACTCATGTAAATATTAATCCCTAATTTGTAGAATCTTTACATGCATTACTAAAGTGTTATGAATCCTCCAAACAGTTAACTTAAGCAAGGTGAGTTCCACCTTCCATGTGGGCGCCCCATGTGCTCCTATTTTGTAGGAGGTCTTATTGGACGTCCCCACATGTTCCTATTGTTACTTTGTAAGTATACTATGTATCATGTTCCTTTAATTGTTGTCTTCCTTGGTCTTTAATCTTTTATTTTCCACCCAAGTCTAAAGTATGTGCCTTCATTTTAGTCTTTGTCATGGGTTCCTTCAAGTTTCTAACTTCTTGTCGCACATTCTATAAGTTTTGAAACCTAAGTTGTTGGCGCTCGATGTCTTTAACTTTATCATCGGGTTTGAGTTTTTCCTAACTTCCAAATGGCCAAACTTCTTCTTTTGTGGTGTCAAGTATGTTGGTCCATTGTGAAGTCGGGGAATCGGAGGTTGTCATAACTTCTTAACTCCTGACTTTGAGTTCTAAAGTTCCAATTTTCCATGACAAGGTAATATATTGTTCACCAGCATGTTTTGAGGCGCCACCTATGCATTTAATGAGGCATACAGTACAACCTAGAGATGTCTTATAAAGGATTTTTGTAAAGCACGCAAATCTTAGGGTTTTCTTTATCGAGCATTAAAATCTAGTGCCATATTAATTCAACACCAAATACACGTCATGTCATTTTATATGACTTAAGGTGGTCAAAATTTATTTGGTTGCACTTGTAATAGCACCTCTGCCATCTGCAATTATTTCTTCAAGTGTACAAGTGTTCCTCTATGTATTATGAGCTCATACATTCTAGAATTGAAAATCGTTGGCTCGGCATAAGGGACATGAAGATGGGATCCTTTAAGCTTGAGGAATTTTGGGCACATTTCAAAAGTGACAAAAGAGTTGCTATTGACACAAAATTGTTAGAAAGCAGATTAGTTCATGTCGGGGATTTTCCAAAAGTTTTTCTAACCATGGACCTAATAGGTGCATGCGCAAAAAGATATATTCCAAAAACGTAGGAGATCAAAGTCATGGACAGGACTGTTGTTGCTAAGATTTCTCCTAGAGTTGTTTCTCACGCGTTAAGGATCCCTATGAGGGCACCTGCGAAGGACATGTCTATTGTAGTGGCTAGTGAAATTTTCAAAGCCAATGAGAACTGGTGCAAGAATTCTATGGCCAAAGGGTGGTTGAAATCAGAGAAAAGAGTTAAGTCACAACTTCCTGTCAAACTTAAAAGAATGCATTTCAAAGAGGAAATTGCAAACGCCATTGCTTTGTTGCATCACATTGTTGGAAATGCAAAAAATGAGTCCTTTGAAGATTGGATGTGTGAGTTCATTTTGGTTATTTGTGATGAAAATGTGTTCATTGATTGGGCCAAAATAATTTGCTTCCATTTGAATGAGAAATTAGTCAATTTTCAGAAAACTGTTACCTTCCATATGTGTTCTTGCTTAATATATATTATAGCCAGTCAAAGGTCATTTTGGCGAGGATTAAAGCCACGGGTACCTCCAACTTCTGGCAAGCCTATATAGAAGTGTCATCCGCAGTTTACTAAGCAGGGCGAGATGGGATATTTTTCCCTTGTCAATGATGCATTTTTCAATAAGAGTAGAGAGGAGCATCTGTTGCACATAAGACAAGTTTTGCAGAGGTTGAGAGAGGAGCAGATGTTGATAAACATTAAGAAGTGTAGTTTCATGAAGCAGGAGTTGGTATATATGGGATTTGTGATATCTATGGATAGACTGAAGATGGACCCTGAGAAGGTAAGAGTGATTATTGAGTGGCCTACACCAAATAGCATTGGAGAGGTGAGATCATTTAATGGATTGGCTAGTTTCTACAGAAATTTCATTAGGAATTTCAATTCTATTTGCAGTCCTATGACAGTAACAATGAGAGGAGATAGGAAGGGTTTTAGATGGACATCTGGAGCAAACCGAAGTTTTGAGTTGTTGAAACAAAAGGTGACTAAGTAGCCTATGTTGGCTTTACCAGATTTTAGTAAGGTATTTCAAGTAGACTGTGATGCAAGTGGAAGTGTAATTGGAGCAGTTTTGAGTCAAGAGGGAAGACCTATAGCTTACTTCAATGAGAAATTGAATGATGCTAGGAGAAGACATTCAGTGTATGATCAAGAATTTTATGTCATAGTTCAAGCCTTAAAGAAGTGCAGACATTATTTGTTTCCCAAGGATTTTGTGTTGTATATAGATCATCGAGCATTACAATATTTGAACAGTCAAGGTAAGTTGAATCAGAGACAAATGAGATGGGTAGAGTTCTTGCAGAGTTATACTTTTGTTTTGAAACATAGGAATGGGAAGTCAAATAGAGTTGTCGATGCTTTGAGTAGGAGAAGAAATTTTCTGACAGAGATGAGAGTGGAGGTATTAGGATTTCAGGAATTGAAGAACTTGTATGAAGAAGACCCAAATTTTGCAGAACCATGGAAAGCTTGTAAAGAACCTGTTTCGGAGGATTGAAGCCAGTGGTTGGATTATTTCGTTCAGGAGGATATGTTATTTAGAGGAAATCAATTGTGTATACCCCAGAGTTCAATGAGGGACAACTTACTGAATGAGAAGCATAGTGGAGGAATGTCAAGACACTTTGGAGTTGATAAGTCAATGGCATTGGTGAGTGAGAATTAATTTTGGCCGCAGATTCATAAGGATGTTAGGAGATTTGTGCAGAATTACAAAGTTTGTCAAGTTGCAAAAGGAAGTAGTCAGAATGTTGGGTTGTATAAACCTTTGACAATTCCGGAGAGACCTTGGGAGGATATCAGCATGGATTTCATACTTGGTTTTCCAAAGACACAAAGAGGTAATGATTTTGTGTTTGTGGTGGTTGATCAATTTTTCTAAAATGGCACATTTCATACCTTGTAAGAAGACAACAGACACAGTACATGTAGCAGACTTGTTTTTCAAGGAAGTGGTCAGATTGCATGGATTACCTAGGAGTATTGTTTCAAACAGAGATGTAAATTTTGTTGTTACTTTTGGAGGACACTTTGGAAGAAGTTCAAGACAGACTTGAAGTTTAGTTCTACATTTCACCCACAGACTAATGGATAGATAGAGGTAGTAAATAGGAGTTTAGGGAATTTGTTGATATATTTGGTTGGAGAGAAGACTGGAAGTTGGGATTTAGTCCTTGCACAAGCAAAGTTTGCTTACAATAATTCAATGAATAGGAGTACAGGAAAGACACCTTTTGAGATCGTTACTAGAGTTCATCCTAGAGTTATATCAAAGTTGAGAGACATCAGTATGGAAGATAAGAGGAGTGCAGAAGCAGAAGAATTTTTAGAACACATGAAAAGGTTGCATACTCAAGTGAAACAACAATTGGAAGACATGAACCAGAAGTATAAGGGGAAAGAAGATGAGAAGAGAAGACATAAGGAGTTTTAAGTTGTAGATGATGTGGTGGTTTATTTGAGAAAGGAGAGATTTCTAGTGGGGACATATAGTAAGTTGAAGATGAGGAAGTTTGGACCTTGTAGGATTTTGAATAAATTTGATTTTGGAAATGCATATGAACTGGAGTTACTGGAAGGTATGGGTATATCGCCTATATTCAGCATTGCAGATCTATATCAGTATCACGAAGCAGAATTCAGTGAAGACAGTAAAGCAAAATTGGAGAGTCAGTTACCTAAACAGTAGTCAGATGAGATTGAGGAGGTTTTGGATATCAGGGATGGAAGGAAAACTCATGGAAAGCAGTACAAAGAGTATCTTGTGAAATGGAAAGGTAGACCAGTGGAGGATTCTTCTTGGATTTCTCAGGTTGAGGTGGACCATCTTGGTTTTCCTTTGGCCCCAACAAAGTGAGGGACTCACTTTTCAATAACCCCAGATGTCTGATGCAGGAGCATCTTTGGTTCTTGGCAATCTTGCATCAACCAAAATTATTTTCTTTCAGTTTTGTTCTTGTTTATGTTCTTTCTCAGTTCATGTTGGTGGATTCATCATATTTTCTCACCAAGCCTTGTGGATCTTGGATTACATCCTCTACATGTTCATTTTCCTTGTTCCAAGATTTGAGCATGATTGGATCTTTTTCCAGCAAGTTATCCCTTTTGAAATTCTTCACAGTTTCTTGAACCAGCACCAGAATAATTTCAAACTTTTTCGGCCAGTTCGATCACTGTGGGTCGCCCCTATGACTTGAAAATCTTAATTGTGTGATTATAAATGTTCCTGGGAGTGTTCCTAACCTTTAGTATAGGTCCATAGTTCACCTTACGCACATGTTGGAGAGTAATTCAAATTTGAGGACATCTTGTTCATGTGCACGTTACATTTTTCTTTCCTTAGATAATGTGATGATTTTTGGCCAAAGCAGATGATTCCAAAAATGCGGATATGATATAAAGCTTGTAATAGATCAATAGGAGGGAGTAGTCAAGTAGAATTTGATCCAGAAGAATATAAGGTTTTGATATGTAATATTCTCGCTCGCATAGGAGCATGTTAGAATGTTGTGTATTTTATCAAGCCTGTGAGCTGATTCTGTAAGCTTGGATGTTGTCGGCCGAATGTATCCAAGATTTTTGTTAAATAGAATATTTCCATCTGCATTTTCCTCCATATTCTATGTTGCTTTTGTTGTGTTACTCTTGCTACACGGTTCGGATTTTTCTCCTTGAGGACCCTCCTACCATGGCTGCGCCAAAGAAGGGGTATCCTTTCCCATTGAAAACCCCTTATTTCATATACAAAAATAATCAAATGGCCAAATGTGTTGAAGGACTTCTCAAAGAGTATAACCTGTAGCATTTATTCATGAGGACTAATTTCGATAGCAAGGGTTTTGTGAAACATAATTTATATGAAGTTCATATCAGCATCAGCCTTCTATTGAGGACTTTTGGGAAGATTGTGTTGATGAAAACGGAGTCCTAAAAAGAGATTACATGAGGTTAACCCTTGAGAAGATACAAAATTTTGGTCTTCCTTTCTAGATTCCCAAGGGTACAATTGATGATTTGGCAGTCATTGACCCCGAATATGAAAAACTACCTAATAAATCTCATCCCAAGGTTGACTAGAGTAAGGATGAAGTCTTGGATATGAATATAAGAGCTACCCCAGTGATGAAAAGAACTCAGGATTGGATGGAAGGAAAATGGCGACAAGTTGCAGGTTCTACTTAAGAACCAAAATCTTCTCAGAAAAATGAACAAGGATCCACTCAGAAAATTACAGTGGGTACATCATCAGGGAGAATGGCTACAAGTTCTTCCAGAACAAATTCATAGTCTAAGGGTGATGGTGAGAAGCCTGAGGAGATGGTTAAGCTGAAGTTAGTATGTGAACAAGATAGCTCATCTACCCCTACTCCTAGAAAGAAGGTTAATCAAACAAAACTTGTTCCTAAATATTCTGATGCTATTTTTAAGCAAATTGTTGAAGATAATACTTTTCCTCCATTTTTCGAAGTACTCTCTTCCCCAATGGAGTGTTAGTGTAATTAATATTTAATTACACTTGCATAACTTTACTTAGGTATTATTTATTTCCTAGGTTAATTAATTCCCATCTTTATCTTTTGAGCTATCTTGTTGCTCAACATAAGATTAGGGTTATGCATATCTTTTCTTTTATAAAGAAAATCATTATCTTGTAATTATTGAATTCTCGAATAATATTATGTTGCACATTCTTTTGAAACCTCTCTGCTTTTTCTTATTTTCTCTTTTGTGGAAGGTCTTTTCGGTTTGCAAATCTGATCTTGGTTTCTAACATGGTATCAGAGCCTTGATTTGCAGCCCCTTCTCAGATTTTTGAGAAAATCATTATAGGGCTCGTTCGGGATTCCTCGAGGGTATCATGTATTGATTTAATTCATGAGAAATTTTGGATCAGATTGGGCTTCACCATTGGATTCAGAGCGCTGGAAAAAGTCACGATTGACTTTTATTTTGCAGATTTTGGCCATCATTTGCCAAATCTGTGAGGGTTTCAGGCTGGGAGATTTTTTGCAAGATCTGGGGGTAGCCAAAATTTTGGAGTAGTTTGAGCAGAAACGGAGGTCACCATCGCGTTCGCAGTGGCCAAAAACCCTAAGATCGCCCTTTGTTTCGTCGATTTCTGAGCAGTTGGTCTGGAAGACAAAAAAAATTGCCTAGGGGGGCGTACGGCCTACCCAACACGCTTCCCGAGCACGAAAATTAAAAATAATGTAAAAAAAAGTGTTCTCGAAGTTTGGGTCGGCGCTCCTAGTATAAAAGCACTTCGCCACCCGGTGGCCACCAGCCCGCCACCGCCGCCGGTGCCCACCGCCCAAGCGCCACCGGCGAGCCAGACCCCACGGGCCCCTAGAAGCATACGCCACGGTCCTATGGGGGATCGGGTGCTATGCGCCCAGCCCCCTCTACAGAGTAATCGGTCCCATGGAGGACTAGGGGCTCTGCCCCAGCCCCAAATCCGCCAGCCCCTGGTCACACACAGGACCAAGGGCCTATTTTGTTTAGCCCTTTGGGCGTCGTGCAGCCCTTATTGGGCATTCTAGAGCTGTTTTCACCAAATTAGGCATATTTTTTGCATACGATCTTCGTTTTTCGCAAACGAGATACCGTTGGAAAGCTGATTCTGATGCTGATATAGTGGTGCAGGTTTTTTTTACCTGATTATGCTCTATATTTATTTTGCAGGCCTTTGAACTCAGATGTTGTTGTTTTTACTCCGAAGGGCATATCTTTTGACTCGGTGATCCATTTTTCGTCATTCTTGCAGTGTTGGAAAGCTGATTCAGTCCTCTACACAAATATGAGGTCTATTTTATTTTTCTATTTATGCATGTTTCAGATTCTCTCCTTTTACAATCGTTGGGTTATTGTAATAAATGAACTGTGATAAAGTTTCATTCAAGGGGGGTTTCTTGCATAATAAATATGATTAGAGTGTAGTTTTCACTTTGATCTCCATATCCATTTTGATTTGATGATAGCTCGTATGGTTTATTTGGTTTCCTAGTTTCTTTTGGCCACATTCTTGCTATTCCTTGACACATATCGGATTCTTCGGTTCACACTTCAATTGAGATTTCATGTTTCCTGATCCGCATTGGTTCAGATTCTTCTCAATTTGAGGGCCATGTTTTTATGGTTATTGTTCCAGAGTCTATTTTTGGTACTCCTTCCCATGGAAGATTTTTAGTCATAGTTTAGCATCAGAATTGAGATACACGGCTTCCAGATTCTGTCATCATCTCATCTACTGTTGCTTCACATATTTCAGGGTTGTTCTAGTTTGTGAGTTATCCAGTGTTTTGTGGCATTGGGTCTGTTGTCACATTATCATGATTTCAGTTTTGGTTTCAGTTGTAGACAGAAATATCTTTCCTTGCTTGTCAGATTGCAGTTCCAATGTTACTCCATAATGTTCTTCCAGTGCTTCTTTGCAGCAGTCATCTCATTGTAGGGGGGTTTTGTCCCACTAGGTTTTCCTTCTCTACCTCATCATTGCATTTGTACATGAGTACCTGATCAGGCCTTGTTGTCGAGACTCATATTTGCATAATAATTTGCTTCTCCCTAAGTTGCACTTATGGGGGGGTGTTAGTGTAATTAATATTTAATTACACTTGCATAACTTTACTTAGGTATTATTTATTTCCTAGGTTAATTAATTATCATCTTTATCTTTTGAGCTATCTTGTTGCTCAAGATAAGATTAGGGTTATGCATACCTTTGCTTTTATAAAGCAAATCATTATCTTGTAATTATTGAATTCTCGAATAATATTATGTTGCACATTCATTTGCAACCTCTGCTTTTTCTGATTTTCTCTTCTGTGGAAGGTCTTTTCGGTTTGCAAATCTGATCTTGGTTTCTAACATGGAGAATATACCCATTACTCTTGGTGAGTCCAGAGAAATTGCTCTAGGAAATAAGGGTTATGCTTTGATTGAAGCTTTCACCAGTATGGTTGAGAAAAGCAATAGAGAAAAAGAGGAAGTACACTCCTACAACAATAGTTGGAGTAGACATAGTTGCAAATTTGCTCTATACTTCTTCAAGGCCGAAGAAAGCTCAAAAGATGTCAAGGATGTTGATTGATCCTACATCTGGTAATCAAGTATTGGAGATTGCAGATCCAATAAAAGATCTAAATGAGAATGAGATAACCATAGCTGACTACAAAATCACACATGTTGACATGGGGCCTCAAACACTTGAAGGGGATGTGTATCATGCTAATTATTTGGTCAATGCCTTGATTAAGTGGGTAAAGGAAGAAAGGAAAGAAAATGTGGCATTGCAATCCCAGGTTCTTGATTTGAAGAACTTTATTTCTTCTATAGTTCCCCCTTCTATATCTAGTGGAGCCTCAAGTTCTCAGGTAGAATTTATTGATGAGTCCACAATGCAATTGATCAAAAAGAACTTGAGCTATTCCAAAAGTGTTAGTGAATGGATTGATGAAATGCTTGAAGAAACTGTCCTCTTTATTAGTAATTATATGCTTTTATATACCCAATTTTTTGATAAAAGGAAGGAATCGATGGTGGAGCTACGACAGATTAGAAATATCAGACTAGTCTCTATGTGCTTTCACAAGAAATCAAAGAGTTGATTTCCATGGATCGAATGAAATTAATTAATGAACAAATTGTGAGTGATCCAAAGGAGTTAGACCCTTCATGGCCCAATTCATTGGAATGGAAATTAAGTGTTTATGACACCCTGGTAAAGGAGATTTCCATAGTACTCGAAAGGCACTTAGACATGTTGGTGGAAATCAAAGGAAATTGTCATGATCTAAAAGCTGAGATAACTGATGAGCTTGATGAAAGAATTCTAGATTCAAAGGAAATCTGTCTGAAATTCAAAGAAATATTCAACAAGGAGATGGTTGATCCTGCCACCATGACTAAAGAATCTTACTTGAAGCTCAATAAAATTGAAAATTTATCTCACTTCCTTTAAGACTGAAGCAAGTAGAAGTTCTAACACTTTGAACAAGTCTGAAGCAACTCTAACCAAAGTAAGAACCAGGCTGCAGATTACCACAACTCCAGGGAGCAAAGAGTTACTTGCAATTATTACCAAGTATAGGGACTACAAAACTAGGATGAAGGCACAAGAAAAGCAGTTGTAGCAAGAAGTTGTCGAAGATTTGGAAGATGAAGAGGCTAAGGTGGCGGAAGATGATGCATAGTTAATTTTAGTATTCCATGATACTTTCTTTAATTTGGCTCTTTAAGTTTAAAACTCTTTTAATTATTTGTTGCAGTTACTTTCAAGAAAGCATTACCAAAGACAATTTGTTTATGTTTTAGGTATGGATTTGGCTGATGTGATTTGAATCTTTTGGGAAAACTTTGATTTACTCACTACAGAAAAAACTTTGTTATTTGAATTATTGCTTTCTGTTATTTTGATATAGAAGACAATGGTAGAATTTATGCATTCATAATCTTTGAATTATGGTATATGAATTTGTTTTGCTTATGTTGAATGTTAAGCCAGTTTTTAATCTATGTTTGGAATAATAGGTATTTTGAATTGTTACATCATTGCAGTATCGTTTATCTATGAATAAGGATTTTGTGGTGATATTTGATTTCATTCTAGTTCTGAAGTATTTTCAATTTTAGCATTCAAAGTTGATGAATACCTTTAAAGCTTTCTAGTTAAAATCCGATTCCTTTATTTGCGTACTGGTTAAAAGCAACAGTAGTTAAAAATTATTGCTTGAATATCAAACAAAGGTAGCTGCCACCTTTTAAAATAAGCAAAGAATCAGTCTGAAAATTACATGATTACCGATTCAGCTGTGGTTACATTTGTCACCTTTGTGGGTGTGAGAATATAGAGTTAGGTGATAAATCTTTCAACCAACAAATTTTGGTGACTTTTCTAGGGAATAACTTAGAAAAATAATTGTTGTATGATGAGTTGTTCTATGGATAGTAGTAATGGTTCTTCAAAGGCGTAATGCTCTTATTCTTCAGCCTAACATAGATTGGTTAGTAGGTGACCAAAAAGATATAAGTACTGGTCTCAGGTTGCTTGCTTGGCAACAAAAAAGAATTGACTATCAATATCACAGAGTTAATGGGGTATTAGAAGAAGATGAGGAACTTGGAGATATTATCAGAGAAAATGCAATGCGTTTTGAGAATGCTCGGGAGATTGTGTTCGTAGAAAACATTCTGCCTCCGACTAGAAGAGTAAGAGCTCCTCTTGCTCATGCTCCTAGAAATCAGGCTCCTAGGAATCTGATAAACAATAGGTAGAATCCCCCATGAAACCATCAATAAACAAAGTTGGTGACTCTGTTGGCCTATCATTGTCCTGTCAAAACCTAGCTTCTAAAAGGTATACTACGAGTGATAAGAAAAAAGGGCTTGTGGATAAATATTTTGAGTTCTTAGAAACCGTTAGTTTTTCATATTTTTCACCCACTCAAAAAGTTAAGTCTATCAACAGACCATCTTCTCCTCCTCCTCCTAAACCTAGTGTAACTAGGGTTTCAAAAATATCTTGCCAAGCTCTTCTTTTGTGTGGTACTACCCTTCCTACACAAGTTAATTTTCCTCTAGTAATGGCACAACCTCAACCAATCCCATGGGGGGCCATCATAGGTCCTCTAACCTTTGGAGCCGGTGCACAACTCCATGACTTACCCAAAGGTTCAGGAAAGATCATACCCAAATTCAGTGGGGATGGGAAAGTTTCTCCTGATGAGCATATGAAAGTTTTTTTTGTTGCTTCTTTCATTCTTGTAATACAACATGAGGATGTTGCTATGAGGCTCTTTGTAGAATCTTTGATGGATGTTGTTGTTGACTGGTTTTATTCTCTTCCCAATGGCTCTATTAACATTTGGGCTACCCTGAGAACAATATTTGAGAATAGATTTAAGTCTATAGAAGACGACCAAGTCCTGGTTGCTCAATTGGGTTCAATGAAAAAGGAGATTCATGAGTCAATGAGGGATTTTGTGGAAAATTTTAATAAGTTGTACAACAAAATTACCGCAAACATAAGGCCTGGTGTGGAATTGTTGAAAGCAATGTTCATTAACACTCTTCCACTAGATGTAAGTTTCATTATTAAAAGGGAAGGTGTGGTTGATTTAGTCGTTGCACAAGATAGAGTTCTATCCATAGAAGATGATCTGATTATCTCTGTAAAATGGAAGAAAGAACTACAAACTGGTAAGCCTTCGCCAATAAATTATACTGACCCAGTCATTCAAAGATTGGCTAATGACATAATCACTCTTAAGATACAAATTCCAAAGGGTTCCACACATATGCCTTATAAAGATGTTTCTAGGAATTACCAAGGAGCTCCCAACAAAACACTTTCATTGCCTGCTCCAAACAGCAATCGAGGATCCTTCTTCTAGTAAGGGGAATCATTGTAATTTTCATTTGACTTCGAATCATGATGGAGCTACTTGTTCTGAGATGATTAGATTCAGGCAAATGCTTTCAACGAATGAACATACTATCAAACCATATGTGGAGGAACCTAGTTCATCCCATGATGCTAGCATGAACTTCTTTGAGTTTGTATCATAGGCCAAAGCAGGAGAGGATGTATATGTCAGATTTGATGATCCTAATTGTGTTGTTTTCACTAGAGCACAACATGCCAAAGCTGATCAGGTTGGCTCATCTTTAGCCCCGAAGTACATTTTAATAAGGCAGAAGAAGCAAGAGAAAAATTCTCCCAACAATGTGCAAACTGAGGTACCATCTTCTTCATCTTCTATCACCTTTCCTTCTGGTTCATTTAATATAGTTGAGTCCTACAAGAATACCAAAATTCAAATTTCACAAGCTGAATACTTGAGACTCAATCCCTTAGAACTAGATAGGCTAGTGAGATATGTTAAACAACAGCCTTCACCATCCCAATGTGACGCCCAAATTTTTTATAATAATGAAGCCAATCTTGGGAATCAAATTTTCTCTAATATCGTAGACCAACCTTCAAGCTCACAGAACCCATTCATGAAACTAGAACCTTTCTATATATCATTATACATTGTTGGTTTTAGACTAGGTAATTGTATTATTGACTCTGGAGCTTCCGAAAATGTGATGCCTGTCCAAATAGCCAAAGCCATAGGTTTATCTTATACCTCTTCCCAAGGAAAATTTTATTCCATGGATGGATCCCCAGTTCCTATTATTGGTCAAATTAAAGATGCTCAAGTAGCCCTAGATGCTTTCCTAAAAAAAGGCTGAAATTGACTATATTGGTTGTTGGCATTCCTGCAAGTTATGGTATGCTCTTGAGTAGGAGTTTTTGTAAAGATTTAGGTGGAGAAATTCAGATGGATTGGTCTCATTCCTTAATACCTTTGGATGGAAATAAAATATGTCTAAATCCTAAACCCAAGACCAAGTTCACTGTCTTAAATTCTGGCTATCCCAAAGCAGATATTTTGTTTGTTGAAACAGGACTAGGAACCTATATGTGCACTTCTAATCAAGGGGAAAATTCAAATCCTATTAGCCCCAATTTGGTAGATGAATTGTGGACACTTGAATTTGATGGAAGTTGTGCTAGTGTTGGGTCAGGTGCTGGAGTAGTTTTGATTTCACCTAATGGCTATAAATTCCCCTTTGCTTTCAAACTGGAATTTGTTAATACCAATAATACGACTGAGTATGAAGCTCTATTGCTTGGTCTAAGTATAGCTAAAGAAAAGGGAATCAAACAATTAAGGGTTGTAGGAGATGCAGAATTAGTGGTGAAACAGGTGAGAAAGATGTACACTATGAAAAATGGCTGGCTTAAGCATTATAGGAACAGAGTTTGGGATTGTATAGAATTTTTTGATGCATTTTCCATAGTCTATGCCCAGGGATTGGAATGCTAGGGCTGATTCCCTGGCAGTCTCAGCATCATTGCTTTTACCGCATCCAGATTTCAAAGATGAGTCTTACATAATTGAAATTGTGTACAGACCTAGTGTTCCTAATAATGTAATCATTGGAAAGTATTCAATAATAATCAGCAGATTATCAATTTTTTAGAGAAATTTGAAGCCTTTGCTCATATTTATTTTGAAGACAACGATGATAAAAACAATGATGTTTTAGAAGGTGACATTGTTGCTCCTAATGGAAAGGAAATAGAGGTTATTCAATTGAAAGGTAATAAGATTCCAAAGGGTCTAGTTTCTCTTGAACATTTTTTCAACAAACATGATCAATATTTGAAACAAAAGGGAAAGGTCTTTGTTGAAACATCTGTTGAATATGATAAGGTGAATATTGGTATAGAAGATGATCCTAAGATTGTTTGTATTGGGAAGTGTTGTTCCCATGAAGAGAGGGAGAGATTGATCTCTCTATTGACACATTACAGGGATTTTTTTGCATGGTGTTATGTAGATTTAAAGAAGTTTAGAAATGGAGAATTTCAGCATAAAATTCCATTGAAACCTGGCGCTACGCCTTACAGGCAGAAATAGAAAACCTATAATCCCAAGGTTACAGAATCTATTTTCAACGAAATTGATAAAATTCTTAAGGCTAGGATTATTTACCCCATTCATCATTCCACTTAGGTAGCTAATATAGTTCCCGTGAGGAAGAAGAACGGGGAAATAAGGATGTGTTGACTTCAGAAACTTAAATCAGGCATCTCTGAAAGATAATTACCCACTGCCTATGATGGATCATATTCTGCAAACTATTGTTGGCTCTGAAATGATGTCCATACTTGATGGCTTCTCAGGTTATAATCAGGTTGAAGTAGCCCCGGAAGACCAGCATAAAATGAAATTCACCACGCCCATGATGTTTTTTCCTAGAATTGAATTTCATTCGGCCTTATTAATGCAAGGGCCACTTTTCAAAGGGCCATGGACTTACCTTTTGATGATCTTAGGAATAAAATTATAGTGATTTATTTGGATGACCTGACAGTTTTTTCCAAGAAGAGAGCCAATCATTTACATGATTTGGAAGTAGTGTTGCAGCGCTGTAGAGAATAAGGTGTCTCTTTAAACCCTAAGAAGTCTATCTTCGTTGTAACTGAGGGAAAACTCTTAAGTCACATTATCTCAAAGGACGGAATCAAAATAGATCCAGAAAGAGTGAAAGAAATCATGCAGATGGGATTACCTGCCAACAAAGATGGTACCAGGTCTTTCTTTGGTCAAGTGAACTTTCTAAGGAGGTTTGTTCCTAATTTTGTTGAGCTGGCTAAGCCCATTTCTGATATGATGAAGGATCACCCAGTGTTTAAATGGAGCAATGAGGGAAAACAATCCTTTGCAGATATTAAAACTGCAATTGCAAATGCTCCTACTTTAGTTCATTCTAATTTTACTAAAGATTTCATTATATATAGTTATGCCTCTGAGCACACCTTGTCATCCATCCTACTACAAAAGAATGAACAATGTATTGAAGCCCCTATCTCTTGTATGAGCACTCCTCTAAAGAAGTATGATCTTAAATATTCACCACTTGAGAAACATGCATACGATGTTGTGAAGGCACTCAAGAGTTTTAGGTTTTATATTCTTCATTCTCATACTACTATTTTTGTTCCTAAAACTGCTATGAAAAGTATTCGTACTCAGCAAGATATTGGATGCAATAAAAGAGGATCTTGGATAGCCAAAATCCAAGAATATGATCTAGATATTAAACCCACTAATCTAGTAAGGGGAAAGGGTTTGGCCAAAATGATTGCTGAAAGTAAAACAGTTGAAGAAGAAGATTTACCATTAGTATTGTTCACAAGCACAATTGATAATTGGTTTGTTGATGTCTCTCATTTTCTGACCTATGGTGATTTCCCATCACATTTTTCATCAAAAGGAAAGATAAATTTAAAGCTTAAAACAAACAAGTATGTCCTCTGGGAAGGGAATTTGTATAAAAAGGTGTGGATGGGACTTTCTTAAGGTGTTGATAAGGAACAGCAGAAGAAGTTATTGGAAGTCTTTCACAATGAAGCGTGTGGTGGGCATTTTTTCACTTTTGTGACAACCTTCAAAATTCTATGTCACAGATTTTATTGGCCAGGAATGTTCAAAGATGCTTATGAGTGGGTATCAAAATGTGAGAAATGTTTAAAATTTACTGGAAAACCATAGCTTGTTGCTTTACCCTTGAAACCTGTAGTTATTGATGAGCCCTTTCAGCAATGGGGTCTGGATTTCATTGGGTCAATCAATCCAAGTTCTAGTGCAGGACACACACACATATTGACTACTACAGACTATTTCACCAAATGGGTAGAAGTTATTCCAATAAAGCATACCACCACTAAGGTTGTGTGTAATTTTTTGAAGGAGAATATTTTGGTAAGGTTTGGAGTGCCCAAGAAAATTGCACTGATAATGTTAGCTCTTTTTCCTCTATTGAAATTACTCTTTTATACTATGATTATGGAATTAGTCTTGCTCATTCATCTGATTATTATCCTCAAGGAAATGGGCAAGTTGAATCGAGTAATAAGAATTTAATCTCCATCATCAAGAATTTGGTTGATGAAAATCAAAGAGGATGGCATAAAAAGTTATATGATGCTCTGTGGGCTAACATGGTTACCTATAAAAGAGCTATTGGAGTGTCCCCCTTTATATTAGTATATGGAATTGATAGCACCTTGCCTACACCATTGGATATTTCAACACTCAATCTACAAAAGGTTATAGAAGACGAGCAATTTCAAACTGCCTTGGAAAAGTAGATTGTGTATTTGAATAAGTTGGAAGAAGAAAGAGAAGTTGTGGTGGATAGGATTACCAAACATCAGTAGATGGTGAAAAAGGTTTTTGATAAAAGGGATAGACAAAGAGACTTTGCAGTTGGTGATTCAATTCTTCTCTAGGATAGGAGAAGGGAGGAAAAAGGAGCACATAAAAAGTTTGATTCTCTCTCAAGAGGACCTTTCCTGATCAAACAGCTTGTTGGTGATCATGCTTATCAATTGGCTTATCTTGATGGTATTTTTCTACCTCTTGCCTACAATGGGAAAGATTTGAAACTTCTTGATTAGTTGTTTCGTTGGGTCTGTCCTTGTACATAGTTTTAATTTGTTTTGTTTGGTTTTTGGCTTGTCTGGGTTTGACTCTATTGCCCAATGAATAAGGCTTTAAGCCATGTTTCTGGATTCTCTACGTCCTATCAATCTCGGTCCCCATTCAGAGCCAATGTTACTTGTAGGTATACTATGTATCATGTTCCTCTAATTTTTGTCTTCCTTGGTCTTTAATCTTTTATTTTCTGCCCAAGTCTAAAGTCTATGCCTTCATTTTAGTCTTTGTTGAGGGTCCCTTTAATTTTCTAACTTCTTGTCGCACATTCTATAAGTTTTCAAACCTAAGTTGTTGGTGCTTGGTGTCTTTAACTTTGTCATCGGGTTCATGTTTTTCCTAACTTCATGATGGCCAAACTTGTTCTTCTTTTGTGGGGTCAAGTATGTCAGTCCATTGTGTAGTCGGGGAATCGGAGGTTGTCATCACTTTGTAACTCCTAACTTTGAGTTCTAAAGTTCCAGTTTTTTGTGAAAAGGTAATATGTTGTTCACCTGCATGTTTCGAGGTGCCACCTATGCATTTAGTGAGGCATATGGTACAACCTGGAGATGTCTTATCAATGACTTTTGTAAAGCACGCAAATCGTAGGGTTTTCTTTACTGAGGATTAAAATATAGCGTCATATTAATTCAACACCAAACGCACGTCCTGTCATTTTATATGACTTAAGGTGGTGAAAATTTATTTGGTTGCGCCTATAATAGCATGAAATATGCTAACCAATTTTTTCGTTGAAATTTTCACAACACAATCAACACTATACCAATTGAATTAGCGTTAGCTCCAAATTTGAAAACCAAGTTTGAAAGATCTCAACGCCAAGAATGCACACTCAATCCCAAGAAAGGAGAGGTGTTGTCATATGGCGGAGAAACTAAAGAAATAACTAAAATGAAACAAACTCAACGTCAAGAATGTGCACTCAAGATCCCACTGAGGGCGAGGTGCTAACATATAACAGAGTTATTAATTGAAACTAAAATAATTAGGCGGATAACCAACCATGAAGATACAACTATCTAATTCATTCGTTGCAATGGGCATCCACTTAAGAGTGGGGATTCACCACTTGAGAGTGGGTACAAAGAGATACAAATTCAATTATCCACACTGGTGGTAGACCATCCAGGGGTACTTAATGTGAGAATAAAGAAGAAACAATTGCAGCGATTAAGGACTAAAATAGTACTACTGTTAACAGTCTTACAAATAAGAAGTGAGCTGCAAATTACATGTAAATTACAATAGCTTCAAAGCACATGAGTAATGGATGATCCCATACAAATAATTATCTCTCTAACTGCTGATAAATAATCAAAAATCTGAACTTCTAAAGTCTGATAAGAAAAATAAGCAAACTGAAATGAAGAACCAGCAACTGTGAACCCACTAAAATATTCATAACTCATTCAAAATACCTTGGAATTGAATGATGTCTTTTGTAGAGACCTTCTAGGAGGTAGGCGCCCAAATTCTGATTACAAAACAGCATCAAATCTTCACATATAATTTTTGGCACAAATCCCAAAGCTCTCCAGAATGGTACTGCCTTCCTTGAGGGCGACTTTGACATAAAAAATCAGAAACTCAAAATTAAAATCTGAAACTCTCCAAAGATGGTCGCCTTGGGTGTAGGAATGGATTGGAAAAGTACCCACAAGCAAATTAAATTCACTCCAAAAGTTGTATGCAAAAACCACCTTCAGCTGGGATTGTATCAGCAACTTCAAAATTGGAAATTTCATCAAAAATCTTCATCTATTGAGCTCAATCTGCTAGTCTGATTTGAGAAGCAGCAAATGTCCAACTAGGTGTTGTATTTCAAACACGAAATTGGATTGGCTAGGAGGTAAGCATCCCTCGAAGCAAAATACAATTGTCATTTCGACAGCATAACTTTAGCATAAACATGGATGATAAAAGTTGGAGCAAAACTTCTCTTTTAAAGAAAAAGAGGTGACTTTTCAAATTCCCAAAACTCCTCCAAGAATGGGACGCCAAAAGTCCCCTTTGAAATATTTTAAAATTCAAAATATTAAATCCTCCTTTAGAATGGCGTCCACTTCAAGGCACAATAAAACTTTATTAAATATTTAATATCTCCTTCATGAGGGCGTCCCCCTTCATGGCCACCTTTTAAACACAACTTAAAGTTAATGAACTAGGCCAAGGGGTCAACTTGAAATTAAAACATTAATGCCTTGAAATATATTATTTCACCAAATAATGCTTTTTAAATCCAAAATCAAACCCAAGCAACTACTCCAACTGAAAATGACTTACTGAAGTGCTGACAATTGATCACTGCCAAAAATAGAATTTACTAAAAATAGTAAATTTTGAAAAAATGCCAAAAACCACCAAGCAAAGGAAACCCTAATTTCACTTCTGATTAGCCTACGGATTTTCGGAAATGGGCTATCAGTCTCAGAAAAGCATATGGCCAAAATGGGGACATTACAATCTGCCCTTCCCAAAATTGCTTGTCCTCAAGCAATGCCACAACACTCCAAACTGATCCCACCAAACATATAGGATCCTGGGGTCCCATGTCCATCTCTGGCAAACCCCACCATGTTGATGCTACACTACTCTGATCATACAAATGACATCATTGCACCAGAACTGCACAAACCATCCTGCAACCTCAAAGAGATAACATATCTGAAATTCAAACTGAAAAACATGGAAGGAATGGAATCAAAATCAAGTAGCATTTCATGCCCAATAAACTCTAAGGAATTAATGTATGTAATGTCAATGTCAATCACCATTCTGTGAACCAAAAAGAATAATCTAATCAACTCAAAATTATTCTCATCAACATAACTCCTCAAGGCAACAAACCGAGTCACCACTGCAAGTGTGTCTCCATCATAGCAAATTGCAAAGGGAAAAACAACTCTTTGCAAAGTCATAGCAACCGCATCCTCAAAACCCCACAAGAATGTATAATGCCTCCCCTGAGTAATTTTGACATATTCAAGAAAAGTTCTAAAAATTTCCACCAATCTTTCCACCAAAGTCTCAGAAGGTTGAATCAAATCAAGCAAGGGTTTGCTGCCCCAAACACTAGTGCAAGAGATTATACAAGGAAAGCCACTAGAAAATAACTTAAACACTATCCAATTCTAATATGAATCACTATGAAACAGTATTTCCCACCTTTGAGGCCATAAACCATCACTGAAAAGAGGTTGTGAAGAGGAAAAATGGATGTACCATCTGCCTATGAAAACTGAAATGAACCACTCAAAGTCTGATTTTAGGAAAATCAGCATGCAAGGAGTTGTAGGATTGCTGCAAAACTGGAAATTAGCATCTATAATATCACAACTACTCATGCCCAAGGCTAGACACATCCTATCAAGGAACTCCAACCCAAAATAAAAACATCCTTTTTTTGATATATCTTCCCAATCCATCAGTCGATATGCAAAAAGAACCATCGAATGGTTAATAAGGATGGGGACAGCATCAAAGAATCTAAAAATTGAACCCTTATCTCTCCAATGATTCATCTTTCCACTTGTAACAATCTCGATCAAGCCATGTTGAGGATCCCAAGCATGGGTACTTAACTGGAAATGTTCCCCAATGCACCGGAAAGAGAACACCACACTTCTCCAAGTGCTAATCAAAGCAAATTGCAAACTCAAGAAGTTAGTTTCTTCTTTGATAAACCCATGTAGCCCATCCATGAAAACATCCACATCAATGGAGCACAGAACAAATGTTGTCCATAATTCCCATTCCCCCAAAGGACTAGGGTGAGTCAAAACATCACTCAACCCAAGAGATAGATTGTTAAGAAGGTAAATAACCTGTTTAGGTTCAACTTTCTCCCAAACTTCATGAGTAATAAGTCTAGAATATTCACTCTTTGCTGCTGCAATGGAGTGACCAGCAGCTACCAAGATTTTTTTTATTGACACCTTGAATCCAATGATGAAGAAATCTCCTTGAGTCCACACTTCCCATGTGAAGACTTCATCCTTGATCCCACTTATGCTTTCATTATCAAAATGCCCTTGATGATTACTACTCACAAAACATGGCACACCTTCATAGAAAATATCTATCACCTTATGATTATCCAAATCATGTGAAGATAATGGACTATTGTTCTCAAAAATATTATCTTCATCCCTTTCGTTGGTGTCTTCATAGAATTCAAACTCATCTTTTTCAACTTTTGGATGCTCACCATTAGTTGCCAACCCACAAAGTGTAGCATGTTGAATACTACATTCATTATCCGTTAAAACATCTATCTCATAGCTGCAAACCATTCCTTCTTGTGGCAAAGTCTCTTCCCAACTCAAGAGTCCACACTCTTGATGTACTTTCCAATCACCATCAACATATGGGATCACCTTGGCATTACGCAATGTTTCATCATTATGGAGTTCATTTATTCCTCCAACTATTTGTTTAATCTCCATAATCCTTGTATTAACTTCTTGTTCCTTAAGGGTAGCTGCAATAGATGAATGATTTATTGCTTCCAACGGAGTTCTTCAATGAAGTGGTATGTGCTATCAAATATTGATAACACTTTAACAATCTTCTCTTCTGAAACCAATAAATTATCCTTCAAAACTTGTAGCTCTTTAGGCCCTTGATCCCAATCAGCAAAGAGGCTATGCTCATCAAACATCAATTTTTCTGATTTGTTTTCCTTGACATGATTTTCAAAATCAGCTTGCCCTCTTATTTTTTCACTGCATAATTCCTGAGTAGAAGGCTTGTCAACAATATCTTCAAGCAATGAATCATCAGAAGATTCCCTTGCTTTCTCCACTAAGAATTCCGGTGTCAAAACGCCTAGATCCCATGTTCTCATGAATATCTGATTTTGTTATGAACAACTAAGGCCAACAAACTCTTCATGGAAGGTTGGTCTCTTGAAGACATCACCTTTAGAAGCATGTACAACAAGCACACTGGAATTATAACAATAATGGGCTCTATCATTAGGAACACCTAACTCAACAAAATCTACCCCAAAGACATTCTGAAGTAATTTTGACGTGGGAAAGTCCCACTCATATTCTAAATTATCATCAAAATGATGACCATGCTCCAACTTAGTTGTTGTTTTGAGATTTTCAGCAACCCCAAACTCTTCATCAGCTACATTTCCTTCAAATAAATAATTTTGAAGGTCTACCATACATTCCTCTTGATTAATGAAATCTTTTTTTTCAAATAGCAGCTTTGTAAGTTCATCTCTCTCCATTTCAACATCTTCTTTATCTGTAGACTCAAATGAGCCAATTTGATAGTCTTCTAGCTTGGGAACTTTCTCTTCATCATCAAAGACATTTCCACCACCATTTTGAAGTGCATTAGTATCTCTATCTTGACCTTTCACATTTGCATGCTCTTCTTGTGTGTGAATTGGAAAGGCAACCAAACAATCATCTGATTTTAGAACATTCTTCTCTTCGGCAAAGGAAATCTCCACATTATTCTGAAATGTCATATTCAAAAATGGCTTCAACCTTTCTTCACATTGACTAAAAATTTCTTTGACTAGAAAATCAGCAGTGAAAGAAATTTTATCTTCACGTTCATAGGCATTCTTGAGAAAGGATTGGACACTTTCGGGAAGAGAATCAGCTTCTTTGATGAAGTCAATTAGAATATTATTGATGGCTGCAAACACCTCTTCTTCCTGCTCACTCCAAGTCGAAGTGAAGAGATAATCAAACAAATGGTAAATTTGATCTTCCATCTTCAATTCTATCAGAAGGATGCAAGTTCTTACTTCTGAAAATGATTTTAAAGCAACAACTTTTCTTGAAAATAATCCACTCCCAGTATCATCCAAATCTTGGAAACTCTCCACAATCATACTTAATATGATCTTCATGGTTTCTTCATCATAGGGAAATTGTGGTTCCACAATTCTTATCACTTCCATGAAGCAAGAAGAAATCAGCAACTTGGTTTCTTCATCTGGATGCCTCAGCCAATAGGGTTGATTCAGAAAGGTTACTACAGGTGCCAACGCAAGCTGCATCTCCTCAGATGATGATTGCTTTACTTGTCTTAAACATTGTTCTAACAAATGAAGAATGTTCTCTTCATTTTTCCTTGATTGAAATTCTTTGCCAAGTCTTTTTCCAACCATATAGAGAGTCTCTTCTTCATTAGCCATGCCTAACTGCCAACTTCAAAATTGAACTCAAAACTACCCATAGGTTTAATAACTGACGATTTTATGCATGATTAATCAAAACATAAGCGCAAAGAATTATCTTTCTTCTTTACAAGCACTACAGCTGGAGCAAAATGAGTTTCACGGTTCCTCAAAACCACTAAAAAAGCATCAACCTCAGGCCACTGAAATTGAACTCTGGGCTGACCTCTGGTGAAGAATCTAATTCCTCTGTCACTCATTTGTCACATGAATCTGTCTTTCTCACAGGATGGCACGATCTTCTGCTCTGATACCACTAAAATATGCTAACCAATTTTTTTGTTGAAATTTTCACAACACAATCAACACTACACCAATTGAATTAGCATTAGCTCCAAATTTGAAAACCAAGTTTGAAAGATCTCAACGCCAAGAATGCACACTCAATCCCAAGGAGAGGTGTTGTCATATGGCGAAGAAACTAAAGAAATAACTGAAATGAAACAAACTCAACATCAAGAATGTGCACTCAAGATCCCACTGAGGGCGAGGTGCTAACATATGACGGAATTATTAATTGAAACTAAAATAATTAGGCGGATAACCAACCATGAAGATACAACTATCTAATTCATCCATTGCGGCGGGCATCCACTTAAGAGTGGGGATTCACCACTTGAGAGTGGTTACAAAGAGAGATACAAATTCAATTACCCGCACTGGTGGTAGACCATCCAGGGGTACTTAATGTGAGAATAAAGAAGAAATAATTGCAACGATTAAGGACTGAAACAGTACTATTGTTAACAGTCTTACAAATAAGAAGTGAGTTGCAAATTACATGTAAATTACAATAGCTTCAAAGCACATGAGTAATGGATGATCCCATACAAATAATTACCTCTCTAACTGCTGATAAATAATCAAAAATCTGAACTTCTAAAGTCTGATAAGAAAAATCAGCAAACTGAAATGAAGAACCAGCAACTGTGAACCCACTAAAATATCCATAACTCATTCAAAATACCTTGGAATTGAATGATGTCTTTTGTAGAGACCTTCTAGGAGGTAGGCGCCCAAATTCTGACCATAAAACAGCATCAAATCTTCACATATAATTTGTGGCACAAATCCCAAAGCTCTCTAGAATGGTACGGCCTTCCTTGAGGGCGACTTTGACATAAAAAATCAGAAACTCAAAATTAAAATCTGAAACTCTCCAAAGATGGTCGCCTTGGGTGTAGGAATGGATTGGAAAAGTACCCACAAGCAAATTAAATTCACTCCAAAAGTTGTATGCAAAAACCACCTTCAGTTGGGACTGTATCAGCAACTTCAAAACTGGAAATTTCATCAAAAATCTTCATCTGTTGAGCTCAATCTGCTAGTCTAATTTGAGAAGCAGCAAATTTCCAACTAGGTGTTGTATTTCAAACATGAAATTGGTTAATGGCTAGGAGGTAGCATCCTCGAAGCAAAATATCAATTGTCATTTCGACAGCATAACTTTAGCATAATTTTCATGGATGATAAAAGTTGGAGCAAAAATTCTCTTTTAAAGAAAAAGAGGTGACTTTTCAAATTCCCAAAACTCCTCCAAGAATGGGATGCCAAAAGTCCCCTTTGAAATATTTTAAAATTCAAAATATTAAATCCTCCTTTAGAATGGCGTCCACTTCAAGGCACAATAAAACTTTATTAAATATTTAATATCTCCTTCATGAGGGCGTCCCCCTTCATGGCCACCTTTTAAACACAACTTAAAGTTAATGAACTAGGCCAAGGGGTCAACTTGAAATTAAAACATTAATGCCTTGAAATATATTATTTCACCAAATAATGCTTTTTAAAGCCAAAATCAAACCCAAGCAATTGCTCCAACTGAAAATGACTTACTGAAGTGCTGACAATTGCTCACTTCCAAAAATAGAATTTACTAAAAATAGTAAATTTTGAAAAAATGCCAAAAACCACCAAGCGAAGGAAACCCTAATTTCACTTCTGATCAGCCTACGGATTTTTAGAAATAGGCTATCAGTCTCAGAAGAGCATATGGCCAAAATGGCAACATTACATAGCACCTCCGCCATCTACAATTATTTCTTCAAGTGTACGAGTGTTCCTTTGTGTATTGTGAGCTCATGCATTCTAGAATTGAAAATCGTTGGCTTGACATAAGGGACATGGAGCTGGGATCCTTTAAGCTCAAGGCATTATGGGTGCATTTGGAAAGTGACCAAAGAGATGCTATTGACGCAAAATTATTAGAAAGTGGATTAGCTCACGTCGGGGGTTTTCTAGAAGTTGTTCTGAGCGTGGACCTAATAGGCGCATGCGCGAGAAGATACATTCCAAAAAAGTAGGAGATCAAAGTTGTAGACGAGACTGTTGTTGCTAAGATTTCTTCTAGAGTTGTTTCTCACGCGCTAAGGATCCCTGTGAGGGCACCCATGAAGGACATCTACAATGCAACGTGTAGTGAAATTTTCAAAGCCAATGAGAATTGGTGCAAGAATTATATGGCCAAAGGGTGGTTGAAATCAGAGAAAAGAGGTAAGTCACAACTACTTGTCAAACTTAAAAGAATGCATTTCAAAGAGGAAATTGCAGACGCCATTGCTTTGTTGCATCGCATTGTTGGGAATGCACAAATTGATTCCTTTGAAGATTGGATGTGTCAATTCATTTTGGTTATCTGTGATGAAAATGTGTTCATTGATTGGGCCAAAATAATTTTCTTCCATTTGAATGAGCAATTAGTCAATTTTCAAAAAGTTGCTACCTTCCATTTGTGTTCTTGCTTAATTTATATTATAGCCAGTTGATCTGAGGGATATTTTTTAGTGAAAATTGAAACATCTCCAATACTCCAAATTTTAGCACCATTAGAAAGAGCTCGATGCCCTGATTCTAGCGCAACTTGAACGGAGCGAAAAGGAGTCTGTTTGCACAAGTTACAGCCAGTCAAACTTTTGGTCAAACTGGCACCAGGGGCATCCTGAAAGGCTGAAAAAATGATCATCTCAGAAATCATCAGAAATAGCGTCAAGTTGAAGAGTTTGTCGAGATGATTCTGGCAACGTTTGTTTCGTCGAAATCCAACATCGTATGCTTGAGATATTGGCAGTCAAAGTTTAGTTGACTTGATGGTACAAGGGTGACGTCAGCAGTCAGACCGTACCGTACGGAATCCGATGTGGAAAAAATAGAGTGTGACACGTGGCAGTCGAGTCAGCTGTATGACCCAATGATATGATGACACGTGTCTCGCTGTACTAATGAGGTGGCATCTCCGTACTCGGTCAGTGTACTGTGGCAGCTGAGTTAGTGAACAGGTGGCAACCAGTCATCGATGAGGTGGCAGTGACGTGTCGTCCTCGGCGAATGAGAATTTTCTAGGTGGCACCCTCCCGGTGTGACACGTGGCTCTGTCGCAACCCTCCACATTCCGTCAGTCGAGTTGTTTGTTTCAACAAAAGTTTGTTATCCAACGGGCTCGAACCCGTGACCTGTAGCGAGCTAGCCAACGGCCTGGCCGTTACGCCATCGACGGTTTCTATAAACCATATGTAGCACTAGTTTATTTTGTTTCATAGTTCGGCGGATTTTGTGGTTAAAATGTGGCCAGCGGGGTTGGAACCCCGACCACTTTTATAGCAAAAGTTAAATTTGCCGACGCACCACCGAACACATTCGATATATATATAGGTGAAGGATTTTATTTAAAGATTGTGCAAGGCCGAATTTATAACCATATGGCCTATAAGGCCAAAAATAAGCAAAACCACCTAGCAAATTAACACAAGGGGATTAGGGAAAAATAAACAAACCTTGTTACGAGTTGTTAAGGGGAGTTATGCATTTATTTCGTTTGTTAAGCCTATTTAGGCATATTTTGTGTATAAAAGGGGGAGGTATGCTCTTAGGAGCTACTCAGATTTTTCAAGTCTAGGTGGTGAAGCTGTGAACTAGAGAAATAGGGAGATTTTTCTAAGGAGATTTTTGATCATTTCTGTACATCGGAGTTTTGTTATGCTGCCAAAGTGCTAGAAGGAAATGATCTTGGTGCAATTGTAATTCTATTTTTGGAGATTAATCGGATCGGTCTCACTCTATTGGAGCAGACCCGGAGACGTAGTCACGTTTGTGGCGAACTCCGTTATCAGATCGTTTGCACTCTCTTTCTCTTCTTCTTTCTCAATTTCGTTCTTTTCACCTTTAGTTTTTAATGCATAATTTCAATAATGTATGCATGAATTGTATTTCCGCTTAATTCACATGTTAATGTGTTAATTTTGTTTATGTAATTTGGATTACATGATTTGTAAACATTAAGCATTCAAATGCAATTAGTCTAGATCCTAATCAGATCAAGTGGTATCAGAGCTTTTGGTGGCTAGTATTGCATATTTGTTTTGAATGCTAACAAGATCCAAGATTCAAAAGGGCGAAGGAAAGCTTGAAGAATTTGATCCTGAGATCGGGAAGCGAAGAAGTTTTCTAAAGATGTTTGTATCTGGAATGGAGGTTCCTGAAGAAATCAGTGAGCAGGAGTTTCGAAGAGCTTTTTGGCAGATGAAAGTTGCATTGGATATGCTACTCAAAGAAAGGGAAGAACGCATGAAACATGAAGAAGATCATGGAGATAGTAAAAGCAAGAAGAAGCAACCAGGAGGTGGTGATGAACCCCCAAAATCTCCTCCATCTACTCCTCCTTCTTCTCCTCTTTCTCCTTCTTCTACACATTCTCTTTCTGGTAATCCTTTTAAGGGTGTAAATAAGCCTCAAATTAAATTGGATGTTAAATTTGAACTACCTAAGTATTGTGGTGAATTAGATGCTGAAAAACTAGATGATTGGATTCAGCTAGTAGAAGTTTATTGTAGAGTTCAAAATCTCTTTGATGATGCTTCTAGGATCCAATTAGCCACTCTTCGGTTGGGAGGTTCAACTCTTACCTGGTGGGAGAGTAGGACTAGAGCAGAAATTTCACAGCATGGTAGAGTCAATTTATCTTGGTTAGAATTTATTAATGCTCTTAAGAAGCAGTTTTATCCCCTAGGACATATGCAACAGTTAATGATGGACTGGCAAATGTTTAGGCAAGGGAAAGGTCAAACTGTCCAAGAGTACACCATGAATTCAAAAAGAAGGCTATTGCATTAAATGTACCTTTGTACACCCAGGATACTTTGTTAAAGTACATAGGAGGTCTTCATTCATATCTTAGACATTCCATTTTGGTATTGAACCCTTGTAATTTGGATGAAGTTTTTGTTCAAGCTACACACTTAGAGTCAAGGGGAAAGGGTTCTTTCATTGATAATGATAACTTTGTAAAGAAATCTTCTAAGGTTGTAGAGATAGGGAAAGCAAAGAAGACAGCTAAATCAAGAAGGATGACATGTTTTCTTGCTCTCATTGTGACAAGAAGGGTCATGATGAAGATCATTGTTGGAAGTTGCATCCCGAATTGAAGCCTAAGTAGGCTCAGAGACAGAATCAGAAATAGAAGGGTAAGGAGAAAGCCACAAATGTTGTTATGGATCTTGTTCCGATTCTGATGATGAAACTAAGATAACAGCTATGGGTTTGAAAGGTAAAGCTCCTAATTCCAGTGTTTCCTTTGATAGCTTCTGCTTCTAAAGTTAATGATGTCTCTGAAGATAAGAAAAGGAATGAGCTTTTTCATTTAAGGGTTGTTGCTAAGAACATTAAGATTGATGCACTCATAGATAGTGGTTCTCAAGTTAACTTAATTTCTGAAAATGTAAGAAACTTGGGATTGAAAACTACACTACATAAGAAACCTTATCCACTAGGTTGGATTTGCGAAAATGATAAGTTGCAAGTAACAAGACAATGCACTTTAAAATTCGCAATCACCAGTAAGTTTGTGGATGAAGTACAGTTTGATGTGGTTCCACTAGATATTTGTGGGATAGTTCTAGGTAGCCCTTATCTATATGATCGGAAAGCTATTTTCTATAGGGAAAAGAATCATTATCATTTGTTTAAAGATGGCATTCAGTATATTGTACATTCTCACAGGATTAAGACTGGTCGTTCTTTTACAAACACAGGACAACTAAAGAGGGTGATTAATGCAAGTAAAGATTTAACTCTTATGTTTGTCAGCACAAGTGGTTCTAGACAGGAACTTGGAGTAGCTAACCAGGTTCAAATGTCACAGGATGCACCCCATAATACAACACGAGGGAATGATGATTGAAAGCATTGATGGATCCTTGGATTAAAATGTTTCTGTTGTGAAGGATCGATATGTTGTTGACTTATTCTCTTTCATCTTTGCATTATTGTTCAGCTTGATGCTAGTCAATTTTTTTTGGGTAGTGGCTACAACAGTTGATGTAGATGCTTATGGAAGTGATAAAGTGATGTTTATGTTCAACAATGTTGTTGCAGTCTTTGTTGTGATTGTGAGCTAGATATTTAGATGTACAGATGATACAAGACAAGTGGGGAGGCCAAATCCTCACTTGATGTTTGAGTAAATGCCACTTTTGGAGGTCCAAAAGTTCTCCAGTGGGGAGGCCTGATCCGGGGGATATTTTTCAGTGAAAATTGAAATATCTCCAATACTCCAAATTTCAGCACCATTAGAAAGAGCTCGATGCCCTGATTCTAGTGCAACTTGAACAGAGCGAAAAGGAGTCTGTTTGCACAAGTTACGGCCAATCAAACTTTTGGTCAACTGGCACCAGGGGCATCCTAAAACGCAAAAAAATGATCATCTCAGAAATCATTAGAAACAGCGTCAAGTTGAAGAGTTTGTCGAGATGATTCTGGCAACGTTCGTTTCGTCGAAATCCGACATCGTATGCTCGAGATATTGGCGGTCAAAGTTTAGTTGACTTGATGGTACAAGGGTGACATCAGCAGTTAGACTGTACCGTACAGAATCCGATGTGGAAAAACTAGAGCGTGACACGTGGCAGTCAAGTCAGCTGTACAACCTAATGATATGATGACACGTGTCCAGCCGTACTTATGAGGCGGCATCTCTGTACTCGGTCAGTGTACTGTGGCAGTTGAGTCAGTGAACAGGTGGCAGCCAGTCATCGATGAGGTGGCAGTGACGTGTCATCCTCAGCGAATGAGAATTTGCCACGTGGCACCCTCCCGGTGTGACACGTGGCTCTGTCGCAACCCTCCACATTTTGTCGGTCGAGTTGTTTGTTTCAACGAAAGTTTGTTATCCAACATGCTCGAACCCATGACCTGTAGCGGGCTAGCCAATGGCCCGGCCGTTACGCCATCGACAGTTTCTATAAACTATGTGTAGCACTGGTTTGTTTTGATCCATAGTTCAGAGGATTTTGTGGTTAAAATGTGGCCAGCGAGGTTGGAACCCCGACCACTTTTATAGCAAAAGCTAAATCTGCCGACGCACCAGCGAACACATTTGATATATATAGGTGGAGGCTTTTATTTAAAGATTGTGCAAGGCCGAATTTATAACCATATGGCCTATAAGGCCAAAAATAAGCAAAACCACCTAACAAATTAACAAAAGGGGATTAGGGAAAAATAAACAAACCTTGTTACGAGTTGTTAAGGAGAGTTATGCATTTATTTTTCGTTTGTTAAGCCTATTTAGGCATATTTTGTGTATAAAAGGGGGAGGTATGCTCTTAGGAGCTACTCAGATTTTTCAAGTCTAGGTGGTGAAGCTGTGAACTAGAGAAATAGGGAGATTTTTCTAAGGAGATTTTTGATCATTTCTGTACATCGGAGTTTTGTTATGTTGCCGAAGTGCTAGAAGGAAATGATCTTGGTGCAATTGTAATTCTATTTTTGGAGATTAATCGGATCGATCTCACTCTATTGGAGCGGACCCGGAGACGTAGTCACGTTTGTGGCGAACTCCGTTATCAGATCGTTTGCACTCTCTTTCTCTTCTTCTTTCTCAATTTCGTTCTTTTCACCTTCAGTTTTTAATGCATAATTTCAATAATGTATGCATGAATTGTATTTCCGCTTAATTCACATGTTAATGTGTTAATTTTGTTTATGTAATTTGGATTACATGATTTGTAAACATTAAGCATTCAAATGCAATTAGTCTAGATCCTAATCAGATCACCAGTCAAAGGTCATTTTGGCCAAGATTAAAGCCACAAGTACCTCCAACTTCTAGCATGCTTGTATATAAGTGTTATCCGCAGTTTACTAAGCAGGTCGGGATGGGAGATTTTTCCCTTATTAATGATGCATTTTTTATGGAAGTTGTGAGGAAATTGGATGGAAATCCTGAAATGTGTTTTTCTTCTAAATCAATGTCTCTTGTATCAGAATTTGGCAGATTTTCTATTCAATTTGATAGATTTTCTTACCTAAGGATAGGAGGTTTTGAGAAAGCCCCATTAAAATTGCCTAGACATCCTGAAGATTTGTTAGTGTTCCTGGAGGTTTGTAGAAAAATGGTTGTTGTGAATGTAAAATACATAAATATGGGGAAGAAGGGGTATCCTTTCCCATTGACAACCCCTTCTTTCACATGAAAAAATAATCAGATGGCCAAATGTGCTGAAGGACTTCTCAAAGACTATAACCTGCAGCATTTATTCATGAGGGCTAATTTCGATAGCAAGGGTTTTGTGAAATGGAATTTATATGGAGGAAGTTCATATCAGCATCAACCTTCTATTGAGAACTTTTGGGAAGATTGTGCTAATGAAAATGAAGTCCTAAAAAGAGATTACATGAGGTTAACCCTCGAGCAGATACAAAATTTCGGTCTTCCTTTCCAGATTCCCGAGGGTACAATTGATGATTCGGTGGTCATTGACCCCGAATATGAAAAACTACCTGATAAATTTCATCCCGAGGTTGACTGGAGTAAGGATGAAGTCTTGGATATGAATATATGGGTTGCCTCGGTGATGAAAGGAACTTAGGATTGGTTGGAAGTAAAATGGTGACAAGTTGCAGGTTCTACTCAAGAAGCAAAATCTTCTCAAAAAAATAAACAGGGATCCACTCAGACAATCACAGTGGGCACATCATCAGGAAGAATGGCTACAAGGTCTTCCAGTGAAAATTCACAATCTGGGGGTGACGGTGAGAAGCCCGATGAGATGGTTAAACTAAAGTCAATATATGAACAGGACAGCCCATCTACCCCTACTCCTAGAAAGAAGGTTAATCAAACAAAACTTGAGCCTAAAGATTTTGATGCTATTTTTAAGAAAATTATTGAAGATAATACTTTTCCTCCATTGTCTGAAGTACTCTCTTCCCCAGTGGAGAATATACCCATTACTCCTGGTGAGTCCAGAGAAATTGCTCTAGGAAATAAGGATTATGCTTTGATTGAATCTTCCCTAGTATGGCTAAGAAAAGTAGTAGAGAAAAAGAGGAAGTACACTCCTACAACAATAGTTGGAGTAGACATAGTTGCAAAGTTGCTCCAGAATTCTTCAGGCCAAAGAAATCTTAGAAGATGTCAAGGATAATGATTGATCCTACATCTGGTAATCAAGTATTGGAGATTGCAGATCCAATAAAAGATCTAAATGAGAATGAGATAATAGTAGTTGACTACAAAATCACACATGTTGACATGGGGCCTCAAACACTTGAAGGGGATGTGTATCATGCTAATTATTCAATCAATGCCTTGATTAAGTGGTTAAAGGAAGAAAGGAAAGGAAAAGTGGCATTGCAATCCCAAGTTCTTGATTTGAAGAACTTTATTTCATCTATAGTTCCCCCTTCTATATCTAGTGGAGCCTCAAGTTCTCAGACAGAAGTTATTGATGAGTCCACAATGCAATTGATCAGAAAGAACCTGAGCTATTCCAAAAGTGTCAGCGAATGGATTGATGAAATGCTTGACGAAATTGTCCTCTTTATGAGTAAGTTTGTGCTTTTCTATACCCAATTTTTTGATAAAAGGAAGGAATTGATGGCAAAGCTATGGCAGATTAGAAAAGATTAGACTAGTCTCTATGTGCTTTCACAAGAAAGCAAAGAGTTGATTTTCATGGATCAAATGAAATTAATCAATGAAAAAATCATGAGTGATCCAAAGGAGTTAGACCCTTCATGCCCCAATTCATTGGAATGGAAATTAAGTTTTTATGACACCCTGGTAAAGGAGATTTCCATAGTACTTGAAAGGTACTTAGACATGCTAGTGGAAATCAAACGAAATTTTCATGACCTAAAAGTTGAGATAACCGATGAGTTTGATGAGAGAATTCTAGATTCAAAGGAAATATGTCTGAAATTCAAAGAAATATTCAACAAGGAGATGGCCAATCCTGCCACCATGACTAAAGAATCTTACTTGAAGCTTATTAGATTGCAAATTTATCTCACTTCTTTTAAAACTGAAGCAAGTAGAATGTTTGACACTTTAAATGAGTCTGAAGTAGCTCTAACCAAAGTGAGAACCAAGCTACAGATTACCACAACTCTAGGGAGCAAAGAGTTACTTGCAATTATTACCTAGTATAGGGACTACAAAACTAGGATGAAGGCGCAAGAAAAGTAGTTGCAACAAGAAGCAATCGAAGATTTGGAAGATGAAGAGGCTGAGCTAGCAGAAGATGATGCATAGTTAATTTTAGTATTCCATGATACTTTCTTTAATTTGGCTCTTTAAGTTTTGAACTCTTTTAATTATTCGGTGTGGTTACTTTCAAGAAACCGTTACCAAAGACAATTTTTTTATGCTTTAAGTATGGATTCGACTGATGTGATTTGAATATTTTGGGAAAACTTTGATTTACTCATTAGAGTAAAAACTTTGTTATATGAATTACTTATTTTTGTTATTTTGATATAGAAGACAATGGTGGAATTTATGCATTCGTAATCTTTGAATTATGGTGTATAAATCTATTCTACTTATGTTGAATGTTCTTCCAGCATTTAATCTATGTTTGGAATAATAGATATTTTGTATTGTTACATCGTTGCAGTATCGTTTATTTGTGAATAAGGGTTTTGTGGTGATATTTGATTTCATTCTAATTCTGAAGTATTTTTAGTTTTAGCATTTAAAGTTGATGAATACCTTTAAAGCTTTCTAGTTAAAAACCCCTTCCTTTATTTGCTTTCTGGTTAAAAGCAACAGTAGTTAAAAATTATTCCTTGAATATCATACGAAGGTAGTTGCCACCTTTTAAAATAAGTAGAGAATTGGTTTGAGAATTACATGATTACCGATTCAACTGTGGTTACATTTGTCACCTTTGTGGGTGTGAGAATATAGAGTTAGGTGATAAATCTGTCAACCAACACCTATCATTTAGGAATAATTACAAATGTCAATTTACATGTTCATTTCATTTGAATTCAATCTCTTTCTAATCCTAGTGTTGGGGAACACTTTCCAAGGACTTAGGAGATACATGAAATATGCTTAGGATTGCAATTAAATGGCATCATATTCCCAACAAGAATATGTCATCGGATATGTTTCAAAATGATGAGTCCCTAGGGGAATTTTTGGGTATGAATGATACTTCACCTACTCATCATAATCAACAAGTTTCCTATTGCTTGAATACTAAGGTATACTATGGGAAAGAAAAGGAACTAAATGATGATGAACAAGATGTATCCAAATTAATTCCTAATGTTCAAAACCCTAATGCTTTACTTGTGGGAGACACCTTGTAAATTCCAATGGATCAATATAATGAAGAGAAAGTGATAAAAATTGAAAAGTGTCTTGATGAAGATGAACAAGATCATGCAACATTGCTACATGACTTTCCTGAAATATTTTCTTGGACGTATTCAGATATGTTGGGTATTGACCCTAAGATAGTCACACATATCATTGTTCTTGAAGAAAATGCTAAACCAATTAGACAAAAGATACACAAGATGAATCCTGAGATAGCTTTATTGGTTAATGTTGAGATTGAAAAGCTCTTACAAGTTGGTTTCATTGGCCCTATTGATAATTCACCTTGGATCTCTAACATGATAATCATATTAGGATGTGTACGAATTTTTGTGATCTTTGTTGGAAACAAGCAACACTGAGAGGGGGTGGTGAATCAGTGTTGTGCAAAAATTAAACTTTATTATTCTGTCATTTAACTTACTTAACCATTCAACAAAAGAAACATGCATCAACAGAAAGAAAATAGTCTTAACACCATAACACCAGAATTTTTACATGGAAACCCTATTAGGGGAAAAACCACGGTGGATGGCCAATCCACAATATAATATGAGTATACCCAAAATGAAAAGTACAAGATGGTAATGCACTTGCATTCAAGCTCATTGCTCAAAAAGGATGGTCTCACTGCCCTACAATGATTTGGAATAGATCCAAAAGGGGGAACTGATGAAATAGCATCCACAATGCCTGATTACAATTCTAATTAAGCTCTGTAGATAATCTGCTATCCTTCTGACTGATTCAACAATCCTGCTCTGCTCTGCACAAGTCGCACTCCAAAAATATTAATGCACAAGTAAAACTGTGCATAATCACCTAATCGCTCTTCCTGATGATCGCAACACACCACTACTTCATACATCTCATACAAAATATATTACCGATCTCATTTTTATATCCGCTAACAAGGATTTCATTTCTATATGTCAGCTTTTAAACAAAATATAATATTCTTCCACATGTCAACTCAATTCACCACTTGGAATTAATGTGTACCCACACAAGTCGGCTAGACTATAGTAGGGACCCAAATCAAAATTCCAAACACAAGAAAGAGTTGAAACAACTACTCCTTATACATCTGCGACACGCTATATACACCAAGTCGGCCATAATGAGAAAATAGACAAAAACATCCTACCGGACCTCCAAGCTCATACAGCGACTGATGTAACACCATAAAATTCAGTAAAAAGATAACATACATGCTCAACAAGTAATAATAAGGATCCACAACTCAAAACAATGATCCGGTGAAGTGGACAGATTAACTGATTGACCGGATACCCTGTTCTTCAAGTATTTTGTTGATAACACACAGTATTACGCTTTATCTATCGGTATGACTAGATGTTGATCTGCAGACCATGGAAATGACTTCAGTTGCCATCAACAACACTAGAATCCATATGCCAACAATCTTAATAAAGCATCTTTAAAGGATTATTTCCTCTTCCTAATATTGACATGATAGTAGATTCAACTGCGGGATATGCTTTATTATCTTTCATGAATGGTTTTTCATGATATAATCAAATCTTCATCAATCCTCAAAATCAATATAAAACAACTTTCACCACACCTTGGGGAACATTTTTTTGGGTTGTTATTCCTTTTGAATTAAAGAATGTCGGAGCTACATATCAAAAATTTATCCCCTCCCTCATCCTCATGACATACATTTATAATCATTGCCATAGATTATTTCACAAAGTGGGTAGAGGCAATTCCTCTTCATTCCACGACTGATGATGTAATATGTCATTTTATTTTAGAAAACATTATTTCTTGATTTGAAATTCCTTCATCCTTAGCTTCAGATAATGGAACACCATTTAAGAACAAGTTAAGAAATTTTTGGACATTTCACATTAAACATCATTTTTCTACACCATATTATCCACAATAAAATGATCGAGTAGAAGCAACAAACAAAAAAATTAAACAAATCTGATGAAAAATGGTTAGTAAGCATCACAAAGATTGGCATACTCAACTCTCTTATGTGTTATGGGCTTATCATACAAGTATTCGCACATCTACGGGAAACACACCCTATAACCTTTTTTTATGGAACCGATGGAATAATGCCTCTAGAGTTAGAAATTCCTTCTTTGTGAGTTTCTCTTAGTGGCCTTATTGATAATGATGCTTATAGCAAACAAAATTTACAACTTGAAATGCTTGATGAACAATGGATAAATGCTCTTGAGCATATTTAAGCCTATTCTAAAAGCATGCAACGTAAATGTAATATTAAAGTCATTCCTCAATATTTCAACAAGGGAGACTTGGTGTTATATGAAGATCAACATAATGTCAATGTTGCTCCTGATGAGAAAGGAAAGTTTGGTCTGAATTGGTTAGGACCTGTAATGGCACAAATTTGCACCCTAGGAAAATTCCCCATTTCATCACCCCTACCTTAGAAAATATAAATTTGATGATGCAAAATCCTTTGCTGCCACCTTGATCCATCCACCTGGACACATCTTTTTGCATTGATGGAGGAATTTATGTTGAGGATGCACACACACCGCGCAGAAATCTACACGTCACGTAGTTGTCCTGACAGGATTCCTACCCCTAGAATTAGCAAAAATGTTATGTTTCTTATTGGGTGTGAAATGTAGCGTCTCCTACCTCTGTGACAAAAAAAAATTGATCCTTTTAACACCTTTTGCTAATTCAAACTGGATTCCTCCTCATTCCTTGACTCTCTTGGATTCTATTCACTTGCTTCACTCTCTCTTCCATTCTCACACATTCTATTCTCTTGCTTCTACACCATTCCTTCTTGGTTGCAAGCTTCTGATTTTAGCTCCAACACCACATTCTTGTTGCAACACTATTGCTATTGGAGGATCATCAAGCTTCTTCCTTCCGCTATTGGCCTTGAGTGCTCATAGTTGAGAAGGTGATATTGTTCTTTATTGTCCATTTGCATCATCTTGTTTATTGAGTAGCATTCTAGTTCTTTGTTCTCTCTACTTAGCAATATTATTTCCTTTCTACTTTCTCTATCACTTTCTACACTTTGTGGCTACCTAGCTATCCATGGAGGTTGGAACACCAAAACGGGGGTCTGACTAAGGTAGACCTCAAAGACAACCCAACATTTTTCTCATTTTTGAGTGGAGCTACTCGAAGAATCAACTTGTGGGTGAAAAGGTACATTTTTCCCACTCTCTTTGTCATTTCTAGAATAGCTTATTGCTAGTATTCCTTTTGTTGTATTTGTAGTTTTTGTACTTTTCCTGCATTTAGTAAAAATGTAAAACTCAAATAGTTAGATAGTTAAGTAGGCTTCTGGTGTTTTTGTCTATTATCTGGACCTTTGTCCATACAAGATGCCAGTGTGTCCCTGAGACACCAGCACTCCACGATGGATTCCAAGATCCACGTTGTCATCCTTAGACAATGAGTTGTCTAGGCAGTATATTGAACCTTTGAAGTTGTCTCTTTCGACCCTGTGAACATCTAGTTTAGCAGAAGGAAAGCGGAAAGTTGCTTGCTCTTCCCTTTCAGCCTCGGTACGTTGTCCTTTTCAATTTGTCTTGTCAACTCGAGGTAGTTTAGGGCAGCCCATTCCTTAGGGTTCTCCCATGACCTGGAGTCTTGAGGGTGACAGATCCCTCTTCTCTACATTTTGGTGAACTCGACATGAATTATTATTTTTTTCATTTCTTGGTATCGAAGAACCTTCTCTTGTGTCCTAGGCGTGTTGTAGATTTGTGTATGCAAGGTGTACATCCTTGCAACCCAATCTACGATCCCTAGTTGTGTAATTAGAAGGGCTCTTGGATATTTAGGGGTAGAATTTAGATAGGTCATTATCCAATTTCTCAATCTTCTACTTCTATTGAGTTTGTTTCATCAGAGTATGTTAACATGGTCTCATTTACACGTATTCCCCCATAGCCTATAAGCAAATCACCGGACATAACCTTTACTTCACAAGATTTACCTATGAATAAAGATCCTTCTCCCTTGTACATTTTCGCTCGTGTCAATGGGAACATTGTAACTGGTGTCCTAGTTGACCCTACGAGCCAAGTGAATGTTATAACAGAAGAAGCTCTGCTTATAAACTTTTTACATAGGGAGGATTATAAAGAATCAAAGGCCACTATATGCACACACAATGGAATCTTGTTATGTCCTATTGGTTATTACTCTTTTGGTCTTGGTAGGACCTAGGGCCGTGGATACCTCTTTTGTCATAATTTTGGAGTCGTACCTATTCAGGGTGAAACTGGGAATTCCATGGCTAGTTTCCATGAATGGTGTCGCTTCGACGATTCATAAATGTCTCAAGTTCTCATTAGGGCTTTGTGCATGTTGTGTACGACACCGGTTACAAACCACTGGTGTCACATGGGTACTTCTCATTAGACCACTTTTGGCCCGCTCCAACCAGACCTCTCCCTCCAAGGGAAAACATGCTATATCATGCCTATTTCAAGTACAAGACTAGGGCCACGACGCTAAAAGTGACCTATCTAGTATCTCCCTATGCTATCTCAGTAAAAGGCTTTATGATTGTGCAGTAGCAAGCCACCCCCTCCTCCCAACAAATGGGGAAGGGGAAGCTTGCTCGCGACCAAGGGCCTTCCTCTTCTATGTCTTCTACTCCATTCACTTATGCTTCTTGCCCCACTGCAACATCCTTGACTCCTCCCATGCCATGCATGGGGAGACCGATGGTGCCCGCTTAGTGAAAAGCTAAGCATCAAGTGTTTGAACTTCTTGTATTTCCCACAGTTCCTAGACTCGTTGTTTATGGCAAGGGGAAGGGTCCTTATGGAGTTTCCCTTGTGTCTTAGCCTCGATTTCCTCCTACTGTTCTTCCTCCTGCCCCTCTAGCAGCGAATGGGAAGAGGCCCGCTACTGAGGCACTCATGTCTGCTTCTCTACCTATCGATGTTTCCACTCCTGTGCTCCTTGCTCATGCCCCTATCCAGGAGGTTGTCCTTCCACCAGACACTATTTTGGAGGAAACTCCTATGGAAGAACTGGAGCCTCCTATCTCTTCTCAGGCTACGACTTCTAGTGCTCAGAGCCAATGTAATCAACTTGCATGTAAGCACAAGAGAAAATATTTGGCCGCTGAACAAGCTGCCTTGCAAAAGACAGAGGGGCAGCCAGTAGCTCCTATTTTTGTATCTTCTTTTGTTATGTCTCCTCCTTCTGCTTCTTCTGCCTCAGTTCTGCTTATGGTTCCCCCAACAGGTGCTAATGATCCTCATCCCAAAAGGGTGCAAGTCTTCATCACTCCTTCTGTGGAGCCTCCTATTTTGATGTCCCTTCCGAATATCCCTTCCTTTTCACAGCCCATAGACATTTCGAACACAATGGTGGTGTCTTTCGCAGCTCTATCTTCTCCCTCCTCCACCTTTGCTTCTTTTGTGGAGATCCAACATCCTTCACTGAAGCGCAAGTCAAAGGATGACCTTACTTCGAGTGGTGGTCAGAAGAAAGGCTCACCTTCTTTGAGAGCTAGTCTTGTTTTGGATTGCATCATCCTCATGATAGAGGTGGCCCCTGCATCCCTTAAGTTTTTCATTGCCCCTCTCGACGATGTTGGTAGTGGATCTCGGGCACCTCCTTCTCCCACTTGGTTAACATGTGACACTTTGATAAAGTGCATGTTTAACTCGGTGGATGATGTCCTAGATTTGTCCTTGATTTTTGCAAGATCGATGACCCTAGCCTCACAATAGCTCAATAAAGAAGACCTCGAGGGGCCTTCTTCCTTGGACCGTGTTGCAGAAGAGTCAGAGGGTACTCCCCTCACTATCCCATCCTTGCAGGCCCATCCTCCCTCCCCATATAATGATCTAGATTGGGAGAAGGATGACCTACTAGTTGATGAGGAGTAGCTTCTTTACTTGTAGATTAGATTTGTGTGTGTTGTGTTCCCCTCATGCTTCTATTTATGTGTTTTTATCCTACCTAGAGGACCCTTCCTACCTTTGTAGGTGATTGGATATAGGCCTAGAAAATTTTTGAACTTCCTCTATTTGTTTCAACATTCTTTTATATGTCATGACTTTTCTTTTCGACAATTGGGGACGATGCAAAGTGTTGGGGGAATTTAGGCCCTCTTCCATGTGGACCCAATTTTTTGTTTTTATTGTCTTCATGTGCTCTTCTTCACGATCTAGGAACCTTTAGGATCGATGATCGTTTGTTCATACACTATGATACCTATTTATATATATGAACATATATGATCCAAAACTCCTAGATCCCCCTGTCTCTTGATTTCTTCGCTTCTACTTGTCTCTCATTTTCTTTGTCTTTGTTTGTCTCTCTCCATTTGCTTAGTGATGGGGTGGTGCTTATGTGTTGTCCCTCACATGCATGACAATATTCCCATGTTCAATGTATCACGGGCCACAACATCTCTGCCTCTTATTTCTCTCCTTAGGATGCTACGCACTCCTCTGTGTAGCACACACCATCCAAGGGAGGGCTACTGTACTTCTCCAATTTTCAATAAGGTGAATTTGGTGGCCAACGAATTCCCTTATTGAAAATTTTTCATTTTTCAAAAATGCATTCTTCAACAAGGACTGCCTAATGAAAAATTTCTTTCAAAAACAAATTCATAGTGAAAGAATCTGAAAACATTCCTTCGAAAATGAAGTACTTTTCTGATGAAGATTGAAAACTTGCCTTTGATAAGGAGCATTCTTTCCATTGAATTCCTTGACAAAAAATATCTTTCAAAAGGATTCCTTGATGACATAATCATTTGTGAAAAATGTCATGCCTTTCAAATTGGAGTGTCCCTTTGGTTGGGCCCCTTGGTATTTTGAAGGGTTCCCTAAGGGACCCCTTTGAAAACTTCTTCAATTGCTTGCTTTGTGATGTGCTTACATGTTTGGACTTTTCTGCCTAACATGTTTTGTCTGTAGCTTAACATGTTGCTTTGCAGGACCGAGCACTTGTAAAGCCCCTTTTACCATCAAGCTTTCCTAGTAGGACTGAGCACCTCGTCAAGATTGCCTTGTAGGACCGAGCACTTGTAGATTCCTTTCATGACAAGCCTTGTAGGACCGAAAACCTATGAAGCTCCTTTCTGTAAGACCTGTAGATATTTTGTTCAACTTCTACGGGACTGAGAACTCATGGAGCCAATTCCACAAGATCAAGCACTTATGGAGCCATCTCGCTCCCTCCCTCCCTCCCTCCCTCCTCAAGTGGGGGAAAAATGTAATGGCACGAATTTGCACCCTAGGAAAATTCCCCATTTCATCACCCCTACCTTAGAAAATATAAATTCAATGATGCAAAATGCTCTACCACCACCTTGATCCATCCACCTACCCATGTCTTTTTACGGAGGTGGAGGAATTTTTGTCGAGGACACATGCACCGCACTACCATCCTGACAGGATTCCTACCCCTAGAATTAGCAAAAAAGTTATGTTTCCTATTGGGTGCGAAATGTAGCATCTCCTGCCTCCTTGACCGACAAAATTTGATCCTTTTACCACCCTTTTCTAATTCAAATTGGATTCATCCTCATTCCTTGACTCTCTCTTGGCTTATATTCACTTACTTCACTCTTGCATTCTCACACATTCTTCTCTCATTCTCTTGCTTCTACACCATTCCTTCTTGGCTACAAGCTTATGATTTTGGCTCCAACACCACGTTCTTATTGCAACACCATTACTATTGGAGGATCGTCAAGCTTCTTCCTTCTGCTATTGGCCTTGAGTTCTCATAGTTGAGAAGGTGATATTGTTCTTTTTTGTCCATTTGCATCATCTTGTTTATTGAGTAGCATTCTAGTTGTTTGTGCTCTCTACTTAGCAATACTATTTCCTTTCTACTTTCTCTATCGCTTTCTACACTTTGTGGCTATCTAGCTATTTGTGGAGGTGGGAACACTAAATCAGGGGTCTGACTGAGGCAGACCTTGAACACAACCCAACATTTTTCTCATTTCTATGTGTGTAGGTGCTTTGAGTGGAGCTACTCAAAGAATCAACTCGTGGGTGAAAAGGTACATTTTCCCACTCTCTTTTTCATTTCTAGAATAGCTTATTTTTAGAATTCCTTTTGTTGTATTTGTTGTTTCTATACTTTTCTCACATTCTATAAAAACATAAAACTCAAATAGTCAGATAGTTAAGTAGGCTTCTAGTTTTTTTGTCTATTTTGGACCTTTGTCCATACACTATGCCAGTGCATCCTTGAGACACTAGCGCACCGTGCTGGAGTCTAAGATCCACGCTATCATCCTCAGACAGTGAATTGTCTGGGTAGAAGACCAAACATTTGAAGTCAACTCTTTTGACCTTGTGAACATCTGGTTTTAGCGAAAGGAAAGCAACAAGTTGTTTTCCCTTCCTTTTCAGCCTCAGTACCTTGTCCTTTTCAATCTTTCTTGTCAACCCGAGGTAGTTTAGGGAAGCCCATTCCTTGGGGCTCTCCTGTGATGTGGAGTCCCGGGGGTGATGGGTCCCCCTTCTCTACAAGGCCCTATTGCATTGACGAAGTCTACAAGTCTGAGGTGTATAAACTTAAAGAAATAGATGGTACACCCCTAAAAGAACCTATAAATGTTGTGCATTTGTGTAGATATTACACTTAGCAATATTTTGAATAGTATGTATGTTAAAGCATGATGTTAGATTAAGTAGATAGTTTTCTATTTCATCTCACATTATTTCATTCTTGACAAACATTTTTGAGTGCGTCTCAAATTATTTTGAGTAATTGTTCATTTACTTGAATTATGACTTTATTTTGCATATTATTCAATCATGTGTTGTTGCGTTCAATTATACCATTACATGCATTTATTTTTTACAAATTATATCTTAAGGGCATCTAGTTTAACATAATTACACTTAACCAAAAATGTAGCATCTAGGTAAACATAAGTGTTTAATTAGATCATATTAATCACATAATAATTATATCATGGAGACAGTTATTAAGTAATCTCATCCAGATTATGTAATAGATCATATTGACATTTACTGCATAGAAATAAAAAAAATCTCATATATAGAATAAGATTCATGTACATCATAGTCACCACGATAGAAAAATGTGGTGTGTCATAACAAAATACATCTAGGTAGGTCTATGGCTACCAGACTCCTCAGGGCCTAGTGGTGGTTCCCATCGTGAGATGGTGGATTGAGAATATCCTTTGGAGTTGATCCACTCTCGTAGACCCTCTAGTTGGCCTATTTTTGTGGCCTCGTGCACGAGTGTTGCAACGTACTCCTGCTCGACCTAATCCCTCTCCTGTTGGATCCAATCCCTCTTTGCTTGTACTCTACTCAGTTCCTCCCATAGAATGGTCTATACATCACTATCGGTGGGAACTCAAGTAGCTTTAAACTCCTCATGTGCAGCCCTAATCTCCTTGTGTGTAGCTTTAATCCCCTTGTAGGCACCTCTCATCTTCTCTTTGGACATGACTTGCTCCTCTCTAGATCTAACCTCATCAATGGTCCTCAAAGCATCATCATAAGATGTGCTCCACTAAGATAAAGGCTCAAACAAATCAGCATGGTGCCCCACACTCAGTGGTGGCCTATGCTCAACCTGTATCAGCTAGTGTGGGGGCATCGGTAGAACCATGTCTTTTGTAACTCAACTGAAGATGTCGAGCCAATGTCGTGTACCAACTATAATAAAGAAAATGGCATAAATTAAAACAAGATATAATGCATAAAAACATCTAAAGCTAATCATATAGAAAAGATAACATAATAAGCATACCATCACCTGGATCTCTAATCGGCCAATTGGGATCTCGGTAGGACACTATGGGTGTCATATCAGAACTCCTATGATGGTATGGTGGTGTGGCAAGAGTTGCATGGTTTCTCTCTCCATGCTCGTGGGACTAGATGCACTCTATAGCTACAAGATGTTCTTGGGTGACGTGAGGGTGAGATCTAGGTCTCTCCTCGGGGGTATTTGTGGCCTATACGGGCTCCTCATTATCCCCTCCTACCAGTTGTGGGTCCTCCTCCTCCTCCTCAAAGTCCCCATCATCATCATATGTAGAATCCCCATCCACATTCTCACCCTTTAAAGGTCCAAGATCGCCAATAGGATGATCATCATGGAAGACGCAAAGAGGTTGTGTTGTCCTCCACCACCTATCATATGAAGTTGTCGTGCCAACATCATCCTTGTCAAAATTTGGATGTCTACAAATACAATAAGGAATTGGTGTCTTCAATAGGTTGGTGCCAGCTTCATATTGTAAAATTCACTTGTATATTTATGCTTTGTGAGGCTTGATTTGGACAATAGATCCAAGCAGCTATTCTCACTATTGTTTTTCCCATCTTGGGTTTCCACATATATTTGGTGTTCTCTTGTGTGCTTTATGCTTTGTGTTTTAATTGCTTATGTGGGTTAGTTGTGAAGAACCATATATTGTGATAATCGGAGCAAAGTTAAGAATTATGAATTGATTAGATCAACTGATTCACCCCCCCTCTCAGTAGATTGTGTGCCCTTCAAGTTGTTTCCCTAAAAAATATTTTAGACTCTCACGATCTGTCTTGACTTTGAAATGCCTTCCCATTAAATAGCGATGTCACTGGTTAACTACATGAATAATAGCTAACATTTATTTCTCATACATAGGCCTCACCAAGTTTTTTCCTTTGAGTTGTCAACTCTCAAATTCTAAGGGATGTCATCGCATCAATATTGTCCCAATACCATGTCCAAAAATATCATGAGTTTTGGCTAGCTAGCACAAGACTGAAAGTAATAAATTTTAGATGTTGAAATTCTTGAGTGATTAGTTCCAACCATGAAAAACAATCCCTTTAATAATGTTGTTAACAATGCTACGATTAGAGCATAGTTATGAACAAATATATCATGTTAAACCCAAAAATCCTTTCAAACCATTGATATTTTTAGGTTTTAGCCACTTTTTTAATATTGTGATCTTCTTAGGTCCCACCTTAACATCTCATGTGATACCACATGTCCTAAGTATTCCATATCTTTCACTCCAAAAACACATTTGGATTGTTTTGCATAGAGTTGATTACTTTTCAATACCTGTGATATCTTCTCTACATATTGCAACTATTTTTTATATATTTTACTATAGATATGGATGTCATGAAAATTTACCAACAAAAATTATCAAAGAAATGGGTGGAACATTGAATTCACGAGGCTTTGAAAAGTTGATGGGGCATTATGAGACCATATGGCATAAGTACAAAGTCACAAAAACCCTAATGTATTCTAAAGGTAATTTTATGTATATCATCTTTCTTTATTCAAATTTGATGATAACTTGAAGACAAATCTAACTTAGTAAAGACAGCCCCACCATTCAATCCATTTAATAATTCAGTAATAACAAGAATAGAAAACTTATCTTTAAGAGTGAGTTTTTTAGTTCCCTATAATTTGGGAATGTTCTTCATGACATACTTATTTAAGCATAATCATTGGAGATGAATAAGAATTTTTACTATTAATATATATTTGTTTAGACTGTAGGAATCGGTCGGGTATCCATCCCCCTATAAACTGCAGTGCACCTGGTAAACTTTTTTCATGTGACCGGTGGCGCTGGCACGACACACCCTCTGGTACCACGAGTTTGGGGGGAGAATAGACCTCGTGACCTCTTGCCTACAACATGATGCTTTAGCCAATCGAGCTAAGCCCCTAGCCCCGAATTTTTACTATTATGAATAATTTCTAAATCCATCATTTTCTTGACTAATTTCTTTTATTTTCATCTTTTGCTCTTATGTATAGTGATAAGGTTTAATGTTAGGAAGAATAGTTCCTAGTATTAATTTAATGGCATGATCATGGTCTCAAATTGGAGGTGGACCCTTGGGTTCTTGAAGATTTTGTTGATGGTTCTAAATGATCACTTGAAGTTCTAGTGGATGTTGAGTGTTCACATCTTATGCTTCTACAAAATGTAGTTATACCATTATGCCATAAGAACCTTTCTTAACTAATTTTTCCAACATTATCATCTTTCTCTTTTTTATATAATCAAACACTTTAAGTGTTTGTGGTGTGCTCGTGTCATTGAACGCATGTAAGAAGATAGTGGAACTTTCTTCCTCTAAATTTGTTTGGTTCAATTCCATATTTGTTCTTATATATCTACTTCTCCCTCCTCTTCAACTCATTCTCAATAATCATTAGTCTCTTCTCGTTATTAATAAATTTATGACCCTTAGACCATTTGTTATCACAATGTCAACATAGACCCTTTTCTCTTTTCCTACTTTTGTTGAGGAAAGAGCTTAGTTGTTTGTCTTGGGTTAAGGAAGTTGATCCATTTTTGTTAATAGGATTGCTGACATTTCTATCTTTACATTGTATGGTCCGACCTTATGTGGACCTTTTAATGGTGAAGTTTCATTGCTCAATATCCAATGCTTGTGGCATAGCTTTTCTAACTATACAAGGTTCCAACAAATGAACATCATCTTTAATTTGTTCAATAAGTCCAATGATTTAGAGTTGTCACCTCTGATAAAATGCCAAATCTTGAGTTTGAATCATCAATCTCAAATGCTTAGCATTATATTCGGCTATAGGCCCTCTTTAATTTAAATGTCAATTGGGTAAAATAGCTTCCCTTTCATGGTTTCTCATAATAGACTACTAAGTCATTAGTAACTAAGTATTTGCCCTTATTTTTCATTCTTCATCTATTGGTTACATTGAAAAAGTTCATATTATAAATGTGTGAAAACTATGTTAACCATTGCATTATCAAATATATTATGAAGTTTAAAATATTGTTCTAAGAGACTTATCCATGTTAACCACTGCATTCAAATATGTTATGAAGTTTAAAATATTGTTCCATGAGACTTATCCATGAAGTTACATATGCACCATCAAACTTAAAAATATTTATTTTGGGTAGGTTTAACTTTGGACCTTGAAAAGATTGTTCTATCCCTTATTTTTTATATTAGAGTTGTTACTTGCCTTGGTTGTTTTTGATCTTTTAATTTTGACATTTTTTATAAAAAAAACCTACCTAAACCCTCATTTAAAGATGTTGCAAATGAGTCACATGATTTATCCTTAATAAAATGCACCACTGTTTCATATTTTGGTGGAATTATTCCCTTGATTTTAAGTGATGGATAGCAAAGAGGATCATTGGATTCAATATTTATAGAAAATCCATCAAGTCCTTATCAAGTCTTGAAGATAACATGACTTCAAATGTGTTTTTTTTTATTTTGAACTCTAGATTATTTTTTATTAATTAAAGGAGGATAGTATTGAGTGCAACCTGTAACCATAAAAGTTTAGAACTTGGGCTATGACAATATTTAATGTTCAAATTTTGATCAAATTTTGACCACTAAATTTTATTTTTTTAATAAAAAATTATAAAGAAACAACCCTATCTATTTTTTAAGATATTCCTAGAAATTTAAAAAAAAACAAGAAACTCCAAAAATTGTGGCTTATAAAGTACAATAATAAAATATTTTGGCCTAACTTTGACTACTAAGTCTAACAACAAATTACAAAGAACAAACCCAACCTAATTTTTCATAAGTTTTTCAAAATTTATAAATATTTTAAAAAATTCAAAAGTTTAATGGGAAAAAAATAAAATTTAAATAAATGCACAAAACTTACCATTAAAACTCTAATTTTTTATTTAAGCCCATTTTGATGTATACCTCTAAACCCATTAAAAAAGAATGTGAAACTTGTAATTGTTTGTAAGTTATATCATAATAAAAAATATTGGACCAAATTGCAATTTTGATACCACTTGTTATGATATTCCTTCGAAATAAATGCAAAAAATAGAAAAATCTAATGTAGAGGGCCTCCACCCAAGAAAAACTATCTCAAATCTCAATCCTAAAAATATTGCCCCCCCTTTACAAGAGGGTGTTATACATGCAAAACTACCTATCTATGAAACAGACCACCTTGATGCAGGTGGTACTTATCAAGTAGTGAATGATCTCCTTGCTACAGTCTATCTAGTAAGGAATAATGAAACAGTTGGTGAAATTAAACTCCAAAAGGACCTTCCTAAACAGGAAATAGTTGCCTACTCTGGTCTAGAAGAAGGAAATGAGAGTGCTCCCATCTTTAAGGAAGTGTTAGCTTCAAATGGTTGGATATCCCACTATGGAATGGACTCTACAGATGACATGGGAGGAATCTCAACTAAGGATATCACAGAGGGAGAGGAGGCTCCCATGGAAATTGCACTCCAAAAACCTATAAGGTACAGAAAAAAGAATGAGATGAGAGGTTGTGGCACCTTGACTAAGGACCCCCCCCCTTTTGACTAAAGAGAAAAGGAAGAAATTCAATGGGGTTATTATACCTCCTACTACTAAAATGGTGGAGCCAAAAAACAAAGTCCCCAAATGTTTTGACAACTTCAAGCCTGAAAAGGAACCACCACACCCCCCTCCAAATCCTTAAAATGGAACTCAATTGCGTTTCTTGGAATGTTAGAGGTCTGGAATCTCCAAACAAAAAATATGTTGTAAGAAGATTCTTAAACTAGAGGAAAGAGAAGGATTTTTTCCTCCAAGAAGTGAAAGCTATTGGCTTTTCCTTGGAAACGACCCTCAACTGCATTTGGAGGGAGGCCTCCCAGTTCTCCACCAAACATGATAGAGGAAAGGGAGGGGCAACTATTTTGTTGAACAAAGAGTGGGCCCAATATGTAGTGGGGTTAGGAGTCTCCCCCTACAATAGGGCAGTCTGGATCACTATCAAGAAGGATGAAACCAATTTTGGTGTATGCTCGGTCTATGCTCCTAATGAGTATAGAGAGAGAACTACCTTGTGGAATTGGTTATGTAGTCTACAGGATATCCCCTGGATTCTGGGGGGCGATTTTAATCTTGTGGAAAGGAGTGAGGACAAATGGGGAGGAGTAAGTTTAGACTGAAAAGGGAATGAGTTCTTCTGGCAAAGAATGAAAGGTAAACTAAATATTGAAGACCCAATTGGTAGTCAAAAAAAAGAATGCTTGGGCATATGGTTCACATGGTGTAATGCTCAGAAGGGTGGGAGAAGAATCTACTGCATGTTGGAAAAATTCTACCTTAATAAGGGTTTCTTCTCGGTGCAGACCATAAAGGATGGGTGTAAAGTGGAAGTTATCCCTTATACCCTCATTGACCATCATCCCATCAGAATAAAAACCAAGCTTAAAGATGGCCAACCGAGAGCTAAGGGTACTGGTGAAAGCTTCTTGCTTAACACTAGCCTTCTCTTGGATGGGGATTGCAAGAAATCCATTGAATCCCTAAGGGCTATCAATAATTGGATGCACAAGGATGTGGGAGCTATGGAAAGATGGAAACTAAATGTGCAAGGGTGGAGAAAGTTGTTCCAAACACTAGGCAAAAAAAAGGCTTTGGATAGGAGGAAAGAGAGTGTTCTACAACAAAAATTCCTTGAGACAAAAACCAACCTACAAGGGAACCCTAAGGATGATGACTTACTTGGCAACCTAAATTTGATCAAAAATGACCTAAGAAGGTTGTAAATAGTGAAAGTGAAGGGTCTAAAAGTGAGATCCAAGATGAATTGGATTGAGAATGGTGACAAGGGCTCAAAGTTTTTCTTCAAGTAAATCAAATAAAGGCAGGCTAGAGGGCATATTGAAAAGATCAATGTTGATGGTATCAACTTATCTAATCAAGAGGAAATAAGGCTCCAATTCTATAACTTTTACAAGGCTTTGTTCTCCTTTGAGGGGGACAATGGAGATACGCTTAAAAGCAAGGAGCATGTAAAACTTCTCTCGCCCAAAAAGATCAGTGAGGCAGATGCTAAGAAGTTGGGTTATGGTCTCTCAAAAGAGGAGATCAAGCATGCCATCATCTCCTTGAAGAATGATAAGACCCCGAGAGCAAATGGGCTTCCTACTAAATTCTATAGAACTTTTAGTGATTGGGTATTGTGAGGACCTACTTGCAATTTACAGTGAAGCTTTGGAAAGAGGATCTCTGGGAAAAGAAATAAATAAGGGTGTCATTAAATTGATTCCAAAGGAAGGTGACCAGTCTCTAGTTAAAAATTGGAGACCAATCACACTACTCAATGTCTCATATAAGATTTTGGCCAAAGTTTTGGCTGATAGGCTATCAGGCATATTGCCTTCATTTATAGACACATCACAAACAGGGTTTATAAAGGGCAGATATATCTTGGAAAACCTTATTACCAATTGGGAAGCCATGGAGTGGGCTAGATAGACTGGGCAAGGGGCAGCAATGCTCTTGTTAGACTTTGAGAAGGCATATGACAAAATGGAACGGGCCTTTGTACTTATGGTCTTGGAAGCATTTGGTTTCCCCAGACCATTTTGTGATATAGTCAAAACCTTATTTAAGGATGCAGTTGCACAAATTGATGTAAATGGTTCACTCACAGAAGAGATCACCCTCGAGAGATCAATTCGACAGGGGTGCCCCTTGGCCCCAATACTTTTTGTAATAGCCTTTGATGCCTTTCACTACTTATTAAGAAATCACTAGAACACTCCTAGGGTGAAGGTTATAACCCTACTAGACAATAGTGAGTTGATTAACACTTAGTTTGTTGATGACACTATCGTCATTATTCAACTTGAGGAAGGGAACATGATCAACCTTATGGATAAACTGGAAATCTTTTGTCAGGTATCTGGGGCAAAGGTTGCTCTTGCTAAATCCTGCATGCTAAGATGGTCAGAATATCCACCAGATTGGCTAAGGAATTATAACTTGCAAATGGGGGGTGCTAGGAGGGGTAATAAACTGGTAAGGTACCTTGGAATACCTTTTGCAATTGAGCCCAATCTAAGAGAGATGTGGAATTGGGTTAAGGAGAAGATTGAAAAGAAACTTGACAAATGGAATAGACAATTTTTGTCATTGGCTGGGAGAAGTCAAATCTGTCAGAAAATTATCTCTTCTTACACTATCTACTTTGCCTCAATCTAGATTTTCAACTATTATCATATCAATGAAGTCCAAAAAAAAGACAAGAAACTTTTTGTGGTTGGATGGGAAAGGAAAAAGGAAGCAGCACGATGTCAGATGGGAGTGGTGTTGTATTTCAAAAGAAATAGGTGATTTGGGCCTCAATGACCTAAGATTGCAAGGAATTACTCTAACCTCCAAGTGGGTACTAAGGGCTCTGGAAGGTGATGAGCCTTGGAAGGTTCTTGTTAGGCAAAATATTTTGAACTCAACTCCAAAAATAGGAAAAGCTTGGAAGCTCCTCCTCATGTGTGATATTCTTATTTTTTATCATCCTATCTCACCTGCAGGATCGATGGTGTTCAGGACCATCTAGAGAGCATGGGAACTAGTAAAAGGAAACATTACTAATAGCCACTTCATCAAAAATGGGAACAAAACTATAATGGGGCATAGATCCATTTGGTGGAATTTGAAGCACAAAAATAAACCCCTGGCCTTATTACAAGGTTGTTTTGCAGAGCCCTGGGCACAAAAAGGGATTAAATACTTCAATGATATCCTCAAAGATGGATATCTTAGAGATTGGGATGAACAAAAATTGGAATATGATCTAACTCCAAGTAATTGGAGAACATATACAATAATTAGGGATACATGTAGAGAGGTGCAATTCCCTGTAGAAGACTTTACTAATAGTCAAGAATATCTTGAGTACAAATGGAAGAATGATAAAAAACTTCACCACATTAATGCAAAGATGGTCTACTCCACCCTAACTGAACATATTGATCTAACTGAGCATATTAATCAGGCATGGAACCTTAATCTAAGCAGAGAATAGTGGTAGAAGACTTTTTAATTGAAGTTGGAACCAAAAAAGGCTAGTTTTAGATGGTTGTTGTTGTTACAAAAACTCCCTTATAAAATTGCTCATAATGATATTGATATGTGCAGTCTATGCAGAGTCCCTGAGACTGTGAACCATATTATTTTTTACTGTATGTTTGCTAAAGAAATGTGGAGACTATTTTGCAATAAAATGAATATATGGACCGATAATAATAGATCGTGCCCCAAAAAAAAATTGTTGAATATTGGTAACAAAATGAATAAGGAGAGCATTATTCTATGGTTGTGCATTTCTATTGAAATTTTTTGGTCTATTTGGAAGGTCTGGAAAAATGAAAAATTTGAGGGAAAGAGGAGAGTGTTTACTGAGTATTTTAGAAGACTCGCACTTCACAACATTGCTATGCAGGTCTTTATCACAATCACTTTGTCTAAGGAGAGATTTTGGAACTTCTTGAAAATAGGAAAACTGAAATTGACATCATGGAAGTTAGGTATGGTCGCATGTGGGAAGAAGGTCATCCTTCCCTGGAAATTTTCCTAAAGGCATTGGAAGCATTACAAAATGATCTCACTAAGGATGACACAACAAGAGAGGTGGTAAGCAAGGAAGAACAAGAAGTGGCACTGGCTCTTATTGCCCTGAAAGGTGCTACACCAAATGCAGCTACTAGGGGATGGTGATTCAAAGTTTTCTTCAAGTTGATGTTTTGCTATACAGATATACTGGTGATGCAAATATGCAAGATATACCGGTTATACATAGAGGTGGATTGGTCATATGTTGTCACTATGCAAGGCATTTTTGTATACAAGGAAGAGGCCTTTTTTATATGTGATTCATTTTGTACATGAATTACTCTATTGTATATGGTTGTATGGGAATCTTTTTGTAAAGTTTTTGCTTTGTTCCTAAAGCTAACTGAATTTTGTATAGGGGATGTCAAGTTGTATATGACTATGTTGGGATGTTATGATGTATATGGGTTGTTCGGGTAAATGCAAATATTGTAAATGGGATAGCTAATAGTTGATGAATTGTAAGTAGGGGTGCTAGCTTGTCTCAAGCTGAGGCAGTGATTCATATGTAAGCAATGTTATGAACTCTGTTGTTTCCACTATATCTAATATAGAAAAAAAAAATCCACTTCCAAAAACTTACCTCTAATAATGAAAAATAATATATGAATTTTGTATTTTAAATTATCAGCATTTGGAAGACTTAACTTCCTTATTTTGTATAGGAAATCCAAACCTCCAACTGTAGTGGAAACACGCAGATAATAGCGATGAAGGAAACCTGAGCGGATGGAAACCCTAATGCGGGTGTTAATGGCGATGGTGGCAGCCTAGGCGGTGGAGGCTCTTCGTCTTTGCAGTCTGAGCCCACTACGAACGTGCATGAAGTCCCCTGTGTGACGAAAGTCCCCTACGCGAAGGGCTTTGGCGGGGGGCGTGTTAAGGGCAGCGGCCCTGTGAAGGCTAAGGTGTTGGTTGCGCGGCATGGGAGGTAGCCAACTGGTGGATTTATCCCGGTTTGCAATGCTATCTCTGTGAAGCTGAAGGATGAGACAATAGAGGAAATAGATGAGAATGTTTCTAAGCTCTATGCTTGTGGGATGATTTGTAGGTTTGGGGGTTTTTGGAGGAGCCTCCCTCAGCTGCATTCCTGAATCTCCAATGAATGGGAGCCTCTAATTTCTAGTAAAGTTCATATTTTCCCCATGGCTAAGGGGTTTTTTGTAGCTAAGTTTGACAATGCTCATGACAAAAATATAATTTTATGTGACTATTTTTTTAGCTGGGAGGACAAATATTTGTTGATAATTAAGCCTTAGCATTCAGATTTCAACCCTACTTCTAAAACTTTCAACAAGATTCCAATTTGGGTGCGGTTGCCTAATCTTCCCCTCCACCTTTGGACTCACCCTCTTCTGGAGGAAGTGGGAGATGCCCTTGGTGATTTTTTGTTGGTGGATGATGAATCATCTGACATTTTCCATTCCACCTTGTCCCGCATATTGGTTGAAATAGATGTTTCAAAAGAGTTGTTTGCTAAGGTTTTACTTAACTCCTCTAAGGGTTCTTGGGTCCAAGCTTTGGATTATGAAGGGATTCCCTTCCAGTGTAGAAGATGTTTTAAAACAGGTCATGTTGTTGCACAATGCGGATTCGAGAAAAAAACTATGACGGCTACATGGTGGAAAGGCGCTTCTCAACAACATTATACGGTTGAGAAGAAATCTGATCAACACAGGGGTTTTTCTAAGGTTGTTGCTTCGGACTCTCAGGGTCTTGGGGCATCCCCTCTGGATGTCTCAAATGGTGGGGCTTTTGATACTTCCCCTATTAAGCGAGAGATTGGATCTTAAGCTGCCATTTCTGGTGATAGTGCTACGGCAACTAGTTCTGGTGGCTCTTCAGATAAGTCAATGTCTGCACGAAGGAATAGTGATGAAATCTCTGAGACAAAGGCTGCAAGCATTCATCTTCAGGAAAATTGTGGGTTGGTCTGGCATGATAAGGTAGCGTGTGTGGAAGAAGGTTGGATTACTATTAAGGGCAAGAAAAAATCCTCTAGGCCTTCTTTTGACATGACTCTCCGCTCCCACAAGAGTAGTTCTAAATGTAAATCTTGATGGGTCTTGTTTGGGGGCTAGTTTTTGGCTGGCTGCAGGTTGTTCTTTCTGCAGCCTTGTTTTTTATTGTAAAGGGTATCAGGTCCCTTCAAAACTTGTTTTTACCTGAATCAAAAACTTCCTTATTTATAGGCTTAACTAAGTAGGGACATGCCCCTTCATCCTAATTAGAAGGTCTTAGAGTATTAACTAAAACTAATGTTAAAAGTTAAGCATTCCACAAGTGCTTCATCTTATTATATTTAGAACAATAGACTATTAGAAACCTAACATGGTAGGACAAGAAGAGGAAGCTGAAGCAAAGATGGGAGACAACTTGATGTTGCAAAGAACCTTGATTTCTAGGAACAAAGATACCCTAAAAGCTTATTGGACAAGGAAGAGCATTTTCCAAACAAAATGTAAGTGTAAAGACAAAGTGTGCAAGGTGATCATAGATGATGGATACATTGATAATCTGGTGTGTACATAAATGGTTAACAAATTGCAACGTTTGTGTTCCAAAATTTAACCCTTACAAGAATGCTTAGTTGAAGAAGGATTATAGTTTGCTTCCAAAATTAGTCCTTATGTAAATGAAGTGCTATGTGGCGTGATGCCAATGGATGCATGTCATTGGCTACAAGGAAGACCTCGGTAACATGATAAGAATGTAATCCACTATAGTTGGAAGAACATTTTTAAGGTACAAAATAAACGGAGACATCTCCTTAAACCATAGAAAGAGGAAGGACCATTCGAAATGGCAACTTTGTCTCTTCTATTAGAAACCAAATTCAAGCCTTAAGAGAAAAACCACATTCTAGATAAGTAACAAAGTAAGCCAAAAGCATGTTTGGGAACCAAAAGTGCAAATGACTTGAAAAGTGTGGTAAAACAAAAAAATTAATAAAACTGAAGTGGAGCTGAAACAAGACTGAACTGACAAAGTTAACGGTGCACCTCAAGAGATAGATGTTGAAGTTTCAATTGACTATGATCTTCATTGAAAATAAACATTCGAAGCTTTCCCTTTGTGGTTTCTCATTTTTTTGGTTTTTGATAGTACTTTTTTGGGCTGGGCTGTTAGACATGGAAAGCAAATGACTTGATGTGGAATTACAAAGAAGAGATTAAAGGACAGTCATTTTAGCTGCTAACTTATTGTATACTAGTTTCTATTATGCATCCATTGTGAGTTAATAGTTCATATGGTGTGAATACTTAAGTTTAGTTCAGATGTACATAGCATTGTGACTGTTCTGTTTTTGTTCCATGATTAGTTAGGGCAGAGTAGATAACTTTGAAGCAATCAAGGTTGTCCACATCACTAGTACTGAGACTTCTGGTCTGCCAATTTTAAACTTCTATCATATTAATATAAAATTCAAATACTCCATGTTTTTCTGATCAAGTTGTTTAATTTGTCCCCTTCATAAGAGCCATGATTGACACTAGTTGAATTTCAAGTCAATGCAAAACCAATAACAAGGCAATCCTACATGGCTATCATTAGAAGTAGAACTGCCTACGCAAAACCAATGGGAATTTTTACACACGCAACTAGGAGAATGTCTTAGGAAAAGGAAGAAACTTGTAGCCAAGTAGGAGTTTGTAGATTTGTCTTAAAATCCAATGACAATATGGCAGTTAATGATAAAGGGAACAACCTACAAAAGCCTTAAATGTGATGTCCCGATGTGGGCCCCTATCGGAAGGTGACGTAGGTCTGTCTGAGCAGTTTGCCCAGCCACGTGTCCGGGGTCTTCGGCGGGAGTACCTATCCTGGGGATGCCCCCTTAACGCTAAGAGGGGTGTTGTTCACTATCAGTCCGGGCTTTTGGTGCAACGGTAACTAACTTGGTATCAGAGCCCGGACTGATAGTGAACGGCACCCCTCTTAGCATTAAGGGGCATCCCCGGATAGGTACTCGAAGACCCGACACGCTGGGCAAACCGCTCAGAGACCTACGTCACCTTCCGATAGGGGCCCACATTGGGACACACAGCCCACCACGCCCAGGACCTCCAGCGATACCAAGTTAGTTACCGTTGCACCAAAAGCCCGGACTGATAGTGAACGGCACCCCTCTTAGCATTAAGGGCATCCCCAAGATAGGTACTCCCGCCGAAGACCCCGGACACGTGGCTGGGCAAACCGCTCAGAGAGACCTACGTCACCTTCCGATAGGGGCCCACATTGGGACATCACAGCCCACCACGCTCCGCGAGTCTCAACCTCGAGACCTCCAGCTCTGATACCAAGTTAGTTACCGTTGCACCAAAAGCCCGGACTGATAGTGAACGGCACCCCTCTTAGCGTTAAGGGGGCATCCCCAGGATAGGTACTCCCGCCGAAGACCCCGGACACGTGGCTGGGCAAACCGCTCAGACAGACCTACGTCACCTTCCGATAGGTGCCCGCATCGGGACATCACATTAAACTCAGTAAATTTGTTGGCTGGTGCTTCAATTTTATTTTCATAAATGTGAGAAGACATCCAGATCGTCTCTAACTAGTTCAGTTAAAACACTTTCAATACTGATTCAAAAGAATTGATTCATAAAAAGAGGAAACAACAAGTCCACTCATAGCTAAGAAACAAGATGCAGTTGGAAAAGTGAATAGCAATCCTCAAGTCATAGAGTAGCTAGAAGACATAAATAGGAGGGGAGAAGCTTTACAGGAGGTTCCTCTCAATCCCAAATATTATTGCCTGGATCTGAGAATCACGTGCTCAAGGTTGTATATAAATCTAATGCAAAAATAATTGAACGACTTTCAGCAAGAATGAATGGATATGCATATTGTATTCACTATTCAGGTAGTCGGCAACACATTAAATACATTTGCAATTCTAAAGCTTAAAATTGGGCCTAGATCAGACATCAAAGTCAGATCCAAAATGAAGGAGAAAAAAGTCAGACATTGTGGTATACAAGTTCATCAATGGAAACAATCCAAACATCAAAGCTCGTGCTCTTTAATTTCTGTTGTTGTAATGGCATGAATTTCATCTATCTTTTTGCTTTCAAATTTAGGCTCTGCATATATTATCATATTCGCTTCTTCTATAAAGCATAAAGCACTGAAGTAGTTGGGGATGATTTCATTATGGTTTTTTTAGTTTTCTGTATTTATCAGAATCACAGCCATCTTAGTACACTAGCTGAGAATATAACTATACCCTCTGATGATCCAGAGCCCTTTTAATTCTTTGTGGATCACATGAGAGCTTTGAGGCATCGACCTCATCATAATGAATAATAATGCTGATTAAAAACTAGCTCGGCTCCAACAAACATATACATCATCAAAGCAAACAACTTGCTTACAAATGGGTTCCAACTGACTTGCTTCCCAAGCTGGAAACAAACCGACTTTATTTCTTCAGTTACCCCAAAGAAAGCATAAGAATCCTTGTAATGCAACAAGTCTAACATCAATGAAAACTATATTTTCATACATCATAATACCAAGAAGCAACTCTAGATAGAAGCGATAAACAGCCTCAACTTAGACTTGTCATATTGGGAGCTCTTAATCAAATTCTTATGCCATCAACGGGCTTAATATCTGATATTATAAATTTCAAAATAAGAAATCCCTATAAAAAGAATTGTAGTAAACATCAACATTGGACAACAAATTGCTCTAAGAAACAACACTCCATAAAAAAAAATCCTAGGAAAATCTGCCCATTGTTAAACATTTCTTCCATCACTTCCAAAATATTGATCACACTGACTAATCATATAATGAAGTCTTGAAGATTATGTTAAACCTGGCAAAGTTCATCAAGATAATGGATTATGCAAAATCCAAATAGATACAACACGAAGATGTACAGACATCTTAGAAAATATTATTTTACTAGCATTGCCTCCTATACTAGTAAATCTACAGGGTTTAGAGTTAGACTGAAAATCATTCACTTTAAAGCAACATAAGCATTAATTTGACTGGCTTACATGCAATGCCTATATTTTCAAACAAGATCCCCTGCACTCTTTCATATTATCCAAGGATTTAAAGGCTCTACCTGAGAGCCCTAGCATCATTTTCAGGGAAATGTGCAGGTACCTTCAAAAGTGTTAATTTACAATACTGTTCATGCCACCTCATTTAAACACCTGGAGATTTCTTGGATATGTGCAAGAAAATAATTTGATTTCAATTAGGACAAAAATGAACATCCGTTTGTCTACAGATGATGCACTAGATTTCATAAACTAGTGTGTCCAAGTTCAGGTAAACCAAAACCCAGAGAGCTACGCCTGCAGCACTTGGCAATGTAAGATCTGACTTTTTGACCCATTTTTGCCTGCAAGATTTGACCACAGGTTTGTAACAAAGGTTTTAAACTGACCTTTTCCTGCAAGTGTCTCCCATAGCTGACCTTTCTTCCCATTACACTCAAGATTTGCCACATCCACAACAGATATGCTCATGTTATTTCGAACAATACAAATTTTCCCCCCAAGAGGAAGCAATGCTGCAGCCTCCAGTGCATGAGAATTACCAAGATGAACCTTACTGTCTATCAGTCTGTCCCATGAATCCCTTATACTATCATACACTCGCATTCTACAACCATCTCTACAGTCAAGGGCATATAATTGTCCATTTAAAGTGCCACTTGGAGTTTGCCAACCATTAACCATGCCATCTTCAACTGAGGTCCATTGGTTTGTTGATGGCACATACATCTCACACATCACCTGCCTTTCAGAACCTAGGCCTTTTAGAAACCATTTACCTTCATAAACAACCCCAACAAAAGGAACCATTGAGGTGTTCATTTCCGAGATAAAGGTCCATCTATTTCTGTTTGGGTCATACACCTCTGCAGATCTGAGGGAATAAGGATGGCCCTCACATTCTCCCCCAGCAACATACAAACAATTATTGACTACACAGGCACCAAAGAAATGCCTCCGTCTGAGCATGTCTGGCGCTCGATGCCATTTATTTGTCCTTGCGCTGTAATAGAACACCCTTCTCATAGATCCCTTATGGTTTTTCCCTCCAAACAAATAAAGATGACACCCACTAAGGACAGCACATCCAAAACCAAGTGATTCACAGTATTCAGAAGGCACAGGGGGCAGAGGCTGCCATAATTGGTACCTAGGATCAAATGCATGTAAAGAAACACGACCATCTCGATCCTGTTTGATTACATAGATCCATTCTTCTGCTATGCCAATGCTCTTTCTCAGAGAATAAAAGAAATTTCCAGCCAAAAGACGGTACCACCTCTTACATACAAACCTTAAAGTTCGATGGAAGACTCGTGGAACCCGGATTAAGCAAGCAATAGCAAGGTCATCTGGAAGACCAGATATCAAAGGTATAGGCTCCCGTGCTTTTTCACCTTTATGGGACTTTCTCCTTGAAGGTTTAACAGTTGTTTTAATATCTGGTTGACCACAATGCCGTGTACCAGGCACACATTTCTTAGCATCTATCACCGTTAGACCCACATCTGCTACACAGTAGCACCCTCCAGTTTCAACCTACAAAAAGAATTGATAATTTTTTTGTTAAGAGAATCTCCTGAATAACTAGAGAGTGAGATGGAAATATTGTTATAGGTAACCATCATTATTAGCTGCCCATCATGTGCAATTATCTTACAGACTAATACAACCAAGAATTATGTTAGTCCAGAACAAATCAAGAGAGTAAACATGTTCTTCAAACTCACGTTAGTAAACAAGAGATATGGATTTCTGTGAATTTAACATATAAAAGATATTCGAAAGAACAAGGATCATTTGAAATCATAATGGTCCACATCTCTTCAGATCTTAAGAAACATAAAATATATTGTCATTGGTGCAGGATATGTTACATTGGAAAGCCATCCAAAAATTCTATAAATCAAGAAATAGAATGAAAAGTTCATATAGTAGTGGGTAGCTGTTCACTGCCAGCCAGACACAGGCAACCAAAGAAATACAAAAATTTACATTTAAGGTCAATCCATGACCAATTCAAGACAAATCAGAAAATTATGCACAGACCACTGCACCAAAGCAAGGAGGATCATCTGTAAGTGGGAGAGAGATCCACCCAAATGGTTCCTCTAAGAGAGGATCCAAAGCCTCCTACCGTCATAAGCAAGGGGATTGGGACATGTCAAAATAATAAAAAGATTTGTTTTTTTTTTAATCTTTGTTCTAGTTAACGTTGCTAAATATAGTAATCAAAGATAATTTTTAAGAAAAAAATTACTTGATAGGTAAATCACCCATATTACAGCCTAATTTAATGAACATAAAATTATCGGTGTTGACAATCCCCTATAGATCAAGTGTGAAACAATCTCTTTTAGAATGGAAACAAAACAGATCCTCTATAGCAAAGGGGAAACCAAGAAATACAGGGGTAGGCAGCCAAATTAGAAATCATGGAGGAAAATCTATGCACCTACACCATGGGCACACCCCAGGCAACAAAAAACAAAGCAAAGGCAACTCTGGTTGGTGGCTTGAGAGTGGCTCTAAGAAAAAATTTCAACATCTTGGAAGTGGAAAAGGTCTCAATACTTCCAATTCAACCAACAAACATTAAAGCTATTTCAAACTGAAAACTCCAAAGTATTATGAAAAATTGCTTGAGAACTTTAAATGCATCATGTTAGAACTTTGAGTAAATGGTTTTCATCATTGCTTCCAGGAAGCCACCAAACCTACTTGATCATCTGGATAAACTACAGGTTTCAATGATTCTTAGGCAATGTGACTAGTTACATTGGGCTGTGAGGACAAATGTAAAGATTTACAGTCCTTGGCGACAAGAGACCTCCCTCCATTATGAACTCATGATTCATGTGCTATACATCCAATCAAAACTTGATAAGCATTTCATTATTCTTCAAATATCTAGAGGTGCTTATGCTAAATCTTCACTTGTTTATACTAAGCCTTAGATTTCTCCCATCTGAATTATAATGTCCATACCAACCCATGGATTTCTCTCATCTGAATTATAATGGCCTATGCTTTCATAAGCAATAGACTTGGTAAAGGGATGGATTCAATAGCAGTAGACAATGGTGGACAGAGGGATTAATCATTTCTTAGTATGGCATATCAATATGATTGTTTCTATACATCCTTTGATCATATTTACCTTGCCATTGCTGATTTTAGTTACTTCTCTGATTTTTCTACTTTATTTAATTTTCTCCTATGGTGCTTTTCTTTACATGGTGCCAGTTCACAGAGCTGTGAGATCATGGGCAGGGGAAGCGAGCATCACATCAACAGCCCATGCACTTGTCAAGAACATGCTATCAATGAGGGACAGTTTCAGACAAGGAAATTTGCAAGGCTCTCTGCTATGCCTATTAATTATTATTCATGTTATTATCTTCATTGACATTGTTAAGGTTATGGAATAGCCCACATGTGATGGCGAAAACCCATAGGTTGGCTTTTAGTAGCTATTGCAATATTTTATTTTTATTTTTGTTATTTCAACCTAACTAGGACATTATGTAATTACAGTTATAAAAAAATATGAGGTAGGACTTTGTTTGGACTATCAGCATTAGGCATTGCCCTTGTGAAGTATTAGCATTTTCAGATTCCTCTCCACATTACTTTCACACTATCTATTCTCGTATTTACGTATATATTGCTCTCATTCATAGATTTAAAATTTGTTTAAGTACTCACAAGAATTTTCTGCGCTAAGTAACTCAACCTCAAATTCACCAAGTTTCCGAGAGTTTACAGAGCAACTCATGGCAAGTACTAGCAAGTACTCGGTGAGTTTGTAGGAGAAACTCATGCATGCCAAACTTATGCCAAGTTTTGCCAAGTCTTTGTCAATTTTTGAATTTAAGCATTTTTTTTAAGTTGTTGAGTTTTGCCAAGGTTCTTATAGACCAACTCAAATTTGGGTCTTCCGAGTTTTTGCCAAGTCACTAAGTACAATCAATTCTAGTCGACTGAATTTTTACAGAGTCTGAGTTTTCAAACCATGCATTATCTGTGATCCAATTTCTGTCTGGGATTGGAGGACAACGTCACATGCAGGCAAAGTTATGGCTAAACCAATGGAAATGGGTTTACTTCCAAAGGAAAGCTTGAGTTGTGGAAGCATTGTTATATAATGGCATGATTAAAGCAAAGCAATGACATAATATTGTCCTATATTCATTAATGTTGAATGTATGTACAAATAAAATACAGAGGCTATGGCAGGAAGCAAGGTCCCAACTCCCGTGATCAGGGAATGAGAAGCTGCATACACCTCATTTGCCAGAGGTACTCTATAGTACAACCAAATCAAGCCACAGAATGTAGCAAGGCTTATTGGTGAATTGGAAGACTCGTTTACATAGTCCAGTGATGTGTATTTATACAATAGGGTGCCAGCTAAGCTTTCTACAGTATGTTGGCAAGTGTCATGCATGTATGGTGCACTTTACATGAGGATGAGCAGGTGATAGATGTTAGACCCATATGATGCCAATTGGACGGTTGTATTATGTAGTTCTGTGTGTTGCCAAGTGTCTAAAGCTTATGTAGTTGTGTGTGTTGCCAAATGCCAAGTGTCTAAAGCTTATGGTGCTGAATTGGCATCCTAAAGCAAACACATTTGCACCTATGTGTAGGTTGCACATATTCTAGAATAATATCATCTACGTTGTGTCTATGTTGTCCATGTTTTGAATGCAAACCCTTGAAGTTGCACAATGTCACTAAGAAGACTGCACGCAGCTGTCTTGTGCAGAGCTATTGGAAACAATGCTTGCATAGATCCGTGTGAAGCCATTTTGCTAGAAGCCTTTGTCCATGTGCAATGTACGTCAGGCACATAATGTGTGCACAAAGGACATGTCGCAGCATGAAAAGCACTAATGTTAAGTCGTGTGTAGAGCTGCACGATGTGCGAAATTGCTCACAGACCAATCCGTTATAGAAGAATCATTAAGTGGTATTGGAGCAAGAATCAAGCAAATTTGCAGTACAAATGCAATGATTTGCAACTAAGACTTATGTGACAATACTTTGAAATTTTCTTCATACAATCTATATTTTTTTCTCTTGCTTTAGTCTGTTTTCAGTATTCTTCTTTTTCTCTCATTTTTTACCTACACCTATAATCTTTGGTATTTTGCTTGCTAGGATTGACAAGCTTGTGCTCCTAATGGTTAACTCTTCTATAAAAGTCTCTTTAAAACATGGAGGAATGTTGCTAGTCTACGGTCATTGGGGACTTTGGATAAGAGAAAAGGAGAGAGAAAAAAGTCCCTAATATCAGTTTTAGGATTGTCAACAATACCTACAATATATCTAATATATATAACCCTTGTAAGATATATATATATACAGGAATCTTCCTTTGGAATGAGTACCGACCTAATTTGCAAGATACATGCTAGTGTAATGATCACTTCGAAAACAAACCAAAAGGGAGCGTGTTTCACTAACAACCCGGAGTATCTCCAGTTTGTCGAAGACAACTAGAATTTCAACATGCGTATGAAGGTAGATCTCAAAAACATCCACACAAGCAACCCCTCATTGTGGAGCAAAGTCACACAAGCAAACATAAAACATGTTTCTTATGTACTTACTAATACAAATATTTCCAATGGCCACAAGGATGTGTGCACCTACAATTTTCTTCCCATGTACTTTAGCAATGCCCATTTTCCAAAAGTCGTTCAATGGTTTATAAGATAACACTTCTATGTTCACAAACAACCCCTAAGATAGAAAGGCGCCACCAAATCAAATTGGCACCACCTCATTGTGGAGCAAGGCTGTACAAGGGCACATAAAACCTATTCCATATGTATTTATCAATAGTAATATTTCCAATGGTCACAAGATGTGTGCACATACAATTTTCTTCTCACATACTTATCAATGTTCATACTTCCAAAAGCCATCAAACTAGCACACATGGGATTTGGCTTCCCATCCACATAGCCAAAATGTTGTCAATTTACACAAGCGTGCAATAACAATGCCCAAACTAAAAGCTGCCTCATTAAATAGAATAAAAATAGTGAGAAGCCTACCAATTTGCCTATGCCATTAACTAGCAATTCTCCCTCACAAGATTAAAGCAACATGATGTACACAAGTGCCAATGTCATTGTTGCCATGATTCCAATGCCTTCATGCCAATGTTTTGCTAATACCTAGATGTCAAAGCATGATCCTTGGAGAAATTTGAGCCATCAAAGTCATAGTTCTAGACAATTTTAAAATTTATGAGCTAAATTTGAATATTTTCTACATTTTCTCGTTTTGCATTTTCAAGGCCATTTGGATTGGAATTTAACTTTGGTAGTTTGTAAAATTCCCCTAAATGATACAAAGTTGTCCTCAAGGCCCCAAGGGCATCAAAACCAATTCATGAACTAAGATTTTGAATGTATATCTTAAGTTTTAATGTCAAGTCATGGTCAAAGTGTTATGACTTCATCAAGCAAAACCACCAAAATAATGCAAGTCCAACATTCAATTTATGTTTACAAGAGCTACAGTCAAAAAGTTATGACCCCATCAAGTGGCATTACCAAAATAACTTAACTCCAATAATCAATTTCAGTTTCCAATCTACTTGTCCTTATTCCACAACTAATTTATACTACCAAGGACACATCACCCTCATGAGGATGACTCTTCAGTTTTCAAGATCCCTTCATTTACTACTACTAGTAACTTTTTGGATTTTGCATTGGCAAGCTATAAAATACGTATATTTGAATGAAAAATGTATAGTTCAAAGCATGCATCTCTCCCACAAAGATAGCCCTCTATTCATACTCTCTCTTTTGTAAAAAAATCCTATTGTTCAACAATTTAACTTCAGTATCATTCAACTTCCTTCTATGACACATTTAGTCCATAGCTAGCATGTTGTCCCTCAAATTGCAATCATAATTTAGACCAGTTTTATTATTGTTGGAGTTAATTATTCAACCCTATAGCTCCCAAGAATCACCTGCAATCAAACACCTCTCACAAAAAGAGAGAAAAAGCAAAGTTGTGAAGGCCAAAAGCTACTGATCCAAAAAAGCATGAAACGTTATGAATGTGCATTGAATAATAAATGATATAATAAGAATCCTTAAAAAAGGAAAAAAGAAAAAAACAACCTTAGATGAAACCCTAAGTGAGGATAATTATAGATCATAACATGGATCCTCATCATAAGACTTGAGACAAAAAAAACACGACCTAAGTATGCTTAAGTAGCTATTGTGAAAAGGGACCTAAGTAATTAAATAATTAGTTAGGTAAATACCCTTGTACTCTACCTAAGTGCAACTTAAGGAGAAGTTAAAACCTCTAAATTACAAATGCATAAAAAAACAAATGATGGGTCCTGACAACTAGGTCTAATGAGATAAACATGTACAAATGTACAAATGAAAAAGATCTCTCATAATCAAAGAAAAATGAGAAAACCCCATAGGAAACACTCATCTCCAAAAGAGAGAAAGGCATAAAGGCATATGAAGGACTAAGAAACCTCCAAAACAATGTCCCAAAAAGAATAGGAGCATGAAGAACACCTTTGAAACACAAAGAAGTTGCACACAACTATCAAAAGATGACTGCTATAGTGTTGAAACTAAAGAAACTCTTCTGAAATCAGGATGATGATCAGGACCAAGAAGACAAAAATTTGCATGAGTGACTCCAAAGACACTACTCGAACAATGATCAAATGACAAACAAAGGCAACAATCTGATAGTCGAAGATACAGATGGCACATCAATATGCATGAGTTACCCCAACGACGCTATTCAACCAATGCAAAGAATATTGCACATCGAAAATATAGATGCCAATAGTCTAAAGAAACTGATCAACTAAAGGTAGAAGAACGCCTCACAAATAGGAATCCAAGTGTCTATATGGTAAGTGTTTCATCTCACTGCAATGCATGGGTAGCCAGCCACTACATCTGCCTAGTACATAGGAATAAAAACTAGATACATAGCTCACTCCAAATCAAATCCAAGGAAGCATTAACACCACTTGTATGAAACCTTCCCCCACCCTCCATAATGCTAACAAGGAAGAGGGATAATAAATTCATTGAAATGGTGTCACAATGTAGTGCATGAAGGAGAAGAGACGTTAGCAAAACGTGCACAAGATAGTACCTACAATTAAAAAAGGGTGTGCAAAACAAGGCACAGATGCATGAAGGTACACAAGGTTGTGATTGCAAATAAGAAAGCACACACAACAAACCCCTCATGGCATTTTATAAAGGAGTGTGAGTACAAAATATGGCACAACATGATGTGCAAAATCCCCAAAAGCATGTACAATGGTGGCACTTTATCTTAGTGCGTCTACAAATGAAAAAGTGCATTCAAAAAATGTTGAAAATGCCCAAAGCAGACATGTTGGAAATACATATAAAACAGTTCAAAAGAACTGTCATCTCACAAAAATAGAACTTTTCCAAGTGCCAAAAATGTTCAAGTAATCAACTGGAAAGTGAAATAACAACAAACTAAATAAAAAATATTTGGAAAAAAATCTGAAAAAGCACATGGATAGCTGTGAATAGCTCTAAAATACCTTTCCAACGCTAAAAGAATCATGAAAAACAAAGCCAAACAAAAGGCTATGAACTCAAGAACCAAAAACATAGATTTGACTTCGACAAGTGATAAAATGTACTAGCTACAAAATTTGAGAAAAATACCTACACCATTGGAAAGTGCTCAGAACCAACTTTCCTACAACAAGTCATATTGTTGATGTATGTTGGCGTTTCAATTCGCACCTCTAGAATGTAGATTAGAAATGGATAGCTATGCACAAATAAACTGCTCTACGAATTAGGAGGGGAAGCTCTCTCTTCGCTGATGATGCTTAAAGAAAGTAAACTAAACTATTTGCCAATCTTTTTGTTCTCAGCTAAGAGCACAAGGTTATAAAACTCTAGCATCGTAGCTAAGGTTTTCCCTTTTCCAGAACTTCAACTACAACTAGGCCTACTCTAATGACGCTTCTAGCAACTCAAGTAAACTCAGAGCTTGAGAGTTAGAAGTAAACAAGGAATGATTTGATAACACAAACTCACTTCCAACGAACACCTGAAGACTCATTGTACTTTTAGATGCAAGCTGAAATAAAGATTATATAAGCAGAACACATAAAACAAAATTTGCAACAATAGATCAGAGCAACAAAGTAGGCATAAGATTTCCTTTCTCAAACTTCTAACAATGATTACACTTCTGGAACAGCAGGTTTGTAGCAATAACAGGCTTACAATTTAGCAATCAAACCAAAATACACTTGACACAAATTACATATGAACTAAACAATAACTTGCAGCAAAAGGCAGACATGCAAGCTTGTTCTCACTAAGTAAATAGACACTAAATAACAACTTGCAAGCAAAAGTAGGCTCAGCAATTTGTTATCACAATAATGGTTAAAGAAAAATGGGCAAGGCTGCCCTTATTTATACACAAACAAGGAGTAGGGAACCCTAAAATCTCCTTGCTTTTACAACAAGACTTGCCAACTCGCAAGCTTTATTTCTAAAACTAAAACATAACAACTAACAACCTACTGAAAACAAAAAGCAGGGAAAGTTCCAACTATTACATTTAATTTTTCCTATTTCACAAAGAATAGATAAGCATGAATGAGAATAGCAAGTGGCATCAAGTTAACTGCTGCTTTTTTGAGTTCTATTCTTAGAAAACATCGCTGCCCCAAAAAATGACTCACTCTCCGCCAAAAAATTGATTTGTTCCTAATTTCAATTGGAGAATATTGTATGTTTAAAAACTCGAATTTTGATTGTGAACACGCCTATGTTCGAAAAAGTTTTGCCCAAACTGCTGAAAATAAGTTGCTGATTTTTATCCAAAAAGCAGATTCCCCGAAAAAAGTTGAGGTCTAGATTTTGTAGAGAATCACATTCTGAAGAGACCCAGTTGATCAGATTTCAAAAAAGCTGAAGGTTTCCCGTAAAAGCGCCGAAAAAGAGATTCTTGAAAATATAAAATTTTCCAATCTTCAAGAGGAGTAAAAAGTGAGCGGACCCAGATCGATGAAAACTGAAAAAGTTGACCACTCATTTCTGAAATGCGATGCCCTAGAAGATTGGACCATGAAAAAGCATACCTCTATGCTTGCCAATCCTGAATCCATGAAGAAAACTGAAAAAGCACTCCATTTGAGCCTCCAAATTTCAATGAGAAGAAAAAGATATCTCTCTTCCTCTAGATGCCAACCTGCAAGATATGAAGAATAAATGCCAAAAGCCTTCTTAAATGAAGTTCGAGGACGAAAAAGCGCTTTATTCTCCAAGCTTTAAAACTTTGAAGCCAATCCGGAATCAAGAACGTTGAATGTAGACATTGTTTTGAATGATGAATGATAAAACTTGAAAAAAATTTAAGGCATTGAACCTTGGGTGCCCCTGGCCAGTTGGGGCGCCTAAGCATCCCAGTCTTAGCCATTTTCCTGAAATTTTCCAATTTTTCTTGATAAAATGCATCCCTTTGATCTTCGATTCCGAACATCTGATGAATCATGTGAATTGACCAACGGGCTCGTTGTGAAGCTTGATCAAATCTAAGAAAAATGTTCTGGAGGCCGCATCTTCTAAAAACACCTTCTGAGCTCTCAAACTCTTGGGTGCCCCTGGCTAGCTAGGGCGCCCAACTCCTCCAAAGTTAGCATTTTTCTGAGAGTTTCAACTTTTAAATTTGACCTTTTATGTTCCTCATGTCTTCATCTTCATTCGATCTGCAATATCTAGCATTTGATGAATCTAATGGTCTGGCTAAGATATCCACTAGAAAGCTCGAGGAATTCTAAAAAAGATGACTGATTTTGCAAACCCTAAAAACTGGTTTTGACCTCCCAAAACCCCAGGCGCCCTTGGCTAGCTGGGGCGCCCATGGATCCCAGAGTATGAATATTTTGAAGGTTTTTCATGATTTTTATTTTGCTCCTTTGATGCAACATCTCTGTTCAATCCATGTTTCAGGCCATTTGATTGATCCAGTGACCCGGCTGATGGATTCACTGCGGAGCCAGAAGAATTCTAAGATAGATGTCTTGGAGGTCACAAACCCTCACTCAACTTTTGACTGCCTTAAATCTTGGGCGCCCTTGGCTAACTGGGGCACCTTTATTTGCCATAGTTAGATTTTTTATTTGAGTTTTTCAACTTTTTGCTATCTCTTCATTCTCTGCTCCATGCTCGTCATTGCTACATTCACCTTCAACCGTACATCGAATGTCGAAGACTGAAAATATGCTAAGGCATGAACAGTTAGGCGCCTTGATTGGACAGGGGTGCCTAGCATATCTAGTGTTAGACAAATTTTCACCATTTTCAAGATTTTCCAACTCCCCTCCTTAGTTCTCCATTTCTTGAGCATCTTTCGCCTTTGATCAATTTGTGCAGCGTTTGAGACCTTGATTCTGACACCTGGCAATTGACCATCATCCATTGATGACCTCGGAGCTCCTATTTACGCTTTTGAAAAGCAAAATAGACCCACCAAAGAAAAACTGATCTTTTGACAATTCTAGCTAGACCCAACCTGATTGGGAAATATTTTAAGCCAATCAAAATTAGTTTGAGCCCTAGAAATAGAAATTCTATTTTTAGCAACTTTCTATTTTTAGAAAATTGTCAATATCCATTTGAGAAGAAACCTAGAAAAAAATTAGAAAAAAAAGTCTATTTTTAGAAAATTTCCTAAAAAGTAGGGCCAAAAAATTGAGATCTAGGTTTTGAAGACAATGTCGCTCTGAAGAGACCCAAATCATTAGATTTTGAAAATTTTGAGTTTTTGACCAACATGCGTGACATGCAAATTTCCATTTTCTGACCTTTTTGACAATTTTTTACAAGACTTTGACCATTTTTACAAAATGCCTTAATGAAGCAAAAATTTTAATTTTGGGTACAACAAGGTCGCAGCAAAAGGAATATGTTGCATGTGACAATATTCCCTACATGGTTGAAAAAAATTGCAATTGCTAGTAAACAACCTGTATGGAAACTGCTTGGTGTGCCAAAAAACTATTGTAAACATTGGTAATCTTCTATTCACCAAAAACTATAAAAATTGATGGGAACCCATGTAGAAGGTCGGGAAATTATCAATACTTGTGAAAATCATCATCACAGTTGTCATAAACCTATCTAAAAGCGTGGAAACCACTAAGGAAAGTAAGAAACCAACCATCTAAGTGCTAGAAATTGATTTGCAAATACCGAAAGCAATTTTTTGGCAGTTTGAGAAGCGTCAGTAAAGCACATGGCCGCCAAGAGTTTGGAAGTCACAGTCGAGAGGTTGAACATTGCCTGGAGTTTGAAGAGATGTCAAACAAAGAAAACCCTTTCGTTGGAACTATTGAAGTTGTCAACTGTTTAGCACCTAAACACCTATTGGAAAGTGTGGAGGTCACAAACAATTTCAAAAAACACTCAGTAAATTAAAAAAATCACCACAATAGAAATAGTGACTACCAATAAAACAAATGGTCATGCCACCAATGAAAAACATTACCAGGAAAACCAAAACAAGGAGCCCAAATTTTCAAAAACTCATTGGAAATTACCTGAACGAGTTGCTATTAAAAAGCTTAATTGAATTGCAGACTCAGGGAGATGAAAAGGCCCTACGACACCATACAATGTACGGATTCATATAGATCTGTACAATTTTACAAATTTCAGTGCCTCAAAATTTGTGCCCACAAAAAATAGCAAAAAAAATCCTTGCTTTAATTTCGACATTTGGACAATCGATCTTAAGGTTTTTGGGCCTTTTGGATGCAACAATGAGGTTTGTTTGGCTCCAGGATGCACCACTTTTTCGCTCAAAGCCAAAACTCTCAAAAAAAGGACAAATTACAAATATGGAGATTTGATACCATGTTGGAATTGATTCCTCAACCCTGCAGCTCCTAAGAATCACCTACAATCAAACACTTGTCACAAAAAGCGAAAAAAAGCAAAGAGGCCAAGAGCTATTGGTCCAAAAAATATGAATCATTATGAATGTGAATTGAATAATTAATGATACAATAAGAATCCTTAGAAAATGAAAAAGGAAAAAGAGAAAAGTAACCCTAGATGAAACCATAGTTGAGAATAAAAATAGATCATGACATGTGTCCTCATCATATGACTTGAGACAAAAAAAGCACATGACCTAAGTAAGCTTGAGTAGCTTGTGCGAAAAGGGACCTAAGTAATAAATAATTAATTAGGTAAATACCCTTTTACTCTAACAATTTTTGTTCATATTTGTACCATCACACACATTCAAGATATTAGAAACTCAAGTTGAAGACAAGAAATCCATTTGATTACCTACCTAATAGAGACAAGTAATCCCAAATGCTGCTAAAGGACAAGTGGTTGACTCTTTAGATCCATTCAATAATGTTCAATTTACTTCCATAACACATTAAGTCCATAGCTAGTATCATGTCCCTTGAATTGCAACCATAATTAAGATGGGTGGTATTGACATATTTCTTTCAATTAGAAACTCCAATTGAAGACAAGAGATCTATCTGATTACCTCCCTAATAGATACAAGTGATCATAGATGGTTGCCAAAGAACAAGTGATTGACTCTTTAGACTCCTTTAAGGTGTTAATTCAGGTGACTCTAGAGAAACAAAGGCCAAGATAACAAGCCAATTCGCACAAAACTTCTCGCAAGCCTAGGCACATCATAGCTACAACAAGAAGGCTACTCAACAACCTAGCTTCTTTCAAAGTTCAAGTAAATTTTGATATTCCTACATTTGAAGTAAAGGTTACTGTGGATGAAATACTAATCGGATTTCCAAACTAGAAAAATATTTCTTTGAGAACTCTTTCTCAAATTTAGAGAAAAACATGTTTACCCTTCTCAAATTTGAGCCCTAGGTTCAACAATGGAGTTATCCTAAGGCATTGTAGAGCATATCTGGGTGAACTTGTGAGGACCTAAGGCAAACTAGACCAAAAATGGACACCAAAATGACATTTTTTTTGCTTATTTGACCTCCTACATTGACTAGTCCACTTTAAAAAGTAACACTAAACCCCAAAATTGACCTAAAAACACTTTGAAACACAAAAACAAACACATTTTATTTCTTTTTAGAAACAAAACACACAAACCAAACACAATTGTTTAACTTTCATTCTTGCTTGTCATTGCAAAAATGGAGCTAAGATTGATCGCTAAAAGGTTCCAAAGAGGTTGGATTGCTACTCCTACATGTGTTCAAGAGTCCATTCATTGCCAAGGATATCAGAGGAAGATTCTTGGATTGGAGGTAAGTTTTTTTGTATTTTTTTCTTCTACAAGCAAATTCTCTTGTATTGTTTTTCATTCTTCTACGTAAATGAGTTGGGATATATTATTTTTGTTTTCATTTGTTTGGAATGTATTGTTTTCCAAACTCGTTGCCATAGGGATTACATGCAACCAATTCTAGCTTCGTAGACCAGCCCCACTTTAAAGCAAGCTCAAATTCACAATTGTGGAAGATGTTACATGATACAATAGGTTCTAAGTAATGGGGGATACATTTGGGTTTGCAATAATTGTGGTGTCAAATATGCAAACTCATACAATCAAGTCAAAGCCCATTTTTGTGGTATTGAATTCATGAGCATATTGAAGGATGCACCTATACCAACATCTAGAAAGTTGGAATATATTAAAGAGTTGGAGCAAGTAGAAGCAATTGCCCTTGAAGAAAACCTTGTTTCCCCATAGCTTCATGTTCTTAAAGATGTGGTAGAAAGCCACCCATTTTTGGCCATGCATAAAGAAAAACCCACTACAAATAAGAGAATGGCAAGCTATTGGAATAAGCATTTTAAAATGAATCCCAACGAATTGTTGAATGCATTGCAAGAAGCGTTTTCTAGCTCTCAAAGTTGTAAGACCCCAATTCCCTAAAGACAAATTATTTCTCAAGCCCCAAGGAAGCCAACTTAAGGTGGAAAGCTTGTGGCTTACAATCGGGCAGAGACAACAATCAACCAAGTAATAAAGATGGGCAACTCCTACTTAAGGCTTTTCTAGGCCAAGGGGGGAGGGAAGGGGGGATAGAGGTTCCCTAAGGTCTTCAAAATATGACAATTAAGGAGAAATGAAGGAATAAACTCAAAAACCTAAAAACCATACCCAATGCACCATGAACTCCAAAATATGTCACTAAGTTTCAAGTTAGCATTTGGCTGCACTAGACCTCTACAACCTCTAAATGAATAGATGAGAACTTTCTTGAATATGCACCCAAAGATAATACATATACATCTACAAGAAAGACAACATACTTGTATGATCCACAAAGGATTTGTCAGTTTTAGAACAACATAGAATATTGTTATGAATTGCATTACTAGATCATACAAGCATTGTGGGACCTCTCTACCCCTAAGTTAATGAGAACCAGAGATAGTATATGTTTGGTCTTTCACCTCTTAGACTAGTACCTACTCCAATGCAATTCATAACAATATCCTATGTTGTTCTAAAATTGAGGAATCATTTGTGGATCATACAAGCATTGTGGGACCTAACTCTACCCATAAGTTAATGAGAACCAAAGATAGTATATGTTTGGTCTTTCACCTCTTAAACTAGTAGCTACTCCACTATGCAACAAATCACAACATGCCATGAAGAAGAAATCACAACTACAAACCATAAATGGAACCAAACTTCTATAACCGAAGATAAATGATTTCTACAACTAAATATGCTTAATAATCCATCTCAAAGCTACAACAACCCATATGAAACAAGATAAGGCCATTACGAAAGGTTTGCAATGCACTAAAATGTTGTCACACATTCATCTAAATCCTATTAGAATCATACCAGCAAGTGTGGTAAGGGGCACCCACAACTAGGTTTCAAGGAACCCCCTGAGTTGCTATAATCTTCCACGGAGACATTCGCTTACAAACACAACTTCAATTGACTACCCTTCCTATGATTTGTGAAACATGTTAATTTTTTTCTTTACAAACTTGAATTGCATGGATTGATGTCCTAGACTCCTAAAACAATCTGAAACACATGTATTTAAAAAGTTAGCTCAAAGACCAACCCACTGAGCATATTATATTTTTGTATATATAGTATTTCATTTACATTACATTCAATTCCTTGTACAGGGTCACAGGGGTCTGTTGCAGTCAATGCATGACATCCATCAATACAACCATCTACACAAGAAATCCCCCTCAAAACTGTTGATATGTATTTTGGGGTAGGTAAAACATTCTTTCCACACTTAGACAAGTCACCAAGTATTATATTGAGGCTTACAAGTGTGGGTTTTCATTAATCACATTCAATTCGCCCATGCCCATTTTGTCAACAGCACATGGTCTTGCATCTGAATTTGCACCTTTGAGGCATCCAACAGTACCTAGGCTTGATTTGGACATTTGCAAGTCTCTATCACATTCATTTGAGGGCTTTAATGGTGCCAAGACATGCAAGGCGGAAGAGAGAAAGATTGTTCAAACAACAAAACTCCAAGGCAGATTTGCAATTAGTTTTTGCAAATTGCACAAAAGGTTGGGAGTTCACAATATAAATTAGTGGGGATCGAAACTTGGCATGCAATTTGCAACTTACAAGTAAGGGTCAAAAGCCTATGGGGCATATGTATGGCAGAACAGTGAAAAAACAAAGCTATGAAGCAAGGTTGCAATTTTGCAATAGGGGGTGAAAAGTCCGCAAGACAAGTTGATGGAAAGCAGAACTAAAGATGCGATTTGCATGAATTGCAAATTTGCATGAAACTCCAAAGTTCCATGGAGAACAAAGGAGGCAAGAAGCAGAATGACAGAGCAAGTAACTAAGGATGCAAGAGTTGTGAATTTGCACACATGGTCCAAAGTTCCACAGGCAAGGAAAGAGGTGAGAAGTGGAACTCAACATGCAACTTGCAAAAGTTGCAAACATGTAGGGATACTTTTAAGTTCCATGAGGAACATAGGAAGCCAAAATGGAACTCGAAATGCAACTTGCAAAAGTTGCAAATGTGCAAGGAAACTCTGAAGTTCTGTAGAGAAAAAAGGAGGTAGGAAGTGGAACTCATAATGCAACTTACAATATATGCAAACATGTGAGGAAACTTCGAAGTTCCACAAGGAACAAATGAGGTGAGAAGAAAAACTCAAATGCAACTTGCAAAAGTTACAAACATGCAAGGGAACTCCAAAGTTTTGCAGGGAACAAAGGATGCAGGAAGCAGGACTCGAGATGCAGCTTGCAAAAGTTGTAAACTTGCATGGAAACTCTGCACCTTTGCCAAAACATACAAACTCAGCAAAACCCCCCCAAAACTTGGAGTTTTCCAGAAATGGGCACAACACAAAGACTCAGATGAGTGTAAAGCACAACATTGAACTTGATTTTGACCAAGGTGGCTCATTTATGATTTCTCATATCAGTAACCTGTGACCAGCCAAAAACAAGGACCTGAGGCAATACTTGCAAGCATGCAACACAAAATTAGGATCGGTGCCAACATAGGCTCTGGTTGGAGAAGTGTGCCTCTTGCAGGCACAACAAGAATCCAAATAAATCTCCAAAGGCAAACCAAAACAAGCAAGGAGAAGTAGGGAGAGGGCACAAAACAAAAACACACACACACACATGTACAAGTGACACCTAGACAATTCAAGGAATATACACAAAACAAAAACAAGGCTTACAACCCATAAACAAGAGGGCATAGGAGATGAAGGAACTTTTCTATAGCTACATATGGCAGGAGACAAAGCATGCAGGTCAAACCCTGCAAATGAACTCTATGGCCCCGGGCCATAGATAAACTAGAGAACACTACCTTCTTCTATAAAAAACAATCCTTGTGAAGGGACCATCCTTCCTTGACCTGAAAATGCACTTGCTTCCCAGCTGCAACATGATCTGCACTACATCTTTAAGCATGATTGCCCCCCCAATGACAAAGCCATGAGAAGAAAACCACATAGAGATGCAACCTCCCAATGTGCTATAAAGAATCTTGCATGGCAGGCATACATCATGGGAGGCTGTACCAGCAAACTCAAATTCCTTGTTGAAGCTTAAATTGATCCAATATCAGCAAGGAACAGCAAGCATATTTTCACATAATGGAAAAATGGAAAAGTTTATATTCTATGCACTCCAAGTTATTCTGCATGTTTGCAATAGTGAGTGCTTCAAGATCAAACTTGAAGGCTTCAAACTCACATACCTCAAAAGTGCATGCATGGCTACAAGGGGTGTCATAACATGAATATTCATACATAAAGGGCTGCCTTATGCTGGTCTTTGTGGTCATTTGAACAGAGCAACACTTAATTCTCCATATCCACCTTTAGGTTCCAACTGAAAGCTTCATAACAGGGTATAATGCCGATGTCCTTAGGGGTAAAGTTCATGCCTTCCCCAAAACAAACAGCTTCATTTTCAGCATGGCACATGTCATGCTCCGAAAAAATTGGGAAGCCACTTCCTCATTCTTATAAAAACTAAAATGTTCATGCTCACTCAAATCATGTGAATGATATAAATCATTGCAATACATATCAGGTTGTGGTGCATCATGCTCAGCACAAACTGAAACAACTCCATCTACGACATCATAAAACCCATCAGTAGTTATCAAGTCAAATTGATTAATGTCTGCAACATGTTCAGTTTCAAAAGTTGATCCATTTTGTTTTCTCATAAAGGCCTCTACACCAGCACACCTTAAGGGATCGTGAGGCATGCAACAAACATCACAACATGGTATAGAGTCATCACACAATAGAGTTTGACCTCCACCACCACTAGCATTTTTGAGCAACAGTTCAGCAACTTCAACATTCTTGGATAAGAAATCAACAAACCTATACAATTGAAGATTCTCATCAATGTTGATCACCAAGCTGTAAGCATGCTGAAGACTTACAGGGCATTTATCTCTTAAAAGAAAACTCATCTCATAATTGAAAGCCCCAAGGTATATGACTAAACAAAGGTGTTCATTGGATCTCAAATGCTCTGGTATATCCCTCAAAGCCATAGAAAATCTTAAAATAAATGTGCAAATAGATTCATTTGGATCCCTATGTATGCTTGACAACCTACTGATTAGTAACATTAACATTTACCTTACTACCAAAGAATTCTATGAAAGCTGATTGGAATTCATCCCATGTAGAAATAGAGAGGTCAAGCAGATTAGCATACCATTCTCTAGCATCACCTAGCTGAGACTGAACAAACAGCTTCATCATTACATCCTCGTCCTCCACTTCATAGTCATCTGTCAAGTTGATGAAGGCCTGAAGGTGCATGTCACCAAATTTGACAATTGTTTTCTGATTTGGCTGGGAATAAGGTTGGGGAAATTTGGAATACCATTGAAATTCAAAAGGCCATGCAAGGCACTCTTACATACTACAGACCCAACATCTTACATAGAAAACTTTATTGCAACAGAGGATATTAAAACTGTAACAACAAAGTTGTCACCCACTAAGCAGGAAAATGTTGAACACGAGTACAGGATTCAGTCACCAACAGAGTACACACTAAGCAGTTGCTCATTGAACGACTGAACTGACCTCCCCAACAACAGCATACCTTGAGTCCCAAGGATGCCAACTTAAGGTGGATAGTGTAATGTTCCCTTCTCAAGCATAATCTGATTATGGACAATTAGTCTATTTTCAGCATTTTTTTGTAGGCTAATTGGTAAGGGAGAACTCCAAAGTTCTTGGAGAGCACAAATTCAATTTATCAGAGTTGTTATTCATGGCAATGAGTTCAGTTGGTGGTGTCGAGCCTCTTGATGCTTTCAGAGTCGATTTTTTTGAAGTCACCCAATTGCATTTGGTCATCATCCTAAGTCTTCAATATCATGTTGGAATGATCAGAATTCTATTTCTATGTCATTTTGGTACTTTCCGCAACTTGGGTAAACTATATTAATTATTCACTAAGTTGTCTAATATTGAAAGATTAAAAATACAAATTACTGTAATAATTCAACTAAAACATGTTATAAGTTTGCCTCAAAGTTGGACACCTAGTCTTGGGAGGCCTTTTTGCATCTTTCAAAAAGGTCATTTCGGAGAATAATGGCATTATTATTTTAAAATTATGGTTATTTCCCTCTGGAAAAGTTATAAAAGGAAGATGATAGCTCATTTGCAAGGTTAGCCATGAAATGCATTTTCTTTTGTTGTTGGAGAGAACCTGAGTTCTTCCAAAATCTTTTGAAGACAAAAACCCTCTTGGAATTACTAGTTTCGGGGACCAAAAACCGCCTAGCTAGTTAGTGTGATTTCATCCAAGAATCACTAGAGAGCTGCAAATTGAAGCTTCAGTTTTTGGGTTGGATGATTTTTATGTGTTTTGAAGGTGCAAGATATTGATATTATTTGTTAAGAGTGTTTTTTGAAGATTTTGTGGTATTTTGAAGGGTGATTGGAGGAGGTTTTGCTGCTGCTAGGGCCGTACTAATCCTAGTACAGGTTGTACCATCCCTTGTCGGTTGCTTTGTGGCGGGGAGGGGGGGGCGCATGTGAACTCCTGGACTGAAGCACTGCACTTTTAGGGGTACATTATTGCTGATCGGTGGCACCTTGCTGCCTGGAGAATAGTTGCAAATGTTTTGGGTTGAACTTTTGACATTGGCATGTTCCTTAGGGAGCCGTATAACCTTCTGTGTTGTTTTTAGTGTGACAACAGACCTGCACATGTTGTTTCCAATTATCAGACTGATATATTTTTCCTCTAGTGCACCTTGGTGAAGATTGGGTGTCCCTTGAGGTGCCTTTCAGCTTATGAATGCTTGGTGGTGTGTTGAGAACGAGTTTGGTGAGTTTTCTGGGTGTTTTACCTTGTTGTTCAGACCTGTTGCAGCATTTTTGGGAGAGTAATCAAACCTGCAACAGCATTCTTCATCATCCAAACAAGGTATCTCCTTGTTATCTCATGGTTAAGGTGTTTTGTTCATGATACTTGGATCTATTTGGGGGTGTTTCAGCAGTTTTGTTATTATCAGCAGTTATTCCTCTTATATGGTGTTTATAATGCATATGAACTAACTTTGTAATACTTCAGAAGGTTATACCGCCAAAGAGTATCTTTTTCTATGCATTCGTATTGTAAACACTGGAGGGTAGTACCACCGGGGAGTTTAGCATTTGCTTATTGATGTATGAACTCACCCCACTAAATAAATGGAAGGGGTCTGGATTTGCTTACCCCACTGAACAAATGGTTTAATTGTAATTTGCTTACCCACTGCATAAGTGGTTGCTTTGTAATCAAACTCCACTGAATAAGCATGGAGTGTTCTTTCTTTTCAGTTGCATAAGCATTCCATTGGATAAGTGAGATTGGTTGGTTTGCCACCTTGTGCATTTCCTTTTCAATTGCAAGCATTCCAATTAATTGTATAGTCCTGAACACTGTATGCTTTCACCTTGCCCACCTTGGGAACTCAGTGATCAAAAAGTGTAAGGAATATTGATTTGAAAATCATTTCAGTTGGAGTGATTTTTAAAAAAAATAGGGACGCTTATTACAGATAGCTTGCAACTTATGATTGGACAAGTACAACAATAGGCCAACTAGCAAGGATAGGTAAATCCTCCTGTTTTAGGCTCTGCTAGGCCAAAGGGATTGTTCTTAAAGTCTTCAAGATATGACAATTAAAGATAAGTGAAGGAATAAACTCAAATCCCTAATGACCATACCTAATGCACTATGAACTATATTTCATGTCAGTGCTTGCTGCAACTAGACCTCTACGATCTCTAAATGAGAAAATAAGAACTTTCTTTCATATGCACCCAAAGATAACCACAATACCATTCCCAACTAAGTCAATCCACTAAGCTTTACATACACATGTGCAAGAAAGACAACATACTTGTATGATCCAAAAACAGTGCTCCCTTGGGATATGTCCCTTGCCCTTTTTTGTCCCCATCCCCTATAGGGAGTGTTTCGGGATGCTTAGGAAACACCTTCCCCCCCGTCCCCTTTAAAAAAAATGAGAAAACATTTCAGAAATGTCCCTTATTGGTCAAGGGACGTTAGGGGATGGTTAGCCATCCCCAAGATGGCTAGGGGATGTCCAAGCATCCCGCAACTGTCCCCTACCACCCAACACTATCCCAAACGCATTTATAAAAAAAAGGGATGGGAAAGCCCACAAGGACCTCCCCAGCCCTTTCAACAATATTTAAACCTAATTGAACCCTCAAAAAATCAAAAAGAAAAGAACCATCTTATTTTAACATTATCAAAATTGTGTAGAAGAGCATAAAAAAAGAATAGCAATGAAAAGAGGAAAGAACAGCAATGGAAAGAAGGCACTAGGGCATCAAATCCACTACATTTGAGGTAAGTTCTTCATCTAACATTTGTTTGTTCAATTTCTTTTACATTTTTTAAGTTTTTTCAAATTTTTAAACACATCAGGCAGAAATTTTGATTTTATTTTTTCTTCTATTTGAACTTGCAACTTTGTTTTAAATTCTTAACAAAAACAAACAATGAGCAGCAATGGGAGTAGTAAGAGTGAAGAGGTTGAAATTCAATTGCAACAAAGAAGTAGAGCTAGAAGTCATAGAAGTACAACTACCATTGAGGGTTCTTCTGGGAGTGGGAATGTAGCAGGGCCAGCAAGTACAACATACCCATTTAAATGTCATTTTGAACTCCTCAAAATCTATGCAAATGCCCCATTTGACCCCAAGAAACCTCTCTTACAATTTGCATCACAAATAGACAAAGATAAGAAAAAAAAAAATCAAGGGGGAGTTCAGTATTCCTATGCCATTTGTGCAAAATAAACTATAGGGACAGCTATACTAGAGTTTATTGTCATATTTTGTGCATAGGTGGTCAAAGGGTAAAGGTTGTGAAACTATAACTCCAACTAAGAAGGCCAAGGCAACTAGATTGCATATGGAGGGGGAGGCAAGAAAGAAGGGAATTATATTGGAGAGTATGCAGCCTAGTGTGTCATTGCCTACAGGATATGTGGATGTTGGAATTCAAGGGGGAGAGGGTTCTACTTGTATACACTCAAATTTGGTCTGGACGATTAATTAAATACTAGTTATTTAATTAATAAATCTTTAATTCTTCTACTTATAAATAAATTGAAAAATTTATTTATATAGTTCATTTTCTTTAATTCTTCCTATTTTAAATCATTTTCTTCATGTCTTAATTAAATGAACAAATTTAATTAGTTTGTTTTATTTAATTAACCTCCACTCATTAAATTTGAATTTAAGCACATTTCTACTAACTTCTTCCCACCTTCCACCTCATCATGTGTCTCAAGAAATTAAATATTTCTAATATTTAATTTGGCATTTATCCTCAACAAATTTTAACCAATTTGGGACACTTGGCCTTCATCTTCATTTTGATTCCTCTTCACACTTGGCAGTTTGTTCTTTTAAATGGAACACACTCCCCTTTTCTCTCTAACCTCTTCATCTTCAACCGTCCATTCTCCAAATTGAATCCAAACCGTTGATTTCTGCCACCTAGGCTCATGCCTTGGAAAATCTATAAGTAGACCCTCATTTACAGCAAAAATAGATAGAGAGCTGAGCATAATTACACTCTGCAGAATTTTCTTTAGCATTATCATCTTAGCATTGTCATTCTAGTATTAGCATTGTAGCATTTTAGCATTAAGTAGTTTAGTCATGGCACATCCATTAGCAGCATCTTAATTACAATAGTTTCATCATATCCTTTCCATTATCAGCATCATAGCAGCATCATTATCTTTGCATATCATCTTCAGCTAATTAGCAATCATGTAGTGTAAGAAACATCTCTTGCATTTCCAGCATCTCTTATTCTTCAGGTTGTCATTTGGAAAGTCATGTGCACAAACAATCTGAGAGCAAAAATAACTTAAAGAATCCTTGGAGATAGAGGACAATGAGACGCCATTGGGGAATCGTTTGTTTCAACTTGATTATTGTTTGAATTCCTTGATATAATGTTTCATTGGTGTGTTGTATAGGTTTTGATTTGCTTATTCATGATACATTTTACATACACACACTACTTGTTAGTGTTTTGTAGCGGCGGGAGATATTTTCTCTTAAAGATAATTAATTCAAGGCAGGTTGGCCTTTGCATTATAAACAAATATTGTATTTTTCTAGGTCGGCCCTAGAAGGGAGGTCACCTAGCTTGCTATATAAGGGAGATAGAGTCTCCACATTTTAGCATCAATTCATTCCATTCCAATTTGAATTTCTTCAACAGCAGGTTCACCATCAAGAGCAGCATATTTGCTTCAAGGAGAAGTGGTATTATTTTGTGTATTCAAGGAAATCGCACTATCTTCAAGTGCAGATTCATTGTATTAGATTCGGCCTGTCTAGGGCCTCATTTTGAGTGCTATTTCTGCACTCATTTATTCTGATTTATAAGAGAATATCTTGCTGGGTTTTTCTCCCTCGAGTAGGAGGGTTTTCCCAAGGTAAATTCAGTGTTCATTGTTCTCTGTGTTGTATTTTCTGCTTATTTGCATTTCTAATCCTAAAATTAACATGGTATCAGAGCAAGTTTAGAAAATTTGATCAGATTAGTCTAAGCATAATTCCGGGTTTGGATGTTCATTCCGAGAGCTTCGACAGAAGACAAAACGGGTTGTGGACAGCAATGTGTCGAGCTCTGTGTTGCCGCCCAGAAAGAGCGTCAAGGATTTGAATGGCAGCCATGACTAGAGATGAAGTCAAGTCCTATCGCCCTAGATGTGAGATTACAAATGGAAGTGAAGTTCCTATGCCTATTACTACTTTTAAAGATGTTGATCTTCTTAGCCAAGGAATGATTTCTATAAAGAATCGCAGCTTCTAAGTGAGGATGGCTATATCAGAAGAGGATCCAATTTGGAGACATTTGTTGTTCGACTTATTGAAGCTGGGAAATGACAAACTTGTCAGTGGTAAAATAAGACAAAAGAATCACTTCCTTTGGTCCTAACGAGAGCTGCTAAAATAAGACAAAGGGCATCTCTACGTATGAAGACAAAAGAATTAGAAATGTGATTTGTTTAGGGAGTCAAATACAGACAATCAAGAAAAGCCAAAATAATATATGGGCGTTGCTTTAAGGAGAATATCAAGCTTTTGAGAAGCCCCTAAAAGGACAAACAGGAAGTAAACGATTTGTTAAGTGTATCGAATTAATTCCTAGGCGCAGCCATCTGGGAATTATAATAATCATTGGAGGTATTGTGGAGTTCGTTCTGGCCTGAAAGTTAATCGCACAACATAGAGCACTAGCGACAAGGAGAGGACGAAAGATGAGGATGCTCCCCGTCAACAGTTCGTGACGCAAAAACACAAAGAACAGATACAAACAAAACGGGGCTGGAGATTGCATCGCATATCTTTCTAAAGTCGGTCCTTTTAGAATTAGACATAGCAACTATTTATTGGTTCGATAGTTGGAGCTTGGGCGCACCAAAAAATAGACAAGAGTTGATTTCTCAAATAGGACCAAACGGAGTTGGAGATAGGAGCTGTCACTGAAGACAAAACTCATATTGGAAGAAATATTATATGAATTGGGATTGAGTGGCATCCTCTAGATAAGACAAAGTCCACATCATTGGGGAAGATTGCAAGCCAGAAGATTGACAGATGAAAACAAATGCCATAAGTTGAAGATAAGTTCTATTATATATCATTCCTTTAATTGTTCTATCTAATGATATTTGCTAGATGACTACATGTTTCATTTGTATTGGGGTAGTTTGATTTTATGAACTATTGCTAATCTCTTTAAAATGCAGGATGGATCGAGGAGAAAAAGGATGATGGATTAATTATCAGAGATTGCATAAGGAATTCAAAGGGAGGAAGAGTTTGAGGCATCCGGTGAGGAAGTCATGTCGGCTAGAGAAATGAACAAACATGGAGACATAGCTTGCAGCCATGGGACATAGTTGGTGGCACATAACTCTCATGATTCTTCACTGGAGACATCTCTCGAGGGCACAAGGTTGGGTCAGCCTTGGATGGAGAATTTGCATCAGCAAAGAAGATTGAGAAGGATGAAGACACTAAACAATGGTACAACAGAAATCCTATCCTCCTGATTTGGAACAGCAGTCTATGGTTCTTGCATGGTCAACTATTGGCAACCCTAGAAAGAATTGTGGAAATCAGTGAGGTTCCTATCAAAGATCATTGGAGAAGACATGCTAATGGCTATTGGATTGAGAGTCATGAAAGCAAAACAATTTTCAGTTCTTTGCGAGTTGGGTAAAACAATGACATGTCCGGGAAGAGGACCAAGGTTCTGAGATCCGTCAAGGTTCTGAGATCTGTCAATGGAGGGAAGTTCACTTCCAGAGGATTTTTTGCAATCTCTGTATTGAGGCAGGGATCAAGAGGGAGTTCTGTGTTCAGCAAAATGGAGTCCTATGTCTCGAGGAACTAGAGTGACTTACTGAGAAGAAGTGAGGTGTCAGCTAAGTGGGTTGCAGTGTTGCAAGGCCAAGTGTTAAGTCCTTGGAAGACCTCTTCAGTTGCAGAGAACGGAATTGCACAAGGCAATCAACTTTGTTTTGACATTAGTAGCTCCACAAACCCATTCAGAATAGGGTGATCTAGGATGAGGTCAAGTCTTGGATTCTCACAAGTCAATAGTGCCAGAGGTGTGCATTGGAAACTGTTCCTCTAAGGCAAGCATTGTAGGCAATCTTGGACGAGGAGGTCAGGAGGTTGATGCAGGTACTTGGAGCTCCAAAGGAAGTCACAGCATCATTAAGATTTGTTGTAACGTATATTTCTCTAAGATGGAGAAATATGATGTGAAAGCCCTTGTAGTGTATATTTCTCTAAGACGGAGAAATATGAGGTGAAAGCCCTTGTAGTGTATATTTCTCTGAGACTAAGAAATATGAGGTGAAACCCCTTGTAGTGTATATTTCTCTGAGACAGAGAAATATGAGGTGAAAGCCCTTGTAGTGTATATTTCTCTGAAACTGGGAAATATGAGGTGAAAACCCTTGTAGTGTATATTTCTTTGAGACAAAGAAATATGAGGTGAAAGCCCTTGTAGTGTATATTTCTCTGAGACTGAGAAATATGAGGTGCAAGCCCTTGTATAGATCACATCTCTGAGACTGGGCTATGTCTTCCACAATTGGGTGTAGCCATTATGGACGTCATGTTGAGAGAATCCATGACCAGATATTTGAAAATACTTCCCTAGCTAAGAGAGAGTGTTAGTGTTTTGTAGCATCGAGCAGGAGATATTTTCTCTTAAAGATAATTAATTCAAGGCAGGTTGGCCTTTGCATTATAAACAAATATTGTATTTTTCTAGGTCGGCCCTAGAAGGGAGGTCGCCTAGCTTGCTATATAAGGGAGATAGAGTCTCCACATTTTAGCATCAATTCATTCCATTCCAATTCGAATTTCTTCAGCAGCAAGTTCACCATCAAGAGCAGCATATTTGCTTCAAGGAGAAGTGGTATTATTTTGTGTATTCAAGGAAATCGCACTATCTTCAAGTGCAAATTCATTGTATGAGATTCGGCCTTTCTAGGGCCTAATTTTGAGTGCTATTTCTGCACTTATTTATTCTGATTTATAAGAGAATATCTTGCTGGGTTTTTCTCCCTTGAGTAGGAGGGTTTTCCCAGGGTAAATTCGGTGTTCATTGTTCTCTGTGTTGTATTTTCTACTTATTTGCATTTCTGATCCTAAAATTAACACTACTTCTACCAAGGGAAAAAAGAGAACTACTAGCATTGCAAATATGTTTAACATACAATCATGAGATGTGGCTAATTCTTCTATTGCTAAGTTTTTTTATGTTCATGCCATACCATTTCATCTAGCACATTCACCCTATTTTACACAAACATTCAAAGATGTGATAGTTGTTAGTCCCTCATTTCTTCCACCTAGAGAACATAAGCTACGCACCACCGTCCTTGATAGAGAATATTCTAAGGTGAGTGTGTTGATGGAAGAGATGAGACAAACTTGGATAAGGGATAGATGCTCCATCATCATGAATGGGTGTATCAATATCAAACATCAACCACTCATCAATATTATTGTCACAAGTTCAATTGGCTCTTATTTTCTTATAGCTATTGACAATTCAAGGAAGTGGAAGGATGCAAACTTCCAATTTCAAATTTTGAAAGATGTCATAGAAAAGGTTGGAGCCTCTAATATTGTACAAGTAGTGATTGATTCAGCCCACGTGTGTAAGTTAGTTGGCTTGATGGTGGAGGGTGCTTATAAGCACATTTTTTGGACCCCATGTTATGTTCATACATTGAAGGACATTGGAAAGATAGATTGAGTGAAGGCAATGGTGTTAGAGGCCAGAGATGTGCACATGTTCATTTGTTCAAGACTTTTTTGAGGAAGGAATTCCTCAAGCCTATGGATGCTAGATATTCTAGCTACTTCATTTTGTTAAAGAGGATGCTTGAGGTCCAAGAAGCTTTATAACTAACGGTGGTCAATTTAGAATGGATTGATGATCAGAGGCAAGCACAACTAAAGGAAAAATTGTGAAACAAAAAATCCTTGATAATGATTGGTGTTCCACAATGAGGTAAGAAAATTGCTAGTTTTATTATTAAATTTTTTAGAAGTTAATTTATTAATGTTTCTAATTTGTATATTATTTCCATCTTTGTAGTAGCATTCACTCTATTATTTGAGTCTTAAATTCTTAATTTGTAAAGATTTTATTCTTGTAACTTGTTTGTACTTGAAGATATGTTTGCTCCTTCATTGAGCCTGTTGTGCAAGTAATAAAATATGTTGATACAAACTCTCCTAGCCTTGGAGAGATTTATGAGACCTTTGATAGCATGCTTGGTCAAATGAAGCAAAAATTTATAGCATGGATCCTACTTTGGGATTTTATTAGGAGCATCTTAGGCCCATTGTTGACGCCACGGTGGAACACTATGAACACCCTGCTTTATATGGCAGCCTACACACTAAATCCCAAATAGCATGTAGCTAAGCCTCAAAGAGTGCTTCCATCTCATGATGAAGAGGTGAAAGAAGGGCTTATGAAGGCCCTTCGAAAAATGTATACTGAAAAGGAGTCTTCTTTACTTTGCATATAATAGCTTGTATTTGTCGATCTTTGTGGTCCAACCTTCAACAAACCAAAGGCGAAGATGGATAAAGCTACATTATTTCAAATCAACCTTATCGGATGGTGGATGTGGCATGACTAGGATGCATCAGAGTTGAGGATACTTGCCACTACTACAAAGAGGAATTGGTCCACATATAGCTTCATACAATCAATTAAGAAGAACAACCTTACCTCTAAAAGATCATAAAAGTTGGTAGTCATACATAGTGCCTTATGGCTACAAGATTGACAAACCCCTCAATATCGCCAAACTCCAACCTGATGTCAAGATGTTGATCCAAAACATGCAATACAAATTGATGAGGAGGAGAGGCGGGAGGGATTGGTTAGGGTTCCATTGCTTGAAGTAGTCCCTTATAGTGGCAATGGTCCCTTATAGTGGCAATGGCTCGGACTTGACCTCTAATTTTGATAAAGACCTACCAAATGCATCTGCTGATTAGGGACAGCTATATATTTTCTATAATTTTGTCATTTTGTAGTTGAAACTTGCAACCTTTGGGCATTTTGTTGTAATTCTTATATAATATGTACGCACATTGACAGTGAAAGCATTTATATTTCATTAATTTGTTTGTCAATTCTTGTGTGAAATCTCAATTCAAGTCTAATGATGAATGCTTTATCAATATTATCATATGAATATTTGAAATTTCTTTATATTTTTTAATTGTCGTCCCTTGCCAACCCCTAAAATATGGCCCAAAAAAATCTCGTACTAGGAACACATCCCACCATCCCCTACCGTCCCCATCCCAAAAACTTCAGGCAGCATAGTCCACAAAGAATTTATCAATTGTAGAACAGCATAGGATACAATATGAATTGCATTACTAGATAATGCAAGCAATAATATGATGGGGATACGTTTGATCGTTCACCTCCTAAACTATGTTAGAATTGTGAAAAAACACAAGCCACAAGATCAAACAACAAACAAAGACACCTTCCACGCAAGAGATTTGCAAACAAAGAATTGCTATATTCTTCAAGAATAAAAAGCTACAAAAATACAAGAGTTCAAGAGGAGAAAATCTCAAGAGCAGAAGTATTACAAGGCATGATAATACAATGAGGGTTGATATAGGAACAACCCTAAATGAGAAAGGGATTAGATCATGACAAGTGTCAACATCTAATGCAATGAGACAGAATGATCTAATAATAGCTCTCTAGTTAACATAGTAAATCACTCCTAAGTTTAGCTTAAGTGCATGAGAATAAATTAGACTAATAATTAATTAATTATTAGCTAATGCATGATTACTCTAACAAACTGGTTGGTGCCTACTCCAATAGGTAACAAAGTCACAACTTGCAAGGAAGAAGAGAGCACACCTACAAACCATAAATGGAACTGGACTTGCATACATACAAATCCAAGATAAAAGCTTTGTGCAACTATTTAAGCTTAATAATCCATCTCAAAGTTGCAACAAGCCATATGAAACAAGAGAAGACCATTACAAAAGATTTTCAAATCATTAGAACACTATCACACATTCTTCTAACTCCTAGAACAATCGTACCAACAAGTGTGGCAAGAGAGAACCCATAACTAGGTTCAAAGATCCCCCTGAGTCACTACAATCTACCATGGAGACATTCAGTTACAAACACAATTTCAATTGACAACCCTTCCTATGAATTACAAAACATATTATTTTTCTTACAAACCCAACTTGCATGGATACATGCCCTAAAACAACCTAAGACATGCAGTCAAAAAGTTGGTTCAACGACTAGCTTGCTGAGCATATTTCATTTACATTACATTCACTTCCTTGGGTGGAGTTGTAGGGGTCTCTTGCAGTAAATGCATGACATCCATTAATACAACCATCTACACAAGAACTCTCCTTTGGATCTATTGATAGGCACCCTAGGGCAAATAAAACGTTATTTCCATGCTCAAACAACAAGCCACCAAGTACTAATTTGTAGACCTGTAGGTGTGGGTGTCATTAATCACATTCAATTCACCCATGCCCATTTCATCAACAACACATGGTCTTGCATCTAAATCCACACCTTTGAGGAATCCAACAATACCTAGGCTTGATTTAGACATTTGTGAGTCTCCATTACATTCATTTGAGAGCATTAATGGCATGCCAAGACATGTAGGGGGGTAAATGAGAAAGACTATTCAAACGGTGAAATTCTAAGGTGAACTTACAATTAAGGTTTGTAAATTGTACGAAAGGTAGGGAAGTTTGCAAAGTACATTGGCAAGGATCAAAACTTGGCACCTAATTTGCAAGTTGTAGGGAAGGACCAAAATTCCTCAAATCATATGTTTACTAGAATGGCAAAAAAGTAGAGCCAAGAAGCAAGGATACAATTTTGCAAGAGGGGGTGAAAAGTTTATTGAGACGAGTTGTCAGAAAGTAGAACTTGGGATATAATTTGCAAGATTTGCAAAGTTGCATGAAAACTCCAAATTTTTGCAAGGAACAAAGGAGGTGGGAAGCAAAATGACAAAGCAAGGAATCAAGTATGCAAGAGTTGCAAACTTGCATGTGGGATTTGAAGTTTCCCAAGCAAGGAGGCAAGAAGCAAAACTTGACATGCAACTTGTGAAAGTTGTAAACATGCAAGGAAACTCCGAAGTTTTATAGCAAACAAAGGAGGCAAGAAACTAAACTTGGAATGCAACTTGCAAAGTTTGAAAATATGCAAGGAAACTCTAAAGTTCCACAAGGAACAAAGGAGGTAGGAAGCAAAACTCAAGATGCAACTTGCAAAAGTTGCAAACATGGAAGGAAACTTCAAAATTTTACAAGGAACAAAGGAGATAGGAAGCAGAACTTGGGATGCTACTTGCAAGAGTTGTAAACATGTAGGGAAACTCTAAAGTTCCACATAGAACAAAGAAGGTAGGAAGTAGAACTCAAGATGCAACTTGTAAAAGTTGCAAATAAGTAGGGAAACTATGAAGTTCCACAAGTAACAAAAGAGGTGGGAAGCAAAACTCGAGATGCAACTTGCATAAGTTGGAAACATGCAAGGAAACTTTAAAGTTTTGTAGAGAATAAAGGAGATGGGAAGCAAAACTTGGGATGCTACTTGCAAAAGCTATACACTTGCAAGTTGCATGTAAACTCCACACCATTGCCAAAACATACAAATTGAGCAAAAGCCCCGAAAACTTGGATTTTCAACAAATGAGCACAACAAAAGGATGTTAGAGTTTCCAATAAACTCCATAAAACCAAGATCACCTGCAAAACCTGGATTAGCCTTCTACAAGGAGAAAAATCAAACATGCAAGAGCAATTTGCATAAATATGTGCAAATAATATTATTGGGAATAATGAATTACATGAGGATAACTGCTTTTATAAAGCAATATGCAAAACCCTAAAGGTAAAACCTAATTAAGACCTAAGTAAACTTAATAAAGTGTAATTAAATATTTAATTACAACAACACCCCTACCCGCCCATCCCCCTTAAGTGCAACTTAGGGAGAATAAGAAACATGCAAATAATGCAAGGATGGGTCCATGAAAGCATGAATGGGTCCCGACTACAAGGCCATGTTAGGTGCCCATGTACATATGCAATGCAGAAGAAATAGAGAATGCAACCAAGTGATGAAAGATGGAGGACTCCATAAGACCCCCCAAGTACACCATCCATCACATAGATACATAAGAAAAGCCCCCCATAAGAGGGAATGATATGATGAAAGCATCTAGAAGCTATGTGTATCTTGATGTCGATGCCGAACTATGGCTAAAACTGATCCATAGGAGCAAGTACCATGAAGATTTTGGAACATTAACCATAAAATGAATAGCCCTCAAACTGAGATGTGACCCAATGAGAATTTGATACAATTCAGGATCATTAACCATAGGCTCTCAATCTGAGACATGAACTGATGTGAACCAAAATGTATCAAGTTATGAGCAAGATGTGGCCAAAATAAACTACAAAATCCAGATACAACTCATGCGAGTTGTCATCAATATGAGAATGGGATCAAAGTGCATGCCATGCGACTACACTCTAATCAAACTATTATGCAAGAAGCCCCCCTAATGGAACTTTATTGAAGTTCATTTATAACAATACCCCAAGATTGTAAAAAGAGAACATGCAAAACATTCAGAAATCAAAGAGAAAATGAAAACATAAAGCATGCAAAAAGGAAAGGTTCATGCAAGGATTAATGTTCACATTTGCCTCCATGAAAAAAAAAATTAACCTCAAATCTGCGTAGAGGACAAAATCAGCTTTCTGACGATATAAACTTTTCGAAAAACGGACATCATAAGCTCCAATTATGAATTTTCGAAAAAAAGGGTAAATTTTGTCGACTGACAATGCAGACACAACCCTTCTTATTTGATTTCTAAAAAATTTACTCGTTGCATGCAAAAACTAATGGATACCTAGATAATATTTTGGTGCTACCAACAAAACCCAAAAAGCGTTTTTAAATCCAAAAGGTAGAACATGCGATTTGGTTAAAAAAAAAACTTCACCTAAAGGGAAAATAGCCGCAATTTTGACAGCCGTTTTTGCAAGGTCTGCTCATTATCTGCAAAATCTAGTAGACACCCAAATGGTATTTCGTGATTTTAAACAAAACCCAAAAATTATTTTTCTCATAAATACATGAAAGAAAAAAGCTATTGGCCATTGTTATCCAAAAATACACCAAAAAATTGCTCAAGGTTGATCCCTTGAGGATCCCCAAAAAAAACTTTTCGATTGAATTTCTCTTGGATTCAAGAAGGGGCTTGCAAATCAGAGCTCTAATACCATGTTAGAGTTTCCAATAAACTCCATAAAACCAAGATCACTTGCAAAACCTGGATTAGCCTTCTACGAGGAGAAAAATCAAACATGCAAGAGCAATTTGCACAAAAATGTGCAAATAATATTATTGGGAATATTGAATTACATGAAATAACTTGCTTTTATAAAGCAATATGCAAAACCCTAAAGGTAAAACCTAATTAGGACCTAAGAAAACTTAATAAAGTGTAATTAAATATTTAATTACACCAACAAAGGATTCAAATCAATGTAAAGCACAACATTAAACTTGAGTTTGACCAAAGTGGCCCATTTATGAGCTCTCGGATTGGTAATTTATGATGGGCCAAAAACAAGGACCTAGGGCACCACTTGCAAGAATGAAATGCAAAATTGGGATGGGTGCCTACAATGTGTATGTAAACGGTTTGGCTTTCAATGTTGTTCAGTCACCATATTGGTAAGAAATAGAAAAGAAAATTAATGAGACTCCAAAAAGGTACAAAGGCCTAGGTTTTAAGAAGGTGCATAGTAGCATATTGACAAAAGAGGTGAAACTTGTAGAAGATTCAATGCAGCCTATCAAGGATTCATGGAATGAGGCAAAGGTGTCCATTTCTGATGGATGGAAGGATGCCAAAAATTAACTCTTGATTACTATGATTGTAGTATCCCCTAAAAGGAACAATGTTTTGAAAGTTGTAAATTGTGAAGGCAAGTGAAGAATGCACAATTTATTGCTAACATCCTCATACAAACCATTAAAAAGGTGGAGCCTAATAACATTTCCCAAGTCATAATGAATGCAAAGAAAAGGAAGAGTGATTGATTTGTTGGTTGAGGCACACTATTCAAACATCTTTTGGGCACCTTGTGTTGTCCACTCACTCAACCTTATGCAAAAAAAATTGGTGACAAAATTGATTGAATCAAATAGGTGTATAATGAAGTTGAAGTAATTCAAATATTCATCACCAACCACCACATGCTACAAACCATATTGAAATCATTCTTGAATTTGGAGCTACTGAAGGTGTGTTTTCAATACAATTTTATGTTTCACTTGAGTAATTTATTTTTTAAGTTTAAGTATGTTTTTTCTTTGGTTTTAATTTTTTTATTTTCAAATAGGTTATTGAGACCCAATTTGCCTCCAACACAATTGTCTTGAGACAACTTGTGAAGGTGCAAGGCGTACTTTCTAGCATGGTCGCCAACCAATTTTGGTCTATATAGAGATAATTCAACACTGAGATGGTAACAAATATTAAGAAAATGATCCTAGATGACACATGGTGGGATCATGGGGAATATCTATGTAGTTTTACTAAACCCATCATGAGTATGATCTGTTATACTAACATGGATAAGCCACGCTTGGGAGAGGTATATGATGGCAATGACTCAATGATTGAGAAGATGAAGAACATCATAAATGAAAAAGAGCAAGATCCTAAAGAAACTTTCTTCAAACAAGTGCACAAAATTCTTGTTGATCTGTTATACTAACATGGATAAGCCACACTTGAGAGACGTATATGATGGCAGTGATTCAATGATTGAGAAGATGAAGAACATCATAAATGAGAAAGAGCAAGATCCTAAAGAAACTTTCTTCAAACAAGTGCACAAAATTCTTGTTGGGCAAATAAAATGAACGCCCCAATACATTTTCTTACCTTTTGCATTAACTCCAAAGTACTATAGCATTGAGAACATTTCTTTGTTGAAAAGGGTTGCATCATCTAGAGATATCAGCAAAGAGTAGAAGCTAACATTTGCTAGAATCTTCCCTAATCCTAATCTAGGGAATGTAGTTGCAAATCAGTTTGTTGATTTTTTACAGTCCAATGGTCAAAGTATTTCCACTCTTTGCGACAAGTATAAGAAGAATGCTCACTGTTGGCACCTTCATGGCCAAACATTCCAACACCTATAGCCTCTTGCAATCAAATTTTTATTGCAAGTTTTCTTTTTTTAGTTTGAAACTCTCTAAATTTGAATTTATTTTCACTTTTGAAATATTTATTTCCAAATTTGAAGTTTCATTCATAATTTTATAGCTCTAACCCTCTAACTTTGCCTCAATAGGTTGTTATTCATCTTCATCTAAGTGGAATTGGAGTACAATTCCTCCATCCAATCAATAAAAAGCACCTGATTTGCATCAAAAAAAGGCAAAGCAGTTGGTTTACATGCATTCCAATTTGTGCCTTCTTACACAAACAAAATAACTACAAGGAAAGGGCAATGAAATTGTGGAGTGTACAGTCAAAGCAAGATGACTTGGATGTTTCATTTTCGACAAGCCATATAGCTAACATACTTTTAATGCAAACACCAATGGCACTCCGTGTAGTTCTTCTAATCTAAGTAAATTATCTAATGATAATGATGATGATGCTATTTATAAAGATCAATATGACTCGGATTGCTGATTTTATTATTTTCAATATTGTACAATGAATATCAATCATGACATTCAAGTTTGATAAATTCACATCAAAGTAATATTTTTAATTTTTATGGTGATTTTGTTTATTATATGTATGTCATGTGGTATTCTAAACCTAATTCCTGTTTTTAGTGCAAATATGTATATATTGAAGATATTCATATGTTTTTTGTACAAATATACCCCAGACAACCCAAACCTCAAAAGAGTTTGTAGTACAAGCATAACCAAACCAGTAACTTAGCCCTTAACAAGCCCTGGTAAATCCATTTCAATGGATTACATGTCTGATCTTCCCACAACCAAGCATGGCCATGATCGTTTTTTTGAGTGATTGGCAAGTTTGCAGTTCTAATTCCAGCCAGAAAAGAACCTCTATAAAGGAAATGTGTGGGTCCATTTTGGCTAACCACAAACCATCACGTCAAGCATGATAGAAAGTTTCTTGGCATTTTGTGGTCTATACAATGATCAATTATGGATACAAATTTGTCCAAGTCCACTGCATTTTATACTTGAATAAATAGACAAGGGTGACTTATTACATGATTGTGCATCTCCTTCCAATGTACCATTAAAAATTTAAAAGTATCCATGCACATTGATTAGAGTCTTCCATATGTTCAACACAGCTACAACCAAGCCATTCATGGCTCCACAGAACAGAGTAAATTTCAAGTACATCTCAGTTTCAACCATTGGCTCTGATCAATATGACAGTACCTCTTGTGTTGAAAGAAGCATCAACCCATGCACAAATGGAAATGGATAAGACAACCCAGTTTGTTGAATGCATTCTACACATTTCACAGCAGTTTCAAGAAATTCTGCATGGTACAAGTAAAAAGAAAGCAAAGTCACAACCAACATCATGTCCCCCTCATTAGTTCAGGGGGGTGACAAAGTATTTTTGCATCTTCAAAAGCAGAAGCTCAAGGGTCCAAATCAAAATCTCAGGCCTCTACAATATGGACCACACACCATCAAACAATTGGCAAATTGTATTTGAACTCATCTTCCCACCCTACTCTGGGTTGTACCCGTTGTTAAATGTAAAACTATTTTACAATACTTTCCACTGCTCCTGGACAAATTAGATGTTGAATAGTTGTAGAGCAAAGAGTCGAATCCTAATTATGTGACATCAACGATTACAGATCAAACCACTGATACAGTGGTTAAAGAAATGAAGCGCCAGCTGATTCCACTCTTTCAGGTGGCTAAAGCAAGGCAACTGCTCCATCAAGGGAAATAATTCACTGGGAACCAAATTCAACAAAAAAATTCCCACTTGATGAAACACTATACCCAATGGGGCCCCTTGCTTCTCAAGAGAGAGAAAATAATCCAAGAGCTGTTTGGATCATCTAGGTGGCTTCTAAAAATTAAAAATTTCAGTATTCTCTATGTTCCCTTATTTTGCATTTTTTGGGACCTATTGGAGTATGTTTTCTCATCCACCAAACACACAGAATAAAATGTCCAAAGACACTCTATCCTCTCTTGAAAAACCACCGCGTATGCTAAGATTGCGAGAAGATCATATGGCGATTTCAAGGTTTCTTTTGTCAGGTCTTGACGTGTGGATAAGCTCAATGGGCGTTGTGATTTGCTGGTAATACACAAGGGGACTTACGTTAAAGAAATTTTCACAAGTTCGGGACTTAGGCGGGTTTATCATTAAAGGCTTCTCCAATTAGGACTTCAATTTGGATCTCGAAAAAAAAAGGGCAAAAAGGATAAAGGTTTAGGGGATCTATTCTACGCCTAGGAATTTAAGAGACAGTAAAGATCCCGTGAAAGGAATAACCGCACTTTGTTTTGCCTCCCTTGGACAACTTACGCAAAGTGGGTGCAATCTTCAAGGGGTGTGATAATGATTTTCAAGCCTCGAATGAGACTGAAGTTAAGCTTCCACAATTATAAGCTCAGGCTAACTTTACGCATCGAATGCAAATCATCCATTCGAAGAAAGTATGAGCAATATTTCACCATTGAATCTATACGATCAATCTCTCATTCACTTAACCAATACTCAAAGCAAATTCTATTTAACTTAATTCTAACTTTAACCTATGGTAGAAGAAGATATGCAACCTTGCTTACTACTTGACAATAAAAGTTATTCAAAGCAAATCATGCATAAGAGCTTTTATTATCGAAAATAGTCTCAATGCAACAATTCCATATACTGTCTCCACACTTTACAAATGAGGGGCGAGCTCAATTTATAGGCTCCCCAATTACAATTCAATGGCCAAGATTGATTTCAAATCAACGGCCAAGATTACAAAATAAAACCCTAATTAGGGTTTGTCACAACCAACTCCTTCTCGACCAATGAGAAAATTACATTCGAGGACACTTGTCCTTTTTGCTAAATATAAATCAACAATAAAATAGAAAGTTGTTGCATGTTGATTCAGAACAATTTGATTGGTTGGAAGATGACGAGGCACCACCTCAGCGTGTTGGATGCCTTCGTTGTTTGCTTCGTTTTCCTTCCACGTGCTTGCCTTAGAATATTTTCCTTGCCGATGACTCCATCCTTTGCGCTTGTTCCTTCCTAGCTTAGATCTTGGAGCTCCTTTTGAGACTTTGATTTCTTCTTCTTGCCTGTACTAGAATCTTTGAGGTCTGGAAGTCTCCCCTTGGAGCAGGTGTCTGGACTTGAAGTTGGTTGCTTTGAAATTCCTCCTGCTTGAACTGGGTTGATGTTATTCCTTGGGATTTCCTCTCTGAATTCTCCAATTTGTGTCGAGAAATTGTCTAAGTATGGAGATGTGTTTGGAACACTCTTCTTGTCACCATCTGATTCTAATTGGAAGCTTGTTTTTAATTCTTTAGGAGATGAAATCCCTCAAGAAGTTGCCCTGATTGCTTCAACAGGTCTGGGATTTTAGATGAAATCCTTCCAAGATGTCTGGATATTCTTTTAAGTGTCTTGAATTTGGAGAAGAATGCCCCTGTGCTTTCGCCATGATGGAGGAAATTGGAATTTTCTCTATGAAGTATTTCCCATACTTAGCCAAATTTTGGCTATTCAAGTTCATTTTGTAACACCTTCACATGGACTATTCAACATTTAGCCAAGATTTTGGATGAACTTTGCCTGTGGATTTTTCTTCAATTTTGAATTTGGCTTGTGCTATGTAGGACAAATTCCATCCTTGGACAAGGATTTTATTCACTTCCTCTTTATTTTCCTCTTTATTCCTCTTGTTTTCTTTCCAATACTTAGCCAATTTTCTTAATGTCCCTCCTCAAGGTACCAACACTTAGTCATTTTTTTTTTAGTTTTTTCTCAGTGGGCTGACTTCACTTGAGCTTGGACACTGCTTCTATCTTGACCTAAGTCAGACTTTCTCTCATGTTTGCCATTGTACTTGGCGGATCTTATGGATGTCCGGACATGCCTTCTCCAAGCAAAGTCGGACTTTGCACTTGTCTTGGACATCCATCCTTGGGCAGACTTTGCTTCATGCTGGACATCTTCACCTTGGGCAGACTTGAAGCTTGCCTTTCCATCCATTATTTTGTCCAAGGCATTTTATATTTTTAAGTATTGGAAATAAATTATTAAAATGTCAAAATATTTAATTTATTTCCAACCTGTTCATTTTTGGACCCATGGCTATTTTATTTTTTCTCTTTTTCCCTTTGGCTAAATGTTTATTTTCCAAGTTTATTTCAATTTTCGTCTAGCCAAGTTGAAATTTTAGCCATCTCGTCAGTAAATGTTATGACAGATCCTCATTTTCTTCTGCCATGGCGGACTTCAAATTGTGTCGGGCACATTTTCTCATGCCAAAATCACTTTTTTCTTGTTTGGACGAATTTCTCTAGGCAAAGTCTGTGTTTGGATATCTCCCTTAGGCAAAATTCCATGATACTTAGACAAATTTTTATCCCCTCTAGCCAAGGGCGGACTTTCTTGCCTCTTTTCCATGTGCATTTTCCTCTGTATACTTGGCCAACTTCATCAATTTTTCTCTAGGCATCCAGACTTAAGCGAATTTTTAATCTTTCTTCTCTTCTCATGCTAGGCGGACTTTATTCTCCCTTTGCCATGTCCCAGGCGGACTTTCCAAGGTCTTTTCCATCTTTCCTCAAGGTATGGCGGACTTTCTACTAGGCTTTCCTTTCACACTTAGCCAAAATTCGCACTTCTCCTTTTGAAAATGTTAAAATACTTAGCCAAAATTTCAATTTTCCTTCCCTTTTGGCCTCTATACTTGGGCAATTTTCGGATTTTCCCCTTTAAGGCACCAAACCCTTAGCAAAAATTTATTTTTTTCCCTCTTCTATGCCATGGCGGACTTCCCAAGTGTTATGCCAAAGTGGGGCGGACTTCAAAGAAGGTTTTCCAACCCCTTCTTAAGTCATGGCGGACTTTGAAGGGTCTCTGCCAAGTCCAAGGCGGACTTTCCAAGGTCTTAGCCATCTTCCTTAAGGCTGGGGCGGAGTTTGGATGATCCCTGCCAAGTCTAGGCGGACTTCAGAGACATTTTGCCATCCTTCCCTTATTGCTGAGCAGACTTTCTTAAGTCCTTGCCATTCTTTCCTTAGGCATGGCGGACTTTGGACAAGGTTTGCCATTTTTTTTTCTTACGTCCCACATTTTAAGGGCCAACTTCCTCAAGGCTGAACATGCTGCTTAATGGCGAATTTTCCAGACTTAGACAGAATTTTACCATGAATTTTATGCTCTTTTGGTCAATTTTTCTGTGATTTTCGCTTGCTTTTCCATGCTTTTCACTCGATTTTTCGATTTTTTCTTTGATTTTTCAATGATTTTTCGATTTTTTTGGTTGATTTTTGGATCTAAAGATGGAAAGTTGACTCGTTGACCAGGGTTGACTTTTAAAAATAGAAAAAGCAAAATCCCTAAAAAATAGGGAACCCCGTTTGGTCCAAAAATGCCAAAAAATGAAAAAAACGAAAAAGCAAAAAAGCAGATTCCCTAAAAAATAGGAAGTGTCAAAATTGGCCGAAAGCACAGGCGATCCTCGTCTCCTGGGCCTTCTGAGCACTTTTGTGACATTTAGCACTGATTCAAGCATGGATTATTGACTTGGCTCAGATGACTCTCAGAAGACTGACTTGAAACTCTCAAAATGATGACCTCATTGTAAAAAGACAAGTGATAAGCAATTGCGACGCCAAGGCAAAAAAGCAAAAACAGGGGGTCTCCATTTGCAATGGGGCGATGTGTGAAAAGGTCACAACAGGACACTTCAGAGTATAATTTGGCCATGGCAGTTTGTCTAATAACCTCAAAGGATCTGAAGCTATCTTTGCAAGCATCAAAACTAGTTCATGATCTAAGCTTTCAAACACATCTGAAATCCAAATTGTGAGCTATAGTCAAGGATTCATACCCCATTAAGTCAGCACCAAAATACCCTAACTCGAATAGTCAATTTTTTATTCCAAGCTATATGTCCTTATTTGGCAGTTTGCTCCTGCTTCCAAGGACACATGTCACCCATGCAAGGGATGACTCTTCAGTTCTCAAGAGGAACCCTTTATCCACAATTTCTGGTAACTTTTCATGTTTGGCATTCTAAAGCTATAGAATAAGTATATTCAAATAAAGAACTCCAAGTTCAAGACATACATCTCTCCCACAGAGATTGCAATTTCAGTTGTTGTTAATCTTCATTTCTGTGCTGTTCAAAGTTCCATCTATGAATAATAAAGTCTATAACTAGTGTGTTGTCCCATAATTTAAAACTGTAATTCAGATTAAAGCACAATTCTTGATGATGATCAGTCCTTGGTATCCTCCAAAAAACTGTTCCTACTTATCAGCTTATGATAGCGTTTTATGTAGATAAATCAGCATCATTTTGTCATTCTTTTTTCTCAGGATCTTGGTTAATTTGTTTTGGTAGAAGTACTTTGCTTCTAGGCTGCTCAGTTGATTAGCAGATACTCTGTGATAATAGAACCACTATCTACTCTGTTGATTAGTAGATACTCTGTGTAGATAAGTCTGTCATTTTTCATGCTTTTTCTCAGGATCTTGGTTAATTTGTTTTGGCAGAATCACTTTGCTTCTAGGCCGCTCAGTTGATTAGTAGATATGTTAGTTGCATAATTACTCTGTGGTAATAGAAATTCATTATCTTTGGTCTGACACCCGGCTACTGTTCTTTTCATGCCCATTGTTATTTATAGCAGGTGGGTTAACTCACATCCACTCCTCAATACTCTCAAAAGTAACTACAGCAACAGAAGAAACAAAAAGGAAAAGAGATACATTTTATTGCCTTAAAATTAATTTTCAAACTCAAGATTCAGTTAAGACCCCATAGAAACATGTACTCTAATATCCAGTAGATAACTTCCTATAATCATCATTACTCCATCTTGAAATCTAAATCAGCCATGTCCCATCTCCAAAGAGAAAAAACTAACAAATTCAGACCTTTAAATATACATTTTAAGTCTGATGATTTCATTAAACTCCATATATATTATAAAAAATCATTATTTAACCACTAAATTTCAAGAGAATGTGCATCATTTGGTCTTTGCCAAAGGGATTCAGAAGATTCTTTATGTCCTTGACGATTCCTTCACAGTAGTCTGGGTTTATAGAAGAATGTTATCATTTGTTCTTTTGTTAATTTTTTATTTTCTTTTGGGAATTAAACTTCTTTGGCTTTCTATTCATTTTAGCATTCCACATCTTCACCATGGCAAATCTAGTTCTGCCATTCTTTGAATGGTATATGCAAAATTCTTACAAACCTATAAATCTATCCATGCAAAATATTAGCTGCCTGTGCCATACAAGCACAGATATTAGTTTTTACAATGTGCTTGCCATAGTGATTGAAAATAAACTCTTTAATAAGTTTACACTTAAGCAGTTCCAGTATTCTAATAAACTCACACAACTTTAGTTGTTATTGAAATGGGAACATGAACAAGCAACTACTGACCACCTACATATTAAAGGTAACATCATCAAACACCTTCAGTTAAAAAATTAAAAGAGTAAGATAACAAAAAGAAAACCATAAGGCAAGAGGATAAAATACCCAAATAAGAATTCTGAATACCAGATGTTTTTTAATAGTCTTCAATGGAAACTACCCCTAAAAAGAAAGGAAGAAAGAATGACAGTGTTTAGCATCTCCACCATTTGTAAATTGTGACATTTTCAGCAGAAGAAATAAGGAGAAAAAGACACATTGTATTGATTCCCAGAGATTTATATTCTGGATATTCACAGCACATTTCAAGCCAGTGGTTATTTGATTTTTATAGCACCCTCTAGCAATTTATTCCCCGAGTGAAAAGAATGGCAGTGTCTTCACATCTCTGTTATTTGTAAATTGCAGACATATTCAGTGGAAGAAATAATAAGGAGAAAAAGACACATCCAATTGATTACCAGAGATTCGTACTCAGGGTATTGGAGAACGCTTCAAGACAGTGTGTTTGATTTTTATAGCACCCTCTAGCAATTTGATCCCCAAGTGAAAAGAATGTCTATTTTAAAGAATGAATTTAGCATAATAATCCTCCCAATCAGTGGTACACTGTTTTTTGTTTGATGAAATACATTTTGCAATGCACAAAGTTTTTCTTTGCATTTTATGATCTATTGAAAGTCTTGGACCCCGGTTAACATTTTATAATCTACTGAAGGTATCAGTTAACATTTTATTTTATCCTACAAGTTTCTGGCAGCAAGTAGATGAAGGTATCAGTTAACATTTTATTTTATCCTACAAGTTTCTGGCAGCATTCTCCTTCCTAAAATCATTTGGAGTTAGGATTATTAATTTCTTCTGTCACCTGCGTTGTCACAATTATGGTATTCCTTTGAACAACAATAAGATCATGATGGTGTACAATAAATAATCCTATTTATGTCAATATGGAAGTTAATATGTCAGAATAATTCTGTGGAATGCATTTACTTAAACTTATAATAATAACAATTCCTATGTCAAAGAACAACAGGAACCAAAATCGGTAAATTAAAGAATACAAATGGCAAAATAGATATGACCTTGAGTTCAAAAGATTAGGAAAGCTTTCAAAAAGTTAAAACCTTAAGTTGTTTAAATTGAGCTAAATAAATAATAAAAGTTGGCATACTTCTACAATAAATATTTCCTATGGGAAAGTGTTCTCATTAAGAGCAGGAATTCTCCAAACGTTTACCAGTACCAACTGTCTGATAACCACAGAAATATTGTCTGGAATGGATTAGTCAATTCTCTTCAAATCACAGTGAATTCTTTCATATAAAAATAGATTGTAATAAGAAAAATTTACATCTACAGATTATTGGCAATGATCTAAACCTGATTCTGTATGTTTTGTAAATTGTAAATATTTGTTTGAAACCACACAACTAATTTGATTTGTTGGCGTTTAAATTCGCACCTCTGGAATGCGTATTTGAAATGGACAGCTATGCACAGATAAACTGCTCTTCAAATTAGGAGGGGAAGCTCCCTCTTGCTGATGGTATTCAAGAAAGTAAACTAAAACTAAGTTGCCTATCTTTTTGATCAGCTAGAGCACAAGGTTTATAAAACACAAACGCCGCAGCTGAGATTTTCTGATTTAAGAACTTCAACTACAACTAACTTAAACTAAAGACGTTCCTAACCTCTCAAGTAATAGCAGAGCAAGAGAAGTTAGAAATTAACAAGGTAGATTTTCTAACAAAAATACTTCAATAAACTCTATTCCAACAAACATCTACACACTTCAATGTAAGCTGAAATCTAGATCACAAAAGTAGAACACAAATAACGGAAATCTGATATTTTCGACCAAGGCAAAGGAGGCTCATAATTTTATTACTCAAATCTCTGGAACAAAGCTCACTTCTAACATGCCTTGAACAAGAAATTGCAGCTAAGGAGGCTTGAAAACTTATTCTTAACACAATAGAAAACAGCAATCACACTAACTCCTTGTTGGCTAAAGAGGCTCAACAATTTGCTTATCACAACACAATTGAACAATACTTGAGCAACAAATAGAAGGCACAATAGGCTCAGCGTTTTGTTCTCACTAGCACGGTTAAAGAAACTAAATGAGCAAAGGCTCTTATTTATAGAGAAGCAGAGGAGTAGGGAACCCTAAAATCTCCTTGCTTTCACAATCTAGGGCTTGCTCAGCAAGCAAACTTTATTACTAAATCTAGAAAGAAGATAACATCTAAAACCCTAGTTTGCAGAAAAAAAGCGGGAAACGCCAACTATTACATCTTATCTTCTTTCTCTTCTCAAAGAATGGATAAGGATCATTCCAAAAATAGAAAGAAAGCGGGAAAGAAAGCTGCTTTAAAGCTCGATCACATCCGCTAGGAAGTTTGAGATTGTGTCCCGGTTCGGTGCATCTATACCATCAACAGCAAAACACCGCTTTTCAAGAATATCTTCAACATCTACAATAGATCTCAGGAAATCTTCGACCTCATTGGCCGCTTTATCGAACTTTGCTGACATCACTGAAATATGGCCCATCCTTCCGCCAACTGGACTGCAACTGAAGATATACGGACATGCAACTCATTGTCCAGGTCTCGCACTGTATACATCCGAAAAGCCTCGTTCACCCTTTTGTAGTGGTGCAACGACTTTGTGAACTCCAACTGGGGATAGTAGTTATATATGTGTTGTACGCTCAATGACCCCTCGGCATTTCACCCTCTGAATTGACCTTGATAGGCCACCAAGTAGACTAGGTACGACACCATGTGGAATACATGAAACTGGAAGTATTCTATTATCTGCTGATGTAGACAGTCACTGATCAAAGTAGGCCAGTCATAGAACTCAGTTTTCTTCATGATGTGAGGTATGGCGTAAAACATCCAAGGTTGAAACTTGGTGGCATCTTCTGAACTAGTAACCCTATTGAGCAAAGTGATGATGATGGCAATCTCGTCCTTGAACTCCCCTCGCCCAATGTTCTTTGGCAAGGTCTTGTGTTTTTCTTTCATCCACCTCTGTGCAATCTTCTTACTAAATTTATCTTTATGCATATTCCATATCCTTTCGCATTCACCCTTTGAGAGAGTAATGCTTTCAAGCCATGGGGGAATGGAAAAACACTTCTGTTGGCGTTTAAATTCGCACCTCTGGAATGCGGATTTGAAAACGGACAGCTATGCACAGATAAACTGCTCTTCAAATTAGGAGGGGAAGCTCCCTCTTGCTGATGGTGTTTGAAAGAAAGTAAACTAAAACTAAGTTGCCTATCTTTTTGGATCAGCTTAGAGCACAAGGTTTTTAAAACAAACCGCCGCAGCTGAGATTTTCTGATAAGAAGTTCAACTACGACTAACTTAGACTAAAGACGTTCCTAACCTCTCAAGTAATAGCAGAGCAAGAGAAGTTAGAAATTAACAAGGCAGATTTTCTGACAAAAATACTTTAACAATCTCTCTCTCAACAAACACCTACACACTTCACTGTAAGCTGAAATAAAGATCATGAAAGCATAACATAGATAACGGAAATCTGAGATTTTAGACCAAGGCAAAAGAGGCTCATGATTTTATTACTCAAATCTCTAAAACAAAACTCCCTTCTAACATGCCTTGAATAAGAAATTGCAGCTAAGGAGGCTTGCAAACTTATTCTTAACACAATAGAAAACACAATCTCACTAACTCCTTGTTGGCTAAAGAGGCTCAACAATTTGCTTATCACAATACAAATGAACAATACTTGAGCAACAAATAGAAGGCACAATAGGCTCAGCGTTTTGTTCTCATAAGCACGGTTCCAACTAAGTGAACTGAAACTGAATAACAACTTGCTGCAATTCAGGCTCGCAATTTGCTATGACAATAACCGCTAAAGAAACTAAATGAGCAAAGGCTCTTATTTATAGAGAAGCAGAGGAGTAGGGAACCCTAAAATCTCCTTGTTTTCACAATCTAGGGCTTGCTCAGCAAGCAAGCTTTATTACTAAATCTAGAAACAAGATAACAACTAAAACCCTAAAAAGCAGAAAAAGCGGGAAACGCCAACTATTACATCTTATCTTCTTTCTATCCTCAAAGAATGGATAAGGATTATTCCAAGAATAGAAAGAAAGCGGGAAAGAAAGCTTCTAGAAGAAAGCTGCTTTAAAGCTCGATCACATCCGCTAGGAAGTCCGAGATTGTGTCCCGGTTCGGTGCATCTATACCATCAACAGCAAAACACCGCTTTTCAAGAATATCTTCGGCATCTTCAATAGATCTTAGGAAATCTTCAATCTCATTGGCCGCTTATTGAACTTTGTCGATATCACCGAAATATGACCTATCCTTTTCCGCCAACTGGGTTTAACTATGGAACAACGCTCGAACTGACATTTTGCACCTCCTCAGTTTTCCCATAAGAACTATCTCCGTGATCAGACATCGAGAGGGGATCTCCATGACAAATTCGCTGATGAAAAGGAGAGCTTCAACCACCCTTTGCCTGTAGGTGATGAATTCTTCAGATATCCTCTCATAGGTTTTAACTTTGAAAACATGACGTTCTCTCCATGCAAGGATTTGTCTTTTGTGCTCCTTCGAAACTGCTGAACCGTAGGCTGTGTCTAAATCAGCAATGATAATCTCATGCCTAGGTTTTACTTCAGCCCATGTTTGTTCAAATCCTTGGATGCTTTGACGAAGTTTATGAGCATTCTCTCTCAACTGGAACATCCGAGCCAAGATCTCCTTTCCTCTGACAATGAAGCTCTCAATCCATTCCTGAGTGTCTTTCCCACATATGACCAGCTGTCTTAACTGATGGTGATCAGCTGGTGTCTCTAAGACCTGGGGCAGCAACTGGGTTGCTTGTGAAGAACCACGAGCAAGGTTAGAAATGAAAAGCCTAAGCTGCTGATTTTCGGCCTTGAGGGCTGCCTTGTCTTCTCCATCTTTAAGCACTCTTTCATGTAGGTTTTCGGATACAACTTTGAAGAGACTCAAATCTGCATGTCCGGTATTTCTACCAAGATTAGCCTTGACCATTACAAAATCATCCATGTTCACCTCATCTCTATTCTTATCTTCTGGAGGCACAGCAGTCTCTACAACAATCTCGTTATCAGGATTCCTATCAAAGTGAACTTGCTTCTTTGCCTTCTTCTTAGGAGGTTCCTGATAAATATTATCTAGATCATCAACACTCACTTGATATGAAGGCCTTCTCCTAACCCTTCCTAAGGAGTTCTCAAGCCAAGACACCGTAGTATCTCTACTAACTTCCTCAGGAGGTACTGCTGCGATCTCTTCATCATCTTCGATATCAAGATCAATGTGAATTGGTGACGAGCCTGTCAAAGGTACAGGAACATGTGTTGAAGGTGGCTCCTCCGCTTCATTCTGAGGTACGGGCTCGTCAGGAGGAACTTCTGAATCAACTGTAGGCTGCTCGTGTATGACTATGCTTGAGAAATCCAACCTTCTTTTTACATTTTTATTCGATCTACTACCTTTTGATGCCATCTTAGACCGACTTTCACTTTTCCTTTTGATCGTATTGTGAAGAAGAGGGGAATTATCCTTGGCGGCTCTGCTACTGGAATAGAGTTCTTCCTTTTAAGCACTAAGAAAACCTTACTATACTCCACGACTTGTCTTGTTCTGTCTTCAACTGAAAGAGATTCCTTGTTTGCCCAATTAACTTGCGGAAGAGGTTGATCCTTGATTCTTTTCTGAGTGTACATTGGTAGAAGAACATCTTCATCATCATCAGAGAGCCCTTCTATATCTTCATTTAAGCAATCTTTCATCTGATGGAGAGTTAACCTGCTGTAGTTACGCCTTCACACTTCAAACTCATCTGCACAGTTAGCCCAAAAATCTTCAAGTGCGGGTATGTGATTGTAGTTCTCCAACCGGCCAGCATAGACACCATGAGGATCAAATGACCGCCTCTCACTGTAGGATTTGAGACCGAATTTATCTAATTCTTCTCCAATTGTCCTGGCATCTGCAGCAGTCCTGCATGTATAAATACCCAACCCTAATGGAAAGTGAAGAGAGGGTTTCTTTCTATTTCTCAAGACTGTGTGGACACCGTGAGCCTGCCTCAAGAATTCCATGAAGATGACCTCATCCGACGGATACCTTGGCAACATTAGCTGGGCACCTCGAATAACCATAAACCCCAGATAGGTAAAGGTAGGAAACTCGTGATAAAACCAATCCGCCCATTTCGCCATCGCTGCCCTGGCAACTGAGGAGATGCGGACGTGCAATTCGTTGTCTAAGTCACGCACTGTGTACATCAAGAATGCCTCGTTCACCCTTTGTAGTGGTGCAACGATTTTGTGAACTCCAACCGAGGATAATACTATAAGGCGTGTTGTACGCTCAACGATCCCTCGGTGTTCAATCCTCTGAATTGACCTTGATAGGCCACCAGGTAGACTAGATATGACACCATGTGAAATACATGAAACTGGAAATATTCTGTTATTTGTTGATGTAGGCAGTCACTAATCAAAGTAGGCCAGTCATAAAACTCGGTTTTCTTCATAATGTGAGGTATGGCATAAAACATCCAAGGTTGGAACTTGGTGCATCCTCGGAACCAGTGACCCTGTTGAGCAAAGTGATGATGATAGCAACCTCGTCCTTGAACTCTCCTCGCCCGACATTCTTGGGCAATGTCTTATGTTTTTCTTTCATCCATCTCTGGGCGATCTTCTTGCTGTATTTGTCCTTATGCATATTCCACATCTTTTCACACTCATCCCTCGAAAGAGTTACACTTTCAGGCCACGGGGGAATGGAAAAACACTTTTCAACCATATCAGGCTTTAGACTGCAAATCAACCTACCATCTGCTGACTGGATCTCCCTAGTAGCCAGGTTGTAATGCTTAATGCAAGCGATTACGAACTCAAGGCTCTGAACTGATATAGGAATAGATGCTGCTGCGAGGAGTCCAGAATGACCCAGGTTCTTGATTGAAGTGTTGCCTGCTCTCTCCAAGGCGTGTAGGTCGAACACCGGCTTGACATGATGCAAGTCTGTCTCAGCCGTTTTGATGTAATTGTGAAAAAGTGCTGATTCGGACTTGAAAACATTAGGAGTGTACTCCATTTCAGAAAACTTGAAGAATGACTGTAAACTCGCCTTGGTTCAGACAAGTCTTATGCAATTTCTATTTTTAGAATGCTGATTTTGTGCTTCAACGGACGAAATTTTTGAGAAATTTTTCTCGAGATATGGGTTTTGTTCGTGAATGGCGCATACAAGACAACCCGTGATCAACCATGGAAAAAATCTTGAATTTTGACCTAAAAAGCAGCAAACCCTAATTTCTTCAATTTTTCCCAAAAAAAGTTGGCACCTGGGTTTTGTTCAGAACAAGATTAGAAATGGACCCAGTTGATTAGATTTGCAAAACCCTGATGGTTGATCAAAAAAGCAGCCAACCCTAGGTTTTTGAAAAGCCGCTGATATGTGTTTTCTTCAAAAGACTGATTGGAAAGGACCCAGATGGTTGAAATTTGAATGCACCGAGGTTTTCACCGACATGCAAGATAAAAGCACTTGCTGCAACTTGATGAAGTTCTTGAAAAATTCTTCAGAAGATAGAGGCAAAAAGACCCAGATGACTGAAAAATTGAAAGCCTTGGCCTCCTGCTTGAAAAACTTGATCTTCTGGAACAAAAAGAATGAAAGAACAATGGTTTATGCTTGCTGGTCTGAAAAATCTGATGTAAAACCAGCAACTATGGATTCTTCAATCACAAAAATTCTTCAAACTTGCTGCTCCAACTTTCTCCTCTGGATGCTACCTGCAAAAATAATGAAAAATACATTGAAAAGAAGAGTTAAATAGACTTAGGTTTTGATTTAGGTTTTGCTTTTTTTCTGCTTTTATTCCAAAAACCCTAAATCTCATCTTCTCAAGTTTGGACGCCGCCCTCTTCCTTTGCAATTTTGAAATTTTGAAAATCTCAAAAATCTTCTAAGGCATGAAGATTTGGGCGCCTTTCTCCAAGAGGGGCGCTCGGCTTCACCAGACTTAGTCAAAATTTCCACTTTTTCAACTTTTCTTCATTTTAACACGCCACTTCGCCACTGATTTCCCGTTGACAGGTTTACCCGACAGGCGAGCTGAGTGGTTCACTGCGGAGCCTGACTGATTCTGAAGAAGACGTTCTGGAGGCATCTCCTGCTAAAAACTTGACTTCGACCTCCGAATTCACGAGAGGCTTTTCCTTCTAGGGGCGCCCAGTTTCTTCAGTGTTAGCCATTTTCCTGATTTCCAAGTTCTTCATTAACTTCTCTTCCGCAGACGATCTCGTTAAATCTTGAGCTCCCAAGGCCGGATTGAATGACGGTGGCTCATCGAAGCTCAACAACTTAGCAGTGCTCGAGGCATGTTTGTCAAAAGTGAATTTTTATTTCGGCATATGCTTATCTTGATCATGCATTAACATCACTTTGTTTATTTTGACTTTTACTTTTGTTTTAATTCTCTCTCTTTTTCTTTTGTTTGACCTTTCTCTTTGTCAGCTTTGAATCTCGAGCATCAAGGAAGTTCATGATCGTGGAAAGCCGAATAGCTCATCAAGTAAAGCTGCTTTGAATTCCTCAAGACATCCTCATATAGTTTCGATCGCAGAATTCCTCTCTTGCACCTCTTAGTTACTTTCTCTTATTAGGTTCTCCGTGACTTAGAAAAATTTAATTTATTCATCTTCGCTTCTTTAGATTTTTCACTTTATACCTTCTACTTTGACTTGAATTTGCCGGAGACTGGATCATCGGATGCTCTGACCGGGATATCCATCGCGAAGCTGACTGAAAACTGAGCAACTTCCATTGGAGACCGTAACCCTAATTTCTTCATCTGATGCCCTAAAAAGGTGGGCGCCTTTCTTCAACAGGGGCGCCCAAACTTAGCAGACTTAGAAAATTTTCATGACTTTTCACTTTCCTTCCTCGATCCTCGTGCATGTTCATCATTTCACTTTCTGCTGGAAGTTTTGAATGCTAAAATTAACGCCTGGCAGTCGGATGACCTCCATTGATGACCTCGGAACTCCAGATATGCTTCTGAAAAAGCTGAATAGACCCAGTAGAGCAAAACTGATTATTTTAAGATTCTGACTGCATCTCACCGGAGCATGACCATTTTTGAGCTAATCAAAAAACGCACTGCCGGACTAACTTTCTATTTTAGAAATTTCTATTTTAGAAAATTTTGCCAAGATCCGCTTCGAAGAAAAACCTTTAAAAACCCGTGTAAAAACGCTAATTTACTTTGGCAGTGTACTTTAAAAATAGCAAAGCTTCCTAAATTTAGGATGAAAACTCGAGATCCTGGTTTTGTGAAGTTAAGTCGCTTCTTAGCGTAATCTTTGTGATCGCCGTGAAATTGAAAATTTTGTGTTTTAACCCTCCATGCAAGACATGCACACCCAAATTTTGACCTTTTCGACTGTTTTAACAAGACTTTTACTCATTTCTTCAAAATGTCTAAGTGTAACAAAAATTTTAATTTTGGGGTACAACAACTTCTCGATCACATCAGGGTTTATACTGCAAATCAATCTACCATCTGCTGACTGGATCTCCCTAGTAGCCGGGTTGTAATGCTTAATGCAAGCGATTACAAACTCAAGACTCTGAACTGATATAGGGATTGACGCTGCTGCGAGGAGTCCGGAATGTCGTAGGTTCTTGATTGAAGTGTTGCCTGCTCTCTCCAAGGCATGCAAATCGAACATCGGCTTGATATGATGCAAGTCTGTCTCAGTTGTTTTGATGTAATTGTGAAAGAGAGCTGATTCTGTCTTGAAAACATTGGGAGTGTACTCCATTTCAGAAATTTTGAAGAATGACTGTAAACTCGCCTAGGTTCTGACAAGTTTTGAGCAATTTCTATTTTTAGAATGCTGATTTTTGTGCTCCAACGGACAAATTTTTTGAAAATTTTTTTTGAGATATGGGTTTTGCTCAGAATTTCGATGCAAGACAACCCAGATCGTCTGTTTTTGAAAATTTTCAATTTTGCCTTAAAAAGTAGCAAACCCTAATTTCTTCAATTTTTCCTAAAAAAAGTTGGCACCTGGGTTTTCTTCAGAACAAGATTAGAAATGGACCCAGTTGATTAGTTTTGCAAAACCCTGACGTTTGATCGGAAAAGCAGCCAACCCTAGGTTTTGAAATTTTCTTGAAAAAAGCTGTGATATGGGTTTTCTTCAGAAGACTGATTGAAGAGGACCCAGGTGGTTGAAAATTGAATGCACTAATGTTTTCACTGACATGCAAAATAAAAGCAGCTGCTGCAACTTGATGAAGTTCTTGAAAATTTCCTTCAGAAGATTGAAGAGAAAAGACCCAGATGATTGAAAACTGGAAACCTTGGCCTTCCCTTTGAAAAGTTTGATCTTCTGGATGAAAAAGCTTGAAAAAGCAAGGGTTTAAGTTGCTGGTCTGAAAATTTTGATGAAAAATCAGCAAGCTATGCTCTTGAATCTTGAAAAATTTCTTCAAACTTGCTGCTCCAACTTTCTCCTTTGAAGGCTACCTGCAAAAATAATAAAAATAACATTGAAAAAAGGTGTTAAATAGACTTTAGGGCTTGAATTAGGTTTTGTTTTCTTTTGCTTTTATTTCAAAACCCTAAAATCTTCAGTTTAATGCATTTGGACGCCATCCTTCTTCACTTGTAAATTTGAAACTTTTGAAAACTTCGAAAAATCTCTAAGGCATGAGAAGATGGGCGCCCTTCTTCACCAGGGGCGCCCACTTCACCCAGTGTTAGCCAAATTTTTAACATTTTCAACTTTTCTTCATTTTGACCTCCAACTTTGCTTCTGATTTCCCGTTTGCAGATTGATCCGACAGGCGAGCTGAAGGTTTCACGGCGAAACCTGATTGATTCTGAGAAAGATGTTCTGGAGGAACATCTGGCGAAAAACTTCGTTTTGACCTTCAAATTCACGGGAGCCCATTCCATCTAGGGGCGCCCATTCCTTCTAGGGGCACCCATTTTGTCCAGAGTTAGCCATTTTTACATTCTTCAATTTTCTTCATTAGCTACTCTCCTATAGACGATCTCGTTGAATCTGAAGCTCCGGGCGTCAGATTGACTACCTCTCATGCTCATCACGAAGCTAACGAGATATTAGAAGGGGTCTTCTGGAAGAGATTTCACCCAAAAGTGAATTTAAGTCCTTCAAAAGTCTGGGCGCCCATCTTGGTTGGGGGCGCCCACTTTTACCAGAGTTAGATTATTTTTTACCTTTTTCCTGTTTGCTTCTAAACTTGGAAATTCAGCTCTTGTCGGACCCTCCGTTCGGCTTCTTGTATCCAGCGACTGCGATCTCTGATTGACGTGCAAAGTATCTCGTTGGAAAGCTGGGTCAATTGTGAAGAGATCACGTTAGATACTTGTCTGCAAATTCTTTTGTTTAGCTCCTTGAAAACTTGGGCACCCTTCTTCACCTGGGAGGCCCAAACTCACCAGACTTAGTCATTTTTATCTGTTTTTCGACTTCGAGTTTGGAATCTTCATTCTATACCTTTGACTTCGATCTGAATTTGTAGGAGATTGAACAGTCGGATGATCTAACGAAGACAAGCACGTCGAAGCTGGCTGAGCACTGAAAAGAACAAGCATATTCTCAAACCCTAATTGCTGGATTAGGTTCCTCAAAAAGTTGGGCGCCCTTCTTCACCAGGGGCGCCCACTTCCTCCACACTTAGTCAATTTTTGATATTTTTCATTTACTCTCGTTCTGACATCAGTTTGGATCCTCCCTGTTCAGCGTCGAATCCCGGATGATTGGATAATCTGATAACTACACCGTCGGACTTGCTGCGGAGCTGGCAGAGAACTGAACAACTTTGATTGGAGATGTAAACCCTAATTCCTTCATCTGGTGCCCTAAAAAGATGGGCGCCTATTTCCTTTTGGGGCGCCCATGTCAAGTAGACTTAGTCAAAATCTAGTAAATTTCACCTTTCGTCTTCATTCAACATGCATGTTCATCATTTCATCTTCTGTTCGATGCTTGATCATTGAATCTGATGCCTGGCAGCCAACTGACCTCCATTGATGACTTCGGAGCTCCAGATATGCTCCTAAAAAAACAGAATAGACCCACTAGGGCAAAACTGATTATTTTGAGATTCTGACTGCACCAGCCTGATATGGAAGTATTTTGAGCCAATCAAAATCAGTTTGGACCCTATTGGACCAACTTTCTATTTTTAGAAAATTTTGCCAGTATCCATTTCGAAAGAAACCCAGAAAAACCCAGAAAACGTTACTATTTCGAAAAAATTTCTAAAAATAATAGTTTTCCTAAAATTTAGGGATGAAAAACTGAAATCTGGGTTTTGTTGATTAAGCTGCTCTTAGCAGACCCAAATCGTCAGATTTTGAAAATTTTGCGTTTTAACTCCTCATGCAAGACATGCATACCCAAATTTTGAACTTTTTGACTGATTTAACAAGACTTTTACTCATTTCTTCAAAATGTCTAAGTGTAACAAAAATTTTAATTTTGGGGTACAACATGATTTAACAGACGAACCCTTTTTTCACCACACGTCTCTAATGTAATTATACACTCCACAAATGCTTTACAAACACTCATACTTTCAAGGACTTGTTAACACAGTAACTTCCCAACCAAGATAGAGGTGGACCAGCTGGAATAATCTTGCCAAGGTCCTGACATGCTGCCCTTTTTCCTGCCTTCATTATTGCCCCTAGCTAGCATCCTTTAGCCCCCTTCACAGGTTTCCCTAAACCATTTAGTCAAGTTTATGTGTCTCCTGGACACAATCTGTTCTGGCCAAGCTTGACCAACATAATTGGCCATGGCTGACTCTGTCTCATGCATTCAGCCTGACCAACCATGTAGCCTGATTGCAATATAGGTCCTAGATCTAATGTGTGTATTTATAGCTTATCCCTAAGATATTCCAAAAACAATTCATCACAATCTCTACCTTTGAGCTCACATTTACAGTCTATTCCTCCAAAGAACACTTGTAGGAACCACTTGACAAAGGACCTTATTGAATGAAACTTACTCACAAAGACATGACCTGAACCCAACAACAGAGGGAACACTAACAGCATACACCAAGCCTTAAGCATCCACTATTATGATTTATCAGGTCTTCTTTATCCTTCTTGGCTTCACTGTGACACCGAAACTCATGAAAGGACCGCTCTGATCAAATAGAGAAGTTAATGCACCACCAAGTTGCCCTAGGTAACTATTCCTTTGCCCTACACACTTTCATTTTGTTTATGCTTATGTCCATTTATTTGCTTTACATGCTAACTCTGCATATTTTCTTACTTATTACCTTTCCCTATTGCCTACATATTTCCTATCTGAGCACTTACTATGAGAGGACCTCTACATTTATTAACTGCTGAGGCTTACTTAGAAGAGTTCCCTTCTAAGTATACATTTTCCACTGCTAGATCCAGTGTTTCTAAATTCTACAAGTTTCCAGGGTGGGGGAATGGATTTTGGGGGACACTAAAAAAATTCCTAGATTTTGGGGATGGCTGCTATATATATGTAACGTGATCGATGATCCAAGTCACAATTTCAATCTAATTATCCAATATCTTCAACTACAAGTACGAACGTACAAAGTGAAAACTGAAACAATGAAAATCAATGTGCCAAAAAGAAACTTCTTAGCTGAATTGAGCAGCATGCTCAATAATTGGAATCATGATGTATTGGCCCTCCTTTACATGTAGTTTTTTTTAAATAAATATGATTTTTAATTATTTTTACTGATTTTTAAGTGTTTTTCCTAGGGACAGCCATCAAGGATATCTGTATATCCCCACAATCATCAAAGGACATCCCACCAATACCATGAGCAAACATCCCAAGAAGATAGGATGTCCCTGTGTTGGACTAACCACTGCACCTCTGGGAATCAATCTTGTAGACTAACCACCACCTTTGGAAATAGGGAATAAGTGCCCACTCAAGTTGAAGATGCTGGATTCAGAAGTTTAATGACACCTGCAGGTTCTGGTGTAATGGCAAACCTTCATGTGGTATCAAAGACTCAATCTAAGTTTGATTCCCCTAAGTTACACGTTGGAGGGGCAGTGTTGGACTAACTGCCACACTTTTGAGAATTGATCTCATGGACTAACTGCCACCCTGGGATCTTGAGAATAACTACAGACTCGAGTATAAGATGCCAGGTTTGGAAGTTGCTAACACCTGTGGGTATTGGTGCAACTGCAAACCTTCACCCTGATCAGCTTAAATGAAAGGGGAATGTCCACGGGGGGCATCCAACATCATGGGTACATCCTGGGGATGTCCCTTTATAAACAGCAACCACAAAGGGTGGGAATCAGACAATTATAATCTAATTATTTTATCTGGTATCTTCAACTACAAGTATGAAGTTATAAAATGAAAACTGATAAAACGAAAATCAATATGCCAAAACAAAAATTCTTAGTTGCATCAAGCAGCAAGCACAATAATCAAAGTCATGTATTGGCTCTCCATTAGATTAAGGTCTATTTTTCAAAATAAATATGATTTTCTTTAAACTGCTCTTGTAGTGACAACCACTGGGGATATCTGTATATCCCCACAGTTATCAAGGGACACCCCAACATGTGCAGACAACCCAGGACGATAGGATGCCTCTGTTCTGCTTAAATGAAAGGAGAACATCCATGGGATACATCATGGGGAAATCCCTTTATAAACAGCAACCACAAGGGATGGGAATCAGATATCCCCCATCAGCCCATCCCCTTAGGCATCCCAAACAGCAGGGAAGGCATAGGGATGATATGCTGGCTGCATCAGAACAAGTTTCAACTAAAATTCAAACAAAATATAAATCTCAACTAACACAAAAGAATTAGAATTTACTTGCAAATGCATCACAAGCTAGTCTACCACAAGCATTTAATCCATTACAAATAAGATGTTTACTTAGCCCCAGTTCCCCCTCACTTTCCAATCCAAGTACAAATCTAATAAAACGAGCATTTCTCCCATAACTGCATCTCTATTACTCACTATTCTGTTAGGAAAATGTTCCCTGGAAACATTTCATTTTACTTAAATCATATAGGAAACGAAACACCTCCTTGGCCATTTTTTTTTTGCTTTATGAGGTGTTGCATTCTCTTGTTGCTTCCCAAAGATTCAACATTATTTTGGTATAATTAAGGCAATCAACTCATCAATTGCATACAAGCTATAACAAAAGTGTCCAAACACATTATCCTAACTGCACATGATCCATTTTTAAAGCATTAAAGCTAACTTGATTCTTAGTCAGATTTATGTCCAATTGTTGGCAAGACAAAGAAAAATATATACAATGCATGGCACAGTGCCATATATAACAAATTGCTTGCAGGCTCACAGGGTAAAGACAATAATAATTGTAACACACTCGTTAGAAGATTGGCCTAGAATAAATAACGCCCAAAGGAATAACATCAATATATTTCTAATTGACTACACTGTTCTTTACTCTTGCTTACCTTACAAACAAACCACAAAATAAGGGGTTTCAACAAAGCAGATTCTCTTAATAAGTTAATAATAACTGTTAAGAATTGCATTTCAGTCTAAAACCAATTCTTCTGGAACAGGTTTAAATAAGTTGGCTATAAAATATTCAATACAAAGGAGTTTAATATTATCTTTATGCTACTCTAAAGTAAGTGATCTTTCAGTACTCACAAACAAGTCGTGAGGAAGAACCCTGACACTTGTGGAACTAAAAAGAACAACTCAATCTAATATAAAATTGTTATTTTTTAGAGTACTTGATCAATGTATTTCAGAGGAAGCAACAGAGCATTGATCTAAGTCCTACATCTAATGCACACTAGGGTGATCCCATTGTAATGATCTTACGTGTTATTTAGTACAAAAAGCCATGTATTAAAATATAAAATGCGTGAATCAGAAGACAAGAACATAAAATATTTCATGAGAATCTCACATAAGTTACAAAGAATCTTTATTATAGAGCTCAGAATGGAGCTGCAGAGAATCTTGTTATAAGAATTACGGATGATGTGGAGATTACAGGCATCATAGGTGTCATGGGACATTAAAAATAATAAAATATAGATGAAAAGGTTATGAAGCATCTTAGGTGGCATGGGAAATTACAAGGAATCTACCATCCTACATGGAAAAGAAACAGAGTCTAAACAGGAATTTAGAATTGCAGAGAAGATGTCTCCGAAGTCTTGAACTGATCATGTGCAGATAGCTGGGGAGGGCTATTCCTTGGACAAATGCAGTGCCCATAGTGCCCTCTGTCCTTGGAGGTTAACCCAAACCGGACTAAATTGGCACTCATGCTTTCACAGGAAACTGTTATTCTGAATACTTTGCAGCAATAGTTGTAACAATGGTACACCCTTTTTTCAGTGTTTCCTCAAATACTTCAAAATGGAGGAAAATAGAAAAGAAAAATGGGTCAGGTTTACCGTTCTAGATATATTTTTCAGTTTCTGTTGTTGGCTTTTCCTGTTTACCATCAGTTTCTCAATTTTGGTTGATAACACCCATTTCACTCCAGCACGCATTCATTTTGTGCAGACTAAATTTCTCCAAGTTCAAAAAGAATGTGGCATTGCCATGGTCACATCTCATGACATTTATAATGAAGAGCAATGAAGAATAGGGTCAGATAACATTAGCATGATGAGTCACGATTAACTTCCTTTTAGGTCATGCGATCATCTATCTACACAATAGACCAAATTTAGCATTGGCCATGCAGACATATACCATTTAGTATTTACAATATCAATCATTTGATTTATGGAGCCCATTTCAGGCTAAGCTATTGATCATTCCTAATAATCATATTTATGTGGTATGCTTATTTCAGTCCTTTTTTTTGGGTTTATGTGCTGTCCGTCTATGGCTGCTCTTGCTGCCTTAATTGCTAGAGTTTTGTTCATCTCTGTTATTTGTACTGTACATTTTAAGTGTTGCCATAGCATTGATTATCATAAACTCCCCTTCCCTGAAGAGGGTGTGATCTAGTATTTGGTGCTTTCAGTTGGTTTAAATGCATTGTTGTAAACATTCAGCAATTCGTAGTGTGTACTAAAACCTTTTGTTCTTTGTTTTCGTTTAGAGAGTGTGTGTACAATAATGAAGAGGTACAGCCCACTACTACCAACAGTTTTATCTGCAGCAATAACAATTACAACCCGCTATTACCAACACAGTTTTCTCTGCAATAGTGAACGGTTACAACCCACCATTGTGAACAGAATTTACTCTTCAAAAGTTGAGGTTTCCAGACCAGCTAATGTTCTAAAAACCATAATACAGAAAAGGAAACCCCAGGTGCATCTGTACTGGGACAGGTTATATACCTGGATCTAGCATTGCTAATATGACTGATAATAGTTTCGATACATTTGACGGGACAAGTCGTATTAACTTCACCATAACATCTAAAAAGCTATGAACCTATACTGATTTTAATTTAGTCTTACACAATTTGACTCTTAAGCCCTTTAGTAAGTTTAGTTTGCGTTTAGCGTTAACATCAATATATTTCAAGAGGAAAAAAAGGAAAAACACACCTGAACAGGTCTCACCCGCCTGTGCATTGTCATAACATTTCACACCTGAAAAATTTTGGCCGATGATTTGTCATTATGCTGCATTCCAAGCCACTTAGACTCGAATAATTTTATTATTTATACACTGAAGAACAAGTAATTGAGACCAAAACTACTGCTTACAAACCTTCAGTTTGTTGACTGTTTCTTCATGTTCGAAACTGGTCAATATGCACAAAATCGGACCCTTACAAATAGGAAAACATAGTCATGGATGGCTGCCAAAACACAGATTCAAAATACAGGAAACGTAATACTGGATATCTGACAAATAGCTCAAAAGATATATCTAATAGAGAAAATAACAGTTGGGTATCTGAAAAATAGCAAGAATGTAGATAAAATTGCCTGGCTGAAGACCTGAGTGTAAGCGAAATAAGAAGGATTGATAATAATTTAAGCTGTTGAGTATCTGGTAAAAATTGAAGTGTGGAAATTGAGATGAGATCTGAGGATAAAGGGGGCCTTGAAAAAGGTGTGCAGAGTGGCAGGTGAACTAAACTTGCTCTTTTAGCAAAAATGCAGGTAGTCATAAAAAGGCTGTGTACTCTCTGGAAGGAAGGAAGGATGTTAGAGAAAGATCAACAGCTAGTTGTTAGAAAGGTTGAGGTTTATTGATGTGAACAGTGAAATGGTGGGATTTGGCAGCGTATATAAAAGAGAAGTTTCAACAGCTATGGATGACAACATTTTTGTCTTTAAAGTTGTGTTGTAGTTGAAATGGGCGGTGTTGGGTAGTTAGAAAATTGATGGGGGTCTATTTGATGCAGCCGAGATTTAGTTTAAGGGGGAAATTTTAGCAGAGCTTAGGTAAGCGAGTTTTATTGACGGTTTTTTCTCTTCTGTGTAGGTAGATGAAGAAACAAACTGTTAATTTAGCACTAATGCTACTGTTATTCAATAACTAATACAACGGTCTGTGGGGTTTGTCCTGCTATGAGAGTACCGTGGCCCCTCATTATTATTTATTATTTATTATCAGCAATTGTTCCACTGGTTGTAAAGGATAAGTCAAAATGAATTTTAATTTTTTTTTTAAATTTAATGATCATTAGATTTTCTAATAGTTTTTAATTTATTCAATAATTGTAGGAAAAATAAACATATATTAATTTGGGTTTAATAAAAAGGACAAGTTAATAATGTAATAATTATTAGTGAAAGTATTTATAGGTGCTATTCAATAAATGATAAGGACGTATAAAAAAGTCATGTATGCCAAACATTTCATATTTATGAGTTTTTTTAATCAAATATTTGTTTCATATGGTTGTAACGTAGAAAATTGTATACCTTTGCAATTTCATGTTATGTTTCCATTCATTTTGGTGTCCATCTCCTTAACATGTTTTTAGGCTCATTTTAGCCTTTGTCTTAGCCTTTTGTCTGTCTATAATGTTGAGTTTATGTTATTTGAGTGTTTTACTAGCCTTGTTGTCCTAAGTTGTTTGAAGACTTCAAGAACTCAAGTTGTCTAGACATGTGTGATGTGTAGAGATTCATGTTGTTGAAGTGAGCAACCAAGATCTTCAATCTACAACACCAAATTACCTCCACAAGAGATAGAGAGAAGCAACAATAGAAGATGTTATTCCACCAAACAAGAATTGCAATATGATACAATATGATCAAATATGTTATACAATACTGTTGGCGTCAAATCTAACACCTCTGGAGTGCAGGTTTGTACGGACAGCTATGTACACTACGCAATGAGTGCTCTTCAAATTAGGAGGGGAAGCTCCCTCGTTGTGCTGGAATGCATGGAAAAGAAAAGTAATCTAAGTCCTATCTTTTGTTCTCACCAGAAGAGGCACAAGGTTAAGAAAACCAAGAACGTATGCCTAAGGATTTTCCGGTTTAGATCATTAACTACAACTAAGCTAACTACTTTAAATCTATCCGTTTCCTCAAGAAAACAGCATGAGGAAATGGAGCGGGGATTGACTATCGGACGATAAGCATGTTTAGACTCTCTACTTGAGGGCAAGGTGGCACAACTATCATCTCAATCTAAACAAGCTTATTGGGCACAACAGATTTAAGAATTCACTAAGACGATCTTATGGAACCCTGTGTGGCATAACACTCGATCGAAACAGCAAAGCCTTCACAAAACAGCCTTTATCTTTATAATCTCACGAAACCCTATGTGGCATAACCTTCGATTATATTGATAAAGATTCACAAAACAGATTTATCGCTGCAACTTCTCGAAACCCTATGTGGCATAACGATCGATCACAATGGTAAATTAACACAAAATAGCCTTATCACCTCAATCTCTTGGAACCCTATGTGGCATAACAATTGATTTCAATGATAAAGATATGTTCAAACAGATCTAACTATGGGAGGAATTTACCACGCCAATCTTATGGAACCCTATGTGGCATAACACTTGATTGAAAGTAGTAAAGACTTCACAAAACGATTTTACCATCACAATCTCACGAAACCCTATGTGGCATAACACTTGATTGAAATGATAAAAGATTGACAAGACATAAAGAATCCACCATCACAATTGCATGAAACCCTATGTGGCATAACAATTCATCCTAATAGTGAAGACACATGAACAAATACCAAAAGAGCAATATTGAGGGCAAGGTAGGCGCAGCATATATTTCTCTCCAGCAAAAGTTATTTACAAATGAGCAAAAGCTCTTATTTATATACATCAAGGTGTAGGGAACCCTAAAATCACCTTGTGTTATCTATAGTTCCTGCAATGCATGCAAGCAATGCGCCCAACCCTAATTAAGCAAACTATACAGTTAACTGGGCAACTACCCTCAGTTTAACTGAAACATCTAATCTAAAAATGGACAATTGTGCGAGCATGCACGTCCTTATTAAAACAAGTTAACTGGAAGACTATCATCAGCTAACGAAAACCCTAAATACAACTCCAAGTAAACAAGATGAATCTCGTATCGTATTATGCATGAGGTGAGATTTAACCTTGAAAAGTTAACTCCTGTGTATAATGTCTATCCTGAGAGGTGAGAAACTGAAGTCTACCGGTTGTGATCTCAAGCAACCAATCCCTCAACGAGGCTGTCAACTGCATCAGCATCTGAATGTCAGCAACTTGAGCAATCTTTGCAATCTTTGCACACTCAACCAGCATTTCACTGACTGGTAACTTTGGCGGCTCCGTAACTGAGGTGATAACCAACATCTCTTCTACAGCTTGATACAAATCGGTCTCAGCTTTTTGATGAAGTCATGAATTAAAACCGATTTGGTCTTGAATTCAATCTGTGTGTATTGTACTCTGAAAAACTTGCCTGTTGGACTGTGAACACGCTATATTCTGACAACATTTCTGAGAGCTAAAAATAACCTGCTGAAGCTAAAAATAGCCTTTCGAAGATTTATTTCGGCGAAAAATCTGAGATATGGGTTTTGTCCAGAAAAGGATTCTAAGACAACCCGAACGTCGAAATGCGAAAATCTGACTTCTACTCGACCATGCAAAGACTTTTCAGTTGAGAAAATTAGAAACTCGAGAACGAATGTTCTGAAGTTAAAAATTCCTGAAAAATCAAACGCACGATTTTAATTCGAGGAAGTTATATGAAAATGATCCAGATGTTGAGACTTGTCGAATTTGCCAATTTCAGGAACATGCGAATTGAAAACTGAGAGAAATCTGAGAACCAAGGAAGAAAAAGACGTTTTTTGTATGCTCTTCTTTTGTGAAAATCACCCTTGAATTCTTCAAATTGCTGAGAACTGTGAATTTTAACCTGCAAAAAGAATTGCTTGAGGAAATCGCCTTTGGAAATAGATGAGAAATCTGCCTTTGTTTGAGAAATATGAATCTCCCTTGAAAATACGCCTTTTGAATGAAGCAAAATGAATTTTCTTGAAAAACACGCCTTTGCCTTGAAGAAAAACGAATTTTGCTTTAAATTTGCTTTGAAAATATATAAAATTCGATTTCCCTTTGAAGATATGAATCTCTCTTTGAAAAATACGAACTTCTCTTAAGATTGGATTTTCTCTTGAGAAATACGAATTTCTATTGAAAGCTCTGTGAATTACAAATGATGGCGCCATGCTTGAATAAGAAGAAATTTGCACCAATTGAGCAACTGCAAGAATTCAAAACCCTGACAAGAATAGAAGATCTCTGATTGGTTGCCTTTCAGTTGAACTGCCACTGACTGGAAGTTCGAATAATAAAATATTTTATTATCATGCAATGGCGCTAAAAATAGACATATTCTGAACTTCAGTTGACAAACTGGTTGAAGCTCTGAGATTCATCTTTTGACTTTACTGATTCCGAAAAGTCATCTGTTGAGCTCATAGGCGTCCATTTGCTCAAGATACTTCACTTTTTATTAACTTCCTATATTATAGCTTACCCATTGTCACGCTCGGCCAACTTCGACACTGATTCCGGATGACCCGTGATGCCGATGCTGAGATAATCAACTAAAGCCTAACAACAAGGAAGAAATGTCTGCGGGAGACACAACCGCAAAATCCATCGCTTAACCCTTGAAAAATTAGGGCGCACTCGACAAATTGCTTTTCCGGTTCCAGACTTCTAGCTATTTTCCTAAACGCGCCATCCGACACTTCAAACGACGACGGTAAAATGGAAACCCTCCCGATATCACGGCTCTCACGGCGCACCAGATATTCAGATCCCGGATGATCAGAACGACAGCCTAAAGTCGTGTTAAGGGCCTCAAAGAAAAGCTACCGGCTTGTTGCACTTTGGACATTTAACGAAAATCAAACGTCGTCAAAATACCCTACTTTGACAAATGATATTGGAGCTGGGATGACCCGATTCAAGCGTTATCGTTTTAACGGACCAAGAGAGACCTTAAGAGAAGTCACTGGAGGTGTCGAGGCAAGAAAACTGCTTCTAAGACCTCAAATTCTCCAGTGCGTATTTTTAATATGTTTACCGCTCCCAGACTTAGCCATTTTTTCGGACGTTTTCACCTTGAAATATGACACCAAAGACCTCACACGCACGGCGGCCAAATCTGAAGGCGCGGCTTTCGTTGGATAGATGAAATTGATTACGCTCAATAGTGTGAAGACTTGAACAGCGAACTAACTCATCTGTCAGTCTAAAAGGCTAAAGACCATGAAAATGCATGAAAACCATTTGTTGGTTCCGCCCGGAAAATTACGTGCTTAGTAGAATCTCCGCCACGACCACCGAACGTCGGATCGACAAGCGAATGATGCATCGCGGAGCTGGACAAGAATACTACTGATGTCATGAAGATTCCGGCTCGCAAATTTTGGCATCTGAGGGTCCTTTAAGCCAGCGCCCCTGGCTTGTACTTGCACTGGGCATAAACGGAGAAGCTCGGAAATGTGAAAACTCCATTTTAAGTTGTTCTTCGGACGACTGCCGCCTGAACTCTGAGAGTTGGATGACTGCGCTTGATATCTCTTCGGATAAGCAGACTAGCTGTGAACAAATTGATGTCTTCGGCAACGAAACTGACAAGTTTTACCTCGCTTTGAAATGGCTCGCTAGAGGCATTTTTGCCTCAAATGGGCAAGATTTCCATCTCCTAAAATTTAGGATTTTTACTCTGCCGCTTGTCTGAGTGAGTCTCGGAATGCCTTGCTGGATAGCTCGACGGATAGCCAGACTGATTCTGAAGAGATTGACTGCAGGCTTGAGCACTTCAGACAAGATCTTGACCTCCAAAAAACTGGGCGCCCCTGAGCTATACTTGCACTTTGAGCTTTTCCTTTGAGAAATCTCCGTGATTTGAGCTCTAAAAACTCTGTTTCGATCATTGGAATGACCGTCTGCAATATGAAATGCCGTCGTGAGATGCTCCTCCATCGTGAAAATCTTCATTTTGAGTCTCTGCTTCAGGTTTTGATCAATATAACTGACATTGACTGACAAACTATTGACGAAAACTCCATGCTTGACATTGCCCAAAACTGTGTTTCACAACATTTTAGCAAGGTTTAGACTTTAAAATGCAAAATGCCTTAATGAAGCAAAAAATTTGGTTTGGGTACAACAAATACAATGCAAAATAAGCTAGAGATGCCTTGCTTATAAAGGCAAGGATGAAAGATAGGATAAGACAAGATCATGACAAGTGTCTTAATCTTATCACATGAGACAACTAATTCATAACTACCTAAGATGATGTGAAGTCTAGATAAGACAACTATGACTTGTCTAAATAAGACAACTAATATCCTAAGTAAACTTAACATGTGAATTAAGTCCCCTAAGTCCCTAGTAAAGGAATTAGCTAAGTACAAGATTTATTCACACCAACACCCCCCCTTAAGTGCAACTTAGGGAGGAACAAACCAATGCAAATATGCAAAAGATGGGTCCCGGCAACAAGGCCTGATGAGGTACCCATGTACAAAACAAAAAATCTCTCACAAATGGAAAAAAGAAGAAAAACCCTGTGGGAGAAAACTCCTCTCCAAAAGAGAGAATAAGCTAAAAAGAAATTTGAAGAAGGAAGGACTCCTCAAGACCCCCCAAGGACAATTTCCTTCACCCCAAGCATCGATCACAACTCAAGATAACAAGGTGATGCCAAAGGTTTAGTGAAGATGTCTATAACCTACTGATTTGTAGGCAAATACTCTAAGTTGAGAACACCATCCTGGATGAGTTGCTTGATGAAGTGCATGTGGATCTTAATATGCTTAGTTTGTTGATGCACCACTAGGTTGTGAGAGATATGAATGGCACTTTGGTTGTCACACCAAAGAGTAGTGGGTTGAGTGGAAGGAAATCCAAACTTGATCATCAACTGACAAAGCCACAAAACCTCTTGACTAGCTAGAACCGCACCTCGATACTCAGCCTTTGTCGATGATAATGCAATAGCTGTCTACTTCTTGCATGACCATGCAATCAGACCAAAACCAAGGCAAAAGATAAAGACAGAAGTAGACTTTCTAATCATTGACATCACCATCCCAATATGATTCAGTGAAGCCCATAATCTGAGATGCTCCTGATGTGTAATGAATGTTGAAATGAGTAGTGCCCTGAATGTATTGCAAGATACGTTTGGCAATCTTCCAATGACTCTCGTGAGGCTCCTATGAGAAGTGAGAGACAAGTCCAACCGCAAAGGAAATATCAAGACGACTATGTGTCGAGTACAAAAGACTGCCAACCAATTGTCAATACAAGGTAGGATCAACTGTACGAGTAGTGCAACTAGTAGACAATACAACACCTGACTAAAAAGGGGTGCGGGCAGGCTTGCAATTAGCCATGCCAAATCTCTGAAGAAAATCAAGAGAATACTTCTACTAGAAAATGAAGATCCCCTTAGAAGTCTAATGAACCTAAAGACCAAGGAAGTAATGTAAAAGACCAATGTCAGTCCTATCAAATCACTCCATCAATGTTCACTGTGCACTCTAAATCATGGAAGTAGAACTCCCTGTGAGAATCAAATCATCCACGTAGAGCACAAGTATGAGTAGATCCTCTCCATGTCTCTAAGTATAAATTGTGGGATCAAAATGGCAGTGAGTGTATCTAGAAGCAAGCAAGAAATTATCCATCTTCTCATACCAAGCTCGAGGGGTCTATTTCAGACCATACAATGAACGTCGAAGCATGTAAACAAGTGAAGAGTCCTACACAAAACTTGGTGGTTGCTCCATATAGATCTCCTCATGAAGATCCACATGTAAGAAAGCACTCTTCACATTCATCTGATACACTAACCATTCCTATGATGCAGCTATAGCAAGAACAAGATGAATAGAATCCATCTTGGCAACAAGAGCAAAGGTCTTGGAATAGTCAATTTGTTCAACCTAAGAGAACCCCTTTGCAACAAGATGAGTCTTGTACTTATCAATGGAAGAGGCACAAGATCCCTTAGGAAGAGGCACTTGCATCAAACCAACTTTCTTCCCTTATGAAGAGGCACAAGATCCCAAGTATGATTCTTCATCAAAGAAGAATACTCATCATCCATAGCACTATCCCACTCTGGAATACCTAAAGCATCTGAAAACTTTTGAGGATAATCTAAAACAACATGACTCAAAAGATCGATTCCTGAAGTCTAAGAACGAGTATGAAAAGTGTCTAAGGGATCACCAACAAGAGGACCATCCTCCTCAAGAGTAACTTGAGCCCATCATGGCCTAGTCGGTGAATGAGGAGGAGGTGGATCAAGACCATCATCAAAATCTTCCTCAAGTAGCAAAGCATCATCAACTGAAGAAGATTGAGTAGGCTGTGATGAAGAAGAAGTTGAAGGAGGATATGTCTGTGTGAAGGACTCACCAAACTGAACATCACATCAGAAATGAACCTCTCGTGTGTCAGGATCAAACAATTTGTGTGCCTTCACATCCTCACAATAGTCAACAAAAATGTATTGTTGACTCTTCTTCTCTATTGATTTATGTCGACCATCCAAAATGAATGCCCAAGCCTCACTACCAAATACTTTGAAGAAGGATACACTGGGATTGCAATGAGACCAAGCCTCCTCAAGAGTCATATTCTACAGTTCCTTGTGGGGCATACGGTTCTTAATATAATTGGCACAATTGACAGCTTCAGCCCAAAATGCGAGAGCCATGGACCTAGACTGAATCATACAATTGGCCATCTCCTCGAGAGTCTTGTTCTTTCTCTCTACCACACCATTATGTTGACGAGTATAAGGAACTATGTGTTGATGAAGAATACCGTGCTCACTATAGAAATTTTGAAATGCCTGATTGACATACTCCCCCCCCATTATCTGTGTGTATCTGTTGAAGAGAAAAACTTGACTACTTCTCCACAAATGTTTTGAAGGTCTTGAAGATGCTAAGAACCTCACTCTTGAGCTTCAGAAAATAGACCCAAGTGCGTTGAGAAAAATCATCAATGAATGTGAGCACATACTTAGCCCTTGAAAAAGAAGCAATTGGGAATGACATGAGATCACTATGGACCAACTCAAGGGGTGTGGATGCACATATAGCCTGACCCTTAAGAAAAAGAACTTGATGTTGCTAGCCAAGAACACAACCTTGAAAAACACCATCCATGCAAGAGATCTTTAGAAGACCAACCGCTAAGTTATGTGCTTGCATCTGCTATAGATATTTATAGTTCAAGTGTCCAAATCTTTCATGCCAAATTTTTCTATAGACTCAAAGCCATCAAATCGATACAAATGGGTCTCATTATCAACTATCCTTATAGCAACAACCTTCTTAGGATCTTGTAACTGTCTAATAGTCACATTCTATGGAGTAAACTCGACTAACTTCCCATCTCCAAAATAAAAAAATTGATATATGGAAAGTAGATTCGTTGAAATATCAGGAACAAGAAGAACATTCTCAATGCACCCATCTAGCATCTAAATGAAGCCTATCCCCAAAACTGGAAACTATGAAGAGTTCCCAACTGCAATCTAAGAAGTAGAAGTATGAACAATAGAATCAAGAAGATCACGTGAATTGGTCATGTGATGTGAAGCACCTAAATCAAGAATCCAACTATCTGAAGATGGATGAATGGCCTGTGTTGAAAGAGCTTGCCCTTTTCCCATGGAAGATGGCTTAGATATTGAAATGTTAAGCTTCTTCATAGCTTCCTCCAAGGCTTCTAAAATCTTAAAACAATGAGCCACATCATGCTCAATTTTTCCACAAAATGAACAAGGATCTCCTTTCTTTTTCTTGGACTTGGAAGAAGAATCTCCAGAGGTAGAAGAAGAAGGAGATGGAGTGTACTTTTGATTTTTCTTTGGCTTTGGTTTGGAGGGAGTCTCACTACTTGAAGATGATTATGTCTTGGGATTCTTCTTATTCTTTCCTTTACCCTTGGATGATTGAGCCATTAGAGCATGATTCTTAGAACTAGGTAGTGCATCCAACTAAATCAACTTGGCCTCCTCCCTAGTAAGATGCTCACAAAACAACTCAAATGAATGCATTTTATAATCTTTCCCCATGGCATCCATAGTTGAATAGAAAGTAGAAGAAAACACTTGGTAAGGGCCTCTCAACTTAGACAGAATCAAGAAGATACATTCATCACTGGATTTATCATTCCCACACCCTTTCAATTGTGGAAAAATCAACTTGAGTTGTGCAAGGAAATCCCGAATTGAAGGAAATGCATCTAGAGAGAGTGATTATAGATCCACTTGAAGTTTCAAGACTCTGAACTGATTACTTTTACCATACAATTCTTCAAGTTTATCCCAAACATTCTTAGGTGTTTTACACTTTGTAATATGAAACAACAAGTTATCAGATACATGTAAGCCAATGAGCCCTTTTGCTTCATCCATTTTACATCTATGGGTAAATTTTTTATATTCCCTTGTGAATTTAGGTTGTTTTGCATCTAACATTGGCCATAGACCCTTAGATTGTAACAATTGAGTCAATTTTAGCTTCCATGTATGATAATTATGTGGAGTGAGTGATTCAATTTTCCGTAGATCTGCCATGAACACCAAAAGAAATAAGACAATATGGCACTTAAATTGTGCCTTTCACCCCCCAAAATATATTAAAACTCAATTTGCAACCCCCTCGGCAAATTACAATGAAGAAATTTTGCAATTTGTACAAGTGACAAGCTCAAATCAACCGTTTATAACACATGATGATTTTTACAAATTTAGAAAAAAAGAGCTTCCCAAAACTGAAAAATAAGGTTACAAATATATTCATTGTCATTTTCTGAGCAATTTTAAAAAACAATTGTCAAATTTTGACTTTGTATGCAAAAGTTATGCCAAATACAAGTAATAAATGCACTTGTACATTTAGGTTGAAAAAACTAGTAAAAAAGTCAAAATTTGGAAAAAAAAACTTGCACCACTACGAAGTTCGTCAAACCAGCTTTCTAACGATATATCATTTTTGAAAATTTGATGTCATAGCAAAAAGTTATGCAAAATTGAAAAAAAAAGCCTGCTTGGAGGACTTTGAAGACTAACCAGGTGTAAATTTACTGCGAATTATGTGCAAAAATTAAGCCCCAAGGGCTAGCACCTAGTTGCCAATATGACCGCATGCTTGGCTGGGGCAAAAAATCCATCGGTTTGGAGAAACCACTAGTGGTTATGGCATATGGTGGTCACATGTGGCGGCTTGTTCAAACTGTTTAGTACTAGCAGTTTGAGGAGACCGCAAGGTGAGTGTTAAGGTCGCAGTTTACTAACCAACCAGATGGCAGTTAAGGATACCACTGAGTTTGAAAAACTTTGCAATGGCTTAAATTTGTGGGGGCCGCCTTGTACCAACTCGCTTTAAATGCAAGCACTCAAGGCTTTAAAATAAAAATTAAAAACAAAAAAGTTGATAGAAAAAAGTATTTTTTAGAATTTTGTTTTTTGTAATAATGACATCGTACCTACGACTTGGAGGGCCATAGGGCCCTCCCAGTAAAACAAATTTGCCCCAAAAACAACTTTTGTCAAATATAGGCAAATTATATATCAAAATTATTGCAAACGGCCACCCAAATGCAATGGCAAGGTTATTTTTTGCCAAAAATCCTCCTGTAAAAAGTTGTTCACCAGATCTGAGCTCCAAACCCTTGTTTTCCAGAGATGCAAATGGTGACCAAATTGAGTCAAATAAAAGCCAAATCTGACTTTCTCAAGCCTCATGGATGAATGGAACAACCAAAAATACTACCACTATAGCCAAAAGTGTTGCAATCACCAGAACTCACCAAAATGCATACATGCAATATAGGATTAACAAATCTTTGCAAACCCTTTCTGATTCTCAAGATTGTATTGAAATGCAAGAGAAGAGTATATGAGGAATTTGCAAGATCATGAAAGAAACTCAAATCATAATAGAAAACTTGATGTTAGAAACTCTCTAATGAAAAAAGGAAGGGGCTTGCAAGATTCAAAGCTCTAATACCATGTTGAAGTGAGCAACCAAGATCTTCAATCTACAACACCAAATAACCTTCACAAGAGATAGAGAGAATCAACAATGGAAGATGCTATTCCACCAAACAAGAATTGCAATATGATAAAATATGATCAATGTGCTATACAATACAATACAATACAATGCAAAATAATCTAGAGATGCCTTGCAGCTTGTAAAGGAAATAATGAGAGATAGGCTAAGACAAGATCATGACAAGTGTCTTAATCCTATCAAATGAGACAACTAACTCATAACTACCTAGGATGATGTGAAGTCTAGATAAGACAACTATGACTTGTCTAGATAAGACAACTAATATCCTAAGTAAACTTAACATGTGAATTAAGTCCCCTAAGTCTCTAGTAAAGGAATTAACTAGGTTCAAGACTTATTCACACCAACACATGTCATGCAATAACATCCTCAAACTAACAATCATTCAAGTGACTATTTATGAACACTCATGCCACCTCCTTTACATGTTTGAGTTTTTATAACACCTTTGTTATGCTCTTGAATGACTCCTAAGACCCTTCACCATCCTTCTTTTACCTCTATGTTGATTTTTTTAATAATTTTACCTTCTTTTGGTGTTCTTCATGCTTTAAACTTTAGTTATGGAAACTTCTTAATATCTTAGCAATCTACAACACTATCTTGCAAGCTTAATCATAGAGCAATGTTGTTTTAATTTTTGAGCTCTCTATGTGAACAATTGTTACAATATTTTAGCATCTTCACAAGGATTTGGACCTCTACATCCAGTAGGGTCTTCCATTGCATCTTACTTTGGGGTTATGTAGTTTTCATCTCTTGTATTGAAGTGATCATGTTCTCTTCGTCTCTCTTTTGATATTATTTTCTTACTATAGAATCTATTGGTGTTTTAGGTATTTGTGGGATTTCATCTTTCCTTCAATCTATCTTATGCACACTAATTTTCTTAGCCTATGTAGGCCTCAATGCTAACATTCATCATTGTTGCTCTTAATTCTTATATGTGCATAAGATAGGAGCACATGTGATTTTTTCCTCTTTATCATTTAGATGTCGTGGAAGTCAAGAAACTCGTATACAACCCTAACCATTTTTTTCTTTTTTATAGCTCTAGGTTATTCTTAGTGAACATGTTTAACCACACAAGGTTTTCCAATATCTTTTATTTTCTATCATCTTATTTTTTTATTTTGAATAAAAAGATTAAGTAATGTTATTTTGGTTTTTGTGATACGTAGTGATCTACTTGGTTGTTCCTATTTCGTTTTTGCATAGATTGTGCATATTTCCTGAAAAAATAAGTGAATCTTGGCCATTCATAACAAACATATTACAATATGACATGCAAACATCCACACTATACACTAGAGTCCTTCACTAAGGCTCCTTAGATTTGATGTATGGGTTCCTCTCTACCCTGTATTTATATTTTTATGCTTGATTTGATAAAATTTTAAATAATAAGTCTAAAATTCAACAATTTACAACTTTCATTATGTTTTAGCTTGTTAGAAAACTATTTTCTCAAGGCTAAAACATGTTAGGTTCAACTAGATTAATATTCTCTTTTTATTATATTAGCAACATATTAGTTTATTTTCTAAAAGAACTAATTGATCCTAATGTGGTGTCCATTGAAATCATTTGGCGAAGGAACTAGTCTTTTCTTTATTGGATCAAATTTCATACACTACCTTTTGGTGAACCCAACACACTCTTACACATAAATACCATCTTAAAAACCTTTTTTTAAAACACTTCAAAATTTTCAAAAATAATCTAGAATTTCTTATTCATCATTATAGATTGTGCATTATGAGACCTTTCACGAAATTCAAAGCCTAGTCTCTTTTCTCTAATAATATTGTGCACATAAGCTATAGAAATGTTAAAATGTCTCACTTTCACACTTCTACTATTCTAATCATATTAGGCCTTGATTTTACAAAAAACAATCTTATGATCTAACTACAACTCGTCCCCCTCTTCCTCTTATTTCTCAACAACCTTCTTCACCCAATATATCTATTAGGATTTGATCACGAGGTTGCATTGAACATTGATTCTCACTCTCATGTGTGGGCCTTAGACCAAAAAATGTAGAATATCAAGTGTTTTTGCTCGCTAAGAATATATCCAATGTTATTGCCCCTCTTGTTGGAGCCCTTCATACCGTGCTTACAAGTCATCCTAATGGTATTGATTTCTTATGAAGGATTTTCTCACATCATGTATAGCAATGCTTTCCCTTTAGAAATTTCTCATAAGGATAGTCAACACTTGCAATCAAATATCACTGGTCGACAAGTTTTTATGTCCATGCCTCTCCCTAGTGTCTATATGTTAGCTAACAAAAATATGGCCATTAGTGTTGCACAACATGGAATAGTGGATCCTTCATCTTCCATAATGGTGAGGAACCTAACTCTTTATTATGGGTTTGTTCCCCCTTTGCACCCCTTGTCCTTTGCATTGCCTATTTGGTACCTTAGAACATTGTAACCCTTTGCTTTACACTAGTTCATCATAGCCTAAGAACTCTTTGCCTTTATCTAGTGGTGCAATATCAAATGGCGTTGCACCACCTTTACACACCATAGATCCTATGATTAACCAACTCATAAAAAATGGAAATAACCTCCAAAGAAAACTTGCTTTATTGTCTATTTCTTCATAATTATCTATACCATCATATTATTATTGAAGTCTACTATCTCTACTTGTTCTTGCTAACTCTTTTCCCATAGGATTTAAAGTGTCCCAATATGAAAATTATAATTGTTGAAAGACATTATGTTGGACTATTTTTGTTAATTGTCGAATCATTCTATTCATTCTTTTGAGTAATTGATAAACCAATTCTTGCAATGTTTTCAAGCCAATATTGGTCCCCATATCGTATTTATTCATGTGGTAGACTACAAACATGGTGCTTAAGAAAAGGTTATTGACTTTACCTTTAGATATTAGTCTCTATTTTCACATATTTCATATGCATTACCCAAGTCAAACATGCAACAAGTTTTCATTGGACACCTCCAAGTATTGATTAGGACAAAATTATTTGTATGTGTTATACATCATTCACTCATTTGTGTATAACCTTACAAGATGTGATATGACATTTATCTATTGAAGTTATTTCATTTCAATTCCATGTTTATGAGATATTGAGTTACTATTTATTTTCATGAGATTGTTTAGGGCTTTGAACCTTACATTTTGGTATCAAAGCTCTAGGTTTAACACTAGGGCTTTTTTCTACTATGTTAAGATGCAAAACTTGACCGAGGTCATTTCATAACCAACCTTTGTGTGTGGCGCTAGGTTTTTGTTCTTTTTGGTAGCACTAGGACCTCAATTTCATAACCATTTTGGCAACACTAATATCTCTAGTTCATGTTCTTTCCCATGTGTTTGTTGGTGCTTGGTGAACTTGATAGCTCAAAGTGCTTGTTTTGGTGAGTCGATGTTTGGATTCTTGCATGGGTGCCTTGGGTGGAATTATTAAGGGTTCAATGTGAATTGACCCATGCAATACGGTTGAGGAGGAAGAGTGCCTCCTACACCCTAACAGATTTGATGAGGATGGGAAGATACCTCTATTTAAGAGTCTCATAAATGGGGAATGATCATTCTTTGATGTGTTGCTTGTTGTGTGAGAGATTTGGTTGGGTCTTTTCATGTGTAATCATCATGTTGATAGCAATTAGTTGTCAATTTTCCCTAGTGTTATATGTTTGTAAATGCTTCTTGTGAGGGTTTATTAGACCCCTGTGTTTCTGAAAAGTGCTTTCATGTGTGATTGCCATCTCGATGTCTCAATTTCTACTAAGTTTGAATGTGTAATAACCCTTGAGTGGTCTTGTTTATTCTTACATGCTCCCTTTGGATGTGTATATATGGATGCATTTGACTAAAATTGGGTGTCAATTCTTTGGCTCATGATAGAGCATTGTAAATTGTCTTTATGTGATTGATGAATTGAAAGTAAATGTCGTGTATGTCATATGCTTGAATTGTAAAAATTTGACCTTGTGGTAATGTTGCCTATGGTGCATTATACATTGTATTCCTGTTGAATTATCATCATATGTGTGAAGTGACCATGTAAGTGCATGAATGGAATGTTGCATTGTCATAATAGAATATTTGGGTCAATGACTTATGTCCCCAAATCATGTTTTCCCTAGGATTCTTTTGAGATCCTAGATGGGTAATCGGTATTGTTTTTCCTCATGTATGTTTAATTGTTAAATGAAATTATTCTTCTAGGAGCATTATGTGGGTTGGCTTAGAGCCTCAATTGTAATGTTCCCTATAAATGGCATGAATATCATTTTGTTTTACCATGTAGTAGTGATACAAGATGTGATTAATGTATCATTGCATTGTAATTACAAATTCCTTATGAAAGTGGTGGTTGGGTGAAGCCCTACCCTTGTGTGGATAGAAATTGTGGATTCACAGTGAATCCTATATGTCTTCTTGCATTATAATGTGATCATGTCTAGATGAAGTACATTAGGTTAGTGTAGCTATCATTTGCATGGTTGAGTGAAATTGGTGAATTGTATTAGTATTGTGTTTGAGCATACTCTCTATAACACGCTTTGGATGTTGTACTCCCAAGGTGTTGTTGTAGAGGAGGATATTTTCTACCCTTGAGTCTTGAAACAAGAAGAGTCTACAAGAAGCAAATGGTCCTAAACCACCTCAAGGACAAAGCTTAGGTGTCAGGATAAAATGGTGAGAGTTCTAGAAATAGAAAGAGTAGGTCATAGAGGTCTTTTGGACAGACTGACAAGCTTTCAACCAAGGACAATAGTGTGACACACTAATGTACCAGAGGCATGTTGGCATCTCGTACGGAACGAAAACCAAGACTATCATAGAAAACAACAAGATGACTGCTACTATTTTGACTCTTGAAATATAAGAAAATAATAGAGAATAAAATAAAGTAAATTAAGTGAAAAGTAAATGATGAAATGAGAAAATAAGAGAAAGAAAATTATCACAAAAAACCAAGCAATGAAGCCTCTAGAAAATAAATGTCTTCAATACCTACACACATGAAACTAAGAGAAAATTGTTGGGGTTGTTTAGGGGCTTACCTTAATCAAACCCTTGTTTCAGTGTTTCCACCTCCACGAACAACCATATAGATAGATAGATAGAAAGATAAATATACAAGATAATAAAGTGCATAGAAAAGTGATGTGAGAAATCCCAAGATGCTCAAAGACATCAAACAAGAGATAGATATCACTTGCAAGGCTTGAGGAAGCCAAAAAGAGAGAAAGAAAGAGAAAAGTTGTGAGAGCCAAGAGAGTTGTCAGAACTTGATACTGTTGTAGCAAGCAAGAGAGTTGTGCAAGCTTGAGAGAAAGAGAGAAAGAGAGCTTTTGAGATAAATAAAAGGGATTTTTTAAGAGAGAGACCAAGAAGGCAAAATGAATTGAAAAGATGGATTTTGAAGAGAGAATGGGAGGGAAAAGAAGGTTCATGAGTTGTTACAAGGTGTTAGAGCCATTTCCACCAACCAAGGTATGTGACAAGTGGAAACATGCTCATAAATGATTGTTGGAATGTTGAAATGTCACAGGACACTAGCACGACACGTAAACGTCTACATGACGTGCTAGTGTCCAAACAAATCATGTTAAAAAATGGCGGGAATGAGGAAAACATAAGGTTTAATGCAAAGCTGACACATGAAGATAGTTGTTGAAAAAGGGTATTGAGCATCTTGAGGGGAAAAATGTTGATGCAAGGGTTGAAATGAGCCTACACAAATACTAAGGGAGTGGACACTAAAGTGGATATCAAAATGTAACTAAAATTGTTGTAGGGTACAATTTTATGACACTACATTTTTCCCCCACTTTAGCGGGCTTATGAATTTACATGAATATGCATGCTAAAGGAAATCTACTAAAAAAAACGTCATCATGCCAAAAGGATACTATAGAGGAAGAAAATAGCTCTTCGAACCAAGGAAGCATGCCCCCAAGTTGAAGACATACAAAACAAACACATTAGACAAAAAAGATTTGCACAAGACAACAAAGTTAGAACATAAAAAGCCATTACATCATAGGGTTAGGACATGATGGAAATATAGATATTTAAAAATAATAACATGGATAATGACATAAACAAAGACACATAACAAGTGAACTAAAAATATTTGAGTCAACAAAGTGAAACAAACCTTGATATAGGAGGTTGTCTTAGTACTATGTGTCGTTCCCAAAATAACAAGAAGTAACACATAGAAGAATTCTTAAACATAGAGAAGAATGTAAGGACTGATTGCTTCAAGATAGGAATACATCTAAAATACAAGGAAGCAACCAATGTCGGAGAGAAAAAGAGGGAGAAAGAGAATATACTTAGGATGAAGAGGATACAGGTATTTGATTTGGTATATACAATTGTAAAGTTGAGCCAGGACATGAGTCTATTATCCTGCAGAGCTTAATGCAAATTCACCACAAATATGTTTGTTGTATACAAACATGTTGGGTGAAAAAGCAAAAATAGACATGATAAATTTGATTAGATAAAAATAAATCATTGATAAGTATGGCTAGTAAGGCTAGAGACCATACCACAAGCGGATAATGATGACACTAATAAGTATGTCCAGAAAACTAGAGACTATACGACAAGCGAATAAAGATGGCATTGATAAGTATGGCTAGAAAGCTAGAGACCATATGACAAGCACATGGGCTTATGGTTGCTGCAAGTTGCATTGCAAGACAATCATAGAAAAGATAGGTCTAGTGAGGTTGTCCCCAAGATAGATGATGAGATATAAGACATCTATATTTTTAAGATATATTATTTTGACAAAATAGAAAGTGATGAGAAAATAATCAAACACGATAGCCCCCCCTTAGAATGATGTGTGCTACATAAAGGAGCACATGTCATTCGAAGGAGAAGAAAAGATAAAGAGGGGCTCCTCAAGAAGGACACACACCTCTGGATCAAGTTATCTCTGCCCCTAGCATACAAGGGAGGATAACCATGCTAGATACTATTGTGTTGTTACCACAGAGAAAGTACGGTTACACGTAATATTGTATCACGATGAATGGCAATGAACAAGAAAAGCTACGAATGCCACATAGTGGGGATCAATGAAATAGAAGGAGGTTTATATAATTTATAATGGATAGGATAGAGTTAGACCTAGATATCAAATGTCATGTTAAGAAAAGACAACATCAATAGATGGAACAATCATGGCACAAGAATCAAGAAGTTGTTGTATTTTATATTCCTTCAAGGCCTTACATTCACTAGTGGAATGGCCAAGAACTTGACGGTATGCACTGAAAGAATGTTTTGCTTTATCATGCTTATGAAATTTCTTATGTGTAGGAGGAGGAAGAGTAATTAAGTGGGATTTGAGAAGCCTCAACAAAATATTTTCTTGCTCAGATAAAGAATGAGGAGCAAGAAGCAACCCTTTCTCTCGTGAAGAAGAGTTTGATTGCTCACAAGAAGAAGACATAAGGAAAAAAAACAATGGAGGAGGGGATGGAGACAAACGAGAAGGCTTGTAACCTAAACCCCTTGCAAAAGAGTGATGTGTTAGTTCAAAAGGGATCTTAATTCCTTGTTCCATGCATCCAAGACTAGTTCCCTTCTACCCGTGCTTAGAAAGAATATTAAATCCAAAGCCATAACATGATTTCAACTCCTTAGAAGGGGGAGGATCAACATTTTAAGGACATTACAATTGTCATTCACATTTTACCACAATACAAAAGAATAATCATCTTTGATAGGAGGTGTGAATGATATTGTCAGGATGTTTAAGTGGATCGGGTCAACTTTATATTTCCCAATAACGGATGTTGTAAAGTATAAGGAACCCCAATCATCACTGAGACATGCATTTAGTTTAGGATAAGTAAAAGTAGTAGACTCAAGATTTACAACTTCAAGAGGATCTTCTTTAGGGACATCTATCTCAAGAGTATTATTTGTAACAGGTATTACTAGAGTAGATGTCAACACATTGGAAGATAATGAAGGGACAAGATTTTTAAGAGTAGGTGAAACTAAAGCTTAACTAGCGGTTGCCATCTCACATAAGTGTACGACATTAGGTTAAACCTTGATTGTGACTACTTGATTATCATGAATGAATTTGATGGATCTATTCAAGGTAAACATGACTATACCCATAGTGTGAATCCACAATCTACCAAGAAGAAGATTATACAATAATTTTCCTAACATGACATATACCAAGGTGGGGTACGGTAACACTTCCCAATCTTAAAGGCAAGATTACCATGCCTAAGGCTTATCGGTTGATATTATCAAATCCACGAATAAATAAGGAAGAAGTTGCAAGAGAGGCTGAATCAATTTTAATTTTAGGCAACAAATCAATGCTACACATGTTGAGTGTCGAACCGGTGTCAATGAGAGTACATCTAATACTGATATTATTAATGGTAACTATTATCATCAAAGGATATGCTTGCTTCTACACTTTTGAGGGCGGGATTTCCTATGGATGGAACGTAATATTTTGCGAATCTGCATGAATATGATCTATCAACGCATTGATATCCATAAACCTAGCAAAAGAAGGAAAGATAATCTTTTGCAAGGCTTCCTGAAGCATACCCTAGTAAACCAGAGTAGTATGTAGCAAATCCCAAAGTGAGATCTTAGTAGGAGTAACATGAAGTTGCTCAACAAGATCGTACTCACTCAGTTGCTTAATTGCAGGTTTAGGTGCTTGAGGAAGGCTTGGTTGAGAAGGCGGTAAAGAAGTAGGTTGATCAACATTTAGTTTATTCTTTCTAGTATAATAAGTGTGAGGTATTGTATTATAAGAAGAAGATTTAAATTGTATAAACTTTGTATAAAGATCTAGAGAATCACTGTTAAATGGAACACCGTGAATAGAATGAATCCTTTTGGAAGAGGGACTATTTGGAGTCACATAAATGAGCAGTCTCTTAGGCCTTGAGGAGCAAAAAAGACTAGGATTACATTTATGGATTCATCATGAATTGTAGAGGAATTATTTGAAGAAATATGCTCAACATCTATCCTTGGAGAATCTAATGTGAGAGGAGATTCATCATTCACTAATGCATCATCCCTATAAGAGAGTGCATTGGAATGAAGAGAAGGTAGAGTATCATTAAGAAAAGTATCAATGATTTCATCTTCTTGCAATAAAATATCCTCTGAAATAAGATGAGTTTCATGAGAAGGATCAAAGATACTGAGTGACATAGGTAAAGACAAATCACCATCACATGTATGGAATAGAATACCATTGTCACTTTGAACAATACTAGAAATTTAATTAATAAAAGAAGATAGAAAATTCATTTTGAAAGTAATAAGCTAAATATAATAAATAGTGAATAAACACCAACGTATTAGTTTTACTTTGATAGCATGGAATGGGGATCAAGGCAGTGCCCTAAATTTTTTTCTTAGAAGGAAAAATCATGGATTTGTCCCCTTTTATGTTATTATGTTCACATTGGTTCACCAAAATGTAGAGGAGGATATTTTCTACCCTCGATTCTCAAGACAAGAAGAGTCTACAAGGAGAAAATGGTCCTCAAATACCTCAAGGACAAAGCTCAAGTGACAAGATAAAATGGTGAGAGTTCTAGAAACAAAAAGAGTAGGTCATAGAGGTCTTCTGGATAGACTGACGAGCTCTCGGCCAAGGATGAGAGTGTGGCACATGGACAATAGTGTAATGCACTAACATCTTAGAGGTGCATTGGCATCTTGTATTGACCCAAAACTGAAACTATCATAGAAAATAGTAGGATGAATACTATTGTTCTAACTTGCTAGGAACTCTTGAAATATAGGAAAATAACAAATAATAAAATAAAGTAAATTCAATGAAATGTAAATGATGAAATGAGAGAATAAGAGAAAGAAAATTTTCACAACGAACTAAGCAATGAATCCTTTAGCAAATAAATATCTTCAATCATTGCACACATAAAACTGAGATAAAATATTGGGGTTTATTAGGAGCTTGCCATAGTGAAACCCCCATTTTGATGTTTCCAACTCCATGGAAAACCAAATAGATAGATAGATAGAAAGATAAATAGACAAGATAATAAAGTGCATAGAAAAGGGATGTGAGAAATCCCAAGATTCTCAAAGATATAATACAAGAGATAGATATTACCTACAAGGCTTGAGGAAGCCAAAAAGAGAGAGAAAGAAAGCGAAAAGTTGTGAGGGCCAAGAGTGTTGTGAGAACTTGAAACTGTTGTAGCAAGCAACAGAGTTGTGCAATATTGAGAGAAAGAGAGCTTTTGAGAGAAAGAAAAGATATATTTTTTAAGAGAGAGACCAAGAAGGCCAAATGAATAGAAAATATTGATTTTAAAGAGAGAATAGGAGGGAAAATAAGGTTCCTAAGTTGTTACAATGTGTCTCGAGCCATTTCCACCGACCAAGGTAGGTGACAAGTGACAACATGCTTAGAAACGGTTGTTTGAACATTAAAATGTTGTTGAACGCTAGCGTGATGCGTAGATGTTCATGCAACACACTAGTGTCCAAACAAATCATGCTAAAAAATTATGGGAATGAGGAAAACACAAGGTTTAATGCAAAGCTGACACAAGAAGATAGTTGCTAAAAAAGGGTCTTGAGCATCATGATGGGAAAAAGGCTTATGCAAGGGTTGAAATGAGCCTACACAAATACTAAGGGAGTGGACACTAAAGTGGATACAAAAGTGTAGGTGAAATTGCCATGTGGTGCAATTTTACACTACAGTTGTGTAGCCCTTACTCCCTCGCGTGTGGCTAACCTTAATCACTCAGTTCATGTAATCATGATTTTCATGTTTGATGTTTTATTTTGGTTATTGATGAACTCTCTCATCGTTGATTATGGATCATAATTTAATTTTTAATTTTCTTATGAGTTGTATAGTCACCAAATTTTCCTTCTATCTATTTTGTGGCCCTTGGTCACACTCGACTTATTGTTTCATTGCATGCATTTTATGACTTAATGTTGGAATTGATAATTCTACCTCTTGGGTTTTATTTATCTTTTTGGTGGCTATTCTAAATATTTGAAATTTTTGGTCATATTCTATGTAACGTTTTGTTCCTTATCATGTTCATAACAAACCCATAATAGAATGTAAAAGGGAGTGGATGGCAGATAATGTGATATATCTTGGTTTTTGTGTTAATTAGAATCATATTGCATCAAAAATATTATTCATAATGAAATAGAAGTAGATGTTGTGTGGTGTTTGAAAATTATTGTGAAATACTTGTATTCATATAGTTTCTAGCTTTGAGTGATTTCAATGTGTGTGAATATCTTTGTGCTTGGAATTAAGTGAAGTGTATTTAGATATTTGTATAAGAGTGCTTATGGAATTATAATATGTTCTCTAAGTGAGATTGAATGGGTGGATAATTGTGTTTGCATCATGCCTAAACGCATTTTTAGTAGTTGGTTGGGTTTGATTTAGTCCACCAATTGTGTGTGCTCTTGCTTATATTAGATTTGCTCGTTGTGGTCTTGTGACCATGTTTCTTAGTGCCTTGGAATTAGTTGAGTGTTTGTTGAGGTTTCTTAGGCACCAAAATCTATGTTATTGATAGCATGAAGATGCACATCGTGTCATTTGGGATGTGATTCCCATAGCTACATGTATGTTTGACATAGTGTAGGATATGAAGGTGTGTTAGTAAGTGCTTCAACACATTATTGTATTGTTGTCTTATTACATTATATATGTCTACCCAAGTTAAGTTTCCAGTTGAGATTGTCCTGGTGGTTTTAGGAGTTTCTCCTTGGTTGTTTAATGGTGTTCCTAACTTAAGGCTATAAGAAAATGCAGTTCTAGTTGAGGAATTGGTTATCTTGTGTATTCTCATGGAGAATACTTAATGGTTGAAACTTGTAGTGGTTGTTGGTTTTCCTTTTTGATCATGATTACATGATCTTTCTAGGTTGTTAAACCCTTAGGAGGGTCATAGTTGAGTGTCAGGATAGTGAAGATATGAGTTTTACTCTTATGCTTTGTGTTCAATTACTTCCTTGTTGGTTGCAATGTGGGTTTTGGGGTTGCAAAGCCTTGATTTTGGGAGTGCTCATACCTTTAAAAGTTAGTTTCCTAGATTATTTCCTCCAAGAAACCTTGTGTTGTTCCTAGTTTTGCATTGAGAAGCTAGTGCATTTCGGAAATCCTTGCTTTTTTTAAGTGGTGTTGAGGGAGAACCTTGTGAGTGTGCTATAGTTGGAAGTGAGACATGCTCTTGTTGAGCATGAAGGTGAGGTAGTGTTACCTTTGGTTTTGTGTTGAGGAAGGGTTGGTAGGCTTGTGTGCCTTGCCCTTGGTTGCATTAGTACTAGATGGAGTTCCTAGTTGTTGTGGCAATCCTTGAGTAGGACCTTGTTTGCTTATGGTTTGTTGGATCCAATAGCTAGTTTATACCATTGGTTGCGAGGGAAACTAGTGAAGGCGGTGTGGTGATCTTTGAGGTGGTTGTGCATAATCCATAAACATGGAATTGAAATGAAACAACTTCAATAGATAAATAAATGTCATATCATATCTCATAGTCGTAGTGCATAATCTAGGTAAAAGCACATAATATATGATATACAAAAGAACAACTCGAGCTATCATGCCATGTGGTCAACTAATTAAATTTAATTTGAAAGTAAAAATAAAAATAATGATATAAGAATGATATGTGAACATAATCAATATAGTCTCTGACCGCCACTAGCCCTAACAGTCATCCACAAGCCTGAGAGATGAGAACATGGCTCAGGCACTTTTTCACCCAATCATGAAGCTTATGCTTCCCCAAAATTCTTCCTACTCAAAGAATACCTGACCCTACACAAAATACCTAGAAAACTAGAAATAATAAGTATGAGGGAACCTTAGTGCAATATCACATATCTACATGCATTTCTAACATGAGCATGTAATGTCCTACTATCAAGATATGGCAAAGAAACATATCAATATAATTTTCTAGGTAATATTTGAGGATAAGAAAAATGATCAAAGTAAAATAAATAAGATAAATATGTAAACACATAAATATTTTAACCTAAATCACCTTCAAACTCCATGATTAACCTATAATAAGATGCACCCAAATCCTACTGATATGCTCTTAATAAATGGAATGTGGTTGCTTATCAAACCAACAACATGAGGGTATGATCAAGAAGATCCAATAGAAATTTCAACATCATAACATTAGCATAAGATTGAATATTGCAAATGGGATGGAAGGCCTCTCATTTATAGAAATTCTATGAGAGAAATCAAGGGCAAAGATGAATTAGTGATGAATGGCTAGGATTGAATGAGGATTAGGGATTGGATAAAAGTTGCAATCATGTGACAATTTTCACATGAGGGATAAGGGCTAGGTTTAGGGTCTGCATAAGAGAAACATCCTTATGTGGATGGCTAGTATTAAGAGGTGAGATATTAAATGAAGGAATGAGATGGAAATTTAGTTTGACTTTTTGGAAGTGTTTAGGTTTAATGAATCTAGACAAGGAGTTAGTTAGACATGTGAAGGGGACATTTGTCACATGAGGATTGTTGGTTGACAAATTTTTCTTTTAAACAATTAACTCAAATTGACTCCATTTTTCCCCAAAGAAAGACAATTGATCACCAAAAATTGGAGAGATCATCATTGCATTGGTGATCTTCCTTCAAATTCTAAGAGGTACGACTCCCTCATATGATATGCATTTAGATTTTACTTAAGAGGAAATGGGGGTATGCTTTTAACTAGAAATCATGAAAGGCAAACTAACACCAACCCATAACCATGGAATAGATGTGATTGAAATCAACTTTTAAACTACTAGCTAAACTAAAAAATGAATTGGCAAGCTACTAATATTGTGACTCAAAGATCAGATTACTAATAGTCAACATGACTCGACTCAAAGCAACTTTGACATTCAATGCAGATATATGAATGAAACACCATGGATAACACATCCACAAAAACAAATAATATCCCAACACTTATCAAATCTCACATACTTACTCATAAATGTGAAGTATTTTGTTCAAATTTACTGTACAAAGACACCATAAAATAATCAAAATTAAAAAACTTGATCCTTCTTTAGACTGTTTCTCACTCATGCATCATAGTGGAAGGGGGACCAAAATTTAGACCCCTCGAATATCTAATTGAAGAATATTTAAAATGCTCAATCATAATGGTCAATAATTTATTGAAAACTGATTCTTGGGAGAATGTAATCGTTGCCCCAACAAATAAGCATTTCATGGGAGGTTAAATGATCTATGTTTGATGAATACACATAAGCATTAATGGTCATTTTTAGGAATAGTTATTATTAAATCACATCTTCTGACTAATGAAGACAAGGGAATGAACCACCAACCTTGTAGACAAGCCTTGAGTCCATCGACTCATCCAAACAACCCATATCTTCTTAGTCTAGCAATTAATGACATGCCAACTAGGAGCATATTTGTGTGGGTATTTTAAATACAAGATATTTTCCTAACGCCAAAGAATACTTTGCTAGATTTACATCACATCACAGGCCAAGTTCATTAAATCCCCATCAACTTGAGTGTCCTTGCTGCATTAACCGCTTTCAAGTGAACTCCACTTACTCCCGTTTTCTATAAATCAACTGTAGTGCTCTCATTTCCTTCAATGATAATCACACTTTTAGACATGTCGAACACTGCTAGCGATGCAACTTCTGAAAATAAGATTGACTTCCTCTCCATCAAAGGAGTAGAATGTAGTGTCATGAGAAGGTTGGTCATGCACTTCCTTAGCGAAGTCTTCCTTATTCACAATGATGTGGAAGAGGGATTCATCAGGAAGATAATCAATGAGCATTTCCTATCCCAGGTGCATGTGCACAATTCAGCCTTACTGGAGCATTTTATTTACAATATCATTCACACCTCTGGTAAGCTGGAGTGGGGAGTCAGGGTTGCTGAGCATCTAGTTCGATTGATTTTTTTTCCCTGTGTTGAAAATGTTGTGGGGAACTTGTCCGAATATCCACACATTGGTCTAGTGGGTGACACAATCTACATTGCTACTACCTTGAGGAATGAGCCAGCCAGACAGGAGGTTTCCTTACTCCGTGTTGGACTAGAGAGCAACATGATGGAGACCTTTGCCCACTTTGTGGAATTCAACGAGAATCTCTTTTCTCCTGGGTAGATAGAATGACTCCAAGAGGTGGTAGAGGGTGTTAGGATCCTCATGTTTACTCTTTGTGTTTGAAACCCATGTACTGAAAACCCCAATTTTGGCTTTTCATGTGATATATATAAATATATATTATCTTTTTTGGCTTTCATCTATGTGTGATGTGATAATTATGTGCTTTCAATTTTGTATTTTCATGTTGTATGTAATACCATTCTCCATTTTTCATATCTTTAATGTGTCTTAATGATTATTCATCTAAATGTTATCTATGCAAATACATTTGTCTCTGATATCATTACTTTCCGCTGTAAATGGATTTTAAGATAATAACTTGTGATCTACTAAAATGCATAAACGTCCGACTCTGGATAGGGTTTCCCAAATGCTTTCGAAGTTCGCTCCAATTTTGTAAATGAACCCATCACCTGCTTTATCAATTCCATGAAAGATAAAATTTAGAGGTACTTTTGGGGGCTTCCTTTCCATGAAAGTCTTTAGAAGGAACTCTTTAGGAAACATGCTTAGCCTTTTTAGCAAATTGGCAATAGGGAAAAGTTAAGTTTTTGAAACCTTGTCAGGAACCGACAAAGGTTTTGAAACTTGAGTTAAGTTCTGAAAAGAGCTTGATTTCACTTTTCCTTCTCCCTCACATTGGTGCATGCCCAAATTACGAGAACCACTCCAGGACTTGACAACTTATTCAAAAACTTGGCAAGGGCTGACACGATGACAACTTAAGCAAAACCGATTAGACCATTGGGCAAGGGAGAGGTTGTGAAAACTCAGTTGGGCCCTAATACAATCTTCGAAAACCAAGGTTTAAATGCAAAAACTTGAAGCAATTCAACTTTGCTTAAGGGATTGGATGTGTTTTTGAAAAAGGGGTATTAAAAATGTGGTAACAAGGACAAATTTAGATTGTGATCCATGTGAACAAGATAAAGGGGTATGATTAGATGGATAAGGATAGAGGAATAAAGATGAATTAAATAATGGAGGAAAGGGGTAATGCACATTAATTAGCCTAAATTAATTAATTAATTTAGTTGGATGATTTGGGGATAAAGGTAAATTAATTAAATAAATAAAGTATTTATTTATTTAATGGGATTATGATGAAGGGATAATAATTAAATAAATAGTAAATATTTATTTAATTAAAGGATCATGACAATGGATATTAATTAAATAAATAATAAATATTTATTTAATTAATGGATTAGGATAAAGGTGGGAAATGCAGGGAATAATTAAATAAATAATAGATATTTATTTAATTAATGGCTAAGGATAGGCTAAAGTGAGGTATGGTTGGGTAAGGTCATATTTCAAGTGTTTACAACATTCATCTATTTCAAAGAAAACATGTCTTTAGCCAAAGCACTAGATTAAACCAGAAGATCCCCAAAGAGGACCGACCTTCTTTGTTGGCCCATATTTTCCACCCTATCCTGAAAGGTAAACCCAATCACAAAAAAAAAAGAGAACTACTTTCCTTAACAAGGAAAATCCAAGAACGATATGCATTTGCTCAATAAAAATAACTCTTTCTTTTCATGCAAAATGATAAACATCATGATACCAAATGCATTTCTTGCTTACTACGATTCATGCAAGATTCAATGGAAATGCATAATACTTCCCATGCAAAAATTATGACTACGTGAATCTTTATGTATTCAGTCATCTATTATGTTTTCATACAATATTTAGTGCAAATGCATATGCTATCTATGTTTCATGGTTCTAACTATTTTCTTGATATTTTTATAGCTCAAGGTTATGTAGATATCAGTCACATAAAAAATGATGCAAGTTCCTTTAAATGCATGTCAATATACACATATAAGCATGTACATGTATTATGCCTACATATACATACATATGTGTGTATATTTTTTCGTAATACATCTTCAATTAACTCAAAAGAAAAGTCCAAGTAATTTGATTTCATACCATTATGCTAGATACCATTATGCTAGATTTGATTTCATGTTACAACTTGATAACTTTTGAGATAAATTTGAGTAAGATCATTCATGTTTTCAACTCATTCTTACATATGTTGGATGAAAAAAAACTCATATCAGCATATGTTTAAAAACAAAGATCCAATTCAGTATTCATTAAAAATCAGAAATTTGTATCAACATGCACCAAATGCAAGTATTTATCAACACTTAGTGATTTATTACAACATTTTATAAGGAGAAAAGAATTTGTATGAGCATGTGTTCAGAGATAAGAAGTTTATATTTGTTGTTCTATGGTTTCGTCCTTCTCTTTCAACAAATTTGATCAAATGTGATCATATATATAAATATGCATATATATTCCCCCCCGCACACACATATGTGTGTGCATATGTGCACATAGATATATGTGGCTAATTTATTATTCATAGAAAAGTTACAAATTCATGCTAATTTATCCCCATCAACTTGATTGTTCTTGTTGCATTAACTGCTTTCAAGTGAACTCCACTTACTTACTCCCGTTTTCTATAAATCAACTATAGTGCTCTCATTTCCTTCAATGATAATCACAATTTTAGACATGTTGAGCACTGCTAGTGATGTAACTTCTAAAAATAAGATTGAATTCATCTCCATCAAAGGAGTAGAATGTACTGCCGTGAGAAGGTTGGTCATGAACTAGCTCAACGAAGTCTTCCTTATCCGCAATGATGTGGAAGAGGGATTCATCAAGATGATAATCAACGAGCATTTCCTACCCCAGGTGCATGTGCATAATTCAACCTTATTGGAGCATTTTCTTTACAATATCATTCGCACCTCTGGTAAGCTAGAGTGGGGAGTTAGGGTTGTTGAGCATCTGGTTTGATAGATTTTTTTTCCCTGTGTTGAAGATGTTGTGGGGAACTTGTCTAAATATCCATGCACTAGTCTAGTGGGTGACACAATCTACATTGCTACTACCTTGAGGAATGAGCTAGCCAGATAGGCAGTTGCCTTACTCCGTGCTGGACTAGAGAGCAACATGATGGAGACATTCACCCACTTTGTGGAGTTCAACGAGAATCTCTTTTCTCCTGCGTAGATAGAATGCCTCCAAGAGGTGGTAGAGGGTGTTAGGATCCTCATGTTTACTCTTTGTGTTTGAAACCCATGTACTGAAAACCCCAATTTTGGCTCGTCATGTGATATATATAAATATATATATATAATCTTTTTTGGCTTTCATCTATGTGTGATGTGACAATTATGTGCTTTCAGTTTTGTATTTTCATGTTTTATGCAATACCATTCTACATTTTTCATATCTATAATGTGTCTTAATGATTATTCATCTAAATGCTATCTTTGCAAATACATTTTTCTTTGATATCATTACTTTCCTCTGTAAATGGATTTTAAGATAATAACTTGTGATCTGCTAAAATGCATAAACGTCCGACTTTGGAATGGGTTTCCCAAATGCTTTTGAAGTTTGTTGCAGTTTTGTAAATGAACCCATCACCTGCTTTATCAATTCCATGAAAGACTAGATTTAGAGGTACTTTTGGGGCCTCCCTTTTCATGAAATCCTTTATAAGGAACTCTTTAGGAAACATACTTAGCCTTTTTAGCAAATTGGCAATAGGGAAAAGTTAAGTTTTTGAAACCTTGTCGGGAACCGACAAAGGTTTCAAAACTTGAGTTAAGTTTTGAAAAGAGCTTGATTTCACTTTTCCTTCTCCCTCATATTGGTGCATGCCCAAGTTACAAGAACCACTCCAGGACTTGACGACTTGTTCAAAAACTTGGCAAGGGCCAACACAATGACAACTTAAGCAAAACCTAGTAGACCATTGGGTGAGGGAGAGGTTGTGAAAACTCAGTTGGGCCCCAATACAATCTTTCAAAAACCAAGGTTTAAATGCAAAAACTTGATGCAATTCAACTTTGCTTAAGGGATTGGATGCGTTTTTTGAAAAAGGGGTATTAAAAATGCGGTAACAAGGACAAATTTAGATTGTGATCCATGTGAACAAGATAAAGGGATATGATTAAATGGATAAGGATAGAGGAATAAAGATGAATTAAATAATGGAGGAAAGGTGTAATGCACATTAATTAGCCTAAATTAATTAATTAATTTAGTTGGATGATTTGGGGATAAAGGTAAATTAATTGAATAAATAAAGTATTTATTTATTTTATGGGATTATGATGAAGGGATCGTAATTAAATAAATAATAAATATTTATTTAATTAAAGGATCATGACAATGGATATTAATTAAATAAATAATACATATTTATTTAATTAATGGATTAGGATAAAGGTGGGAAATGTTGGGAATAATTAAATAAATAATAGATATTTATTTAATTAATGGCTAAGGATAGGCTGAAATGAGGTATGGTTGGGTAAGGTCATATTTCAAGTGTTTACAACATTCATCTATTTCAAAGAAAACATGTCTTTAGTCAAAGCACTAGATTAAACCAGAAGATCCCCAAAAGAGGATCGACCTTCTTTGTTGGTCCATATTTGCCACCCTATCCTGAAAGGTAAACCCAATCACATAAAAAAAAGAGAACTACTTTCCTTAACAAGGAAAATCCAAGAATGATATGCATGTGCTCAATAAAAATAACTCTTTTTCTTTTCATGCAAAATGATAAACATCATGATACCAAATGCATTTCTTGCTTACTACATGATTCATGCAAGATTCAATGGAAATGCATAATAATTCTCATGCAAAAATTATAACTACGTGAATCTTTATGTATTCAGTCATCTATTATGTTTTCATACAATATTTAGTGCAAATGCATATGCTATCTATGCTTCATGGTTCTAACTATTTTCTTGATGTTTTTACAACTCGAGGTTATGTAGATACCAGTCACATAAAAAATGATGCAAGTGCCTTTAAATGCATGTGCATATACACATATATTCATGTACATGTATTAGGCCTACATATACATACATAAGTGTGTATATTTTTTCATAATACATCTTCAATTAACTCAAAAAGAAAATTCCAAGTAATCTGATTTCATACCATTATGCTAGATCTGATTTCATGTTACAACTTGATAACTTTTGAGATAAATTTGAGTAAGATCATTCATGTTTTCAACTCATTCTTACTTATGTTGGATGAAAAAACTCATATCGGCATATGTTTAAAAACAAAGATCCATTTCAGTATTCATTAAAAATCAGAAATTTGTATCAACATGCACCAAATGCAGGTATTTATCAGCACTTAGTGATTTATTACAACATTTTATAAGGAGAAAAGAATTTGTATGAGCATGTGTTCAGAGATAAGAGGTTTATATTTGTTGTTCTATGGGTTCATCCTTCTCTTTCAACAATAGATTTGATCAATTGTGATCATATATATAAATATGCATATATATTCCCCCCGCGACACATGTGTGTGCATATGTGCACATAGATATATGTGGCTAATTTATTATTCATAGAAAAGTTAGAAATTAATGATTTGTTTCACCTTCACTTTCAAAATTTCAAAGTGTTGCTAAATGTTGATTTTAAACAATTATATATATATGTGTGTGTGTGTGTGTGTGTGTGTATGCACATATATATTCATGTATATACAATTCAAGAACAAGTTGATTTGCCGAAAAGGGGCATGTAAGAGTAGTTTTTCACACTTTCACCATTTAATCTGTCAAATGTATCCAAGCAAAGTCTATTGCAAGTGAAATAAAGGGTTTCATTAGAGATTTAATTACATATTGTTCAAGAAATGTTGTTTCCTTTATTCTGTTACTACCTTTGCACTATCCTCTCACACCTCTGATTTTTTTTCCTTCATCTCCCTCAACTCTTTTTTGCCCTTAATGCTAAAAAAAAAATCTACAAGTGTGCTCCTTTTTTGTCCTTAGTGCTCAAAAAAAGTATCAACAAGAGCACTTACCACCACTCAAATAGCAAGAGGATGAGGATAATAATTCAAAAGAAAATGAATTGCCAAATATACCTCTTCCACATGCTTAAAAACTAGAGATGGAAGATTTTGATCATGATTTTGTAGAGCATTCTCCAAGCTATACTCATATTTAAAATTTATCCCATACAAAATAGCCTTATACACACAACCCACCACTAAATTCTTTTCGAGGAGTCTATGTGAAAAAATTCGTCCAATCCAAGCTTTACTATTAAAAATGTCATAACCTTTTATTGTCTCATTCACCATTTGCCTAAGTAAAAAGATTCTTGGACATAATTTGATAGACTGTCGTGAGGTCCTATTGCTTCAGTTGAAAATGCATCAATTATATCAACCAGGTAGTGTTCGAAGGTTGTATGCAATAGGAGACATCTTGGCTAACTCTCTTAGATTTTTTGAATTCTTGAAACAATTGTAAACAAAAGTTATACTAGAAAGCATAAAGTTGTTTTAAGCTAGAAATCATGAAATTGTTAAGCTAGAAACTAAAATATGACTAAAGTAGAAAGCATATAAATTACCTAAGAAGAAACACTTGCAGTAAAACTGTAAAATTTAAATGAAAACAACTAACAACTAACAACTAATTGTTAACATAAATTAAACTTAACAACCTATAACTGACAAATAGAGCGAGTGCTCTAAAATTTCAAAAATAGAACTAAAAGATTGCAAAATTGAACTACGACCTGCAAGAATAATTGATAGAGATCGACACACACAAATAACATTCATCCACATTTATCATGTACAAAATAAAGGAAACATCATTAAAATGAAAATACTTATCTATCCTACAAGATCCCTCGAGTGGCTAGCTCTCGGGTATGCCTACGATTAACTCATACCACATGTACTTTCGCATCTTCAAAATGAATCTATCCATGATAATTCCATTACACAGAACTAGTAACTCAAAATAAGACTAGCAAAGTTTATTTTATTCATATCAAAAAAGTGTCACATAGAGACATAGTTCAAAGAATATTATAACAACATAATGGTATCACATATGCATTATTTCTGGCGGTTACATATATATTCTATACTACTAACAAAATCCTAAATTTCAGATGGTGAAAGATCACCGTTGAATTTTTTTTTGACAAAATTTCAACTAACCAACTGACTGAGGTCCATAACATAAAACATATTAAAGGCTCAAATTGGAGCCGTAAAGTTTTTGAAATAGAAATTTAACAGAAAGCATTAAAAGGACTTGTTCCACTATGCACTCCTGGATTTTCAGCGCCTAGACTTTTGGCGCTCTTATCTTCAACTGTTTGAAGTCCACTTAAAGTCCACTCGGTCGTGCATAATGTCTTGTACAATGACTGAAAGCTATACCATTATATCAGTGTTAGTCAGCTAATTTCAATTGATTTAGGAAATAACGATTTATACATCTTTTTACAAAAAGTAAGCAATTACTAATCCTAAAAATAAACAACTAGCAGGGTTAAAGTGATTGGTAGAAACAAGGAATGGTATTTGGCTTATTATAATCATGAGGTTATTTATACCTCATCACTCTCCCCTTCCCAGGCATGAGCAGGTCCTCCTACTCTTTGTTGTGTCCTCTGCCTTTCCATATCCCTGTTCCTATTTAGTTCATTGTATTTAGCACTGAGGTCATATGGATCCTCTGCTTCTCTGTCCCAATCACTAGGACTCTTAATAAAACCCTTATTATATCTAACCCTTACTTTCCATGAATGCAAGTACTCAAGATTATGCTTTGTAGTGAAAAGTACTGCAAGGGGTGGCTGAAGAAGCAATGGAGGTGTATACCTTATTCCTATCCATTTAGTTTTAAGCTACTGAAGTATTTCCACCAATGCCTCATCCCTCCTGTGGAACCACCTTATATTGGTAGGTGAGATCACCTCCCTCCTTTTAAGATACATCAGTAGAGGAGTGTACCGCTCCTCATAGGCATTCCATGCTTTTTCTATCAGTCTTGGCCCCTGGACTTTGAAATTCTCATAACAAATTTGAAGATTATCATTGTATTTACTTTTCATAGCTTCATAGCTCTTCATGCCTCAAAATCGAGCTTTAAAAGAAAAAGGTTTTTCTATAGGGGTACCTCATTTGAAGTCCCACAATCCTTTCTGCCTGTAAATACTCTTTAGTCCTTTCCTACCACTAAATATGATTTTGCATAGTGGACATGAATGCTTTGAGTTGTACTTCCCCAACAAAGAGATTGACAAAGAAATTAGTATGTCTTTCCAAAAAAAAGTTGTGTACAAAGAATTCACACAGTAAGTTCTGTTGAGCAGGTGTTGCCTCTTTAAATGCTTTTAAAAATTCCTCATCGTCTGGATCATGAGGTAGATTGCAAGAAATTCTCAATAATTTCCATCTTAATAATTGCTCATTTGAAAACATAGAATACAATCTAGATGGTCTCTTGCAAGCTAATAATAATTCCCCAATTTGGCATACATTTGTTTTAGCTTGATAAAGCCTATCATATGATTATTTTAATAAAACTATTTCCTTCTTTAGTCTGGCATTCTCTACCCTTGCTTGTTTCAGGAAATAACATCTTTCCATCCATTTTGTCAGCATTGGGAAAATGTGGACTTGGAACCACTCCATCTTGGTTGACTCAGTTTGTATTTCCTTTGATTCCATTTTTGGCTTTATCTTAATTTCTTGCAAATCTTGTTCCAATTCAACAATCCTACTCAAAGTTGCATTGAGTTCTTCTTTCTATTTTTCTTGTTTTTCTGCAAATGCTTGGAGAGTTTGTACTAAATTATCAGTTAAACCTTTAGTTTGTTTGTCTTTTCCAGAAAAATTTGTCAAATACCATTTACCTTCCTCATTCCATTGTTGCACATGAAATTGCAAAACCCCAATAATTTTATTTTTTGCTCTAATTTAGCCTTCAAAGCTGTGATTTCTTGATCTCTTTTCTTCAAAACTGTAGTTTGTACATCTATTTCCTCCTATTGCTGATTGATTTGTTCTTCATTTTTTTGCAAGTTGAATCTTAACTGAACAATTTTTTTTTCAACTCATCTAATTATGTTTTTTATGTTATCAAAACTTTCAATTTGTACATTAGAACAAGGAGGAGAAACAAAAACTTTTGCATTATCATCAATCACATCTTCTTTATCATGTACCTCTAGTGGGTTTGGTTCTGCATCACTGGGAATTGGGGAAGACAATTTTTCACTTAGGTGAGTCATATCACCTTCCTGTGTTTCCATTGGTTGGCGAAAAGGAGAAAAAGATTCCAGAGGTTCATCTTCAATAATTACAACATTTGACAGTTGCTCTCTTGTTTTTTCTTGTCTTATCTCAAGTGAGACATTTTCCTTTACAGACTCACCTAGTTGGGTTGTTTCTACACATGGATGGTCCTCTTTTTCACATGATTGTGTTATAGTTTTTTGGGGCTGCTTATTCTATCCTTTCTTTTTAGGGATATGCGACTGATTAGAAGCCGCAACACAAGTAATCTCAAAAGATAATCTCTTGCTTCTTCTCAAAGGGGAAGGCATGTGTACTTCTATTCTAGGCCCCCTTCCCTTTTTATAGGGATGAGCATTCTCATCTTCTAACTTTTCTAGGTCCATATCTTCTTGTTTTTCTAGAGCCTTTGACATATTTTGTGAACTTGGTCCTTCCTGAGGGTCTAAAGGGTTTATTGGATTTTCCGACGCCTAATTGTCAAGAGCCCCTTCAGCATTTTGGGGTTCAGAAGAAGGTTCTTCTAAATTTTGAGCCGCTAGACTAGATGGCTCTCCTTCCTCTAAATATCTTATGGGCATAGGGTTCTCAAATTTCTGAAGAAGTTTTTTCTAGTTTTGTTAAGCTCTTCCTTTCTACAAGAAATGATATTTACAAATTAAATGTACAAGGTTGTGATGTTTTAATGGATCTGACCCAATTTTAAACTTTTCAATCATATTGAGAATGGAATAACAAAGAAAAGCAGGAAGGTTGACTCTGAATTGAGGGTTTACGGCGCCATGACGCAAATGAGTCAATAATTGAAAGGGGGGACCAACTACTATGGAACATTGCCCTTCACATGTGAAATATTTGATTATCTAGACAACTGTCATTCTCCACAGCTCTGGAATGGACATTCTTTGAAACCCTTTGTTTAGCCCTTTGGTACTTACAACTAATAAAGGTTGGAGTTCCCCTTCCCTACTAAAAGTTCTACCATTTTTTGATAAGAAATATTTGTAGTTTTTGATAAATTTACACCCTCATTTTTAATACAAGATAAACGAGAAATGATTCAAGGCCTTACCTTGAATTTCCTCCCACACACTATTGACTGTCCATTTGAAAAATTCTCTACAAATTCTTTTACCAATTGCTCATTGTGCCCTTCAAACTTCTTCATAAACTCTAGCCACCCAACCTTTTGAAACAGTTCCAAAATTTTACTTAGTGTTAATAACTTGTCTGTGGAAGTTGGCTCTGATTTTCTCTTGGCTCCTCTCATGCTGTCCCTTGTGATTCTGCTCAGTTTCTGTTGAATGTCGTGGCATTCAAAAGGTGAAAAACTATTTAAATGAAATAGTGACCCAGATTAAAGAAAATGTAAACTTATTCAATCACTTGTACTTTGACATGAATTAATTATGGCATTTGGCTTTGTTGTATTGAAATCATTACTTTGCATGGAAAAGAGTGCATGAATTGTTGCATCTTAAGTGAGAGTTCAATCCACACAATTTACTAAGTTTGGAAAGGGTGGTGGTATGTGCCAATTTATTTATTTTTATTCACAATAATTATCTACTTAAAGTAAAAGTTGTACATACCTTACATCCCGTCATTGATTTGAAAATTGCTTGCCTTTGCTGATGTAACAGTATAATCGGATAGAATGACGAGGGTGGTGATGAATTTATTATGAATGAATATGGGATGGCTAATTAATGTTGTAATTATTATGACAGAAAGTAGCCATAATAATTTTGATTTATTATGATAAAAGATGGCAGTGTAGGGCGTTGATTTCAAAGGTGATGGAAAAATTTAATACTGAGCATGTGTATGATACTAAAAATATCTAAGCATTTGGAGAGGAAGGGAATTTACAAAATTCTAAAGCATCGCTGGAAGATGCGGTCAGGATGAAAAACAAAAATTTCAGAGCATCACTGAAAGATGTGCCCGGAATGAAAAAGTGAAGTAGCAAAATTTCAAAGCATTATTGAGAGATGTAGCCGAAGTGAATAAGAAAATTCAGGAGAATTGCTAAAGAATGCCACCAGAATGTAGCAACAAAATTTTTGGAACATCGCTAAGAGATGCAGCCGGAAGTAGCAACAAAATTTTTGGAGCATCACCGAAAGATGTAGCTAGAAGTAGCAACAAAACTTATGGAGTATCACTGAAAGATGCAACCAGAAGAAAAATCAAAATTTTCGGAGCATCACTGAAAGATGCCACCAGAAGGAAGAAACAACAAAATTTTGGAGCATCGCTGAAAGATGTAGCCATAATGCAACAAGAAAATTTCTAGAGCATCATCGAAAGAAGGAAGTAGAATGAAGAACTTTGGATTTGGACTTTCTAGAGAAACATTGAAAGATGTGCCAGACTACAGGAATAAAACAAGGAATGACACTAGTAAGGCATGCAAGTTCTTGAGCATCGTAGTAACCGAGCCAACAAATTTTGGAGCATCGCATCAAGATGTGTCAAAATTTGTATTTGATTAGAAATAAAGTCTTGCAAGACATAAACGAATTTTAGCCAAGTCCAAAAAGATGAAAAATTCAAAAGACATGCCTTGAAGTAATTACAAATGCATAATGCATACACATGAAAAGTTTTTTTTAGACTAGGTGACTATTAATCCAAACATTCCATTGGCTTTGTCGTAGCAGAGTCAATGCATTGTACTTCTCCTTGCATTTCTACCATTCTTGTAAATACCTCCTCGTTAACTAGTTTATGGTAGATGCATAATCGATGTCCATTGACTAATAGAGTTCGAGTGTCACCATCAATAGGCTTGAGCTGCACTGCTCCATTTGAAAATACTTCAAAAATTTCATATGCACTTAGCTAACGAGTCCTTAGTTTCCCTTGATGATCTTTATATCGGGAATCGAATAACAATGCCCATCCCCATTATGGAACTCTCTTTCCTTTATGTTTTTATCATGCCAGGCCTTCTGTTGGTGTTGAACTAGCTCAATTTGGTGGACATCATCTAAATTGAGTTTATCTAATTCACTAAGTTGTAGGACTCTTTCAACCTGGACTTGTTTGAGATCTAAGCCTAACTCCATTGTTGTTCTCAGGTTTTGAAGTTCAAATTCAATGGGTAGAAGTGGTTTCTTTCCAAAAACTAACTCGTATGGACTAAAACCAGTGGTTGATTTCCAAGTTGTGTTATAAGCCCAAATAGCTTCAGGTAATTTTCTAGCCCAGTCTTTTCTCCTTGATGAAACTATTTTTGTTATAATATTTTCAAGCTCCCTGTTAGTGACTTCTACTTGACCATTTGCTTGAGGGTGATAGGGTGATGACTTCTTGTGGCTTACCTAGAAATGATTAGTGAAGGCTAATAGAACTTTGGACATAAAATGGGGTCCTTGATCTGTAAAAATTGTTCTAGGGTCTCCAAAGCTGAGAAAAATCTTGTTATACAGGAAGACAACCACTTGTTCTTCCCTAGCAACTCTTAGAGCTTGAACTTCTACCCACTTGGTTAGATAGTTGGTACAAACCAAAATTTACTCTTTCCCTTGTGAAAGGGGGTCTATAGGACTGATAAAATCTAATCCCCACTTTTCAAATGGTTCAATAACTACCTAGGGTTTTAGAGGGATTTCATTGGATGCAATGGGTCTCCCTACTCTTTGGCATTCATCACAACGGTGAACATATTTTTTTACATCTTTATGCATAGAGGGCCAGTAATATCCTGCACCCAAAATCTTATCAGAAGTCCTCTTGGCAGAATAATGGCCTCCAGAGGGGTCATCATGGCAAGCTCTAAGGATGCTATATGTTTCATCTACCCTAACACAACATCGTAAAACCATATCAGGACCACATCAAAATAATATTCCATTAATCCATTTGAACAAAGGGCTTTCTTGAACAAGGCATTTCTTCTATTTTGACGTAAAATTTGGTGGCAATTATGAAGTGGCCAAGTAGTTGGCAATGTTAGCAAACCAAGGGGTTTTAATGGAGATGGCAAACAAATTTTCATCTAGGAATTCATCCTCAATAGGAGCACAATCTCCATTGTCCTGTTTGGTCCACGATAAGAAATCTGCAACTATGTTGAACTTCTAGGTTTGTCAATAATGGTCACTTTGAATTCTTGTAGAAGCAATAACCACCTGATTATCCTTCCATTTACTATAGGCTTGTTCATTAGGTACTTGATGGCTGAATGGTATATGAACACAATTACTTTGTACCTTGTGATGTAATGTCGAAATTTCTTGATTGCATGTACTACAACTAAAAATTCTTTCTTCATGGTGGTGTAATTCCGTTCAGTGGGAGTCAAATTCTTACTAATGAAATAGATAACATACTTTCCCCCATTCTCATCTTCCTAACCTAAAATCACTCCAATAGCATCATCAAAAGCATCTGTGTTAATGTGGAACAAAAGGTTCGAATGAGGTCCACGTAGGACAGGAGCAGAGATAAGTTTCTCCTTAATGATCTCAAATGATTATTGGCACTCTGTTGTCTAGGAAAAATCTATTTTCTTTTGGAGGAGGGAAAACATAGGGGCTGCAATATTGCTAAAATTTTCTATGAATCTCCGATAGTATCTAGCATGTCCTAAGAAACTTCTAACGTCAGTTTGGTTTTTCAGAGTCTCAAGTTATTGTATTACCTTAATTTTCTTAGGATCCACTTTTATCCCTTCAGCTGAAATGTGGTGTCCCAACACTATCCCTTGTTCAACCATTATTAGGCATTTTTCATGACTTAGGGATAGTTGATGGTCCTCACATCGCTTCAATACTTTGTCCAAATTTTGAAGTCCATCAAAAGTTGACCCATACACGGTGAATTCGTCCATGTAAACTTCCACACAATAATTCACTAACTCAACAAATAAGGCTAGGATAGCTCTTTGAAATGTTGTAGGAGTGTTACATAGCCCAAAGGGAAGGACTTGATATGCAAATGTTCCCTAGGGGAAAGTAAAATTTGTTTTATCTTGGTCATTTGTTGCTACTTGTATTTAGTTATATCCACTGAATCCATCCTGGAATGAGAAATACTTCCTTCCAGCCAAATTATCTAAGACTTGGTCTACAAAAGGTAAAGGGAAGTAATCTCTATGGGTAGCTTTGTTGAGTTCCCTATAATCAACGCACACTCTCCACTTCCCATTTTTCTTTGGAACAACTACCAGAGGTGAAACCCATTTGCTGTCAAAAATAGGATAGATGAATCCTACTTGCAGGAGTTTCTCAATTTCTGTTTTAACAATGTCTTTCAAGTCAGGATTGAGTCTTTGTTGTGGTTGACGAATAGGTCTAACATCCTCAGTATAGATGTGATGGGTAGAAACACTTGGGTGTATTCCTATCATGTTTGTATAATCCCAAGTAAAAGCTTTAGATCTATTCACCAAAACATCAAACAATTTGTGCTCTTCTGGCTCTATCAACCAACTGTTGATATTCAAAGTTTTTCGTGGTAATAACATGATGGTTTTGACCCCTAGATGGTTCAAGGTGACAGTATAAACTTCTCTTGTTAAAGTGTTGAGAGGATAGCTATGTGGTATGGTTCTATGGAGTCTGGCAATATCTTTGAATAAGTGATCCATTTTTGAAATGATATTAGCCAGGGGACAAGGTAACCCCATGAAGCTTGTGTAATCAAATTCAGTGTGATCAACGTTGATTGGATGCCCTAGAATCTCTTCTACATCTACCATTTCTTCATCACTTGAGTCCATGACAATATTTTCCATATTTTTTTCCAATTCATCTTCCAACTCTTCACCATGTTGTTTAATGACCACCATAGCAAGTGAAGCTAGATTCTCTTGTTCGTTGGGACCATCAGGTTCATCAACCCAAACTTTGTTATGTTCAACAGGTTTAGCGGGAGGATACAGGAATAAATGTTTGCTATTAGGACCATGTGAAATGATCATTCCTCCTTCCCTGTAGCCAATCTTGGCTGTAATTATATCTCGCCACAATCTTCCTAGAATTATCAAATAACTATCCTTTGGTGTGAGGGACTGGATTATTTGGAAGTCTACTAGATATTCCGAACCGTCAACTTTAACAAGAACATTTTCTATGACACCTTTGGGAATAGCTATGGATTGATTTTCCATCTGCAATACTATAGTAATGGGACGTAAATCAGAGAGTCCCAAATTTTCCATAACATCAACTGTCATTACATTAATGGCCACTCCTAAGTTCACAAGTGCATTAGGTATTGCTACCTCATTGATTGTCACTATTATAAGTGGATTGCTTGGGTCATCATATTTTGGTGCTACGTTCTTTCCAGCCAAAAAGTCAACTAGATATCCATTTATGTGAACAATATTAATCCGTTTTGGTTTCCTTCTTGGTGTTTTGATGCACAACTATTTAATCAGTTGGTTTAGTTCAGGAATCTCTTTAATTGCTTGTAACAAAGGAACCTCGATTTGAAGTTGTTTAATCTCTTGTATAAGTTTGGTTTCAGTGGATAAGGTCATTTTTAGAGGGTTATTCAAGGCGGTCAGTTTGAAACACTTTGGAAAAGACACTTGAGTTTTCTCTTTCAAGGTGGAGTCCTTTAAAATATTAGTTGGATGTTGACCATCCTCCCTTTGAGGTAACTCGAAAGTTCCAAATGAGGATTGTGGAAGGGTCTTGTCTCGATTACTCCTTAGGGTTTTCTCTAAAGGTGTTGAAGATGTCTTAGTCGTTTTAGCAAATTCTTTAATCAACTCATCCAGGATCTCAATTATAGTAGGCTATTGGAGTGTTTTTCCTGACCTTAACTGTAGGTTTCCATAATGAATAAAATTAAGTCTAGTCACATTTTCCTGTTTCGTAGAATACACTGGGGTATTTTGACAATTATTCTTTGGATTGGGGAGAGGTTGTGTTGGGAATTGTGGTTGGTTGACCTGCTCATTTTGTTGAGGGTTCTAAGGAGCTGGTAAAAGGTTTTGTTGCGGATTAGGTATCCTCCTAGGCCCAATGTAAAATTGATTTTGAAGTTGATTCCATCGAGGAGTAGGATTTTGAGGATACCATTGTTGTTGAGTCTGGTTTGGCCATTGGGGGTATGCCCAGGATTGATTTTCCCATTTAGGTAGTCTCCAAGGGTAAGCTCCCTAGTTAGGTGGTGTTTGAGTCCAAGGTGTTGCCCATTGATTATTATTCCAATTGTTTGGGGGCCGCCATGAGGGGTTTGAATTTTGGCCATAAGAGAAATTCCCCATAGGTCTTTGATTCACAAAATTGACCTCCTCCTCAACCTAAGATGTCCTCTTCTTGGAATTTTTGATTGCATTTAGAATCTCACATTGATCAGTGGCATGACTCTTCTCACAAACTTAGCAAACGTTAATTTTGTCCAAGGGACATTCTCTTAAGAGATGTTTGTTTATACACCTAGGACAATAGATGGATAAGGTCTCAAGATTACGTGTTTTGGCCTATATTCCATCCAGCATGGTGTTTAGTTGAACAAGAATGTTAGTTTTTAGATTTTCTATCTCCTCACGCAATTTACCTATTTCATTGGAACTTCTAAAAAGAGTAGATTTATGAATACCTCCATGAGTACGAAAGAAATTCTGGCATAAATCAATGATATCATTGAGTCCAAGTTGGGACACATCTCATTTTCCCATTAAATCTAGGCTTCTCCTAGCATCTTCATCAAGTCCCTTGAGAAAGATGGTCTTCAAAAATTCTAGACTTATGGCTTCTCCACCATATCATTTAGATAAGAAGATGAACCTATCTAGGCAATCTTCTAGGATTTCATCTTTGTTTTGCCTTAGTTTGAACAACTCCTTTTTCCTATCACTAACTCGATAGTAACTCTGGTATTTGTCAAAAAAGAAGACTCCATATCATCCTAAGAGGTTATCGACCCTAAAGCTAATCCCATGAACCAACGCATTGCAATGTCCTTCAGGGTGGAGGGAAAAAGTTTCAATTTTTGGTTATGATTCTTGTAGTCATACGTCTGACACAAAACTTTAAACTCAAATAGGAACTAGTTAGGATCTTCAGAGCATAAACCTCTAAAAGTTGGTAAGAAGGTTGGTGAAATGTTTTTCATAGGTGTATCGTCATCTTAATCGAGAGCAATAGGATAAGTAAATGTTTGCGCTCCCTCTGCTGGGTTAGCGCCATTTCTACGGTAACCCATGTCATTGAAAGGAATGCGTTCCTCTTCAAAAGTTTGCTCTAATGGCTGAGGTTCTGGGGTATGCAAAGGAATGCTTTCCTCTACAAATGTTTGCTCTAATGGGTGAATTTCTTGGGTACACTAGGAGGTCTTAGGTTGATCTTGCTTGATCAATTCTTCAATAAGTTCTTCAGCTGAGACTTCTACCTCCCTGCTTGTGGTTGGAACATCTTTTGGGGGGGTTTTTGGTATGAATTTTTTGTGTGGGCCTCGTTTCTTGATCATGTAGAAAAGAAGCCTGACAACTTTTTTTTGTTTCTAAAAGAGGTATTCAAGTAATCTCCTATTAATAATAGAAAAGGAAGTTCCCCGAAAATGGTGCCAAAAAGTGACAAACTGTCATGAGGTCCTATCGCTTTAGTTGAAAATGCATCAATTATATCTACTGGGTAGTGTTCGAAGGCTATATGCAATAGGAGACATCTTGGCTAACTCTCTTAGATTTTATAAACGAAACAATTGTAAACAAAAGTTATACTAGAAAGCATTCAAACTAGAAAGTGTATAGTTGTTTTAAGCTAGAAAGCAAAAGATGATTAGAATAGAAAGCATATAAATTACTTAAGAAGAAACGCTTGCAGTAAAACTATAAAATTGAAATGAAAAAAACTAACAACTAACAACTAACAACTAACAACTAACTATTAACATAAAGTAAACTTAACAACCTATAACTAACAACTAGAGTGGGTACTCCAAAATTTCAAATAAACTGAACTAAAAGATTGCAAACTTGAACTACGACTTGTAGGAATAATTGATAGAGCTCGACACACACAAATAAAATTCATCCACATTTATCATGTACAAAATAAAAGAAACAACATTAAAAATGAAAATACTTATCTATCCTATAAGATCCCTTGAGTGGATAGCTCTCGGGTATGCCTACAATTAACTCAAATCACATGTACTTTCACATCTTCAAAATGAATCCATCCATGATAATTCCATTACACATAACTAGTAACTCAAAATACGACTAGAGATACAAATGACGATGGCACTGGGTGGGAGTGGGAGTGGATGCATGTGTTCAAATTATGAGGACAACGATAGAGAGGATGGTGATGGGGACGACGCAGGATGGAGATGGTGGTGGGTGGTCCATTCGGTACTACTGGCCTATTTCATGTGCTACTACGTGGACTCTCTGTCCTAGGTGTGATTTGTTCTGCTGCTCGGGGTGTGGCCTCCTTTGTGATGGCTCTCCTGAGTGTTCTCTGTGTTGGCTCTGCTTGTGGCCCACCTTGTTGTTTTGGCACAGTGCTAGGTAAGGGTTTTTCTTTGGGTTGAGGCTCTTTGTGTTGGTGGGTGTGGCGGTGGTTGTGGTGCTTGGAGCTCTTGCTAATGGGTTTCTTGAGTAGTTTGATGGCCTGATCTCAAACTGTCACTGACATGTAGGGTTGGAAGTGGATTTTTCTTGTTGTGACTCCTCTCCTCTTTCTCTGTCTACAAGTTTTCCTAGTTTTCTCTGGCCTCTTTGAGGATTTTTTGCCTCTATGTGGGGGCTCTTTTTGTAGGGGGATGAGGTGGCTTGTTTTCCTCTGGTGGAGTTGTTTGTAGATAGTTTATGGCATGTTTCAGACCCTGACTAGCAAGTAGGGTTGGAGGTTGATCTTTATTGTCTTGCTGGCTATCTACTCTTTCTGCTTGGAGCCTTTCCTTGCCTCATCCAAGTCTTCTTTCAGGTCCCTTTGTCTCTTTTGTGGTGCCAGTGCTAGTTGTGGGGCTTGGAGTTCTTGTTAAGGGGTTGGTTGAGGAGAATGGTGGTCTGATCTTTGACCCTAACTGGCATGTAGGGTTGAAAGTGGATTTCTCTTGCAGTGCCTTCTCTCCTCTTGCCCTGTCTTTAGATTTTTTAGGCTCTCTCAGGCTCTTTTGGGGCTTCTTTACCTCTGTGTGGGTGCATTCGTTTCTTGGGGTTAAGGTTGTTGGTCTGCCTCTAGCGGAGTTGGTTGTGGATAATTTTTGGCATGTTTCAGACCCTGACTGGCATGTAGGGTTGGAGGTTGGTCTTTAGTGTCTTCCTGGCTCTCTCCTCTCTCTGTTTGGAGGCTTTCCTTTCCTTGTCCTTCTTTCGAGGCCCATTGTCTTTTTGTTGGTGTTGGTTACTTTTTTGGGCAGGGAGGTTGTTGTTTTCTGGTTCCTATGTTGTTGCAGTGTTGGCTTTCTTTTTGCTCTTGATGGGGAGTGTTTCTCTTGGTGTTAGGTTTTCTATTTGGTTGACTGCCAGTAGGTGTTGCTGAGATCTTTGTTCTCCCCCTGTTAGGTCCTAAAGTTTGTTTTCAAGGATGGGGGTGTGCTTCTGGCTGAGGACTATTCTGTATTTTATTCTTTGCCCCAGTTTATTTTTCTACCAAAGGATGCAATGGTGGTATTTACTATGGGTATAGTTGCTCCTATCATTTTTTTCAACTATGGTCTTCTTTGAAGGCAGAGACTGCTCCTTCAGAGGTGGAGCCCTCTTTTATTGAGGTGGAGAGGTGTGTTGTGGATCATGGGGGTTGTTCTATTTTTTGTAGTTTTGGGCCTCATTTCATCCTCTCCTATAGAGGGGAGCCCCTTCCTATTGATGTGGAGGTTGGGTTGGTGTTGTGGGTTGATTGGTGTTGTGCGCAAGTGCTATGTCTCTTCAGTGTTTTTCTTTGATTCCTTACTCTCCTATTGAGGTGGGGAATTTGGTTTCGTTGGTTGGTGTTGATAAGTGTCGTACTGATGTCTGGATGGTTCAGGCTGATAGTTACTTGGTCGCCTCTGGTTGTTCGCTGTTGGTTGGTGTTGATAAGTGTTGGTCTGGTTGATTTAGGTTGATGGTTGCCTGGCTGTATCAAGTTGTTCTTGGGTCCAAATTCCTTGGTATTTCATGGTTGTTTTGGGCTTAAGGTTTCCATTAAAACATTTCTTGGTGCAAATTTGAGACTTCATGTTAATATTTTTTAATATGCTTTTGCTTACTATTGGTTGTCTATGTTTTATTCTTTAGGAGCTTGGTCTCTTTGTGCAGGTTTCATGTCCCCGTCAAAACTTGCTTGTTAATGTTTTTGGATCCATTCAAAACTTGTTATTAATAGTTTCGGGTCCATTCAAAACCTTTTTTTCCCCTTAATCAAAACTTAGAATAAGACTAGTAAAGTTTATTTTATTCATTTATGAAAAAGTCTCACACAGAGACATAGTTCAAAGCATATTATAACAACATAACAGTATCATGTATGCATTGTTTCTAGCGGTTACATATATATACTATATTGCTAACAAAATCCTAAATTTTAGATGGTGAAATATCACCATTGAAAAATTCTTTTAACAAAATTTCAACTAACCAACTGATTGAGGTCCATAACATAAAACATATTAAAGGCTCAGAGTGGAGCCGTAAAGTTTTTGAAACAAAAATTTAACAAAAAGCATTAAAAGGACTTGTTCCACTATGCACTCCTGGATTTGCGGAGCTTAGACTTCCAACACTCTGATCTTCAACTGTTTGAAGTTCATTTAAAGTCCACTCGGTCATGCATAATGTCCTGTACAATGACTGAAAGCTATACCATTATATCAACGTTAGTCAGCTAATTTCAATCGATTTAGGAAATAAAGATTTATACATCTTCTTACAAAAAGTAAGCAATTACTAATCCTAAAAATAAACAATTGGCAGGGTTAAAGTGATTGGTAGAAACAAGGAAGGGTATTTGGCTTATTATAATCATGAGGTTATTTATACCTCATCATAATTCACCATAATTTGCAAAAGATGGCCATAATACTGAAGAAAATCCATGAAATTTGAAAGGAAAACAAAGATTCTTGAGATGGATAGATTAACCTAGGAGTAGCTTGCAACAAGTTGGGGCTAATAATTGTAACAATTGCCTCCTCAAGTGGACAATTGATAATAAACCATTTTCCAAGTAAAACAGAGCCAATAACACCATTTTTTGGAAATTCCCACTTATGAATGGGAATGCAGATGTAAAGTTTTGTTGGGAAAAAAATGTTATTATCACTTCGCATCCAAAGGAAAAGATGGCTAACAATGAGGTGAAACCCAAAAATATAGCCAACACACATATTAGCATGCAAAAGGAAGCCTTACTAGATATGATGTATGACAAGACCTTGGCAATGATTTCACATGAATGTAATATGGGTTCTAAAGGGATCTTAATATCCTACTACTTACAACCACAACCATTACCATCGTAGATAATTGTAGAAAGAATTTTAAATCCTAAGCCATAACATGACTGCAACTTCTTGAAGGAGGGAGGATCACTATTAGTGGCTTAGTCAATTTGAGAAGTATAAGCACATGAATCATTATTATTGCCATTAGAAGAAAAATAATTTTCAAATTTTGTAGGATGAGAATTTGTGAAAGAGATTTTGGGATGTCAAAGTGAGTTGGGTTGAATTTACACTCTCCAATGAAGGATGTTGTAAAGTCTAATGAACCCCAATAATCAATAGCAAATGAATTAGGAATGAATAAAGCGAGTTAGCACAATCATAAAGAAAATTAGTTAATGGTGGTATAATAGGATTTAGAAATGAAGAAAGGATTATCACAAAGAGTAGGATAATAATTTAATGAGTGGACAAGATCAACCTTTTAGCAATATTGAAAAGGATAGGGGTATACTCATATTGTATGCCCTTGGCTATTATACATAACTTTAATATATTGATGTAAGGTAGATAAGATTATGTCCTTATGGCATGTATCCATGGTTTACCTAGAAGAAGACTATATGATAATACAATTGGCATTATGCATAAGTTAGTATAGGTAAAGTGACGGGGCCTATCTCAATATGAAATATAATCGTGCAAAGAGCTTGGCGACCAACATTATCAAACCCATGAATAGAGAGAGTAGTAGGAGAAATACAAGAATGAAAAATATGAATGTAATGCAACAAATCAACACCAATAATATTGAGACCTAATCTAAGATCAATGAGGGTGTGTTTGATACCCACATTATTAACACCTACAATAAGTAGGAGAGGATCATATTGACTTTGTACAATTTCCATGGGAGGAAGTTCGTGCTGATGGAATATAATGTCTACAATATAAGAACAAATGTATTCCATTAAAGCATTCACATCATTTCGTTTAGTAGAAGATGACACAAGGATATTTTGTAGAGCCTCTCAAAGCATACTATAATACATAAAAGAAGTTTGTAGAAGGTCCTAGAGAGAGATCTTAGTGAGAGTAACTCAAAGTTTCTCAATGAGATCATACTCTCTCTCTCTCTCATAGTTTTAGGTAGAGGCTTAGGAGCATATGGAAGAATAGGTGTAGGAGAAGGAAGAGATGTTGGAATGCTAATATTTTGTTTCTATGAGTTTTATACATGTAGGCTATTGAAGTATAATGATTAGCCATAGGCACATTATTTATACATTTAGTAATGTGAACATAATAACCCCAAGGTTGTGGTGTATATGGACCACCTCAAATGCTTATTATGGGTTTTTAGACTAGAGGTGTTTATTGCCATCGATGTGCATAATTTTTTGGCTTCCCAAGTACTTGTGAAGCATTGGAAACAAAAATTGTCTTAATTAAATTATTATAATCATTATGATAAGTAATAATGGGAGTAGAATTTGAAGAAGATGTTGAAGGAAGAAAAGAGTAGAATTTTTTGTAGAATCTAATTGTTTGAAATCATCTAAAGCTTTGTCTAACATAATAAAATATTCTTGAGATTTTTTTTTCAAATGCATGAAAGATTTGGAGAAGGAGATCAAACATATTTGAATGTTATTCATTCACCGAAATTGAAAATAGACATAATAAAAATGAAAGAATGGAAAAAAATAAATAGAAAGAAGATGTGTTTAACTAGGACTTAAGTTCTAAAAAATGTAAAATAGGGAGAATTTTGGTTTTAACTAGAATGTGCTTATTCTAATAACCAAATCTCTATTTCACTTCAAAAATGGTAAAATACTTACATCTATCTACTACAATGAAATATTAAATAAATAGGAACAAAGGAAGTGCTTAGATTGAAGTTATAAACCATTTTTGAAATACATAATTCTAAATAAATTGAGAAAAATTTAATTTACAAAAAATATAGAAAATATTTAAATTCTATTCTATCAAGAAATAAAAACGAAGTTTAAGAGAAACCTAGAAAAAAACATGAAGCTCTTTGTCTAGGACACTAGCACGCCGCACAAACATCCTCATGTCACACTACCATGCTTTAATATTCACTTTAGAAAGTTCCAAAATACATGACATGAAATCTAAAATCATCTTAACTTGCAAACAAAACTAAACAAGAAAATTGTTGGGGTTGTTTATGAGTTTTCCTTAGTCAAATCCCTATTTTGGTCTTTTGACCTCCAAAAACAACCAAAAGGAAAATGAATGATAAAGATGTGTGCTTTTAAATTCTAAGTGTATTAATGATCAAAATCAATGATAAAATAAAAATATTTGATAATGGTGTTAACCCTAATCTACAGGAATAACCACCATTGCATGCAAGTAAAAATGATGACAATATATTTATTTATTTTTTATATTAAAGAGATTATCTCACATTGAAGAGTAAATGTAAGAATAAATGAAAAAAATAACAATATTACTAGTAGTGGAAGCTATCTACAATGAGGGTGAAAGATGTAACAATTAATGCCTTATTTTGAAGACATTAGTTGTTAAAGAAGAGAAGCAAATAAACCAATTACAAGACACCAAATGAGATAGCTAGAAGTGATCAAGGGAGTTGAAAGTATTTTGGAAAATTTTCCCCCAAGGGTAACAGGTAGAGAGATTACATAAAGAAATTGTGAAAAGTCCTTCTAAAATGACCAAGTCCTGAGTTTTGTTTGCTCAAACGAGAGAGAAAGAGACATTACTTTCTTGTTTGGGTGTTATGACACACATCATAAACAAGTCATGTAAAAAGTATGCTTTTGAATCTCAATAATTTTTGGACATTGACATGTTGCATAGATGTCTACGTGCCATGCTAGTATCCAAAAGAGTTAGGTTGAAATTTTGCACATGTGTTCCCAAGACAACATGAAATGCACTATACTCTTCAAATGAGAGCAACAATATTTTTGATAGAAATATTAAAATCTATTATTAAAGCACATGCTAAGGTGACTTTAGAACCTAATATGAAATTGGGTCATTACACAATTTTTGACAATACACTCCATCGAAGAGTGTAAGAAATTTGATTGACTTTCCCCCCTTTTTTTTCATACATTTTTGATTGCTAGATATGTTTACTTGCTTGTTTATTTTCCATTCAAGTAAGTTGGTTTTCATTTTAACTTTATGGACATTTAACTATTGCAATCTCATTGTCTTGTGCATCTTTGAACTTTTTAGTATCCTGATAGTTGCCAAGAGTAGTGGGTTTATCACTTTGCTAGTTGTTTCTCATCGGATTAGTTATATTGGTCATAATTTATCACCTTATAAGTGGCATGTTTTCCATGCCTAACTCCCATGAAAAGAGGGTCTATCTATTGATGGAGCCTATGCCTCAAATGGTTTAGCTTCATGATGTCACACATATGAGGAATTGAATGGCTATGATGCAACACACCACAAGAATCCATTGCTCATGACAATCAAGGGGAAAATCTATGATGCATCTCAGTATATGCATGTGGTCTTACCCCTATACACAAAGGTGTGATACATATGTAAAAACAATGTAACTAGGGAAAATAGTGCAGGGAGTGTGGTAGGAAAGACAATATAATGAAAGTAGAACCCTTGGTTTGCTCTCTTATGTATTTATAGATATACGTAATGTGTAGTATAATTATTAAAAACAAAATTATATTGAAAATACAAAAGATGAAATTCCTACCAATGATCTGTTAGGTTAGGCATGAAATGTTTGTAATAAAATAGTCTAGTCATCTTCAACTTATCACTGATACAAGATTTAGGAATTGATAGGAAGAGGTTCAAGTTCTTCCTTCCTTACATGTGACTTGTGAAATATTACAAATGTGGATAAAATTGCTCCAAAAATAGTCCGTTTGAGCAAAAATAAGAAAATTTACTTTGAAAAAGTGGGTTTAGATAAATCTTAAAAAATGAATGTTGCAAGTGAGAAAAGAGAGGAGATAACATGGAGCTTATTTCTTTGTAACCACCCATATTGACATAAAGGAAATGACCTTAGTTAATCACCTTGTAAATTATCAAGGTAAAAAATAACTGTAACACCATAATGAATAGGTGTGCTAAATAGAGAACATGAATACTCTAAAAATACTTATGCATACCAGTAAATGGGTATTTTGTGAGTTCATTGTGATAAAAATGTTAGTTTTAAGAAAAATCTAAAACCAATGGAAGTTCTTTGAGCTATACTTAAAGACTAAATGTCTCATAGTTTTTCAAATAAATATACGAAGAATAACAAGCATCTTCCATAAGTTCAGATAATTATCATGTCATTAACTTTCTAAGCCTCCAACATGATTCTTGGTCCACTCTAATTTTATATTATATCAATAATTATATTTTACAATAACTGTGAATAACTCTAAAATGGAAGAATCATATCTAAAAGTTGATATACCTTTAAATAACAATTAAAAAAATACTTTAAATCCACTTATAACATGCAACATATGCTTGGCCTCCATGGATGTTTTGTAATGGGTACGAGCCCTTCCCGCTTTATAATAATCAAAACATGTGACAAATGCATTTATATATTCCTGTCTATATAAAACTCCAATTTTATTAACTAGTAAGAAAACCTAGTGGCAATTTTCACAAGTAAGCCTCATGAGATCATCTGTTGTAATTCATAAACTCATCTTTCTTGAAACTACATAATTTTCCTTTCTTCCAATCAAGGTAGTCAAGACATTATATGGAAAAATAATACTAAACAACAATTACACAGAGTTATACAAGTAAGAAGCTTGTAAGAAATGCAACCACAAAATATGTTTGAAAGATATATTTTTGAAACATTTAAATAAACTATTATATAAAAAAATTGTAAAATAAATTAAAAAATGATAAAAAATACACATTACAAAATCTATTGAACCTCTTTTAATTCTAAATTTTAATTGATTCATTTGTTAACTAAACAAAATAATATCATTTGATTAATAAAATCAAATAGTGGAGGGAATCAAATGACTCCACTTTTAACTTGTCAAATTAAATAAGAGAAATATCAATAATTAACTAATAACACTATTCATATCTATTATTCAAATAGTGAATTATTTTAAAATAAAATTATTTATTATAATCAAAATAAATTTAAAAAATATATCAATAACTTATATCATATTAATAATAATTTATAGAAAATATATTTTAAAATAAATTAAAAAATATATACATTTCAAACTATAATCAATCTAGGCTATTTTAGTTCTTCTCTCACTGGTTCATTTTTACCCTTCAGAAAACCTTATCAAACCCAAAAAACTTAAAAAAAAACTCGAAAACTCGAAATCTTTAATAAACCTCTCACCTCCTTCCATTCGCTAGGTTGAATGTGCAATGGATATCTCTCCGTTTGCCGTACTCTGAATCGACAGCCATGAGCAAGGTTTCTGCACCACCATTTCCACTTAACGGCCATTCATGCTCTTTCTTTGGAGGTCACTGGTTCGGATACCAAAATGAAAGAAAACACTCCAGACCGAACAGAACAAAACAGGCTGGAAGATTAGGGTTTGTAACTCGGAGCATACTGCAATGGAACAGAAAACCCCAGCTAGCAGGCGAGATACCCAGAATAGTAGTCATAACGTCCGGCAAAGGAGGAGTGGGGAAAACCACAACAACTGCGAATTTAGGGGTTTCACTGGCTAGGCTGGAATTCAAAGTGGTGGCCATCGATGCAGACGTGGGGCTTCGAAACCTGGACCTGCTGCTGGGACTCGAGAATCGCGTCAACTACACCGCCATGGAAGTCCTCAACGGTGAGTGCCGTCTTGACCAAGCTCTAATTAGGGATAAAAGATGGACTAATTTTGAGCTCCTCTGCATTAATAAGCCCAGGTATAAAATGCCCATGGGTTTTGGTAGCAAAGCCCTGGTTTGGCTTGTGGATGCCCTAAAACAGAGGTCACAGGGGTGTCCTGATTTTATTCTCATTGACTGCCCTGCTGGCATTGATGCCGGTTTTATCACTGCAATTACTCCTGCCAATGAGGCCATCTTGGTGACCACACCGGATATTACTAGTTTGAGGGACGCCGATCGGGTCACCGGGTTGCTGGAGTGTGATGGGGTTAGGGATATTAAGATGGTTGTGAATAGGGTAAGAAGTGATCTGATTAAGGGGGAGGATATGATGTCTGTGCTGGACGTGCAAGAAATGCTGGGACTTTCGCTCTTGGGCGTGATTCCTGAGGATGCAGAGGTGATTAGAAGCACCAATAGGGGATATCCACTTGTTTTGAATAGGCCTCCTACTTTGGCTGGATTAGCTTTTGAACAGGCTGCTTGGAGATTGGTTGAGCAGGATAGCATGAAGGCTGTGTTGGTGGAGGAAGAGACACCCCGTAAGAAGAAAGGCTTTTTACCTTTCTTTGGAGGTTCATGATAATTTTTACAAATTTGGAAATTTCAATGCAAAACCCAATGATTTATGGAAACACTGGTATAGTAAATTGAGCTGACTGCGCTTTTGGATTGTGGCCTTCCTGGTGGAGGCTTTTACGGGATGTTTTCTACTTCCATTTAATTAATTTTAGTCCCCTGAAACAGATGATGCTTATCGATAGCTGGAAAATGTTACTTTATCGCGGGAGAGAAGTGCTATGATAAGTTTAGGTAGGTGGTGTTTACATCGTCGAGGTCATCCTTAATCAGAACCAGTTGTTCCATGAGCCATATTGCATTTAATGATGTTTGCAATTTTGGTTTATCCGTCTGAGATTATTGTTATGTTATGTTGCGAAAAATATTCTGTGCAGTTTTTAACTCTCAGTGGTAACAGCATTCATGTTACTCAATTATCCAGTGGTAGAATCAGTGCAAAGTTCCTTTTCCTGATGTATGGGAGGTTGGGATATCAGCAGCAAGAAAGATGCCTTCAACGCTGTCAGGAAGATTATATTTTTTTCTCTTGCATTTTTCTCTTTTGAATTTCTGGAATATCTTGTCCTTGTCCGGTTTCTGTGAATTATAATAGAATGTAATGAGATTTTCTCTGACAAAGATGAAGACCTGATTTGTAAACCAAGTTTAACATAATTTTTTTGTTGAGTCCATATGAAAACTTCAATTCTCCCTTTGTTTTGAGGATCAGTTGACATGGAAAATTCTTTTCTCCTTTTGTTTTGAGGTCCAATTTGTATTTTGTAATTCATTTTTCCAAAGAGCTTCACAATTTTTCAGTTGATATGAAAAATTCATTTCTCCTTTTGTTTTGAGGTCCAATTTGTATTGCGTAATTCATTTTTCCAAGGACCTTCACAATATTTATTATGATGAATGTGATGCTTACAATTCTGGGTTTGAGGCATTAAATCAAATAAATTCCATTCCATAAGGGAGTCTTGAGGAAAACATTCTGTTCAGCTCTAACATAGTTATGGCATTTATACAATTCAGTGCTAGGAGTGACATGGAATTACCCTTTTGATGTCTTTGAATTCGTTTCTTCAAAAAGGGTAGAATGAAATATCAAGGAGGGTGCCCTGACAATGCTGGTGAAGTAACTTTTCTGATTTATCTGTTCTTCTGATGTTTGAATTCCTGTAATTTATTGCATCTGTCTGATATATTTGACGTTTGTATTCTTGAATTATGTGGCATCCGTCTGATATCTTGAAGTGAGTGTGTAAAATGGTGAAATGGGTGGGATCCACTAAATATTAGGTCGAAGCCACTTACACAAATTTCCTTAAGGGTTTAAATATCTAGTGCTTATTTTCAAGTCTTTCGTCTTACTGTAAGTTTTATGACACTAGATCAAGCAAGTGAGCAACTTTGACAAGATCATAACAATAGTCACTCCATGCTTGAGTATGTAAGGTTTTCAGGTTTTGTTATCTACAATTAGGACCACCTGTGCCTCTGTTATTTTTCAGCAGGTTGTGCAATTGTAGTCGTGGAAATGGAATCATATAAATTCTTTTTTTAATATGATAGATGTCAGATGCTGATTCCAATTCTAGGATTTGAGCAAGGATACCAAATGCAGCAAAATTCGGCCTTGTCACCGTCTTTGTATGATGTTTTGAAATTGAATAAAAAATTTGTAATGCCCCCTCAAATGCATTTTTTATTTTTGCTGCAGCAGTCTTTCCTTAATAGATTACAACAGAGAATACATTTTAGATTAAAAGCTTTAAATCCGGAATATATAATAATCAAAATTATAAGTTTATAAATTAATTAATTATGCAAGTGTTATTGTGAGTGTAGGATATTTACTTAGAAAAAAATAAGGAATTTTAGAATAGGACATTGCAATAGGTATCAGAGCCATTGATCTTGCCAGTTTGTAGGGTAGGAAACTAACACCTGAGTACAAACTACAACAGACACATGAGTAAAGGGAACTTAGGAGAAAGAATATGGATTGACGACAGAATTTTAGAATAGGACATTGCAATAGGTATCAGAGCCATTGATCTAGCCAGTTTGTAGGGTAGGAAATTAACACCCGAGTACAAACTACAACAGACACATGAGTAAAGGGAACTTGGGAGAAAGAATATGGATTGACGACTCAAGTTCTTACCAACAGAAAAAGACATAGATTCTATCCAATAAGTGTAGATACAGAGTCAAGATTTTAAAAACCAGCTTTTGGAGCAATTTTGTAGCAGCCAAATAACTCTAAATGAAGATAAAGAGGAAGAACAAGAGGAACTTAAAAGACAAGTTGAAGATAAAGATTCCTTGGTAGGAGAAGATGTTGTATTGGTTTCTAATGATGACACGTGTCACTAAAATATTGAAGAAGGGAAGGCAAAAGGGGTTTCGCTCGTTGAATGGGAAGAGTAGCTGAAGGAAGATGTGTCAAATCATGCTTTATCTTACAAACTTCCACATGGTGAGTCATTATGCATTTGAGGAGCACATTTTGATTAGCCCAAATTTAGAAGTTTTGAGTCACAAAAAATAAAGTGTTGAGGATGTCTTAACAAACTCTTTTCCGTCAAATGAGAATAAGCATTTTGTTCGTAGCCTAAGGTATGATAATTTTTCAAAATTGGTACTTCCTATGTCATTAATTACAAAACTCTTTGTCACCATGGAAAACATGCATAGAGGGGTGATAGAGTAAGGGATACAACTTGCAGTATAGGTTATGTGGACTTTTTGTTTCAAGTTCCAAACTATTTTAGCATGTCGAGTCCAAGTGATCTCTTGATGATGATGATCAAAGTGGATAAAGGCATTGAAGATTCAAAGGAAAACATCAACTAAAACCTTTCTAAACTGGATTAAGTTGGCAAAGTTTCAACTTTATAAAATGGAAAAATGACGAGTCTAAAACAATGCAAGGGCGTCTAATAGAAAAAAGAGTTTCAGATGCATTTAGAAACACAAAGAAAATAACTCATGGATATAGGAGTTGAGTTCAGAAGTTCTATTACAAAAAAATTAGGGAAGATGTACAATTAATGTAGACCAAACACTAAAAGCAATGGGAATTACTAAGGGATGAGGTGCAACGCCTTTCCAATTTTGCTTTTGGTTATTACAGAGTTGTCAAAGAAAATAAGAATCTTTATAATACCCTACAAGACCTCAAAGGCAACATAAGAGTACTGCAGGATCAATTCCTCTCAGTTTGCAAAGCATCATGAAATTTCCTGGGGAAGATGGGTCCCTTCTCAGTCAACACATCGAAGACTGGGAAAGATGCCATGGAGAGGTTCAATTTTAATAAGGTTTTTGGGCCGTCTGCAACATGAGGAAGTTTACCTAGATGCACATCTATTGATCATATCTGTAATGGATGGTTACAATGTCTGCATTTTTGCGTATGGTCAAATAGGATCAGGGAAAACACATACCATGAATGGCTCGACATGTGCTTTTGAGAATGAGAGACATGGGTAAATTACTAAATTATAGAGAACTTAGTGAGCTTTTCCCAGATATCTCAAAAGAGGAAAGATTCAATGAAGTACGAGGTTTCTGTTCAAATGATATACAATGAATAAGTGGGATATTCTTGGCACAGATGCCTCAAACCAGAAACTAAATATTCGAAATAATGGACACAATGGATTTAATGTACTAGATGCTAGTCTTTTGCTAGTTAAATCCACATATGATGTCTTAGAATTGATGAATTCTGGCCAAAAGAACTGCATTGTTAGCACTACTTTAATGACCATAGTAGCCATTCTCACGGTGTATTGATTGTACGCGTCCAAGGCACAAATTGTGTTTCGGGATGCACCATTCGTAGCTGCCTACGTTTAGTGGGTCTTGCTGGAAGTGAGAGGGTGGACAAGTCTGAAGTAACTAGAGATTAGTTAAAGGAGGCCCGACACATCAACAAGTCTCTTTCATCTCTAGGAGATGTCATGGCAGCACTGGCACAAAAATTTCACCTGTACCATATCGAAACAACAAATTGACTCAATTGCTTCAAGATTCCTTAGGAGGTCAAGCAAAGACCTTGATGTGTGTGTACGTTAAGTATTGAATTGGATTCATATAGAGAGACACTTAGCACTCAAATTTGCTGAACGAGTGGCTACCGTTGAACTTGGTGCTGCTAGTGTAAACAAAGGAAGTGCAGAAACTTATGAACTTGAAGAACAAATAGATAAGAAAGCATTAACAAGAAAAAACGTTTGAACTTGGGATAAACAAAGAGAAAAAAACGTTAGTGAGAGCCCGAATGGATTAAGTCTTGATGGCCTTGGACAAAGGTAATACTGGGCAATAGAATGATAAAATAAGGAAAATGACGGACCGTAACAATATTTCTAATTTTAGAATAGTTACTCTCAGAGAATTTCTTTATACTGGTTCCAAGAAGTATATGTACTTAAGACACCATTGGCAAAAAGAGTGCTCATTCCATTTCCATCATGTTTTAGACCAGAAAAAAACTATATAGATGTATCTGGTAATGAGAATTTTAGCTATTACATCTATATAGTTTTTTTCTGGTCTAAAACATGATGGAAATGGAATGAGGAGTCAAATCCCAAGATCTAAGTAAACAATAAGAATAAATGGGGGGGAATGAATACACTTTAAAAAATCTTTCTTTTGGAATCTTAACTCTCAATTGCTTAAAGATAAGTAATTTTGGGAAGGGCGGACGGTAAAGCCGCCTCCTTAAATATATTTTTTAATTTTTACTGCAATAGTCTTTCCTTTCTCCTGCAATTTCCTCAAAGGAGGATAATAAAATGAGCACTTAAGGAGAATAATCAATATTATAAAAAAATTGAATTCAGTAAAGTTTAGTTTTAATGAAAAACCGAAAGACATGTAAATGAAGAGTTATGTCTATTAAAGAAAAAAACTATATAAGGAAGATATTTTAAGAGGAAGGGGAATTGTGAAGACATTATATATATTATCTTTCTTTGTGAATTATTCAGCAACCCAAAGACAAAACCCCTCAAAGATTAAAAATTTAAGGACAAAAACCCTTAATTTCTACTGTCAATTTAGTGGATGAAAACACTTAAAAACCCTTAATTTCTACTGTCAATTTAGTGGATGAAAACATTTAAACAGAAATTTAGAAACCATTTCAAGACATTTATACAAGTGAGAGCTGCAAATTGAAAGAAAGATTACAGCACAGAATAAGTTTTTATATTATGAACTTTAAATCCGAAATATATAATAATCACAATCATAAATTTAATGATAAATTAATATTTATAATTAATTATACAAGTATTATTGTGAGTATGGGATATCTGCTTAAAACAAAAATAAGAAATTTTAAAGAAGGCATTACAAAAATTCCAATGAATGACATAATATATATTTTTATATGTTAAAAGAATAATAAGAATTTATAGTAAAAATAGTATAAAATAGGAAATGTAAAAATATTCATTAAAGTGTATGTAGTATGTTGTAAATCTAAATATAAATGTCTGTTGAAGATTTTGCTGGCAAATGAATATTTATATGTTATATGTTATTTGTCATAACCCAGAGAATGAAACACTCAATTTAGGGTAAAGACAACTGCAAATTGCAATAGCCTGTGACCCATTCCTTATTTTGTCACATATTTGGGGTTTACTGTACGAAACACACTATGAAATTTGCTAGCAGGTGTCATAGGACTTTACCTTACGAAAATCTATATGCTGGCATGATATTCGAACCTACCTAGACTTGGTCTAGCATTGCGAGACTCTGTTGATTTGCTGTTAAAACTCTTGCTCTGGTATGTTAGTGATGAGAAAATAGTATCTATGAGAATATAGTTTGAAAACTTAGGCAATATAACTGTTTGAGTTTGCTTAACAATAGTTTGCTAAAACCATAACCTTGTTACTGTAATGATGCACAGTTTTGTATTTGTTATTTAGTATCTTTAATGTAATTTCAAGCTAGAGTTTGTTTTTTTAATGACAGTAAAGTTTCAATGTTCTAAATTTGCAATATTTAGAACTTTAAAATAAATAAAATATGTTTGCATATTTGGCTGTGGGTGGAATTAATTCTGCAACGTTTGATTGGATGTGTATATCAGGGAAATTTTTTGCCAGATTTTCTACAGTGGTGTGCCAAAGTGATTGATGGGTGGATTTTAGTTTACCCATTGTTGACATGGGGGATTTTTTTCAGTTATATTTGCTTTTCTCCAGTCTCAATAATTGACCAGGAAATACCATAGTTCAAAAATAATGAAAAAAGTATACGAGGCTTTATTGTTCTAAAATGACCACAAATTAGTAATCAAAATATGGAAGATTAATGCAATGGCAACAATGTGGGCAAAACCCAGGAACTAGACTAGATGTTAGAAGTTGGGCGAGTATTTTATTTGAAAAATCTTTTGTTTTCTATTATGTTGTAGGAAGGAGAATTAATTTTTGAATACCTACTTCACTAGAGGAATCAGTTACTAGTTATCAACTAATTACTTATTGTAAAAGGAGTTGAGAATTATCATTACTTATTGTAAAAGGAGTTGGGATTAGATTAGGTGGAAGCATGAACTCAAGGCACTACAAAAAAGTGTATTCAATGCACGGATCAAGGACAAAGGTAGGCACAACAACAGCTTATTCTGGGGAAAAAATGCAACAGCTTATTAAGTGACTCCTTTAAAGCTGGTAATACGTCCAAGAAAAAATAAAATGGAGTTCTGTTTACTACAACAAGCTATAATATTTTAAGACATTGTCAAGAAGAGAATGAGTGACAAGATCATTAATTGAAATCCAAGCAATTTAATAATGTTGAAAATGTTGTGGAGCAAGTAGTGACAAAGTGATTTGCATTTTTCTACCATCATATATTCAATTAGTTGAGTCCACTATCTTGTATTTTGATTTAGGTGCATCAATAATATGTAAATCTATAATATGTAAATTTATATTGATGATTAAGGTAGAAGTGACCCATGACAATTTGGATGCAATATAATGTAGATTTTTTTGATTTGGTGTTTGAAGTATAGGGTTTGTGTTTGTTGGTCAATTATTACTTGATGTGCTTGATATTGTATAAATGCTATTTGTAGACATTTCAAAATTGATCTTTTATCATATAATTAATTAAATGAATATTTAATTAATTGTTTTTTGTAATTCACCACTTTCTAATTTTTTGTTATTAATTGTTATCCATCTCTATAATTAATTACAATTTATTATGTTTTCTCCTTCTAAAGGTTGATTAATTTAATTTAACCAATTATAACCTCCACTCATTAATTCTTCCAAATTTGATTAATTAATTAATTAATCCACAATGATTGTTATTAACATTTTCTCCAATTAAAAATTAGTCTAAATCTTCAAATTTGCTATCATATGCCAAGTGCTTCTAACCCTCTTCAATGCTCACACATGTGTGAGCATGCATGAATCACCATAATTTTCCACCTCATTCTTTGACTATCTCTTTCATTGGTTGCTCACACGTGTAGCCACCCTACATTTTCCTCTTTCTCCTTCATGTCACAATCCTTGAATTCCCTTCTCTTACACTTGCCAAAACCTCTCCATATGTCAAAGTCATGTGTGAACATAGCTAGTCCTCTTCTCCATGCCACATATCATTTCCTCAAGCCTCCACTTTGTGTCATTTGTCATAACACTAAGCATCCATTTTCTCATGCAATCTCAACCCTCCATTTTATAGTGCATCTCAACCCTTCAATTTAGCCATAAAAATCCATAAATTAGAACCCTGTCTTTCATTATCCATCAAACCATTGAATCTAAGCTTATGCTATTAATTTGTCTTTGAAATCCACCCAATCTTACCAAGGTTATGTTGGTTTTGAGAGCAATCTGCACCTATTCAAGCATCACACCAAGCATTTCACATTAGAGAGCATATCAAGTAGGAAAGGGTGCTTATACTTCAAGCTCAATCAGAGGAGCAAGGTGGTAAAAGGTATAAGATATTTTTTCATTGCTTTATCTTTGTGTTACCTTGAACGATTTTCTTGTCTTCATTTTAACATGCTCAATGGGACTCACATCCATGTCTACTAACAATTTGTATTAAGTTTTCATGGTTTCTTTAGTCCTAGTTCTTAGTATTGTGCTTTCGCCTTGTGATTCAATGCTTGCACTTCAAGAACAACAACTTGCACCCTATAAATTAGCACTTGTGATTTGGTTTCAACGGTTCTAATTTATTTCAGTACTTTCGTCTTGGTTTTGATGCTTCCATTTTCTCGTGTTGTGTTTCTTGTGTTTGTTTTATCTCTTTCATTGAATGCTATGCTTTCTAAACTTTCTATTTTGCAAGAAAATCAACCTTTTCTTGTAGGTCTTGTTGTCTAACATTTGACCCTTACGCCTTATAGATTCGTGCTTACGTTGTTTGATGCTTTTGCCACAACAATCAATGCTTTTGCTTCATTTCTATTTTCCATCATTTTTCTACTTTAATCTTTTTGTATCTATTTTTTGTGTGCTTTTTGTCAAATCTAACCATTCTCATCATCTTGTTTTTGTGCTTTGTTTGTTTTGCAAAAAATATTTAACATTTTCTTTGTCTTTTTGTGGATTGGTGCTTGTTAGAGTAAAGTAATTAATTAACTTTACTCTCCTCTTAAGACTTCACTTTATGCACATATATTAGTCATTTAATAATTAATAAATGCACTCACCTTTAGGGTTAGGGTTTCCTTTCGGTTTAGATCTCCTTTTATAAGGATTGATCTCTTGTATTCTATTCTCTCGATGTTCATTTCAGTCTGATAATACATTCTTGCATATTGTCAGAGCCAAACCCTTGTTTTTTGTTCTTTTTCTCTGTGATAAGTTCTTGCATGCAGGTGTTCATTGGGTTGTGGATTTGTCTTTCTCAAATCCTACATGGTATCAGAGCTGGATCTGCTGTAGCTTGTTCATGATTGAAGAAAAAAGGGAGCAAGGGTTTGACAGAAGAAATTTGGGATTCTTCGGCTAATTTGAGAGGTTCTAGTTGTAGTTTTCAGATCTGGTATTCCTTGCCCAACGCTATTTTTTGTTTCTTTTTTGAACAGGGCAAATCTTTGAAGTCTGGTGAGTCTTCCTCCAAGACTAAGAAGAAATCCGGAGGTCCTTGCAGTTTTTGTGGCAAGGAAGGACATCCAGGTTCCAGGTGTTGGAAACGTTTAGAGGCTTTAGAGGAAGCCATGCAGCAGCATAATATCACTGCACCTCAGCCTCCTTCACAACCCATAGGGAAAGGTCATGCTCTTTCTGCATGAGCATTGTCCTCAGAATCCGCTTGGATTCTAGATTTTGGTGCTTCTCACCATATGACACACACAGAGGATTTGGTCACCGCTCTTGCCCCTACAAGCACTAGACATATTGCAGTTGGTGACTCAGCACAACTTTCAGTTCAGGGTTCAGGTACTGTTTCATTGGATGGTGGTTGTCTTCAGGATGTGCTTCTGGTTCTTGACATTTCGACAAACCTTCTATCCATTTATCAGATTTTCCACTCTGGCTCTGGTAAGACAGTTGAGTTTTCACCACATGATGTGGTTATTCGAGACCTTCATGATCTTGACTTGGTTGTGGCTATTGGGAGTGTGGATTCTGCATCACGCTTATACAGATTTGATGGCTTTGAGAGTTCAGACACTGTTGGTTCTTCTCTTATAGCACATACAGATTCAGTGAGTAGGCTTTGGCATGAGCGTTTTGGCCATGTCAATTACAAATATCTATAGCAAATGAGTACTCAGGCACTTGTGATTGGGCTCCCATAGATTTCTTGTACTGATGGTGTATGTCAAGGTTGTGCCCTTGGCAAACATCATCGAGATCCTTTTCCTAAGGGTCGAGCCACTCGTGCTAGGGCACCCCTAGAGTTGGTACACAATGATCTTATGTCCTTTCCGACTCCTTCCTTTTCAGGGGCCTGCTATGTGCTCACTTTTATTGATGACTTCTCCAAACATACATGGGTGTACTTTCTTAAGTACAAGTTGATGTCTTTGACTCATTCAAAACTTTTAAGACATTTGTGGAGAAGCAATCTGGACTTTCTATCAGGAGGATACGCACAAATAATGGGGGGAGTATGTTAATCAGGCTTTCAAAGATTTTTGCACTGAGCATGGTTTACAACATCAATTTACAGTCCCTTACACCCCTCAGCAGAATGGTGTCACTGAGAGAAAGAATAGAACCTTACGGGAGATGGCAAATTGTATGATACAGTCTCGAGCTATGAGTTCTTCATTTTGGGCTGAGGCAGTCAATTGTGCCAATTATATTCAGAATCGGGTGCCTCATAAGGCATTGCGACATATGACTCTTGAGGAGGCTTGGACCCATGTCAAGCTTGATGTTTCTACATTCTGAGTTTTTGGTAGTGAGGCTTGGACATTTATTCCTGATGCTTAGCAAAAAGTCATGGAGATGAAGAGCCGACCACTCATATTTGTTGGCTACTGTGAGGATGTTAAGGCATACAAGTTGTTTGATCCTGATTCCAGAGAGGTCTTGTTTCAGCGGGATGTCCAGTTTGATGAGTGCTATCCTCAGATGGATTCTCCATCACCAACTTCTCCCTCATTGCCTACTCCTCCCTCTTCATCTCTTGAGGATTACTTATCTCTTGAGGATGATATAGATGATGATCCACCATCTCCACCACCACCAGTTGCTCCACATTTTCCTAGGTGGGCTCGTGTTACTGTTGAGGTAGCTATTTCTTTGGCAGGTGATCCTTCAGATACTCGTCGTACTCGTGCTCAGATATCTGGTTCTAGTCTTTTGAGTCATGCCATTTCGGATGATCCTCAAAAGTTTTTGGAGGCGATAGGTCACCGTGAGTGAGATAGGGCCATCGATGAGGAGTATTCTTCTTTGATGAAGAATCATACTTGGGATCTTTGTCCTCTTCCTAAGGGAAGAAAGTTGGTCTGGTGCAAGTGGGTGTACTGTACCAAGTATGCTGCAGATGGTTCTATTGATAAGTATAACACACGTCTTGTTGCGAAGGGGTTTTCTTAGGTAGAGGGTATTGACTACTCCGAGACCTTTGCTCCTGTCGCCAAGATGAACTCTATACGCCTTGTACTTTCACTTGAAACTTCACAGGGATGGACAGTGTTTCAAATGGATGTGAAGAGTGCTTTCTTGCATGGAGACCTACATGAGGAGATCTATATGGAGCAACTTCAGGGATTTGTGTAGGACGCTTCTTTGGTTTGCAGACTTCGGCGTTCATTGTATGGTCTCAAACAAGCCCCTCGGGCTTGGTATGAGAAGATGGACTCTTTCTTGCTTTCCTCTCACTTCTCACGCTGTCATTCTGATCACATATTATATATTCAGCGTCAGGAGGGTGATCTTTTAATTCTTGTGCTATATGTAGATGATCTCATTCTTACAGGTAGCTCATCCTCCATGATTTAGAGTGTTCAGAGAGCTTTGATGGAAAAGTTTGAGATGATAGATCTCGGTCTTCTGCACTTCTTTCTGGGTCTTCAGGTTATTCAGTCTTCGGATGGGATTTCCATATTTTAGGAGAAGTATGCTCTTGATATGCTTCAGTGATTTGGCATGCTTGATTGCAAGTCTTCCCCCACTCCATTTCAGTCAGGTGTTGTTTTGTCCTCCACTTGTTCTACTCCTTCAGTGGATCCCACTTTATACAGGCAATTGGTTGGTAGTTTGTTGTACCTGATGCATTCTCGTCCTGATCTTTCCTTTCCGGTTGGCCTTGTCTCTAGGTTCTCCCATGATCCTCATGAGAGCCATTGGCAAGCAGCGAAACGCATTTTGAGGTACATTCGGGGCACCACTCATTATGGAATTCACTAGACTTCAAGATCCCCTCACATCATTAGCTTCACTGACTCCGATTGGGCTAGTGATGTCAATGATCGGAAGTCTACTTCTGGCTTTGTTTTTTGCCTTGGTTTTGGTCCTATCACATGGTCTTGCAAGAAGCAGTCTGCTATTGCACTATCATCTATAGAGGCTGAGTACCGAGCAACAGTATTAGCCAGTCAGGGGGTTTTATGGCTTCAGTAGTTGATGACAGATTTTGGTGTTCCTCCAAATAGTCCCACTATTCTTTGGTGTGACAATCAGAGTGCCATTCACATTTCTCGCAACCTAGTGGAGCATCGCGGACAAAGCACATTGAAATCCACATGCACTTCATTAGACAGTTGATTCAGGATGGTTCTCTCATCTTGGAGTACATTCCTACAGAGGAGCAGGTTGCAGACATCTTCACTAAACCTTTGGCATCTCTGCGTTATCTTCAATTGCGCTCCATGCTTGGGGTGAAGGAAGTTTTCCTTGGGGGGTCTCAGTGAGGCCTTCCTTCATGTTTTTCTTTCAGCATGGTTCTTTATCTCTTTTTTGGAGAGGAGTTTTTTCCCACTGGGTTTTCTCCTTTACTCCGCTTTATAGAGATTTTGTTTTTTTTGGGTACCTGATCAGGCCATGTTGCCGGGACCCACAGTTGCATTGTAGTTCTTTTGCTTTCTTCTGCATTGTAGCTCATCTTAAGGGGGGGTGTTAGAGTAAAGTAATTAATTAACTTTACTCTCCTCTTAAGACTTCACTTTATGCACATATATTAGTCATTTAATAATTAATATTAATTATTAAATGCACTCACCTTTAGGGTTAGGGTTTCCTTTCGGTTTAGATCTCCTTTTATAAGGATTGATCTCTTGTATTCTATTCTCTCAATGTTCATTTCAGTCTGATAATACATTCTTGCATATTGTCAGAGCCAAACCCTTGGTTTTTGTTCTCTCTCTTTCTATGTGATAAGTTCTTGCATGCAGGTGTTCGTTGGGTTCTGTGGATGTCTTTCTCAAATCCTACAGTGCTTACACTTTGGTTTTATGCATATGGTTTGGTTTGATGCTTTTGACTTGTGGATTGATGCTTCCATTGTAGGTGGTACGTATATAATATTTTTGCACTTTTGCTTTGTGTTTTGACACTTTTTTTTCTTTTGTGATTTTTGATTAATCCTATGTCTAATTTGTTTCCTAACAAAGTGGTGTAGCTATTTTATCTTGTCAAAGTGAGAAAATCAAACTGCTAACATATTTCTTACAAGTTTGCATGTCAAAGTATTTTGCTTTTCACTAATTTAAGAACTAAATTAGTTAGAGTGTAATTAATCTTGTTTCCTTTGTCTTTAAAATTTATGTTGATGTATGCTCTCCCCTTGTGCCTAGTGTGATCTTAGGGAGAAAAAGTCTCACTCCTTTCATTGTTTTAGATTAAATCCCAATGAGTGTTAATTGTGTGTATGCTCTCCCCTTGTGTTTCATGTAATTTTGGGTGATAAAAAACATTTTATAATTCCTTTCCCATTAAGAGTCCTATTTGAGGATTTCATCACCCCAAGGGATGAACTCAACCACACTTTCTAATGGTGTATATAAAGAGACGTAAGAATGAAAGTTGTACCTCAATCTAGTCACATCATGTTTGATGAATCCTTGAGGCCCTCCATGATTCAAGACAAAAATGAAGGGTTGGTCCAAGCATATTGCTCGCGACCCACACTTGTTAATGTGCTAGGGTTCATGGATTTCCCCTAAATAAATTATAAATAAAAGCTTAAGACTTTGGCCATCTCTTAGTGTGGTGCAAGAGATGCATATTTCCCCCTTGAAGTTACTCACAATGTGCTTCCATGTGGTGAGATAGAATTAACCAAGGTAAAACATTTGACCACCTTTGGTAAGGGGTAGGATGTGTACACGACTACCCCTATTGTCCATTCATAGGTAGATAATATCAACCTTTGTGCTATGGGTCCACACTAAGAGATAAAGCTATATAAATAATTTTAGGGACTATTCTCATGTGGTTGGCATGTCTTCATATGATAAACCAGTAAAAGTCCCTTGAAAAGTCAAGTCAACCATTGTATATTTTTGTGTGAAAATCTCTTGCCAAATCACCAACACAATCAAGCTTAGCAATTTAGCACTGATAGCACTTTCACCCTATTAGTCAATGCCCGTGCTTGTCAGTGCTTCTGCTTTGTCAATGCTTGTATATTTTGACACATTTGATCTGTCCTTTAACACTTCCATTCTAGTTCAACATTTCCAACCAATGTTTCATTGCTTGCACTATTTCACCAAAAAGCCATTAGTCAAACTTGTTAGTTTGAAACATTAGACCTTGTTGATAGAAACTTTAGCATAGGTAACTTAGAGAGTCCTAAGATATCTATTAAACCATCCCAACATCCAAACGATTTTCGCTTCTCCATACCATAGCATAGTTAACATTACACCTTCATTGACCATAAACCTTCCTAAACATTCACATATCTAATCCAATTAGAATTTTCACCATCCTTGTTTGATTTGAACTTAGATTAGACATCCATCAACCTTCATAGACAACTTTTTTTTTTCAAAACTTCCACTTTGTCATTTCAATCATAAACACAACCATTTGTCTTCCATTTTGGACTTAGGACTCATAGACAATTCCTAAATCTTCTATTGGAATTTGATCATTTAAAACTTACATCTCCATCTTCAATCATCTTCAAACAAAGCCAAAACCATTATCCAAAAGAAATCAAAATAAAAAAATCAAACTTGTCTAAAACTCAAATCTTGATCTTTAAGTCCCTCATCTCTAGCTTGCATATTGCTTGAGAACTTCTCTATCTCAAGTAGTGTGTTAAGTTGGCCTTTATCAAATTTGGATATGTTATCTTAGGAATTTGGAAACTCCTAGGTTAATGGGCTCCAAAATTATCATCCAATTTTTCTTATGAACTTGCCTATCCTAAGTAAGAAAAGATAAAATCCTCTACATGCCTAATCACAAAGGATCTAGATTTACTTGAAATAATTTTGATTTTCATCCACCATTATCTCTTAGTCTTCCATAACAACACTATCCCAAAATCAACTTAGTCCAAAGTCCAAAACCTTCCAATCTAAATCACAACCATCATCCCAGCACATTCTAACCTTACTAGTCCTCAAAACTAAAACATTTAAGTCCAAGATCATCATTTATCCTAAAACCCAAAAAAACCAACCTCTATAACCTCCATTTCACACATCAAGCCAAATCTAACTAGGACCACCTTTGCATGCTACTTACAAGGTCCCAAAATAATAAGCTAATGAAGTCAAACACTTAACCATTATAATGTCTAAGGAATTTTTTGACCCAAAAACACAAGGTGAAACCACATACCAACTTGCATCTCTTGAAGCAAAAAATGTAGATGAAACTCTTGTAGTGCAACTCAAATATTCACCAAGGTTACATGAGTTTGCCCAAAATTTGACAAACAATGCATTTAATGGAAATACTTATTGAAGCAAACTCAAAGTGGTGCAAAAATTCCACCAGATTTCAACATATCACAACTTAGAAGACAATAACCCCCATCCATAACAACCACAACATCCAATAACCCCTTATACAATTTAAGGGGACCACAACCACTTCAACTATCTAGCAAACCCAAAATTTCACATACACTAAACCTTTCACAATCCCTTCAACTATCTCACCTCGTCTCACAAAAATCCTACCCAACCCCTCTACATAACTTAGGGTCACAATACCTACAAGTACAGTTCACCCTAGTACACATACTACCGCACCTCAACCACCCCTAAATCAATCATCAAACTTCATCCAATAACTTCAACTACCTCAAACATCCATTCCGCCCCTTAAAATTTTAAAAACCTCTCACACCCCTTAAAATTTCACATGTTGCACATCCTCCCTCATAACACAATATACCTCACACAAAAATTAAACCCAACCTCAAGTCTATACATTAACCCAAAATCCTCACACCAAAACCTACAACATTCATATTCAACCTACATCCCAACATCATAATACCAACAAACACCACCTCTTAACCAACAACACATTAACCCATATAACTCCACATATTTATCATACACATCTCACAACCCTAGCCCCATTAACTCTATTGCATAAGAACTACAATATGTAAGAAACATGATCCAAATAATTTAAATAGGACATCAAAATAAACCTTAAACATTCAACAATATATGTCCTTATCCCTTTGAAAGATCCATCACTATGGTTCTCGTCCCATAAAATTTTGAAATTCTCAAATCTGATAAATACAAAGGGGAAGAGAGATCCTAGAGAACACATTAAATAATTCTACGTAGCATGTGAATAGGTCTCTTACAATGAATATCTCATGAGATTGCTTTATAGAAGATTAGGAGGATAAGCATTGGAATGGTTTATCCAACTTCCACATGACTCTATCACCACCTTTAAGGACTTAGATGAAAAAATTGTTGCACATTTATCCTACAACATTGAACATGAAATAATTATGTTAGATTTGTAAAACACAATAAAGAAATGGTGAGATACTTGTTTCCTTCTTGTAACAATGGAGACACCTTGCTAGTAGATTCCCATGGCCCATCCTTAAAAAAAATTGGTCACCATATTTGTCTAAAAATTGAATCGAAATGGGTTCACTTGCAAATTCAATATTTAACTCCTTTTATGAGATCATAGAAAAATACATAACCATAGAGAGGGCCCTCATCACTAGATAATTGGTTAAGATATACAAAGAAACTAAAGAAAACAACAACAATCAATCCAAAAAAAAACCCCGTTTTTGGGCCAAAAACAAAAATGTAATCAATGATAGTGCAATTGATGCCAAACATGTTCAAAATATCCGAACACCATCATATTCCCAAAGTAATTTAAATTTCCAAACTATCCAAAACAATGCCATTTTTCCACAAGGACAACCCAAGCAAAACACTAACCCCAAATGCAAATACACTCCATTGGGATAACCTATGGAGGTAGTTCTCAAAAAATTAGTCCAAGAAAATTTAGTCAAATATATGATGAAATACAATTTGACAAAAAACAACCTAAACTCATGTGGTATAAAGATAACAAATATTGTAAAACCCATAGGGTCAAAGGTCATGATATTGTAAAATGTATGAAACTTAATAACTAATTCAATATCTCACCAATCAAGGTGAGATAGAAGTTGAATGCCATTCATCCAAATCCTTAAATAAACAATTAGGTATGTATAAGGACCCTTTTTCTAAGCATGGTGAAGGTAAAGCCTCCATGTATAACAAGGGAATCACTCATAATCACAATAATAATGCCCATAGTTCCCCATACTACAATTCTATAGATAGAGTTAAGGAATGTCACCCTCACATAGCCACCATGACCATCATAAGCTCTAATTGTGTAGTAACTATATGATGAGGTTGGATAACCATCCAAGGGTCTTCTTCTTCATCCACCCAACCATCTAACCAATACAACCTCTTAGATCACCTCGACAAAACCTCCTCTCAAATCTTCGTTTTAGAACTCCTCAAAACCTCCCTGATCCATAAAGAAATTATAGAATGATATTTACAAGAGTCATGTGTCCCTAATGACATTAATTCTAACCAATTCCAAGCCATGATAAGGCACTTACATTCATAAAATAATGTATTATTCATTGAAAATGACCTTCCAACTTCCAAATAGTAGAAATCTAAAACAAATTGAATAACCAAGATCTTTTATGAGAGAGATAAGCTATAAAACTGTAAATGAAATAACACAATTATAGACCCGAGATTCCAAGAGATGTGCAAATGTCAAGATTGTTGGAAATATGTGCCTCAAACAATACAGGCTGAAACCTCTATTAGAGCCAAGTCGGTGTGATAGCTTCAATGTTTGGCCGACAAGCAGTTTGATTTATCATGTTTTGCATAGGTCGCTGTGACTTTGCAGGAGTCTTGCCAAAAGGTTACACTGTGGAGTCTATCGCTGTAACATGATGTATTCGTTATGAACTCAGAGTGCTCGGGAGATCTCTGGCCGACAGACCATTCAATCGTGCATCGGGGAGATTCTTGGCGACTATGGTCTTCGGTGAAGCTAAAGGTTCTCGCTAAGATGTCTCAGTGAAGTGTTAATGTCTTGCCAACAACATTTACTCTGTAGTCTTCAGTGTAACTCTTGTCGAATGGTGGTCATCGGTGGAACACTGTGTTTTCGGTAAGAAGTCCTAGCGACTCTAATGAGTCTCGCCGATGTTGAAGAATCTTCGGGGTAACTTAATGATCTCAGGGAAACATCTCAGTGATAAGCTCTTGTCTTGCCGACTATTCTTTAGAGTTCGCTATGACTTAATATCATCGGTATAATGTCACATCGAAAGCTATGAGTTTGGGCGACAATGATACATGTAGAGGATGTCGGCATGTGGTCTTGGCGAGATTGATATGTTATGCCGACATAATGTTTTCTTCGGAGTGACTTGTGACATCAATATGAAGTCTCACCAAAGCTTGATACTTTTTTTGAATGAAATATTCATGTCTATATGACTTTGTTGTAACCTTTGATGTCTCGCTATGATCTCCTGGCGAAAGCGATAGGTCAGGGAGACTGCGTGATGACTTGGTGTATCTCTTGAAGCTTGATAGAACATCCTGCGACTACGATGACTCTTGGCGACATCGGTATGAAGTATATGTGGCATCGACAAGACACTGTTTGTGTCTCACCAAGATGCCAGAGCATTACGAATTCTGTTGACCGTCTGACTGTCATATGTGGAGTCTCGTGGACGAATCAGAGGAGTCGAATTGGAACTATTGGGAGTCTGTTCATTGTGACGGTTCTGTGAGGAAGCTCGCTGGAGATGGAACAACAAAGATATACTCTATGATTGCAAATTATCATCGGTTGGTTCAATCAACAGTGGAGTGTGAAGAGTTCAAACAGTATTAGTGCGAATTCGATTATGTAAACACTGTAAACAGAAAAGGTTCTTATGCAATATTGCTAATGGTGATTGCTGTTGTATAATGACACCAAAAAGATAAGTCTGGAATTGTATGTAATTTCAATTACTATAATACAAAGTGATTTCTCTTGGTGTGGTGGGTTTTTCTCCTGTAAGGGTTTTCCCACGTATAGTTGGTGTTCTAGTGTGTTTTTCAAAACTCTATTTTTTGCAATCTGTTTCATAGTGCATCTTAACTTGACTGTAATTGTAAAATCTTAAAGTGTATCTGCATTCTTTCCTGAGGTATTGATGTTAGGAGAATTGTTTTCCGCATCTAATTTTCCTTACAAGTGGTATCAGAGCCTGGCCAGTTGTGTTATCCTTGGGGATACATTGGGTTTTTTGTGTCAATTCTATTTCAGTGGGAGTCTTGTAGAGATTGTTATTTCTAATTACAGGTTAAGATGGCTAGTACATCTAGAAAGTTTGAAATAGAGAAATTCAATGGGAGTAACTTTGAGTTGTGGAAACTCAAGATGGAGGATCTTCTCGTTGACCATGATCTTTGGATTGCTATGGCTGGAGTGAAACCTACAGGCATGAAGCAAGAAGATTTGGACCTTGCAGATAGGAAGTCTAAGGGGCTAATAAGGCTCTATTTAGCAGACTCAGTGCTTCTAAATGTACATGAAGAGAAGACTACATCTTCCTTATAGAAGAGACTGGTGTCTATTTATTAGGGGAAGTCCTTGGTGAATAAACTATTCCTGAGGAAAAAACTATACTCTTTGAGAATGCAGGAAGGAGGGTCTGTCGCTGATCATTTGAACGCATTAACATGCTACTTGCTCAATTGACATCTGTTGGTGTAAAGACTAAAGAAGAGGATCACTATATGCTTCTATTGTGTTCTTTGCCAAACTCATGGGATCATCTGATGATGGTGATTGGGAGTACAACATCCAGTTTCAAGATGGAAGATGTTGTTGCATCTTTGCTGTCAGAAGAGATGAGAAGGAAATCTTCTGAGATGGTGAAGGAGGCTCTTGCTATCAGAGGAAGGTCAAAGGGGAAAGGCAAGAAGAAGGACAAGAAGTCCAAATCAAAATCAGAGGGGAGATCAAAGTCTCCTGGAAAGAAGTCCAAGGTGAAGTGTTGGAACTATGGGCAACCTAGTCATGTCTGAAAGGATTGTAAAGAGGAGAAAAAGAAGAAGGGCTCTTTCGATAATGCTTCTTCTCATAGTGATGGTGACGCCTTCATTGCAGCCTTGGATACACAGGCATAAGATGATGTCTGGCTGATTGATTCTGGAGCATCATTCCACATGACATCTCACAGAGAATGGTTCATAAAGTATGAATAATACAATGGTGGAAAGGTGTACCTAGCAAGTGATTCAACTTTGGAGATAGTTGGCTGTGGAAGAGTCAAAATATAATTCCCCGATGGCAGAGTGAAGGGAATCAATAATGTTATGCACATACCAGGTTTGGCTTGAAATCTATTGTCAGTAAGTATTCTGAATGATATTGGTGTACAAGTTACGCTCTCTAGAAATGGCTGCACGATGACTAGAGGATCAATGGTGCTGGATAGAGGTGCTCGAATAGGTACCTTGTACAAGCTGGATGCACAAGCTGTTCAATGTAACAGTGTCTCTTCGAAGTCACTGAAAGCTGCTCATGGAGGTAAAGAGGGAGATATCCCTAATTATGTAAACTCTATGGAAGTAAAAATCCCTGAAGAGAAGACCATGCTTTGGCATCATAGATTAGGCCACATAGGAGAGAAAGGTTTAAAAACCTTGAAGAACAAAAATCTTATTGAGGGGCTTGAAGATTGTAATTTTGAATTTGAATTCTATGAACACTGTATATATGGAAAGCAGCACCGTGTTTCATTTTATGAGAGTCCTCATAAATCTTCTAGTTTGTTAGATTATATTCATTTAGATGTGTTTGGTCTAGTGAATGTTCCTTCATTGTCTAAATCAAGATACTATGTATCATTCATTGATGATTATTCAAGGAGAGCATTTGTATATTTTTTAAAAAGTAAATTAGAAGTGTTCAGTCGATTTAAGGAGTTTAAAAATCTTGTTGAAAATCAAACTGGTAGAAAAATAAAATGCTTAAGGACTGATAATGGTGGTGAATTTTGTTCTGATGAATTTGAAAGATACTGTAAAGACCATGGAATCAAAAGACACAAGACTACACCTTATACTCCATAGCAGTATGGAGTTGCAGAAAGGTTCAATAAGACAATGATGGAGAGAGCACGAAGTATGCTTAGTAGTGCTGTTTTGGAGGTGAAGTTCTGGGCTGAAGCTATTGCTACTGCATGTTACTTAGTTAATCTGTCTCCAAACTCTGCTCTTGTTGATAAGACACCTATGGAAGCATGGTCTAGTAAGAAGCCCTCTCTTAGACATATTAGAGTCTTTGGATGTGAAGCATATGCATATGTACCAGATGTGAAAAGATCTAAGTTGGAGAACAAGGCTGTCAAATGTATCTTTATTGGCTATAGTGATAACATTAAAGGATACAAGCTTTGGAATCCTGTTACAGAGAAGGTTGTATACAGTAGGAGTGTAATCTTTCGTGATTGAAACCTTCCACTCTAGATCTGTAGTCAAAGACAAAGTCAGAAAACAATAAGGATGTAGCATTAATTCCTCCTACACTAGAGAAAGAGGAATTAGAAATTCAAAATGCACCTGAAACTGAGGAGAGCTCAAGTAGTTCTAAAAGTTCGGAAGAAGAAGAACAACCTCAGCCTCAGCCAGTGAGGAGGTCAACCTAAGAAAGGAAACAACTAGATAGGTATGGGTTCTCATTGATTGATTCTACTTGTGCCTATGCTTTGATATCTAATACTGATGAGCCTTATACTGTGAGAGAGGCATTTAAAATGTCTGATTTAGATTCTTGGTTGGAAGCCATGGAAGAAGAGATGGCATCTTTAGATAAGAATGAAACCTGGAGTCTGGTGCCCTTGCCTAAAGGCATAAAGGTTGTTGGCTACAAATGGGTATTTAAGAAAAAGATTGGTTTGGATAGCAGTGTAGAAAAGTACAAGGCAAGACTGGTTGCAAAGGGTTATTCCCAGGTCGAGGGAATTGATTATGGGGAAATATTTTCTCCTGCAGAAAAGCTGACGTCCATTAGATTTCTATTGTCACTTGCAGCAACGTATGACTTAGAGGTTGAACATATGGATGTGAAGACATCATTTCTTCATGGTGATTTTGAAGAAGAAATCTATATGTCCCAGCTTGAGCACTTTGTTGAGAAAGGTAAAGAAAAACTGGTATGCAAATTAAAGAAGTCTTTCTATGGGTTAAAGCAATCACCTAGAATGTGGTACCAAAAATTTGATACATTTGTATTATCTTTGGGATTTGTGAGATCAAAATCTGATCATTGTGTATATTATAAAGCTGAAAGTGATCAAGTACTTGTTATTGCTCTTTATGTTGATGATATGCTATTCATAGGAAATAGCAAGTTAATGATTTTTGATCTTAAGTCTCAATTGTCTGCTAAGTTCAAAATGAAGGATCTTGGTGCAGCAAGGTATATTTTGGGGATGGAGATAACCAGGGATAGGAAGAATAGAAATCTTTGGCTCAATCAGAGTAAGTATATCAGGACTGTTCTTGAGAGATTTTGTATGAATGATTGCAAGTAGTTAGTTGTTCCATTCATGTAGGGAATGAAGCTATCTGTTGAGGACTGTCTAAAATCTCCTACTGAGATGGAGGAAATGACCAGTGTGCCCTATGCTAGTGTTGTAGGTAGTATTATGTATGCAATGGTTTGTACAAGGCCAAACATTTCCCAAGAAGTGGGAGTATTTAGTTGATTTATGGCTAATCTAGGAAGAACGCATTGGGATGCTGTGAAGTGAGTGTTTAGGTATTTGAAGGGAACTTCAGATTTTGCTATGTTACCATGGGAATTCGGTTGAATCACAGAGGACTCTCAGTATTCGTGGTTATGTAGATTCTGATTGGGCAGGGGACATTGACAGCAGGAGATCTACTAGTGGATACATTTTCATGATGAATGGTGGTGCAGTGAGTTGGATGAGCAAGCGGCAAGTTGTAGTCACTTTGTCCACTACAGAGGCTGAATATATGACAACTACTCATGCTTGTAAAGAAGCTGTATGGTTGAAACATTTGTATTCTAACATTGGTTTTGATGTAGGGGAAATAACAATTTTATGTGACAGTCAGAGTGCCATTTGTCTAGCAAAGAACCCTACTTTCCATGCCAGGACGAAACATATAGACGTACAGTACCATTTTGTAAGAGATATGGTTGAGGATGGAAAGGTCAATTTGGAAAAAGTTGATACTCTGGAGAATGTTGCAAATTCATTGACGAAGCCAGTGAGCAAAAACAAGTTCAGGTGGTGTGCCAGTTCAATGGGCCTTAGTGCTCATGATTTTCAGTAAGTATTTTTTGTGCTCTAGAGGTGCCTATATGATCTTCGTCAAGTGGGAGATTGTTGAAAATATGTGCCTCAAACAATACAGGCTGAAACCTCCATTAGAGCCAAGTTGGTGTGATAGCTTTAATGTCTGGCCGACAAGCAGTTTGATTTATTATGTTTTGCATAGGTTGCTGTGACCTTGCAAGAGTCTTGCCGAAAGGTTACACTGTGGAGTCTATTGCTATAACATGATGTATTCATTATGTCCTTAGAGCGCTCGGGAGATCTCTGGCCGACAGGCCATTCAATCGTGCATCAGGGAGACTCTTGGCAACTATGGTCTTCGGTGAAGCTAAAGGTTCTCGCTAAGATGTCTCAACGAAGTGTTAATGTCTTGCCGACAACATTTACTCTGTAGTCTTTGGTGTAACTCTTGTCGAATGGTGGTCATCAGTGGAACACTGTGTTTTTGGTAAGAAGTCCTAGTGACTCTGATGAGTCTCGCCGATGTTGAAGAATCTTTGGGGTAACTTAATGATCTCGGGGAAACATCTCGGCAATAAGCTCTTGTCTTGCTGACTATTCTTCAGAGTTCATTATGACTTAATCTCATCGGTATAATGTCACACCGAAAGCTATGAGTTTGGACGACAACGATACATGTGGAGAACGTCGGCGTGTGGTCTTGGCGAGATTGATATGTTATGCCGACATAATGTTTTCTTTGGAGTGACTTGTGACATCGATATGAAGTCTCACCGAAGCTCGATACTTTTTCCAAATGAAATATTCATGTCTATATGACTTCGTTGTAACCTTTGATGTCTCGCTATGATCTCTTGGCGAAATCAATAGGTCAGGGAGACTGCGTGATGACTCAGTGTATCTCTTGAAGCTCGATAGAACATCATAGCAACTACGATGACTCTTGGAAACATCGGTATGAAGTATATGTGGCATCGGCGAGACACTGTTTGTGTCTCACCGAGATGCCAGAGCATTACGAATTCTGTTGACCGTCTGACTGTCATATGTGGAGTCTCGTGGACGAATGAAAGGAGTCAAATTGGAACCGTTGGGAGTCTGTTCGTTGTGACAGTTCTGTGAGGAAGCTCGACGGACATGGAACAATAGAGATATACTCTCTGATTGCAAATTGTGATCGGTTGGTTCAATCAATAGTGGAGTGTGAAGAGTTCAAACTATATTAGTGTGAATTCGATTATGTAAAGACTGTAAACATAAAAGGTTCTTGTGCAATATTGTTAATGGTGATTGCTATTGTATAATGACACTTGAAAGATAAGTCTGGAATTGTATGTAATTTCAATTACTGTAATACAAAGTGATTTCTCTTGGTGTGGTGGGTTTTTCTCCCGTAAGGGTTTTCCCACATATATCTGGTGTTCTAGTGTGATTGTTAAAACTCCGTTTTCTGTAATCTGTTTCATAGTGCATCTTAACTTGACTGTAATTGTAAAATTTTAAAGTGTATTTGCATTCTTTCTTGAGGTATTGATGTTAGGAGAATTGTTTTCCGCATCTAATTTTCCTTACAAAGATGACAAGATTGCATTAGGAGCTCAAAGTAAATCTACAAAATAATGACTGCATGTATCAAGGTGCATGCGTACCAAAGTATGCAACAATGCAAGAGTATATGTTTAATGGCCATTTTTATATTCTATTATTATAGTGTTTTCTAATTTCTAGGTGTGGCCCAAGACTCTTTGATATTTTGGGCTCTACTCGTGTGACTCTCAAGGTGTGCCTTGTTACCACCCTTCTTTTTTTATTAATATGTGTATTTCTATCGTTTATTAATATAGATATAGATGCTTATTCATAAAAAAAAATACAAGCTAGGTAGTGAGTTTATATAGAACTAAGGAGATGATGGAGGTGGCAAATCCAATCAATAGGGATTAACCACCAAAAGTGGAGAAGGCCACTAAATGTGGAAAGTGTTCCACCCTTTAAGGAAGGGGACATCATCACTTATCTCCTAGTTATTAAATGATAAACTTACTTTATTATCCTAAGAAAGCTTAATAAATGTGTAGGAAAAACCTAGGACTAAGGGAAAATAAATTAACCAACTAGGAAAATAAAAACCTACACCAATACCCCCCTTAAGCACAACTTAGGAGGATGTAAAAGATGATGGGTCCTAAAAAATGAAGCCATGTTAGGTACCCATTTACATATAAGATTCCCCCCCAAGAAGAAGAAGCCCCTTCCCCAAAAAAGGAACTATGGCCCCCATAATAGAGAGAGAGAGAAATGAAGTGGAAGGACAAAGAATCCCCCCCAAGGAGATCCAATGGTAGATACTCAAAACTAGATGTAGAAGATGGTGACAACATTCCTCCCCTTAGGAAGAAACAAAACCAAAGGTGTATGTGAGATATCTTCCCAATCCTAAAAAGAATGTGTAGGAAGAAAATTCAAGATGTATGGAGTCTCTAAACTCGGCTCAAGTGTCTCCATGTTGATGTTGAAGGTTCCCAAAATCAAATCAGGTGTTCTAGGCTACATTGCTGAAAATAAAACTTAGAATATCCTAGAGATTGATGTAGAACACCATCCAAAGACTCAAGTATCTCCTCTAAAGATGTCTCCCCCAAACATTGATCCAAAGTACCACACTCATGTCAAAATGTAACAAATGATCATGTAGAGAATGAACAAGAGGGTCAAAGTGTTCCCTCACAACAACTAAAGAAGAATTGACTTCTTCAAAGAGAAGATGAATACAATCAATAGTGTCTCCTAAATATGCATAATCTGTCTCCATAAACAAGTCTAAAATCCTTGTCAAGAGATCATCCCAAGCTGAATATAAAAGACAATTTATGTCATGTTGCAAAGAATCATTAGATGCTTTTCAAGAAGCAATAATAGACTTTGAAGTAGCAACAGATGCAAGGACAAAAGAGTCATCCTCAAAGAGAAGACATATGTCCTTAATAGTGTCATCTAGATCCAAAACAAGGGACTCTACAAAAACCAAGAAATGTCTAGTAGAAATTGGTCCCAATGGACTGGATCCAAAAGACATAAATGATCCTGTTGCAATTAATCACTGGAGGCTCTCAAAGAAGAATCTTTGGAATCTAAAGCTACAACAAGTATGTGTGATGGGGTATCAATGAAGCGATCATCCACACAAGATGTGTTCACACAAGATGAGGCAACATAAGTCTTAGTATCATCCAAAATAGCCTAGTTCTCCAAGGAAAATCACTTTCAGATGAAGATCCAATGTCTCCATACAATTGTTGGATGATGGTCCAAGCAATGAAAGGACACTCAGTCTTCTCTACATGATGCAGAATATCCTCAAAAATAGTAAGGCATATTAGTCCATAGACCATGTTGTTATTGTTAAACCATGTATTCTTCTAATTATAGTCACTTGGCTTAGGAATGAGTCCAAGGAGATAGGGTAGTAGATCCTGCTCAAGGAAATGATTCTTTATCCCTTGTTTCTAGGACAAATAGTTTTTTGAAGTTAGCTTGACAATAAAAGGATGAAAATAATTTTTAAGAGACATGCTTAACCCCTCCATAAATGTAACTTTATCTTAGTTTGTGATTACAAATTGCTTGCATAATCCACCCACTATTGATTCAAAAAATCCACTTTAAATGAATGTAAAAAGAGACATCAAGAGACACCCCACTTTCCACTAGTCTCAAAAATAACCCCCCCAAGATATTTCAATGTTGGCACTTTATGATTAGTGCATTTACAAAGCCTTTTCCAAGATACAATGCTCAATAGGCCCACATTGGCCAAAAATGAACTTGATACAAAATATAGAAAAAATATTCTTGTAGTTGTCTAGTGCTCTTCAATACCTTTCCAATGCCTATTTGTTTCTAAAAAATGGAGCTTTGAGGTGAAAATTATGGCTTGTTGAAGAAAAATGAAACAATAGCTTCAACTTGCAATATCTAGCAGAAAAAGGAAAAAATTATTTTCAATACCCATGTGGATGGAAATCACTCGTCTCCAACATTTCAATGATATCTTGTTTTCCAAAATGGACACCGTGGTGAAAATTTATGATTTTTTTTAAAAATGGTTGAATAAACATTTGCCAAAAATTGAATTCATCTAAAATAGACAAATTTTATATGAGAATAGGGGTTTTTGGGCCATCTAAACACATGAAAATGTCCATTTGGGCCGAAAATGCTCCTACAAAAAGCTGTTCACCATATCTGAGCTTCAAACCCTTGTTTGCTACTATGTCATATGGTGGCCAAATTTAGTAAAATAAAAGCCAATTATGAATTTCTTGAGTTTCCTGAATGCAATGAGACAGTAAAAAATGTTACGACTATAGCCAAAATAGTTGCAATCACCAAATCTCACAAAACACATGCAAATATAGGATTAACAAATCTTCATAATTCCTTTTTGATTCTCTAGATCATATTGAAACACAAGAGAAGAACATATGGGAATTTACAAGATCACACAAAAAAATCCAATCTCTTAATCAAGAATCCAAGAACTCAAAACTCTCAAAATCTAAGATCTGATACTATGTTAGAAATCCGAAATAGATTGAATAACCAAGATCTTCTATGAGAGAGATAAACTATAAAACTATAAATGAAATAACACAATTACAAACTTGAGATTCCAAGAGATGTGCAAATATCAAGATGACAAGATTGAATTAGGAGCTCAAAGCAAATCTGCAAAATAATGACTACATGCATCAAGGTGCATGTATGCCAAAGTATGCAACAATGCAAGAGTATATGTGAAAATACAAGCCAGGTAGTGAGTTTATATAGAACTAAGGAGATGATGGAGGTGGAAAATCCAACCAATAGGAATTAACCACCAAAAGTGGAAAGTGTTCCACCCTTTAAGGAAGGGGACATTACATCACTTATCTCGTAGTTATTAATCGATAAACTCACTTTATTATCCTAAGAAAGCTTAATAAAAGTATAGGAAAAACCTAGGACCCAGGGAAAGTAAATTAACCCACTAAGAAAATAAAAACCTACATCAACACCAAATCCTCCCATAATAAGGCCCTTCACATCGAAGCCATCATCCATAGACACAAAATAAAACAAGCATTTATAGATGGCAGATGAGACTTAATCTTATGTACCTTCAACTTAATAAAACATTTGGGATATTTTGAAGGAACTATGGATCCCTAGAGAAAAATAACTATCAAAATAAGATGATGTGGAATGAAAATTTGAAGGAACCATCAAGTTGTCTATACAAGTTTGGCTTGTCACCATAGAGACCTTGTTCCAATTCCTAGACCTTCATCTCCCATATAATATTCTCCTTGAATGACCATGGATACATGCCATGCAAGTTGTCCCTTCTACATATCACCAATGCCTCAAATTCCCACACAACAAAAAAGTCACCATTCTTTCCAATCCTAACCCTTCCAATATTGTAAGTTATTGAAGGAAGATATAATAATTTTTAACATTTTCCAACTAACAACATCACATCTCCATCACCATCCTAAATTGATCCATCTACACTCGCATCTACCTCAACCTCTCACACTCCCATTCTTGAGATTAAGTCTAGCATTATCAACAAAGGATGTGAGAATACGATATTTAAGATTCCTTTTATGTGGGAAATCTCCCACAATCTCTAAAGTCATATGATCAACCTCAAATCTCTAAGTCAACAACTATAATCTCCTTCAAAAGTGGGCCAACTATATTTCAACTATGGGATTTTTAGAAAAAGAAACTCTTGAAGGTGATATATCTATTGGCATATGGCTTCTAGTGTTTTCATTGATGGCAACTGAAGTCATTTCCATGGTCCACAGTTCAGTATCTAGTCATATCGATAGATAAATTGTAATACTGTGTTACCGGTAGAATACTTGAAGAATAGGGTATCCGGTCAATCAATTAATCTGTCTACTTCACCAGATCATTGTTTTGAGTTGTGGATCCTCAATATTTCTTGTTGAGCATGTATGTTATCTTATTACTGAATTTTGTGGTGTTGCATTAGTTGTTGTATGAGCTTGGAGGTCTGGTAGGATGTTTTTTTGTCTATTTTCTCATTGTAGCCAACCCAATGAATGTGGCACGTTGTGGATATGTAAAGTGATTTTTTTTTTTTAATGTTCAAACATTTAATTATGGGTCCCAGCTATAGTCTAGCCAACTTGTATGGGTACGTACCAAAATTGTTCATGATTTGGGACGACAGTTGATAATATTTCCAAGTTTTATTAAGGCCGACCTATAGCAATTTTATTTCTAGATTCAGATATATCTAAGAGATTCAATATATCATTTGGTATGCAAAAAATAAGTGTGGTAGTGAGTAGCAAACATCAGAAGGGCGATTAGGTGATTATGCAAAGTTTCACTTGTGCATTAATATTTTTGTAGTGTGAGTTGTGTAGAGCAGAGTAGAATTGTTGAGTCAGTCAGAAGGATAGAAGATTATCTACAGAGCTTGATTGGAACTGCAATCAAGCATTGAAGATGCTATTTCATCAGTTCACTCTTTTGGATCTATTCCAAATAATTGTAGGGCAGTGAGCCCATCCATTTTGAACAGTGAGATCTAGGAAGTGAGCCTAGATGCAAGTGCATTCCCATTTTGTACTTTTCATTTTGGGTATACTCATATTATATTGTGGATTGGCCATCCACCATGGTTTTTCCCCTAATAGGGTTTCTACATAAATTTTTTGGTGTTATGGGGTTGTGATTATTTTCTGTTGATGCATGTTTCTTTTGTTGAATGGTTAAGTTATAATAATAAAATTGAATTTTTGCACAACATTGATTCACCCCCCCTCTTAGTGTTGCTTGTTTCCAACAATTGGTATCAGAGCTAGTTCCTTGGAAGAAGTCTTACAGCTTGGGGAGATCTTGGAAGGTGTTTTTAAATAGATACAAGTAGTCTTCAACAATAACTTATGGTGGCCCTAGATGATCTTGACCAAATAAAATTTGAGAATCAAGAACTGCAAGAAAATATTGAGAATGTAGAAAATTTCATTCAATCACTGGAAGAAAAAAACAATGAATAAAGGGAGAAAAGAGAGGAATTGTGTGGTCAACTCAAACAAAAGAACAAAAGCATGGAAGATGAACAACTCAGTCTAGCTCTAAAAGAGAAAATAGAAGAATGTGAAAAGTTTTCCAAAGAGAATGCTGCCTTGAAGCGTGAAATAGAATCTATCATGATGAGAATGGCCAAGGAGATTGAGGATAGAAAGGAGAATGGAGAAAAGCTTGCACAATCTTTGAAAGAAAAATATGAACAATGTAGCTAACTAGATAATGAATTGGAGCAATCCAAGAATAATGAAGAAGTGCTTGAAAAGAAGCTTGATGATCTTAGAGATGAACTTGCTACTGCAAATGAGTATAAGGAGGAATTCAAAGCAAGCTCAACCAAACTTGATGAACTGATCAAAGTACAAAGGACTGATGGTGATAGATGAGGTCTTGGATATGAAGAAGGAGAAATTTCTAGGTCTAAACAAAAGAATTCCAGACAAGGAATATTTAGAAAAGGAAATAAGATGAAAGGAGCTAGAAGAAATCCGATAAGGCAACCAAATGCTCAAAGATTCAATGGCTATTGCTATGTTTGGAAAAAAATTGGTCATATGGCTTCTCAATGTAGGAGTAGAATGAATACAGGTAGACCATCATTTTCAGGTTAGTGTTTTAATTGCTATAAGTATGGTCACAAGTCAAGTGAATGCAAAATTGTGATAAATAAATTTCATACAGATGTCAAATGCTATGCATGCAATATTGGACATATTGCTAACCAATGTAGATCTAGAAAAAGTTAGTGGAACAGTTGGCCTAGATAGAGAAATGATGTGTGCTACAACTGCAACAAATTTGGCCACATTGCTTGATTCTATTGGAATAGAAGAGGTCCAGTAAAACAAAACATGCAACATGATGTTAAAGGGAAAGGAAAAGTTACTACTGATGTGATAAAAAATAAAATTTAGAAGAAATGGGTGAAGAAGAATCCCTCTATAGAAGGAAATGTGCCAGCACCAGAAGCAAATTTTGGCAATTCCTTAGGGAATTAATTTTAGGTCTCTGGTATAGGGGGAGCTATCAATAAAAACTCCTAAACCCCCTTCTGCAGGTGAATGATACTGGAATCCAGATGTGTCAAGTAGGAGAGTTGATTCTTTTTAGATGTTGTTCAACCAGTTAGAAGCATTAGTGAAGAATATTGGAGATCTGCATAAGAGTCATCTATCTCATTGACTGAAAGGAAGGAAACCAAATGAGTTAGGGCAAGGGAATTTATTGCAAACTAAAGGAGTTAGGTATGTGGGAAATAAAAGAATGGCTTCAACCCTCATTTTTCATATTGTATATGAAGAAACATGGTTTGGAGAGCTATGACGTGATCATTGCCAAACTGTGGAGAGATTCAAGCATAAAGGAGAATCTGCGATCAAATTCCGTTTCATCTCTGAAAGGTATTTATTGAAAAACCTGTAAATTTGTGTGATTGCAATCATGTCCACTCCTCTAGTAGTCAAAGTTAAGGATAGGATGCGTCCAAAATTTAAATGGAATCCATATAAGTCCATAGATATAGAGCCCTTAGGTGCATTTTGATTAGTTTCATACAAATTCTTGCATATTGAGGATATTAGGGCTTATGTGCATGCAAACATTGAAGATTTGGGAACCTCTCATTTGATGGATTTGTACTCTCATCATATAATTCAAGAAGATTTTACTGTGAAACCATAATTTAAAACCCTAGAAGAAAATAAATTTGTGCCATTTGCAAAATTTCCCATATTTGAAGAAGATGAATGGGTTCAATATGTGTTGAGCTGTGTCCATGATGAATTCATGTGGCTGGATGTGCCACTCAAAATCACAAAAGATGCTATTTGTGCAGTTACATGTCTAAACTCCACCAGTAGACTTCCAATTTTGAAGTCTATGAAGAATGATAAGGTTACTGATGTGACAGGCTCAAAATGGGACATAACAACAATGATGATAGACAATATTGTCATAGTGGATGTAAAATTTGTATCAATGGTTATCGACTATAAGATTTGTCACTCAAGCCAGGATAATTCAGTATCTGGCACAACTATCTATGCAACATATGAGATGGTTAAAAATAATGTAGACTACGACTTGTGTGAACTAATTAGAAGCCAGTTATTAGAGAATTTGGGAAAATTCAAGAAGGATAAGAAGAACATATTCAAATACGGTAACTTGCTGATATGTTTGTTTTTCTACTTCTCGGGTGAGGTTCTAGGAGTTGGTAAAGTTCAATGGCATAATGATGAACTGATAGTTGTTTAGATAATGAATATATTATTTGGATTACGTGATTGACAGACCCACAATACAATCCTGTGGGGTCACTTTAAAATATTTCATAATTTAATGCACGCCAGAGAGAGAATTCCTACCATAATAGTGGAACAATACAAAGACACCATTTTCTTCATGGTAGACATTGACCAATGCCATATGGAAGCTACTAATCCTAGAACATTTTGGATCATGCCTATGGGTTATGAAGTAGATGAGAACATTTTGAAGATGTATGCAAAACACTTGTTGAATTCACCACTGGATTAGGGAGAAGAAAGGTTTGGAACCTATGTAGAGAAAATCTTGCAGGTTGATTCAAAATTGAAAAATCCCATAATAGTGAGAAGGGTAAGAAAAGAGATAGAAGCTCTTGTAGAAAGTATGGGCATTCCTGTGCAACAACTGAAAGAAGTGAGAAGGCAAAGAAATGAAGTTGAAGCAGCTCAAAAGAAAGAAAAGGCAGAATCAGCTGGCCCGGGAACATCTCCTACTCACACTAGATCTACAAGGAGTTCCCTTGCAACTTAGTCAAATTAAGCCGAGGCTTCTAGAAAAAAAGGAAGAATAATAAAAGCACAAGATCTTACAAAGTTGCATCTGCAGATGAAGAGGAAGAAACTAATTCAAAAGTAGTAAGAGAGATAAAGGCTACTGGTACTCAGGCTGTCAAATTGAACAATAGAAAATCTTCTGGCAAAGAAGAAGAAGCAAACAGAAAGGCCAAAGTTGACAAGCCCAGTATGATTGTTGAGGAAGTTGAGAATGCAGTGGTAAAAGATGGAAATCTCAAGCCACTTTGTGATTGGTATGAGACCTTTGATGAATCCGATAAGAGAAATCTTGAAGAAGCTACAATAAAGCATATGAATGTTTTTAATAAAGCTCTTGTTGAAATCATGTTTGGTTTTCCTACAAGTCTGTATAATGCTTTGGAATCTAGGAGGTTGAGTGCCAGATCAGAAGAAGAAAATATGAAGAAGAGTTCTTGTCGATCTATTCCTAGAAATGAAAATTGAAGAGATGGATTTACTCCTTGAAAAAGCTAAAAAGGAATTTAAGAGCAAGACAAGAGTAAATAAACTCATGATTGGTGAAACTGATACTGTTGTCAGTGAAACTAAGGAAATTCTAGAATTTTTTTGTCAAGGGATAAGATTAACATTGAGGAAATCAATACTGAAAATGTTCAAGGAAATGAGGAAGTGAATGTGGAAGTAAATGAAAATAAAGAAGAGAATGTGAATGAGGAGAACATGGATGTGTCTGATCGTCTAGAATTTGAGGATATTCTAACTTCTCCTAATATGGAAAATATAGAGACAATTGTGGTAACTAAGGTCCGTATTGAGGTGTTAGCTAAGGAAAAGGAAGTGAATATTGAAGAAGTTGAAATTCCTAAAGTCAATCCTAAATCAAAATCCAAGGTTGAAAAAGAAAAGGATCAAGAAATCATAATAGAGGAAGTGAAGAGATCTCTATTGGAGCAACAGGAAGAGTCAGATCATGAGTTAGATGAAAGCTCAATTAACCTATCCACTTTGTCTCCAATTCAGATGATGTTCACTAAAATTTATCAAGCCAAAGCCAGTGAGAGGATATTGAAATCTCACATAGAGGACAACGAACTGCTAAATTTTACATATGGAGTTTTCTAGAAATTAATGCCTACTTATTTTATGGAACCATCAGGTTCCTCCTCAAGTGAGTTAAAGAAGATAATAAATTCTGTAAATTATCATTTTGAATCTTTTGAGAAATTAGTTTTGGTTAAAGTGAAAAAGGAGTTCAAGGAGAAGAGAGTTGGTAGCCTAAATGAATTGATTTCTAAAGACAAAGATCTATTAGGCACTTGCATAAAAAATATTCAAGGTACTATGTTTGAAGGAGAAAAAGTGTACAAGTCTTGCTTGGTCTTGTCAAAGTTTACTGAAGCAAATGAGAAGAAGGTGAAAGAAATTGAACAATAGTTGGTCACTATTTCCAATACTTTTAACCCATTAGCTGGTAGTTTTTGTAAACAAGAAAGTCAGGTAATGTCCTTGTTCAACCAAATAAAGAGTCTGAAAATTGAAAATGAAAGGATTATTGGGAGAGTATGTGAACTTAGGGGATTAATAAGTTCAAAGATTGAGATAATGGTGAATACTTTGAAAGAGGCTAAAGATGCTATGGCTGCTCTAGATTCAGTAAGTCTTGAAGCAACATAAACATTGTCATATCTTCTTTGCGGTCATATAACCATTTTGGAGAGTTTGAGAAGTGTTTGGGACTCAAACTTAAGTGGACTGAAGAATGAATTTGTAGATGTCTTCAAATTTTTGTAGGTCTCAGGCTATATTTGTATAGTTTTGCAATTTTGGATTCCACAATTTTTTCATTGATGTCAAAGGGGGAGAGAGTGCAATGAAAAATGCCTTAACATTCTTAGGGGGAGAAGTATTTTGAATTTTGGTAGTGTACTTACTAGTTTCGACACTTAGTCATTTTTTACTAAGTGTTTCCATCAATGCCAAAGGGGGAGATTGTTGGCATATGGCTTCTAGTCTTGTCATTGATGGAAATTGAAGTCATTTCCATGGTCCATAGATTAGTATCTAGTCATACTGGTAGATAAATTGTAATACTGTGTTACTAAAAAAATACTTGAAGAATAGGGTATCCGGTTAGTTAGTTAACCTATCTACACCAGATCATCATTTTGAGTTTTTGATCCCTGATATTGCTTGTTGAGCATGTATGTTATCTTATTACTAAATTTTGTGGTGTTGCATTAGTTGCTGTATGAGCTTGGAGGTCCGATAGGATGTTTTCTGTCTATTTTCTCATTGTAGTCGACTCAGTGAATGTGGTGCGTTGTGGATGTGTAAAGTGATTTTTTTTAAAATTTTTTTATGTTCAAACATTTAATTATGGGTCCTAGCTATAGTCTAGCCAAATTGAATGGGTGCACACCGAAATTGTTCATGATTTGGACTGACAGTTGATAATATTTCCAAGTTTTATTAAGGTCGACCTATAGTGATTTTATTTCTAGATGCGAATATATCTAAGAGATTCGATATATCATTTGGTATGCGAAAAAGAAGTGTGGTAGTGAGTAGAAAACATCAGAAGGGTGATTAGGCAATTATGCATAGTTTCACTTGTGCATTAAGATTTTTGCGGTGTGAGTTGTACAGAGTAGAGAAGAATTGTTGAATCAGTTAGAAGGATAGAAGATTATCTACAAAGCTTGATCGGAATTGTAATCAGGTATTAAAGATGCTATTTCATTAGTTCACTCTTTTGGATCTATTCCAAATCATTGTAGGGTAGTGAGCCCATCCATTTTGAGTAGTGACCTCTAGGAAGTGAGCCTAAATGCAAGTGCATTCCCATTTTGTAATTTTCATTTTGGGTATACTCATTATATTGTGGATTGGCCATCCACCATGGTTTTTCCCCTAATAGTGTTTCCACATAAAAATTCTGGTGTTATGGGGTTGTGATTATTTTCTGTTGATGCATGTTTCTTTTGTTGAATGGTTAAGTAAGTTATAATAATAAAATTGAATTTTTTCACAACACTGATTCACCCCCCCTCTTAGTGTTGCTTTTTCCAACAATATCATCATGACTATAGAGAGGAAGAAGAACAAACACCTAATCTACCTAAAAATTTGTATGCAAAAGGCCTCCATATTTGTAAAACACATGGGCTAAGAGGGAAAATGACTTGGATTACATAAGGAATCATAGAACCTGTTAGTGCCATGGTAAATGATCTATTTTTTTTTAAAATTTACTATTAAGGTTGACCTAATAAAGATCATCATGGAGGGACACTAGTTCTTTCATAAAGGGAATTGAAGTAGGATTTCTTTGTGTAAATGGAAGCTATGATTTGAGCCCTCTACAAACCTTCGGAAAATACCTCCTACCTGGGTGCGCCTTCATGGGTTCCACTTGAAGTTTTGGAGCCATAAAATCCTTAAGAGTATTGTTGATTCTTTTGGCCATCCCTTAACCATTGAAAAAGTTACTCTACAAAATACTAGATTGGTGTTTGTAAGAATGTGCATTAATGTTGAGATACATAAACCACATCCTCAAATAATTACTTTGAACTCTAAGTTTGGAAAATGGACTCAAACTATTTTTTATGAGAATTTTGGATTCTTTTGCCAAAAATACAATAGATTTGGTCACTTGATAGATAGATGCAAGATTCTTGTATCTAATAAGGAGGGTATGAAGAAAAAAGTAGCATAAGAAGAAACACATTCTAAGATATTTTTGATAACAAACATAGGTGAAGGGTCAAAGTTTGCTAGATGTAAGAGAGGGGGACCAACCATGTAAAGGCCCTAGGTCATAGAGAGCCAAGAGTGAAAGGCTACCCTAACTTACCTCAATCTAAAGGGGCGTTTGAAATGAGGGATGAGAATGATGAGGATTGTAATGTCCAACCACTCTGCAGACCTGAAATCAAGATTGGGGCTAGGTGAGCCAATTTTTGGATTCGATACTGTACCTCAAGTAGCTCTCTACCTGGGGACGAAAACACAGTTGTGGGATGACAACGAGGCACGCTGGAATCTCTTAGGTGCATTGGAATCCGTACGATCAGAGGACCAAAAAATATCATGCGAACTATCAGAAAACAAGTTGACGACCTAGCTAGTGACTTCTAAAGGAGCAAAAAAAATTATGAAGTATGAAAGATATAAACAAATGTGATAAAATAGATAGATAAGAGCTAAAGTGATGAAGATATTCTCACCAAGTCACCAATTTTCCAGCTAGCTCCAAAATTACAACCACCTACACACAAGAAAGAGGGAAATGTTTTGGGGCTGTATAGGGGAATGCCTTAGTCAGACCCCCATTTTGATGTTTCCACCTCCACAAACAACCAAATAGAAATGATAGAGAAATGTATGATAAATAAGTAAAGAAAGAAGGAATGCAAATGACACTACAAAATAGTAAAGAGATACTCAACCAAATCACAAAGGAGAGGAGTAAAACGTTACCACCTCGACCAAAAGCTCACTAGCCAATGGAAGAGAAAAGAGGACTTGAACAATAACCACAACCTCGACCGCAATGAAGGGAGCTTTCACAAGATCTTAAGTCCACACTATAATGGCTTGCTTCACACTTGCTTTATGGAGTTGATGCAGTGTTGTTGTTGCTATAATGGAGTGCTAAAGTGCTATTGATAGTGAAGAGAATGCTGGAAATGCTTGAGAATGAGATTGAAATTGCTAGATCTTGTGAAGAGATGAAATGGAATGAGAATGAATGAATTTTAAGGAAGAAGAGGGAGGAATTTTCCGTTTTCAGGTTCGGTTGGTTGAAGAGGGATGTTACAAGTCATTCCCAATATGAAGTGTAATGCCTCTTCCAACTTTAGATGCAGGAATCCGTCAGGGATGTAAGCATTCTGCACAGATGTCTATACACCATGTGAGAATCCTTGCCAAATATTATTCTACCAGCACAATAGACAGATGCCAAGTGGAAGGAAGTCAACCAACTAATTTGGAATTTTGACTTCAGATTTGGTTTTCTAAGGTGAGGATGTACAAAAGGGGAATTTGTGTAAGGGGTGCAAATTCACTCCTATACATTTTTCCCCCACTTTAGCAAGCACGAATATTGATGAGTGCTTCGGTAAAGTAGATCAAAGAGTGAATAGGGTTAGAAGTTTATACTTGAACCATTAAGGAAGTAGACCGCAATTTGGTGAGCTCAAAGTGTAGGGTAGGCAAAGGACTCCATAGCCTCACAGAACTATGAAGTTGTAGATTGAAAGCATCTTACAGGCCTATAGACTTGCAAGGAGGTGACCCCCAAGATCTCTCACATGAAGGAATCCATGAGAAGTAAGCACCTCATAGGCCTGCAGACCGGCAAGGAAGGTGTCCTCCAAGATATCTCACATGAAGGAAACCCTAGAAAAAGTATCCTATAGGCCTACACACCTATAGGGAATGTGTCCTCCAAGATCTCTCAAATGAAGGAAACCCTAGAAAGAGTGCCTTATAGACCCATAGACCTATAGGGGAGTGAACCCAAGATATCTTGCATAGAGAAAGCTCAAAATATGTTCCCTACAGGCTTGCAGACCTACAAGGAGGTATCCCCCAAGATCTCTCACATGACGGAAACCCTAGTAAGAGCGCCCTACAGACCCATAGACTTGCAGGGGAGTGACCCCCAAGATCTCTCACATGGAGGAAGCTCAGAAGAAGTTCCCTAAAAGCCCACAAACCTTTAGGGAGGTATCCCCCAAGATATCTCACATGGAGGAAACCCAAGGAAGGGAGATTCCACAGAGTTGGAAAGTGGCTTTACACGCGTACTTGCAAAGCAACATGTTTACTCGTAGATATAACATGTCCAAAAGAAACCACTCAGGAAAGTGAACAGTAAGCACCTCATAGGCCTGTAGACCTGCAAGGAAGGTGTCCTTTGGTAAAGTAGATCAAAGAGTGAATAGGGTTAGAAGTTTATACCTGAACCGTTGAGGAAGTAGACCACAATTTGGTGAGCTCAAAGTGTAGGGTAGGCAAAGGACTCCATAGCCTCACAGAACTATGAAGTTGTAGATTGAAATCATCTTACAGGCCTGTAGACCTGCAAGGAGGCAACCCCCAAGATCTCTCACATGAAGGAATACCTGAGAAGTAAGCACCTCATAGGCTTGTAAACTTGCAAGGAAGGTGTCCTCCAAGATCTCTCACATGAAGGAAACCCTAGAAAAAGTACCCTATAGGACTGCACACCTATAGGGAACATGTCCTCCAAGATCTCTCACATGAAGGAAACCCTAGAAAGAGTGCCCTATAGACCCATAGACCTACATGGGAGTAAACCCAAGATCTCTTGCATAGAGGAAGCTCAAAATATGTTCCCTATAGGCTTGCAGACCTGTAAGGAGGTATCCCCCAAGATCTCTCACATGGAGGAAACCCAAGTAAGAGTGCCCTATAGACCCACAAACTTGCAAGGGAGTGACCCCCAAGATCAATTGCATGGAGGAAGCTCAGAAGAAGTGCCCTACAAGCCCAAAAACCTTTAGGAAGGTATCCCCCAAGATATCTCACATGGAGGAAACCCAAGGAAGGGAGATTCTGCAGAGTTGGAAAGCAGCTTTACATGCGTACTTGCAAAGCGACATGTTTACTCGTAGATAGAACATGTCCAAAATAAACCACTTAGGAAAGTGAGTGGATAGTCACGCAGACCATCGATATATTGAAAATATTTCAAAAGGGTACCTTAGGAACCCCACATGAAGAAAGGTGTCCACTCAAAGGACACATTATTTGAAAGTGTGGAAAAAATGTTTTTTCTCAAATTGATTCATCATCAAGGAATCCTTTTGAAAGATGTTCACTTCATCAAGGAATTCAAAAGGAAGAAAAATTCCCCCTCATGAGGGGAAGGTCAAAGTCACTCCCTCCTCAAAGGAAAGGTATCCAATTATTTCTTTACGAACCTATGATGAAGGAAACATGTTCTGTTAGTGTTTCAAGTTGAGAATATGATTCTTTGAAAAAGTTCGCAAAGATTCTTGAGAAAAGATTAATTGGAAACAAAGTAAATTTTCTAAAAATTAGAGTGTCATAGAAATGGCACTGTCACACATGAAATGGAAAACTCAAGCAAAGAAGAGAAAAAGAGATGAACACCAACAAAAGGAACATGGTTGATATGATATTTCGGGGTCAGAGCTGCTCATAAATATATATAAGTATAATAATAGTATATAAAATGAACTATCATCAACCCCCTACTATATTAGACCATGTGAAGAATGCACAATAAGACAAAGTAAAAAAATGGGTCAACATGGAAGGGAAGCCTAAATTCCCCCAATGCTTTGCATCATCCCCAATTTTATTGAAAAATCAATCACACGCATTGAAGAATGGTGATACAAATAGAAGAAGGTTTACAAAAAAAAACCACTCCTATATCCAAGCACCAAAAAGGGTGATAAGGGTCATCTAGGAACAAATAGCACGATCATAGGGAAACACATCACAACACACACACACATCTAATCTAAAGATAAAGAAGAGGCCTCCCCTCAACATTGATTGACCAAGAGGTCATTCGATTCCCACTCTAGATCATCATAGGGGGAAGGAGGACAAGCCTGTAGTGGTGGGATGTTAAGAGGAGGAGCTTTCGACCCTCCCACAACAAGGGCTAAGGAAAAAGGCCTCGCAAGGTCTCCTCCACTCAGCTCCTATGGAGCTAGGGTCAACGATTTTGTGAAATTTGCTGACAAGGCCAAAACTTCATCTAGAGAGTTAAACATGCACTTCATTGGAGTGCCATATCATACCTCAATGGATGGAGAAGGCTACACCTGAGATTCACCACTAGGCTCACCAAGTGACTTGGGACGGGTGACAAACTCAGGGGAAGCTAGGGCTGGTTCCGTCACTAGGACATAACGGGCCAACACGGGACCACCTTTCAGAGAAGGTGGGCTCCTCTTGTGCCCTCTATTGTTGGAAGGACCACCCTCCACCTTCTGCTTTGTCAAGGGATGTGAACTCCCCACAGATGAGGCCAAAGGTGCAAAGGAAGAGGAGGAGAAGAGAACCATAACAGATACCACTGGAGTGTTCGACATATCCATAGGTTTTGGGAAAGGAGGGACATCCAAAAGGGACATCAACAAGGGTGGATCCGTTGAAGGAGCGATGAAAACCTTCACCTTCTTGGGTTTAGGCACATTTGTATTCACAGTAGAAGTCAGAAGCATGACTAATCTAGGTTGAACAGAAGTAGAGGGGAAGAGAGAGGAGGAAGCATTAGGAGGCCCTAAAGTAGGGGCAGTGATTTCTTCTTCTGTCCTCTATAAAGTGTCTTGCTTAGCTACGAGAGCCTTTCATCGGTGCTTGCGCTTGTGTGCAAGGCGATTTTTGTGACTCTTTGAATTGAAAACTAGAGGCTACAAAGGGATAGAAGGCTCCTGCTTATCCATAGGAGTTTCCACCGTAGCTATTTCTAGCAAAGGGACAAGCTCCTAAATGGGAGTAGAAGGAATAGATTGAGAAGTAGTGGGGGGAGTAAGCTCTAATGCATCGACAGCAGGATTTTTTCCCATTTACTGGCTTGGGAGCATAAGCGATAGGGGGCCTCGAAGGTTGGGACATAGAGGATTCCCAACGTGGAACTTTTCCTCTACCATACAAGCAGTACCAAGGTCCAGGTGGTTTAGTAAGAAGGTCCAATATCCTAATCTTAGGTCTATGCCAAGGGGGTATAATCAGACTCAATGGATAAAATCCAAGCATATTCATCCAAAACTCTTCTCTACAAAGAGGAGGAGGAGGGCCATCCCAAGGATAGGTTGGCTTCTCTTTTCCTTTTCGAGAAGGGGAGGTAGTTGGCTGTTGTACTATTGGAAGGGTCAAATTCGATTGTCCTTTCCCCCCAGTCTTATATTTCACATAGTTCTTGTAAATTAGGTTCATTCATGGAGGGAGCGGACCGACTGGGGAGGGCCAAAAGTGGTCTAATGAATATCCCCCATGGGATACTAGAGGCTAGTATCTAGTGTCATGCACTACGTGCATAATGCCTTCATGGGAGAACTTTAAACATTTGTGAATAACGGAGGTGATTCCATTCATGGAAGCTAGCCAAGGTATTCCCAACTTCATCTTGAACAAATCCAACTCCAAAATAACGTCGAAGACTGTGTCTACAACCCTAGGTCCAACTAGGATGGACAGAGTTATCAAGCGATATGGCTTAAGACGAAGACCATCGTGCATGTAGATGGTAGATTTTGTTTCTTTGTAATCCTTTCTATGCAATGAATTAAGCCACAAATTCTCTTCTATAATAACATTCACTCAAATTGCGGGGTTGACTAAGAATCCTATCACAATGTTGCCATTGAGGCAAGCAGGAATGTAGAGGGGAGAGAGCTTGTTGTTTAAGGGTAAATCTTGTGACTTGAATGTCACATCCGAGGATCTGGGCACAGGTTATGTGGTAGGGGTAACCGTGACCATGTTAACATAGGCCTCAGGTTGAGTGGTAGAATTGGATGGATCATGTTAGAAAAATGTGATAGAAACGGGTTCATGTATATCTACAATTTACTATTCACTTTTTCCACTAACTTGTTTATATTTTTTTTACTTCCATCAAGACAAATAGTACCGTCCTTGATGCGGTCTTGTATCTCATGATGCAAGTACATACAACATTTGGTATCATGTCCGTTAACTTGATGGTACTAAAAGAAGGTATTCAGATCATACCAACTACGGAAAGGTTCCTTAAGAGGTTTAGGGTTCCCCAAGGTTATGATCTTATCCTTTAGCAACTTTTGCAAGATGGAAGAATAAGAGTTTGCTAACTTTGTGAAATTTTGGTTGCACCTGAGGCCGTTATCAATCGTAGTGGCTACTACATTCGTAACAACATTAACTTTCCCAAAGATTGATACAATGGACTTCCCTTCTAAACAGGAGGGCGAAGAGGATCCCCGAACTAAACTACTATTTGTTGATACTCTCATAATGCGGCACAAAAATGCACAAAATAAGGGTATTTCATAAGGGGAAATTTCTCCTGCTAAGGTCTTTTCAAGTTCCCTATGAACACCTTCTGCACGCTAGAATTGAGCAGTGGATATGAGATTTGTGAGAAGAGCGCTTGATACTGCGCTATAAAATTAGTAATCTTTTGATTATCCCCTTGTTTGCATCAAACGAGATTCGAAAAGGTAATATTTGGTCTGATGTTGGCTTGGAACTGTCAGAGAAATTGATTTACAAGTTGATAAAATGAGAAGATGGAATTGTCGAGCAAGGAACAATACCATTCAAGTGTTGTATCCTTGAGAGATCAAGGGAATAACTTCTCCATCAATGCATCAAGATGGAAAAAATCTATACATAGGGCATTAATGGTGGACACATATGTTTGTGGGTCCCCTTTTCCACCATATTTTTTGAATTTTTGATTCTCCATTCCTTGGGGGAAGGGAGTGTTTAAAATTTCTATTGATAATGGGATATGTTAGAAAAAGGGTTGAAAGATAGGCTGGACAGAGGCCTGGGAGAGACTCGCTAGCTGGCTTTGCATCTTACACATATTCTAAAGAAGAATGTTTAGAAGAGGGTCATTAGAAGACATAGGGCTAGAGGAAACTCCTCTAGAACCATCAGTGTGACCACCGCTAGAGCCATTGCCAGAGCCACCGCCACCAAAAGGGCCTCCACCAGGGCCACCCCCACTTCCAAAGCCACCGTCATGGCTTTTGCCTCCGCCAGTGCCACTTCTGCCACCAAAACCACCACCCCACCACTCATCTCACCAAAACCTCCACCACTAGAAGTGACAGGAGGGGTGAATCTAAACCTTAAGTGTACATTATTTTCCTTGATAGTTTTAGATCTCTCAGGGGCAAAAGGGATGCTGATTGAGGGGATTGTGTCAACCATGTACAAAGATGTGGGAGGCATCAACATTCCTAGTTGTCTCTCATGATCTTCGAAAGTGGCCCCTTGTATAATGCTAGGATTTTTTGGAGGAGCACATGCTTCAGTTAGACTACAGAGACTAGCCATGAGTTCTATGCTTGTTCGATCTTTTCCAACCATATATTTCATTTTTCTAATAACCCTAGCAGCCCTAGCCATCTTCAGGTCCTTTTCCAAGTGATTTTCCAAGTCACCTAGTCCTTTGTTAAGGACAAAGATATATTCCAAAGGAATGTGAATGGTCTCGTACTTGTCTACCAAAAAAGGTGTAGGAGACGTAGGAGTAGGGACATGGTTAGTCTCATTAGAGACCCCTACCTCGCCCCTCAACAACTGCTCCTATGCGGCAAGACCAATGACGGGTCCAATAAAAAGGCCTGTAGAGAAACTAGTAGTGACCTTCATCCTCTCCATTGGAAGGTTTCATACACTTCTCCTAACAATATACTTGGAGGTTGTGGACTAGGTTGTGATGCTCATAAACTTTCACAACACTTAAGGAAACAACGATCAAAAGATATAAGAGAAAATCCTTAACACCAACGAATGAGAAGACGTTGGTTCATGTTGGGTTCACCAAAAATGTAAGAGAGGGGGAACAACCACGTTAAGGCCCTAGGTCATGGAGAGCCAGGAGCAGAAGGCTGCCCTAACTTACCTCACTCTAAAGGGGTGTTTGAAATGAGGGAGGAGAATGATGAGGACTATAATGTCCTTCGACCACTTTGCAGACCCAAAATCAAGATCGGGGCTAGGCGAGCCGGTTTTTAAATTCAATACTATACCTTAGGTAGCTCTTTTCCCAAGGAAGAAAGTGCGGTTCTAGGATGAAAATGTAGTGCGCTGGCGTCTATAGGACCAGCGGACCAAAATATCGAATGAACCGTCAGAAAATAAGCTGACGACCTAGCTAGTGACTTCTTAAAGAGAAAAATAGAATTATGAAGTACAAAAGATATAAAAAAATGTGATAAAACATATAGATAAGAGCTAAAGTGACAAAGATAATCTCACCAAGTCGCTAGTTCACCAACTAGCTCTAAAAGTACAAACACCTACACACAAGAAAGAGGGGAAATTTGTTGGGGCTGTATAGGGGTCTACCTTAGTTAGACCCCCATTTTGGTGTTTCCACCTCCACAGACAACCAAAAATAAATGTATGGTAAAGAAGTAAAGAAATAAGGAATGCAAATAACACTACAAAACAGTAAAGAGCTACTCAACCAAATCACAAAGGAGAGGATTAAAACATTACCACCTCCACCAAGAGCTCACTAGCCAATGGAGGAGAAAAGAGGACTTGAAAAATCATCACAACCTTGACCGTGATGAAGGGAGGTTTCAAAAGACCCCAAGCCCACGCTACAATGGCTTGCTTCACACTTGCTTTATGGAGTTGATGGAGTGTTGATGCTGCTGTAATGGAATGCCAAAGTGCTATTGAGAGTGAAGAGAATGCTGAAAATGCTTGAGAATGAGATTGAAATTTCTAGAGCTTGTGAAGAGATGGAATGGAATGAGAATGAATGAATTTGAAGTAAGAAGAGGGAGGAATCTTTTGTTTTCAGGGTCGATTGGTCGAAGAGGGATGTTACAAAACATTCCCAATAGGAAGTGTAACACCTTTTCCAACTTCAAATGCAGGAATCTGTTAGGGATGTAAGCATGCCACGTGGATTTTTGTGCACTGCATGGGCATCCCTAACACATATTATTCTATCGACACAACAAAAAAATGCCAAGTGGAAGGAATTCATCCAGTTGATGTGGAATTTTGACTTTGGATTTTTTTTCTAAGGTGAGGATGTATGAAAGGGAAATTTGCATAAGGGGTGCAAATTCGCTCCTATACACTAGTGAACCCCAATTTGAAGCTCTCTCTTTCCCATATTTAGAGGCAAAAGGAAAGTTTCCTTTAAAAAATCCCCATGAAGAACCATCAAAGAGCACCCAAGATAACAATTTGAAGATCAAGAAAAGAAAGCTTGGTTGAATGGTGAGAAAGAGAATTAAATACTTAATTCCTAGTGGAGCATCTTCTTGAGGAAGGGGAAATTTTTGAATAGTTTCAAAACCTTCAATAAAATAGCTCAAAAGTAAATTCAAAATCTTGACTAAGGAAAAACATTAAAATGAGGAAGGGGGAAATTTTTTAGAGAAAGTTGAAATTTCTCAAGAACAGATCATCAAAATTTCTTGGCTTTTCAAGGAGAGGGAAAATATGTTCTTGCTCTTATTCTCTCTTCTTTAGATTCTCCTTTTGAACCAAGTAAGGAATAAATATCTAGTCTAAACCTTGGTAGGGAGTAAAAAAAAAAAGTAGCAACAATAAAGGAAGATGTGGGTAGTGGTCTAAGGCAAGGTAGATCAACTCATAGGGAAACTCAATCAATAGAAGTAGCTAAAGAGATAGAAAAAGGACTTTGGAAAAAAATTAAAGGTTAAGAAGATCTAAAAAATAAGGTTTTTTCTTTGAATATAAGAGGGATACACAACCCACATAAACATATTTTAAAATGTTGCATTTTAGACAATAAGATTGTTGTTCTAATTCTCCAAGAAGTGAAAATGGTGGACTCATTTTTTTCCTAGATTGATGGAAATATTTGGCCTATTGTTTCCTTCTACATTAGTCTAGGATATGGAGCTTCATGTAGAATTTTCACCACATGGAATCCTTTATCCTTCATGAGAGTGAAAATGAGTCACTATAAGGACAACTTGATTATCTCTTTTACTAATATTTATCTAAAGAATAAAGACACCTAATTAATATCTATGCTCCTAATATTAAATATGCTAATTTTTTTTAATGGGAGAACCTTTATTTGATGATTGATTCCAAAAACCAATGGTCATTGGATGTTGTCTAGGGATTTAAACACCCCTCTTTACCCCTTGGAGGAGCTCAAGGGTCTTGAATATTGTTCTAATAGTATGATATATTTTGTTGATTTCTTGTCAACAACAGGCTATTGGATGTTGAGTTAAGGATTCTTAGTTCACATGGTCCAATAAATGTATAGAGAATAACTTGATTCAAGTGAAACTTGACATGGTCCCTTCTAAATTCCTTTCTATTACTATGGAATCCTTTGTACCCTTTCCTTTGAAAATCCTTTCCATCACTTGGCTTCTTTGAAGTTGGATTGGCTTGTGACCAATAAAAATTCATCTGATTCCTTTCATGGTAGTTTAGATAACTTTAAGCATTTGCTCTTGCTTAATGGATTTCTCATACACTAGGTCCATACTAGCAGGATTATGCACATCTACCTCTCCTCCAATTTGGGAATTGAGGCCCAAGATGAATCACACGAAATCACTCATCCTTTTGGTACATAGGTACATACTTTAGGAAACAAGTGAATTTATCCCAATACTCATTTATAGAGGAATCTCCTTGCTTCAAGTTCTAGAAATTAGTAAGCTTTTGGTCATAGTACAACTGAGGTAGCCACCTCTTTCAAAAAATCTCTATGAGTTCGCTCTCACCAAGACTTAAGGAACTTAATCCAAGCTCCATATTTTTGTTCATCCACTAGTTGGACGCCTTTCCAACCAACTAAAAATCTCCCCAAATGGCCTTGGTTACCTCAGAGTAATTCCTAATCTCAAAATACTTCTCCATTTCTATGAGCCATGCCTCAACTACATCCCCACTAGTGGTTCTCTCAAACTTAGGAGAGGTAATGATCCAGGAGGATCCAAAAGACCTCAAAAATTCATAATCTTGAAATCTAAAGAAAGCATCACTATTGCATAAAGCTCACCGATATAGTCCTGACGTAGCTTGAATCGTGTCAAAAGGAGATCGTATGCAAAAGTTATGCTCAGTCAAAGTTTGAAAGAATTAGTGATTCCAGAGGAAAACTCTAGGCAAAAAAATACCATCTCCAAATCGAACGAAAATGACACCAAGTGAAAGAGCTCGTCGAGATGATTCCGACGCTACTTGAATCATGTCAAAAGGAGTTCATATGTGCAAGTTATGGTCGATCAAAGTTGTGTATAAAAAAGGTTGACTAGATATTGTAGACATTGAAAAATATCCTAAAGGATATCTTACACTCGAATTAGATTTACTAACATCATTTCCTCTTGAAACTCATCTTATTTTTGCTTAATTAATCGAATTATCCTAGCTAATTAATTAATTGTGTCATTTTCATCCATTAACCTAATTCATCAAATCATGTTAATTCACTCCCCCTTCACACTAACATTTCATCTCATTAAATTAAATAAATCATATTATTTAATTTAATTCCCTAAGTCATCTAGTTTAATTAAATAACCCTAAGTTATTTAATTAAATATCATATCACCTTTCCCCATTCATTAAATCATTTAATTTAATGAATATCACTTTAATTCTTCAATCCCCTAATTACATGATTAAACCTTGTTTAATTAGCAATTAAACTAATTTTCCTACAAAAGGGAATATTCCTTATCTTCTTTTTTGCACAATTAAAGATTTATTTTAATTTGAAAAATTCCTTTTTCCTCACCCATGAGAATATTCCAAGAATATTCTCTCTCCTCCAATCATCTCACTTGGATTCTTGAACAAGCTAAACCTTTAACCTCTTGAACAAGTCACCTTATGACCTGTGTGTGCAGGTCAAAATTGTGTTTGTTTGGAACAAGTGTGAGCCCTTGATTAAACCCCATCTAGCATTCTCACCCATTGATGGGAATCCATGATCCATGCTTCCTATTTCCTCCATCCCTGACCATTGATTAAGATTTTCAATCTCATCCCTTCATTTCTCATTTGCTCTCCTATAAATAGAACACTATTTGGAGACAAATGGATCCATCTATCAATTGCAAACTTATGTTGTTGAATTAACTTGCACCCACACCTTCAATTTACTCACTTTTAGCTTGTTTTAGTTCATTTTTAGTTGCATAATAACTTCAAGCATCCATTAATGGCTTCCTTTCACCCATCTTAGTTTGTTTTATAAATTAGGGTTTCCATATTTTAGATTAGAATTAGCTTAGAACAACTTAGAAATTGAATAATTAGATCAATTTTAGCATAAAATCATGTTAATTTAGCTTGCATCATGTTCAAATTAGCATAAATTAGGTTTTCATCCATTTATCACAATGGTTTCATCAATTCTCTTCCATAGAATTGACTAAAACAGGCTTACTAATCATGGGATTGGGAAAGGGTCATTGTTCCACATCAACACAACACCAATTCCAAAATAGGATAAGTTTTAAATGGGTTAGAGTAGGCAATTAATTGTTTTCTTAGTTTGTAGTTTTCAGTTTCAATAAATGCTTAGTTTAAACTTTCAATTTGAATGATCTTGTTTGAGATTGAGGTCTAGTGGCTAAATTATGCTTCGATTCATCATGGATCAAGCGTAATCAATCTGCACTGATGATCCCCATCTCACATTTTGGCACTAGAAGGAGGCAAAACCATTAATTTAATCAGTTTTTAGCTCGAATTCCGTTTGTGCTTTTTTTTATAGGATACAACGACACCCAAATCACATTCAGTGACACACTTTGCAGAGCATTGCTATATAGTGAAGCTATCTCAATTTAAAATAATGATGTCAATTAAATGCCCTGGTGCTGATTTAAATCTGGTGATGTCAATTTAATACAGAGGTATCAAAAACTTTAAGTGGTGATGCCCCCAAAGTTCAAATCATGACGCTACCATGTGCAACAATGCTAGCCAAAATACTGATGCTATCTTGTTCTCTGTCTTTGCTACAGAACGATGCCCATTTTCACCAGAGCGACGCCTAGATTTCAAATCACAATGCTATCATGTGTAGTGATGCCCAATGGTGTAGGGCACCATTGAATAAACATTGTCAATTCAAGAAATTGTTGTGTAGGCTTTAGGTTTTGGGAGTTTTTCATAAAATAAAGTCAATAATTCCATTTTAAATTATTATGAGTCATATTCAATGGTTACTAGGTGATTAGAAGGTCTAGATTACAAAAAGTGCAAAGTATTGAAAAGTTGTCAAAAAAAGTTTTAAAGTTGCTAAAAAGATGCAAAATTGCATTTTTACGGAACTCAAAAATCACTCGGTGGAGTCAGTTAGTTTGGAGGGAAAAAAGAATTTATATGATGTAAACTCATCGATTGAGGATTGATTTTGAAGTTTCAAAGCAAGATAAATAAGGAAAACCCTGTTTTATTGCAATTTTTTTGTGTTTTCATGCCTTTTCAAACCTGTACGACCTCATATATAATTAAATCTTCTAAATTTTTTTTGAATTCAATTGTGTCTTGAATTAACTTCACTTTTCAAGAGGTTTGAGGGTCTATCATTTTATTTGGTGGTAGCTTAAAATGATTTCCTGAAACTGCCTGTGTAGGACATTTTTAAGAGTTTTGTAGTTTCAATCATGTTTTAAACCCATTCCACCTTCTATCAGAACTGTATCTTGGTGGAATGGGTATAATATAATATGATAAGGTGTGTGGATGTTTGTGTGTGTAGGGGAGGCCAATTAGTGGATTGGGCATGATGCCCTAATGGTGGAAGGTAAGTTTTCCTTGAGAATTTGAAATTTTTGAATTGGTAATTTGTGTAAATGGTTGGGGAAGCATTTTTAGATGTTTAATTGAGTTTGTGTATGCCATTTTAGACCTGTTTGAGGTGGTGGTATGTCTTGATAAGGTTTGAAAGAGTAAATTCCAATAAAACTCTAGATTTTTGCCTAGAAAGGAGGGTTTTGTGATTTGGCACTTGGGTGAAGGGTTTCCTAAGAATAAATGGTGGATTCTTAGGTTTTGACACATGTGGATTTCTTCCCATAGGGTTTTAGGGGTTTTGGAAGAGTTTTAGGACAAGGTCCTTTGTAAAAGAGGCCTAGTTGGCGTGAAAATCCAGTTTTGAGAAAGTTGTAACAAAAAAGCTTATAGTGATTTGTTGATACATTTTTGAACCCAAAAATGGGTCCCTGAAAAGTTGTTAGTCTTGTTCTAAAATAATTCCAATGAGAAGTTATACCCGTTTGATTTGATTCCCAATGCTACAAAGAAATTGTGAGAATTGGTTGAGATAGTGAAAATTTGACGGTTTAATGAACTGATAGTTGTTTTTTTGGTTAATTTTATGATAAGTGTGTTGTAGGGCCTCCCTGGATTGCATCAGGTGGTATCAGAGTGAAGGTAGTAGATATTTGTGGAAGAATATTTCAGTGTGTGAAAGAGAGATTGGAAGGTGAAGAGGAAAAGTTGAGAAGATGCCTCCAAAGGCCAGTGCGATGGAAAGGAGATAAAATAATTGAAAGAGCAACTGTTATAGAAGGAAAGGCTCCATAGAGAGTCTCAAGAAGCCACCTTAGCTAGGATAACAGTTTTGGAGAAGAATCAGAGAAGAGAAATGGTGAATGAAGACCAGAGTGATAAGGAGGATGAGGGGGAAGAAGGAAATCCTCTAGTTGGAGCCCAGAATGATGAAGATGACTTGGACCCTGAAGAAAAGAGAATGGTCAAGATGCTAAAGGAAATAAAAGGTGATAAAACTCCAAAATTAAAAGTTGAAGTTCCAATGCACGGAGGTAAGATGGATAGTGAAGAGGTTTTGGCTTGGATTGATGCCTTAGATAATTTTTTTAAGTTTGAAGACATAGAGGACAATAAGAAGGTGAAATATGCAAAGAAAAAATTGAAGGGCCCATACCTAACATGGTGAAACTTTGTTCAAGAAGATAAGGTCAAGAAAGGTAAATCCAAGATAAGCTCTTGGGATAGGATGGTAGGAAAGGTAAAGGATAAGTTTTTACCGGAAGATTATGCCATACAAACCTTTATGAAATTTCTAGATTTGAAGCAAAGGGAGTTAGATGTGATGTATTATACCGAGGAATTTCATAGGGTATGCATTAGGAAAGGTCACAATGAAGATGAGGTTGAAAGAGTGGCCAGGTATTTGAGTGGTTTGAGATTGAATATAAGAGATGAAATTAGTTTGAACCCTCCTAAGACAGTGGAAGAATGTTTCCAAATGGCAGTAAGGGCAGAAGATAGAGTCAAGAGAAGGAAAGAAAGACAAGGAAGGGGCATAGGAAATATGAATAGAGGGAGAGGTACAAGAAATTCCAAAGAAGATCTTGAAGATGCTGATAAGAGTAAAGAACAAGCACCTAAATCAAGAGGTGGATGGAGAGGTGGAAGAACAAGCTTTAGGAAAAGAAGAGATTCTAACACTTTTGCAAGTAGGTGTTACCATTTCCAAGAATATGGTCATCCTTCTTGGAAGTATCCTGAGAAACTTGGTTCAACTTCAAGTGGAGGAGAAAAGAAGAAGGAAAGAAGAGCACAAATAGTTCAAGAAGATGAAACTGAAAGTTTAAACTCCAATACACTTCATGCTTCTCTTGAAGTAGGTGAAATTTTGATGATGAAGAGATAAGTCTTGAAGGAAAAAAAGGAGGGAGAGCTACTTCAAAGAAGAGAATTGTTTATGACAACTTGAAGATGTAAAAACAAGGTATGCAAAGTAATAGTTGATTTAGGGTGTAATGATAACATTGTGTCTAGTGAAATGGTGGATAAATTGCATTTGGAAAGAGTACCTAGAGAAATGCCATATAAAGTGTCATGGGTTAGTTATAATCAATATATGGTGGTGAGTAAACAAGCTATGGTTGAATTTCAGATTGGTGAATACAGAGATAGAGTTGTTTGTGACATATTTATCATGAGTTGTTGCCATATGTTGCTAGGAAGACCCTGACAGTTTGATAGGTCAGTCATGTACAATGGAAGACAAAATACATACACAATTGAAAAAGATGGGAGAGTGTTCATTTTAACTCCATTGAATGAAGGAGTAAAAGAGCAAGGTGAAATTATCATGTTAGGAAGGAAAGAGTTTGTGAGTGTTGAAGAAAGTAAGAATAAAGGGTTGGTAGCCAATACAAGGCTTGATAAAGATGGGATAGTAGATAGAGGAAGAAAAGATGATTTGCAATCAGTTGTTGTGAAGAATAATGCTTCTGTGTGGAAGAAAAAGGAAGATGGAAATGTATCTCAGACTGATATAATGCAGAGTAAGTGTGGAAAAATTGAGGAAAGGCAAGAAATGAGTGGAGAGATTCTAGTTGGGACAATTAAGTGTCCTGTAGTTATGAAAATAGTGAAGAGGCAGTTGGATAATGTGAGGACAAAGTTTTGTAAAGTTTATTGGATAGTGAAAAGTATAGGTGCAGGTCTGACAATGACTGGTAAATGGAAAGGTACAGTTGACAATGATAAGGGGGTAGATAAACATAGCATTGGATAGTGGTATAAACATGAAGTGAAAAGGAAGGTGATGAAAGCTAATGAGAGTTTGTATACAAAGGTAAAGGAAAGTGTGACATCAAAGTTAGATGGTGGAAAAGGTAAGGAACACCCCACAACACTGTATGACATAGTGAATCATGGAACAAATGAAGACATTGAAAAGAAGGATAAGTGTAGTGAAGAGAAAAGACAAGATGAATCTAATAAAAAAGTTCAAGGAGGTCAGATATCTAAAGAGCATGAAGGAGGACAAGTTATAGCATCTTTTCCAAGAGACTTGGAAAACTTTAAAGTTGGGGTGTATGGTGCAGGGGCACCATTGAATAAACATTGTCAATTCAAGAAATTGTTGTGTAGGCTTTAGGTTTTGGGAGTTTTGCATAAAATAAGGTCAATAAGGCCACTTTCCATTATTATGAGTCATATTAGATGGTTACTAGGTGATTATAAGGTCTAGATTTCAAAAAGCACAAAGTATTGAAAACTTGTTTAAAAAAGTTGTAAAGCTCCTAAAAAGATACAAAATTGCATTTTTAGGGAATACAAATGGTCATGAACTCAAAAAGTCAGTTTTGTTCAGTGGAGTCAGTTGTTTTGGAGGGAAAAATCATTTATATGATGTAAACTCATCGATTGAGGATTGATTTTTAAGTTTCAAAGCAAGATAAATAAGGAAAACTCTATTTTATTGAAGAATTTTTGTGTTTTCATGCATTTTAAGACCTGTATAGCCCCGTACAATAATGAAATATTTTGAATTTATTTTGAATTCAATTGTGGCTTGAATGAACTTCAATTTTCAAGAGGTTCGAGGGTATATAATTTTATTTGGTGGTAGTTTGAATTGATTTCCTAAAACTGCCTGTGTAGGAAAGTTTTAAGAGTTTTGTAGTTTCAATCATGTTTTAAACCCATTCCACCTTCTGTTAGAATTGTATCTTGGTGGAATGGGTATAATATAATAGGAGAAGGTGTGCGAATGCATTGTGTGTAGGGGAGGACAATTAGTGAATCGTGCATAATTCCCTAATTGTGGAAGGTAAGTTTTCCTTGAGAATTTGAAAGGTTTTGAATTGGTAATTTGTGTAAATGGTTGGGGCAGCATTTTTAGATGTTGAATTGAGTTTTTTTAGGCCATTTTAGACCTATTTGAGGTGGTGGTATGTCTTGATAAGGTTTGGAAGAGTGAATTCCAATAAAACTCTAGATTTTTTCCTAGAAAGGAGGGTTTTGTGATTTGGCACTTGGGTGAAGGGTTTCTTGAGAATAAATGGTGGATTCTTATGTTTTGACACATGTGGATTGATTCCCATAGGGTTATAGGGGTTTTGGAAGAGTTTTAGGACAAGGTTTGTAAAAGAGGCCTAGTTTGAAGCCTAGTTGGCATGAAAATCCAATTTTGAGAAAGTTGTAACAAAGAAGCTTATAGTGATTTGTTGATATGTTTTTGAACCCCAAAATGGGTCCCTTAAGAGTTGTTAGTATTGGTTTGAAAGAATTACAAAGAGAAGTTATACCCATTTGAGTTGTGTGATAGGGCAGAAATAAGTGTTAGAAAAAGAGCAACAAACAAAAAGAGTGTAAATAACAACTAAAAACACCCTACAACTCAAGATTGGCCTAAAGATTAACTAAACTAAGAAAAATGAAAGATTTCACCTTGTTGAGTTGTACCTTTGGTTGGATCTTCAATCTTCGATGTTTGTATGCTCCTTGGATGGCAAGAGATGCAAGCTATGAGATGAGATGAGGATGGAAAGATGAGTGAAAATAGATGCAAGTGTGCAAATTTGGCTAAGTATGGCTCAAGGAATTTTTTTGCAAGAGTTTGGCTAGCATGAATGATCTCCCCCCAAAACGAGAGAAAAGAGGGGGTATTTATAGAGATTTTGGAATTCTCTAGGGAAATGGATGGCTAAGATTGAGCCACCAAGATCAAGATGTAGGGCTAAGGTGAGTTGAGAACTCACAAGCCCTCACATCTTGACATGTGGCATGTGAAGTGGCTTGAAAAGGATGATGTGTACATGAGTTGGAAGGAGAGTACATGAAATGGAGGTACTATATAGTACTTTGGGATTGAGACAAAATCTCCTCATAAAGGAGGTCCTTGTCCCCATGTGGGTGAGAGGACATGTGAGGAATTAAAAATTTCTCAAATATCCACATGGGAATGAGAAAAAGAATTTTAAATTCCAAGGGATGCATTGGGGGATTAAATGCAAATTAAAAATTCACATGGGGAATGGAGTGCCTTCTCCAAAAGGAGAAAGTATTTAATAGGGTTGACTTAATTAAGTGATTAAGGTTGTGCAAGTACTTGATTAGAAAAATTAATGACATATTAGAGGCAAGTGGGAGATTAGGAAGAGCTCACATGTGACTTGATGTGACAAGTCAAAGATCACATGGGGAAGAGAAAAAATGAATTTAATATTCCTTACAAGGATAAAAGAAATTAAAAATTCCTTGAGAGGTTGATTAGGCTAGTTAATGAAGGATTAAAGGAGGGTTAGGTGGCTAAGAGAGATTAGAGGCCAACTTGCAAAAGTTGGAGGATGTGACACATCCTAATCAAGGATTAGGCATGTGCACATCACTAATGATGAGATTAGAAGATGGATTAGGATTAGATATAAATGATGAAAGATGTGACATATGAGGAATTAAATAAATGTCATATTTATTTAATTCATTTGATGAAAGGGGGAAGGTATTTAATTATTTAACTAGATACCTTAGGGATTAGAAGAACTTTAGAGGTATTAATTAAATAATAGTGATATTACTTTATTAATGCGGATAAGGGGATACTTAGACGAAAAGTGGATAAATTTGGATACATTAAGTGTCCAAATTTAGGTGTCTACAAGTTGATTACCAATGCTGCAAGGAAATTGTGAGAATTGGTTGAGATAGTAAAAATTTGAGGGTTTGGTGAACTGATAGTTGTTTTTTTGGTTGATTTTGCGATAAGTGTGTTGTAGGGCCTCCCCTGATTGCATCACCCAAGTAGGGTAAGAAGCTTTACGGTAATTTTTTCAACATGTGCTTTAATTTTCTTAATTCGTTAGATCACTAACACACTTCTAACATTCTTTTGTTTGTTAAAACTAACAGGGTTTCGTAGGTTGAACGAGATGGAGCTAAAGTGAAGAAAGCTTTCCTATCTTAAAATTCTACGATTGTAACAAGCGTTTGACACTTTGGAGAAATTATAACCCAATTTTTACGCTTTCTACTTTCTGTTTTAGGACACTCACTAAATTTCCATTAGGTTTAAAACGAACACTCAAATAGGATTAAAATTGAACCCTCATCTCATCATTTTCTTTTGGGTTTAAAATTGAACAAGACAACTTCATATTTTGTTTGGTACAATAAAATGAAGACATCTTAGCTTAGGGATTAAAATTTACAAGTGTTTTTTGTCTCTTGATTTACAACATTGTTATTGGATGTGTATGCAATTCGATCGCACCACTTGGAAATATTGAGAAATAGAAATATTCTTTAACACTTTGCAAAATCACTTATATCTTTCATTTTGGATTAAAATTGAACCCCTTTGCGAGTGTGTGAAAAAGGCATGGTGTGTGTTCTCTCTTTTTCCCTGCAAGAAAAGATGATCAAAATACAAACGTACTTCCTCACTATTGTTTATCTTTAGAGGGCCTTCCTCCCTGCTTCGAAAGGTGGGAATCACCCAAGCGGTAACAAACTAAAGCCAAGTTCTTTTGAACTGCTATATAAATTTATGGTTGCAATGAAAGTTGTGATCAATGGGATGTGGTACATGATAGCTCTCCCCAATATCTTTATGATGTATAAATCCCTTGTTTTAAGGGTTGGTAGACCTCTTGACAGAGTTTATCATAGTACCCCCTAAATTGGAAGCCCTTACTAAGAACCTTTGTTTAGAATACAAAAATCCTAAAATACTTGTTGGTGCAAGAACGATCATTCTGAAGCCACCTTGCATTCTTAATACTCAATTGTAGAAACAAAAAATCCTTTTGATTCTGAATTTTAAGGATTTTGAGATTTGGTGGTTGTTGGCAAAACAAGGACAGACAATTGAGAGGGGGGGTGAATTAGTTGCCACATAATATATATTTTTTTTAATCTTTACTTAACTTAATCTCAGATTTGATGAATGAATAATAAACCATAAACAATCAACACATCAGAAACATAGAGAACACCAATATTTTTACACGGAAACCCTATTAGGGGAAAAGCCACAGTGGAGGTTAGTCCACAATATTATACCCTATTAAAAGTATAAGAATAATGGGAATGCACATGCATTTAGGCACACTACCTAGAGCTCACCGCTCAAATACAAAAGAGGACTCATTGTCCAAAGAAAGGTTTGGATTAAAACCATCCAAATTGTTAACTGAGAAAATAGCTTCTACTCAAGGCTGATTACAGTTCCAGTTAAGCACAAAAAAACCTTCTTCACTCTTTGCTCAAACTTCTTCACACTTCGCTTAATCTCCTTCACACTCTGCTATGCAATCAAATGATATTCACACATACACACACAAGAGTACACCGAGCACTTTGAGAGTACTAAGCACACACTACCCGATGAAACAATCACTCTTATATATCTACAACATGAGATTACATCAACAACTTAGTCTACCAAAAATATAAAAAACATTTTCAATGTCAGCCCAAATTTACAAATAAATTTGCAATGCGAATCCACCAAGGTCGGCCACAACATAGTGGAGACCCAAATTAAAAACTCCAACACAAAAAGACTTTAATTAATTTCACCTCGAAGATCCACAACACGCTACCACCATCATGTCGGCCAAGAACATGAAAAATTGAACATATAGAGAAAAATATTTGACCACGAGCACATCGATCAATGTGGACATACCACAAAGATAGAGCAAGATCTAGAAGCATCCAAGAGCACCGAGAAACAATAGAGAAGCATTCACAACAACAAAAACACACAAACTTCATTTTGGAACACTGACAAAACCCACAAAAATACTATTAGAACACAATAGTTCACAACACGATTAGATCTTCACATGGACCTCTGAAACTTCCAGAGGATGGACTAAATACACTCAACAGAAAACCCATTAATCCACAACAATTGATCTTTGACATACAAAACAAGACACTTTCATGACCTTCACAGTTCCACAGGGAACTAAGAACTCTTCTTTTAACAATTTTCTCAATACCCTCGACATATACAATATTCAACACACCAAATGATAATAGTGTTGACATCAATGACAACCACATATTAGCAACACATCCACAACATCCAAAAATTTTCCCCTTTGGTATTGATGGCAACACATGATGTGAAAAACACCATCAATCCAACTCTTAATCAACACTTACTCCTCCTTAGATTTTGACTTTTCTTGCTTGACCTCTTCTGCATGAACTTCTCCCTACAAGACTCTTCACTCTAGGTAAGCAATATTTTTTCACATTACTCTTCTCCCCCTTTGACATCAATCAAAAATATAAGCATTATATTTCCACATACAAGCTCTAAACCACATATCTGCACATCTGACTACTCCCCTTGAGTAGTAGCCACATAAACATCAATCCGGATCAGAATATGATCATGAAATGCATGGATTGATGCAAATTAATGCACCCTAGTTCATATCAGGAGGGGTAATCACCCCTAGCATCCCTCTAAGATACTAAAAAGTATCCTTCGATAATGGCTTAGTGAAAATGTCTACAATTTACTCTTTGGTAGGCACATACTCTAGTCAACTTCTTTGTCACTCACTTTCTCCCTCAGAAAGTGGAACTTGATTGATATATGCTTGGTCTTAGAGTGTAGCACCAGATTCTTTGATATGTTTATTGCACTTGAGTTGTCACAGTATATGGCAATAGGTTCATCATATACTACTATGATATCTTTCAACATCTATTTCATCAACATCACTTGAGTACAGTTGTTTGCAGTAGCAATATACTCTACCTCAACAGTAGATAGAGAAATGGAATTCTACTTTTTACTCAACCAAGACACCATCTTCTTCCCTAGGAAGAAGTCACCACCACTAGTACTCTTTCTGTCATCTATATCTCCTACCCAATCTGCATCAGTATATACATTCAAAGTAAGACCATCATCCTTAGGATACCAAATCCAAAAGTCAATTGTTCTTTTTAGATACCTAAAAATTATCTTAACAATAGTCATATGAAATTCTTTTGGATCAGCTTGAAATCTAGCAACCATACACACAACATTCATAATATCTGGTCTAGTCTAAGTTAAGTAGAGAAATCCACCAATCATTGATCTATACCTTGTTTGATTTGCCTTAGGAGAATCATCATTCTATGTTAATTTACATCCAGTTACCATGGGAGTACCAATAGGTTTTGAGTCATCCATCCCAAACTTCTTCAACAGTTCTCTCACATATTTGGACTGATATATGAAGATCCCTTTGTCTAATTGAGTAACTTGAAATCCCATAAAGAAATTCATCTCTTCAATCATACTCATCTCAAATTCATTCTTCATTTCATTAGAAAACTTCATACATAAATTATCATCTCCTCCAAAAATAATGTCATCAACAAAGACCTCAATAATCAACTCTTTGTCAAGATCCAACTTGAAATATAAGTTGATGTCAGTAGTACCTTTATTGAATCCAAGATTCAGTAAATATTTGTCCAGTCTAGCATACCAAGGCTCTGGGGGCTTGCTTGAGTCCATATAGAGCTTTCATCAATCGACAAATATGTTTTCCTTGTCAGTTAGTTGAAATCCATCCGACTGCTCAATGTAAACCTCTTCTTCTAGCTCACCATTCAGAAAAGATAGACTTTACATCCATTTGATAGACTTTATAGTTCTTATATGTAGCATAAGTAAGAAATAACCTTACAACTTCAATTCTGGCAATAGGGGAAAAGGTTTATTCAAAATAAATACCTTCCATTTGTGAATACCCTTTACATAACAATCTTGCTTTATTTCGGACCACTTCACCTTGTTCATTTAGCTTATTCCGAAAGACCCATTTCTTTAGGTCTAGGAACAAGTACCCATGTGTTATTCTTTTCAATCTGCATTAATTCTTCCTTCATAGCTTCCATCCACTGTTCATCATTGCAAGCTTCATTGACATCTTTTCTTTCAATCTTGGACATTAGGAAATACTCTTCTACAATATTTCTTCTAGTTTGCACACCTTTATTTTTGTCTCCTATAATTTGATTTTCAGAGTGATTTAGCTTTACATTCCTCAGAGTTTTAGGTTTCTCTAGAACTTCTGATTCTTCTGTTCTTTCTTTTGCACTTGCACTTGTCTCTACTTCCTGACTGCCTTGATTTACCAGAACAAAAAGGAACATATGTCACAATTTGAAGTTGATTATGTGTCTGACCATTCTTCCCTTTGTTTGTATTATTTTCATCTAAATCATATCCACAATATTTGGATGATATAGCAAAATCTTCATCAACTCTGACATTAGCACTCTCAACCATTTTTCTCAGTCCTTTGTTATAGCACCGATAGGCCTTAATTCTAGTAGAGTATCCTAGAAATATTCCTTCATAACTTCTTCAATCAAACTTTCCTATATCATCATCTCTCTTGATGTAGCATTTGCTTCCAAATATCTTGAAGTATTTAACAGTAGGATTATAACCAAACCATAATTCAAAATGAGTCTTACCTGAATTACCATTTACATTTACCCGGTTCAAAGTGTACACAACAATGCTTACAACTCCAATCCAATAGATAGGAGGCACATTTCCTTCAATCATCATTATTCTAGCAACATCCAGAACTGTTCTGTTCTTCCTCTCTATGACACCATTTTGTTGATGGGTTTGAGGAGTAGATAACTGTCTTTTGATTCCATGCTCATCTCAGAAAGAATTAAACTCCTTGGAGGTGAACTCACCACCTCTGTCTAACCTTAAGCATTTGATTTTTAGACCTTTTTCATTATCTGCCATAGCTTTGAAACTTTTGAACTTCTCTAATGCTTCACATTTTTCTCTTAAGAAAGAAACCATATCATCCTAGAGTAATCATCAATAATCAACATAAAGTACCTTTCACCATGGAGACCTCTAACTCTAGAGGGACCACATAGATCAATATGTATCAACTCCAGTAATCCATTTGAATTATGCTATTTTCTCCAAAAAGAAACTCTAGTCTGTTTTCCCATCTGACACTCCTTGCAAACTATGCTAGCAAGCTTTACTAGCTTAGGTAGATCTCTTATTGCTTGAGTGGAACTTATTTTGACTATGTTATCAAAATTCACATGACACAACCTTCTATGCCATAACCAAATTTCATCTACTTGAGCAATTAAACAACTTTCACTAGCAGCATTCAAGTGAAAAATGTTACCTTTTATCTTTTTACTTGAACCAATTACATTTCTAGAGCTTCCATATATCCTGCATCTTCCATCTTTGAACTAAAGATCATAACCCTTGTCTACCATCTGTCCAACACTCAATAGGTTGTTCTTTAAGCCTTCAACATAAAAAACATCATCAGTGTTATGCTTACCAACAAGATAAGTAGATCCTCTGCCACGAATCACACAAACATTGTTATCACCAAATCTCACAACACCACCGTCATACTTCTCTAGACTTACAAATTTTCTTTTGTCACCAGTCATATGATGTGAGCATCCACTGTCAATAACCCACTCATCATTTTCTTCAATTCTGGCTGCAAGAGCTTTCTCAACTTTAGCAGATTCAATAGCCTCACGCCTATTTTCCTTGATATCAATGAAAATCCAATCATCTTCATTTCCATTCTCTTTATCAGAATCATTATTAGTCACCCCTTCTTCAGAAAAATAACATTTCTTTTGAAATTTAGGTTTGTAAGGCTTAGATCTAGGGACTCTTTCAGGACACCTTGATGCAAAATGACCTATTTTACTGTAAGAAAAACATTTGATAGGAAACTTTCCTTTATACTTACCTTGTCCTCTACCTTATTTCTTCACAATCGTGTTTCCAACTCTTCTACTTCTCTTTCTTCATCTTCAAGCTGTTTCATTTCTTCCTCATACTTGAATGTCTTTCTAGAACTCTCTCCCGGATCATATCTTTGCTTGTTTCTTCTGGATACAGTAGCCTTAAATGTAGTTTCAGTTTTAGGAACAAAATTACCAAATTCACTTAGCTCAAAGGCAACTAGTTTACCAATTAGTGTGTCCCTTGTCACATTCATCAATGATCTAGTTTCTTCAATAGCATGAGCCTTTGCTTTGTAGGAGGGAGGCAATGATCTGAGCACCTTGGCCACAATTTCTTCTTCATCCAGAATACCACCAACACATCTAATACCCATCACTAGTTCATTTAATTTTTGCATAAAAGAAGACATATTCTCATCTTCACCCATCTTCATATTTTCATACTTGTCTTTCAAAATTTGTAGCTTAGCCATCTTCAAATGTACATCTCCTTCATACAAAGTTTACAACTTCTTCCACATCTCATGAGCTATCACATTTGTCCTTTCTGAATCTATTAGAGTACTCAATAAAGATTCCATAACCCGAACATTATTCTCAACCTCTTTGATCTCATGAGCAGTGGAAGGACCAGTCATAGGAATAACATATCTGTTCTTTGTAATTTTCCAGAAAGGTTCACCAATACACTTCAAATGACACTCCATCCTAGCTTTCCACAATGAGTACTTCGTTCCATCAAATCTAGGACTATCCTTCTTGTATGATGCCATCTTAGATCACCTCAAGCTTTTAAACTTCTTCAGAGGAACCTACTTTGATACCAATTGTTGGAAAAACAAGGACAAACAACTGAGAGGGGGGTGAATCAGTTGTCACAAAATATTTTAAACTTTTCAATCTTTACTTAATCTTAGATTTGATGAATGAATAATAAACCATAAATAATCAACACATAAGAAACACACAGAACACCAAGATTTTTACGTGGAAACCCGGTTAGGGGAAAAACCACGGTGGAGGTTAGTCCACAATATTATACCCTATTAAAAGTATAAGAATAAAGGGAATGCACATGCATTCAGGCACACTTCCTAGAGCTCACTACTCAAATACAAAAGAGGACTCACTGTCCAAAGAAAGGTTTGGATTAAAACCATCCAAATTGTGAACTGAGAAAATAGCTTCTACACAAGCCTGATTACAGTTCCAGTTAAGCACAAAAAAACCTTCTTCACTCTTTGCTCAAACTTCTTCACACTTCGCTCAATATCCTTCACACTTTGCTCTGTAATCAAATTATATTCACACATACACACACAGGAGCACACCGAGCACTTTAAGCATACTAAGTGCACACTACACTAATGAAATAATCATTCTTATATATCCACAACATGAGATTACATCAACAACTTAGTTGGCTAGAAATATAAAACACATTTTCAATGTCGACCCAAATTTACAATGCGAATCCACCAAGTTCGGGCACAACATAGTGGGGACCCAAATTAACAACTCCAACATAAAAAGACTTTAATTAATTTCACCTCGAAGATCCACAACATGCTACCACCATCATGCCAGCAAAGAACATTAAAAATTGAACATACAAAGAAAAATCTTTGACTAGGAGCACACCAATCAATGTGGACTTACCAAAAATATAGAGCATGATGTAGAAGCATCCAAGAGCATCTAGAAACAATAGAGAAGCATCCGTAGCAATAGAAACACACAAAATTCATTCTAGAACACTGACTTAACCCACAAAAATACTATCAAAACACAACAGTTCACAACATGATCAGATCTTCATAGGAACCTCTGAAACTTCTAGAGGATGGACTAGATACACTCTATAGAAAACCCATTAATCCACAACAACTGATCTTTGATGTACAAAACAAGACACCTTCATGAATTTCACAGTTTCACAGGGAACCAAGAACTCTTCTTTTAACAATTTTCTCAATATCCTCGACATATACAACCTTCAATACACCAAATGCTAATAGTGTTGACATAAATGACAACCACATATCAACAACACATCCACAAGATCCAACAGTGGTCTCATGAAGTGTGTGCCATGGAGGGGAGCTAATGTCACCAAATCTCTAACTGTTCGCATTGTTTAGTGTTTGGAGAAATCCAAGTGGGGACTCAACAAGTATAACCATTTCAAACCTAGGATTGTAAATGATTGTGAGTTAGTTTGATACATTGCTTGGTTCCAAAACATTACAAAAACATTCACTATCTTTCTCAAAAAATTTAAACACTTTGGTTTAAATATGTATACCTCTTGAATTAGCCTTGATATTACTGCTTGTCCTAAGGGTTTCTATCCTTAGATATTTCTAAATATCTTGAATTAATTTCAATCCATATTTCCCAAGACAACATAGGAAATTATGGCTCTAATCTCATGATTTTCATGAAATGGACATTGTGAAAGTTATGATATTCTTGACATAAACATTTATTTTGAAAACATAATCAAGGCGAGCATAAAATAAATTCATTTAAGCAAGATAAAATTGACACAAATGAACCCCAGATGACTATTTGGAGACCGATTGCTCCTATTGAACAACCTGATCTTCCATTTTCTATCATTCAACCAAAATTTGAACTCATTGACAGAGAAAAAATTGATCTCATTAGCAGTTTGAGAAGCTTCACTTTTGAAACAAGAGAAACACCTACACAGTGGAGAAACACAACAACCATTTTAGACAAAGAAGAGGAATAAGCTGATGTTGAGGTTGGAAGGCCCATATTACCACCACCCATGTGGCAATAAATATCTTCATTTCTTCCATAAACTTGAACTACTTCTAAATGATCTCACAAAAATTGAGAATCCCTAAGAGAAGATCTACAGGTCATCATTTTAAACTCATACATATTAAACCAAAAGCTCTCAAGAAGCACCTTTTAGCGCTTCACAAGAATAGAGACAAGTTGGTAGCAAAATTTTATAGACATGCTTCAAGAAACAATCCAGAATTATATGCATTCTTTTGGAGTCAAAAATCTTTACTTTTTCATGATAGTAAAATCCTCTAAATGATCCATCGCACAATCAAAATCTGTAGGGTAAGACCTATATCCCATCATTGTAGACATAGGTATCGTAGATAATAGTTTAGTAGGAAGTGGGCCTTGATACTTTATCGCAATTGTTACACCTTGTTAAGAAAATTTTATGCCCAAAGTAGGAGGAACCAAATAATTTTAAACATCCCCATCCATCCTCTCATGTAGGTCAACATTGGGTCTTTAGGATTTGAACATTTTAGAGATCTAACATCATTCTCACTACTTGGGTCTTGGAAAACAAATATTCATTCTAAGTCAATATTGGGTCAAACACCTCATCTATTGGATGTTGTGGTTGTGTTGCTAATATGTGGTTGTCATTGATGTCAACACTATTAGAATTAATTTCTTTGAGGTTGTATATGTTGAGGATATTGAGAAAATTGTTACCCAGAACTTGTCCTTATCCTTGGTTGAGCAATTGTTTTTAGGTTCTTTATTGAGAACTCTGTAATCTATGCACATGCGCATAGTGCCATCCTTATTCATCAAAACCACTGAGGATGCAAATGGACTCTTGCTTGGGTGGATGTGTCTCGTGTCCAAGAGTTCTTTGATGGCCTTTTCAATTTCATCCTTGTGCCTCTTAGGATGTTGATACGAAGTGGTGATGATGGGCACCTAAAATTGCACCCTATTGAACCTGATGTTCAACACCTCAGTGTAACATGGGAAGACCTCTAAAGCTATGGGTCACTTGTAAACAGAGGTCAACCTCTGAAGAAGGCCGGATTCCTTTGGTTTCACCTAACTACTGATTTTATAAAAGGAAAGAGTAGAAGGAGAAAACACTAAAACTAATGAAAACACTATCTCTATGGTGATGCACCAAATTTACTAAGAAGACACATAACACAGTTTACACACACAATTTCAGTCAATGACAGAAGCTTAGTTGTACACAACTCAATCACATACATTTTCTACATAAACATTTCATGAAAAGGTTCATGTGGCTACACTCCTAGAAGGAAGGAATAACTTCACAGCTAGAGAATACTACATTTTGAACACATCTCACAACTTGTAAAAATATATAAGGTTCATGTCCTCTTATTAGTACTTTCTGTAGGCAATAATATTGCAATAAGTTTTTTTTTTCTTAGTTAATTAGTTATTAATAAGTTAACTTTCAACCAATAAAAACAATAAATTTTTTTAAAAAAAATTAAATTAAATTTTGTAAAGTGAACTTGCAAAATATATAATTTTAAAAATAATAAAAATTATTTTTTTGCAGGTTGTCAGTGGTGAAGTGAAGTTTAGTCTTTCAATTTTCCCAGTACATTTATGATCAATGATTGTGGATTAAAGGGTTTCTTTTTGAGTATATCTAGTTTATCCATGTTAAGTTTCATAGATCTGTGTGAAGATTTGATCAAGTTATGAGCAGTTGTATTCTGACAATCATTCTGTTGCTTCAGTTGGTGTTCCTGATTGAAGATGGTGTGATTCTAGAAAGTTCAGTTGTTGTGGATTCTTCTTTGGTGATTCATGATTTTTTTAGATGTTTCTAGATCGTGCTCTATTTGTGTTACATGCTCGCATTGATTGTGGTGCTCATGATTGGAGATTTTCTCTTGCATGTTCATGTTTTTCATGTTCTTGGCCGACAGGGTGTTGAAGCGTGTTGTGGATCTTCTAGGAATAATTATTTGAAGTTTTTTCATGTTTGAGGATTTTATTTTGGGTCTCCACTATGTTGTGTTTGATTCACATTGAAAATTATTTATTGTTTTGGGCTGACAATTTGTATTCATTTTATTATTTTATTGAGGCTGACATGTAGCGATGTAATTTCTTGTTGCAGATATATATGAGTGATTGTTTTATCATTTGAAGGCTTGAGTATGTGAAGTGTGCGAGTCTTGTGTGCGAATAATGTTTAGATCATTTGAAGGCAAAAGGAGAGTGTGAAGAAGAAAGAGCAGAGTATGAAGAAATGTTCATGTGCTTAACCGAAACTGTAATTAGGCATTTGCAGATGCTATTTTTCTTAGTTCAAATCTTGTGGATGTAATCCAAATATTTCTGTAAGACAATGAATCTTCCTTTTGTAATTGAGCAGTGAGCTCTAGGCAGTACGCCTGAATGCATGTGCATTCCCCATTCACATTTCTTTATACTTTTAACAGGGTCTAATCTTGTGGACTGACCTCCACCATGGTTTTTCCCCTAACAGGGTTTCCAAGTAAAAATCTTGGTGTTATGTGTGTTTCTGATGTGTTGCTGATTTATGATTTCATGGTTATTGATAAGATTTGAGAATAAGGTTAATAAGTTGAATAAGTTTGAAATTCTGTGACAATTGATTCACCCCCCCTCTCAGTTGTCTACCCTTGTGTTGCCAACAATTGGTATTAGAGTAGGTTCCTTGGAAGAATTTTAAGAACTTGAGGTGATCCGAGATGATGACATATAAGAAGGATAGTTCGAGATTTGATGGAACTAATTATTGTCTATGGAAGGCTTGAATGGAGTGTCATCTGAGATGCATTGGTGAACCCTACTAGAAAATTACAAAGAATAGGTATTCTATTCCACAGAATGGTCCTTCTACTCCAGATGAAATTAAGGAAGCTGAGAACAATATCAAGGCTAAGGAATCATTGTTGAGTACTTTGACTAATTTTGAGATGATGAATGTTATGGATCTATTGACTACTTATGGGATTTGAAAAAAGTTGGAAACCTTGTATGAAGGCGATGCACATGTGAAGGTTGCTAAGTTTCAAAGCTTGAAAGGGAAATATGAAATGTTGAGGATGGGTGATGATGAGAACATTACTTCCTTCATGTAGAGAGTGAATGAACTTGTGTGTAGTATCAGATGTGCTAGTGGAACATTGAATGAACCAAAAAATGTTGCTAAAGTGCTAAGATCATTGCCTGCTACATACAAAGCCAAAGCTACTGCTATTGAGGAGATCCAAACTATGAAAAATGTAACCAAAGACATGTTGATTGGTAAGCTTACAACTTTTGAGTTAAGTGAGTTTGGTGATGCTCTTCCTAAGATAGAATCTACATTCAAAGCTACTACATCCGAAAGAGACAAACAGAGATATGATCCGAGAGAAATTTCTTCTAGAAAGGTATTCAAGTATGAGGAGGAAATAAGATAGATTGAAGAAGAAGAAAGAGAACTAAATGAGCTTGAAGCACTTATTGTCAAAAGGGAAGCCAGAGGAGAAGGTAAGTATAAAGGAAAGTTTCCTATTAAATGTTTTTCTTGAAATAAGATAGGTCATTTTACATCAAGGTGTCCATAAAGAGTTCCTAAGTCAAGACCTAACAAGCCTAGATTTCAAAGGAAGTGTTATTATGCTACTAATGAAGGTGTGATAGATGATGAATCTGATAAAGGGAATGCAAGTGAAGATGAATGGGTATTTATTGCTATCAAGGAAAATGATCCAACCCCTATTGAAACTGTTAGTTTCTCAAATGTGGAGAAAGCTCTAGTGGCCAGAGTTGAAGAGAAAAATGAATGGGTGATTGACAGTGGATGCTCTCATCACATGATAGGTGATAAAAGAAAATTTTTGAGCTTGGAATTTAAGTATGATGGTGGTGTTGTAAGATTTTGTGATGACAAAGTTGGTGTAATCCATGGTAGAGGATGCATTTCTCTTGATGGTAAGAATAACACTGATGATGTTCTATATGTGGAAGGTTTGAAGCATAATATCTTAAGCATTGGACAAATGGTTGATAAGGAATACAATCTTCAATTCAAGGATGAAAAATGTAGAATACTGGGAAGTTCCAGAAATGTGATTGCTTTAGGTACAAAAACAAAAGGTAACATCTTTCACCTAAATGCTACTAGTAGAAGTTGTCTGATTATTCAAGTTGATGAAAGTTGTTTGTGGCATATGAGAATGTGTCATGTTAACTTTGATAATATTATCAAGATAAGTTCTACACAGGATGTGAGAGATCTTCCTAAGTTGGTAAGGCCTAATAATGCCATATGCAAGGAATGCTAGTTAGGGAAGCAAACTAGAGTTTCATTTTAGAGAAAAAAACACTGTTCAAAGGAATTGTTGGAGCTTGTGCATATTGAATTGTGTGGTCCTTCAAGAATCAAAAGTTTACAAGGAGACAAGTACTTCATGTTACTTATTGATGATTACTCAAGATTGATGCAGGTTTCTTTCTTAAATGAAAAATTTGAAGCTCTGGAGAAGTTTAAGATCTTTAAGGCTATGGTTGATATAGAAACAGGTCTAAAGATTAAATGTATGAGATCAGATAGAGGTGGTGAATTCACTTCCCATGAGTTTAATTATTTTTGTGAGTACATGGGATAAAGAGACAATTATCTGCCCCGCAGACCCCTTAGAAAAATGGAGTTGTGGAAAGGAAGAACAAGACAGTTTAAGATGTTGCAAGGACTATGATGCTGGAAGGAAATGTCCCTCATATCTATTGGAGAGAGGCTATGAGAAATATTGTTTACATCCTCAACCGGGTACAAATCAAAGGTGATTCTGGTAAGACCACTTTTGAGCTCTGGTCTGGTCATAAGCCTATTGTTAGATATTTCAAAATATTTGGGAGTAAATGCTATATCAAAAGAGATGAAGATATAGGAAAGTTTGATGCTAGGAGTGAAGAAGGAATATTTCTTGGTTATTCTACTAAGAGTAAGGCCTACCAGTGCTACAAAAAGAGATTGAGGAAAATGGTTGAAAGTGAAAATATAAAGAAAGATAAAGATATTGCTAGACCATCTAGAACTTGTGAATATGATTCAAATGATCAAAATGTCAGTACAGTTCAAACTCAAAATCAAGTTCAGATCATTCATGTGAATTAGAAAAATCAAGAGAAGGAGAAACTAGTGAAAGTGTAGAACAAAGATCACAAGAGTCTGAAGTTCAAGAACATCCTAAGACTCCAAGGTATGTAAGACTAAATCATTTGGAAGATCAGATTATAGGGGATAAGAACAAAGGTGTTCAGACTAGGAGAAGAATTGCAGAAGAATACTGTTTGATTTCAAAGACTGAGCCTAGTAATATCAATGAAGCATGCAAAGATGAACATTGGGTGGAAGTAATGAAAAAAGAACTACAAAAAATTGAGAAGAATAATACATGAATTCTTGTTCCTAGACTTAAGGACAAAAATGTAATTGGAACTAAATGGGTCTTTAGAAACAAGCTGAATGAGTAAGCTGAAGTTGATAGAAACAAAACAAGATTGGTGTGTAAAGGATATTCTCAGATGGATGGAATTGAGTTTGAAGAGATTTTTTCCCCTGTTGCTATGATTGAAGCTGTGAGACTATTTATTGCTTATGCTACTTACAAAAACTACAAGGTTTATCAGATGGATGTCAAGTCAACATTTCTAAATGGTGAATTGGAAGATGTGTATGTTGAGCAACCTGATGGATTTCAATTGACTGATCAGGGAGATATAGTTTGTTGGTTGAAGAAAGCATTATATGGACTTAAACAAGCCCCAAGAGCATGGTATGCCAGATTGGACAAGTGTTTGCTAAAGCTTGGATTCAATAATGGTACTATTGGTAGTAATCTGTATTTCAAGATTGATCATGATAAAGATTTGATTGTTGAAGTCTTTGTTGATGATATCATTTTTTGAGGAGATGATAGTTTGTGCATGAATTTTTCCGATGAGATGCAAAATGAGGTTGAGATGTCTATGATTGGTGAGATGAAATTCTTTTGGGATTGTAAATTACTTAGTTAGATAAAGGGATCTTCATATCTCAGTCCAAATATGTGAAAGAATTGCTAAAGAAGTTTGGTATGGAAGATTCAAATCCAGTTGGTACACCTATGGTGATCAGATACAATTTGACACAAGGTGATGATTCTCTGAAAGAAAATCAAACTAGATACAAATCAGTGATTGGTGGATTGCTTTATTTGACTCAAACTAGACCAGATATCATGAATGATGTATGCATTGTTGCAAGATTTCAAGTTGATCCTAATGAATCTAATGTGATAATTGTGAAGAGGATTTTTAGATACTTGAAGGGGACAGTTGATCTATGTCTGTGGTATCTTAAAAATTACAATATTCCTTTGAGTGCTTTTACTAATGCTGATTGTGCAGGTGATGTGGATGAAAAAAAGAGTACTAGTGGTAGTGCATTTTTCTTGGGTAAGAAGCTGATTTCATGGTTAAGTAAGAAGCAAAATGCCATTTCTTTATCTACTACAGAGGTAGAATACATTGTTGTTGCTAATAATTGTACTCAAGTATTGTGGATGAAGCAGATGTTAAAATATACTAGAGTTGTGTATGATGAACCTATTGCTATATTCTATGATAATTCAAGTGCAATTAAAATTTCTAAGAATCCAGTGTTGCATTCAAAGACAAAGCATATATCTATCAAGTTTCACTTTTTGAGAGAGAACGTGAGTGAAAAGGAAGTCAGATTGGAGTATGTGCCTACTAAGGAACATATTGCAAATATCTTTACCAAGCCATTGCCTAAGGATACTTTTGAGTATCTTAGAGGGAAGTTAGGGGTGATTACCCCTCCTAATCAGAACTAAGATGCATTGTCTTGCATCAGTCCATGCATTTCATAGTCATATATTGATCCAGATTGATGTTGTGGTGGCTATTACTCTGGGGGAGTAGTCAGACGTTCATATATGTGGTTCAAAGCTTGTGTGGGAAATAGATATTTTTCATTGATGTCAAAGGGGGAGAAGAGTCATGTGAAAAACTATTAATTATTTAAGGAGAAGAGTCATGTGGGGAGAAGTGTTGTGTGAAAGAGTTGAGGAGAAAAGAGTCAGAACCTAAGGGGGAGTAAGTGCTAAAGATAGTTGCATTGATGGTTTTTTTCACATCATGTGTTGCCATTAATGCCAAAGGGGGAGATTGTTGGATGTTGTGGTTGTGTTACTGATATGTGGTTGTCATTGATGCCAACAATATTAGCATTAATGTCTTTGAGGCTGTATATGTCGAGGATATTGAGAAAATTGTAATAGAATAAGTTGCAGGTTATCAGTGGTGAAGTGAAGTTCAGTCTGTTGGTTTACCCAGTACGCTGATGATCAATGGTTGTGGATTAAAGGGTTTCTTTTTGAGTATATCTAGTTTATCCACATTAATTTTTAGAGATTCGTGTGAAGATTTGATCGAGTTATGAGTAGTTCTATTTTGACAGTCATTCTGTTGCTTTAGTTGGTGTTCCTGATTGAAGATGGTGTGATTCTAGCAAGTCAGTTGTTGTAGATGCTTATTTGGTGATTCATGATGTTTTTGGATGTTTCTATATTTTTCACTATCTGTGTTGCATGCCCACGTTGATCATGATGCTCATGATTGGATATTTTCTCTTGCATGTTCATTTTTTCATGTTCTTGGCCAACAAGGTGTTCAAGCATGTTGTGGATCTTCGAGGAATAATTATTTGAAGTGTTTTCATGTTTGAGGATTTTATTTTGGGTCTCCACTATGTTGTGGTCGACCTTGGTTGATTCACATTGAAAATTATTTATTGTTTTGGGCCAATAGTTTGTTTTCATTTTATTATTTTATTGAGGTTGTAGTGATGTAATTTCTTGTTGCAGATATATATGAGTGATTTTTTTTATCATTTGAAGGCATGAGTATGTGAAGTGTGCGAGTCCTGTGTGCGAATAATGTTCATATCATTCAAAGGTAGAAGAAGAGTGTGAATAAGAATGAGAAAATTATGAAGTGTTCATGTGCTTAACCTGAAATGTAATTAGGCATTTGCAGATGCTATTTTTCTTAGTTCAAATCTTGTAGATGTAATCCAAATATTTTTGTAAGACAATAAGTCTTCCTTTTGTAATTGAGTAGTGAGCTCTAGGAAGTGCACCTGAATGCATGCACATTCCCCATTCACATTTCTTTATACTTTTAATAGGGTATAATCTTGTGGTCTAAACTCCACCATGGTTTTTCCCCTAATAGGGTTTCCATGTAAAAATATTGGTGTTATGTGTGTTTCTGATTTATGCTTTCATGGTTATTGATCAAATTTGAGAATAAGGTTAATAAGTTGAATAAGTTTGAAATTCTGTGACAACTGATTCACCCCCCTCTCAGTTGTCTACCCTTGTGTTTCCAACATCATCCAACCCTCCATCAAATTTTTATCTTTCACTTCATCAAACTTTGCAAAACTTTCGAATACACCAACACTTTGGACTTAAAACATCAATCAACTCCAAACTGTAACTTTCCTATTTTTTATGTGAAATGTATCCTTTTCCATGCATTTAGACAAGTTAGTTATCATCTTTGAACTAGTTCATCTTGAAGGTCACGAGTCTACCCTAAATATTTACAAGTTCATCAACATCCTTTATCCAACATCAAACATCAAACTCTTAAGTCAAATGTTTTCCAAAACAATTGCAAAAATCACTCTCCACATCACCCATATTTTCATCCCCCATTATCATCATTTCTCCCAAAAGACTTAGAGCATTTCTTTTACCTATATTTGAGTCAAATAGAGAGTTCAAACATTACAAAACACAACACAACTCTCCCACATGTGACACAAAATTTATGGTAAAGATGAGATCATAACACAAGAGAATCATGGAGAAAACCAAAGTCACATTTACCTCAAGTGATCCAAATCATTTAGAATTTGATCCAAGAAGTCAAGTTACTCCCTCGCAACAACCATCATCTCCATCAAGACTATATGAGATTAAAGACATTAATAAAAACCCATTTGAACTCACTAGGGATGAACTCATGGAACGCCAAGCCTTTGAAAATGTAGCTCCAATTTTCCCTTGATTTGTTGCACAAGATTTAATGCAAAGATTCACAACTCCATCCCTATGGATAAATCAAATGTTTGCTCCTAATATTGCAACTAGCCTTGCTAAGGACTTTGGTCTAACCCTTCCATTTGAAAGCAACACACTTGTGGGAACACTTGAAACCAATCCCCCACCTCCAACAACCACTTGGACACCTACCTTTGGTGCTCCTCCTATTCCTAAAGATCCTAAATAACCATACACACCTCTTGAACTTCATTATTCCACATCTACTTCAACATATCAGGGACACCCCTCTTCATCCATTCCCATGAGTAGCACAAGTGTTCCCACCATCACACAAAGAAGCAAAGACAAAATATATCAAAACAACACACAAGGACATGCCAATACCATACCACAAAGCCAAAGCTTAGTGCAAATAGGGACATATTTACCCAATCCTCTAGTTGGTTCATTGATTCCATTGGTTTCACAAGGAACATCCATTATCAATCCACCTCAAGACAATCCATTGGTCGCGAATCCTATCAATCAAAGTAATACCTTGTTCAAATCCCTATCACAAGGAAATCCTCAAGACATGGGACAAGGGAATATTTTTAAACCATGGACTCAAGGTATCAATGTGCCCTTAACATTGTAAAACCTAATGGAATCATCATCATTTTCCCCTACCATTCTCGTTACTATGCAAAATCAAATGGGACCTCAAAATTTCATTCCTCCATCTCAATCCACCATCACACAAGGAATGTTGCACCAAGGGAACCCTTCACCTCTCATCAAAAATCTACTACCCATTCCAAACATCAACCTCCATAATGCATCATAGATGTCCCAACCACCTGATCCTACATTGCAAGCACATTCCTTGTCCTTACAACAAGAAAAAAAAGCATATTGACAAGCTATCCAACAACAACAACAAGCAGCCCTAGCAAAAACACAACAATAGAAACAACAAAGAGCAGTTCTAGCAGCAACACAACAACTACAAGAAGCAACCCTAACAACACAACAACAACAAGCTATCCAACAACAAAAAAACAAGCTATCGAACAACAAAAACAACAAGAAACTATCCAACAATAGGAACAACAACAAGTAGCCTTAGCGACACAAAAAGAAACACAACAAAAACAACAAGAAGCAACCTTAGTAGCACAATAAGCAACACAACAACAACATCAAGCTCATCAAGCAGCCTTAGTAGCACAACAACAACATCAAGCCCAACAAAAAGCCCTTGTGGCACAACAACAATAAGAAGCTCAACACCAAGCCTTAATAGCTCAACAATATGCCTAAAAGAAACAACAAAAACCAATTTCCTACTATAATCCCCAAGAGAACAACATCAATACCAATGCGTTAGGAACATATGCATCAATACCCCAATCACCTTCACTGAATCCTACACCACCAGACACCCCATACAACACATCATCATATCAAAATACCCCATACAACATCCCACCATATGTTCCTCCACCAAACCCGCAAGATGATCTAGCATCACAATTTAAGGTGCTATCACAAGAAATATAAGATCTTCACATGGGCAAGGTAAAGAAACCCCATACATAGAATCTATGTCCCTATTCATTCAACCGAAACATAGCAATGGTACCATTCCCTCTTGGTTTTGAAATCCCCAAATTCAATAAATACAAAGGGAGAAGAATTCCTATGGACCATGTCAAGGAATTCAACATCATGTATATGAAGGTGTGATGCAGGAGCATCCTTGGTTCTTGGCAATCTTGCATCAACCAAAAATATTTTCTTTTAATTTTTATTCTTGTTCTGTTCTTACTCAATTCATGTTGGTGGATTTGTCATATTTTCTCACTAGACCTTGTGGATCTATGTTTACATTGTGGACATGTTCATTTTCCTTATTCCAAGATTTGGCCATGATTGGAACTTTTTTTGAAAAGTTATCACTTCCAAATTTAGTGACAGTTTCTTGAACCGACACCAGAATAATTTTCAAGTCTAACGGCTAGTTTGATCACTTGTGGATCTTTCCCGTAACTTATGGATCTTAACGGTGTAATTTTAATTGTTCTATGGAGTGTCCTTGACCTTAATTATAGGTACACACTTCATCTTATGCACTTGTTGATGGAGTAATTCAAATTTGAGGCCGACCTATTCATGCGCAAGTTACATTTTCCTTCATTGGAGATTGTGATGATCTTTGGCTAACGTGGAAGATTCTAGATCTGCAAGATATGACATAAAGCTTGTAATAGATCATTAGAAGGCATAATTTGATTAAGTAGAATGATATAGGTTTGATATGTAAGATTTCACTCGCATTGAGGAGTATATAGGGATGTTCTATTTTTGAACATGTCGTAACAGGCCTGTGAGCCAGATTTGTAAGCCCAGATGTTGCCGGCCGAATGTAACTGAGATTTTTCATAATATGAAAGTTTGAATCTGCATTTTCCTCCAATTTCTGTGTTGCTTATGTTGTGTGACTCCTACTACACAGTCTGGATTGTTCTCTTTGAGGACCCTCCTACCGTGGCTGCACCAGATTGGTATCAAAGCGAGGTTTGATCCATGAGAGATCATCAAAATTTGTAGATTCCTATTGAATATTTGTTGTGGGGTGGTGGATTGAGGATATCACTTGCATCTGTAGAGGACTTGTGTAAATATGGTGGGAAGAAGAAATGGAGCACGTGGAAATGCAGACCTAGCTATGATGGAAATGTTAAGAGGAATTGCTTCCAGATTAGATGCAGTTGAAATGGCCCAGAGGAGAGGTCGACTAGTTGATGATGTGAGTGATGAAGAAGTAGAAGTATAGGAAGAAAGAGGAAGAGAAGAGCAACCTGGCCTTGATTAGGGAGCAGAGAGGTTCATAAGAGCTCTAACTAGAGCGAATACAAAACCATATTTCAATCCACTAGAATAGAGGTAAATTAGATTATGAGGAATTGCTTGATTGGATAATAGAAATGGAAAATTATTTTTATTTTGAAGGTACCACTAAAGACAAGAAGGTGAAATTTTGTTGTACAAATTTGAAAGGACATGCATCCCTTTGGTGGGAACATTTACAGACATATATGCAAAGAAGAGGAAAGGAGAAGATCAAATAATGGGATTAGATGGTGAATGAGTTGAAGAAAAAGCTTATGCCTATAGACTGTCAAATTAGTTTGTTCTGAAAACTGCAAAATTTGAAGTAGAAGGAGTCAAGTGTGATAGAGTATACTAAGGAGTTCTATAAGCTGAACATTATACCTAGACATTCAGAGGATGAGAATGAGCAAGTAGCCAGATATGTGAATGGTTTGAGGCCATCTATAAATGATGAGATTAATTTGATCAAGTTGCAGAGTGTGGAGGAGGCATATCAATGTGCCCTAAAAGCAAAGGAGAAGCTAAATAAAATACATGAGCAGAGACAGAGAGGAAGAGGTGGAAGATTTAAGAGAGGAAGAAATTTTTCTAGACAAGGAAGAGGATATTTTGCAGATTAGAACAAGGACAAGGAAGTCAGTAAGAATGGTAATTCATACCATAGAGGTGATGGAAACTCTTACAGGAGAGGAGGATATGGTGGTTACCGAAATGAAGGTTATAGAAAAGATGATAGAGGACAAGAGAAAAGAGTATTCAGGGGAACTTGTTTTAAATGTGGTGGAGAAGGACATAGAGCATTTGAATGAAATTGGGGAGAGACAAGTAGAAAGACAAAAAAAAAAAGAGAACAACCTTTGTTGAGGAGGATCATGATGGATCATCTAATAAATTGGAAGATAGAGAAGTGTTGGTGAACAAAAGAGTATTATGTCAAAATGAGATGGATCAAGAACTAGTGCAGAGAAAGAATTTATTCTGGAATAGATGCAAGGTAGCTGGTAAATGTAGCAAAGTGATTGTTGATAGTGGAAGTTCTGAGAATCTGGTTTCTAAAGATATGGTGACCAAATTGAAGTTGGAAAGGTTGAAACACTCGAAGCCCTATCAGATAGTATGGATTCAACATGAGCATAAGATACTGGTAAGTCAACAATGTTTGGTGAAATTGAAGATAGGAAATTACCATGATGAAGTTTTGAGTGATATCATGCCTATGGATGTATGCCATGTTTTGTTGGGAAGACCTTGGAAATATGATAGACAAGCTATTCATGATGGAAAGAAGAACACATATATATTTTTTTCTAATGGGATGAAACAATTTTTTTTGCCAGTGGAAGATGTTCCTAGAGTCGAGGTTTGTACGAGTGCTAGAATTTTTTTGGATGATAGAAGGAGATTTCTAGATGGATTGAGACATGAGAACATGTGCTATGCCTTGGTTCCTAAGAATAATGAAGAATTGAAGCATGTAGAAGAACAACTAGAAGAGGTAAAGGAGTTGCTGAAAAAATATGAGATCATTTCAAATAATTTACTTGATGAATTTCCACCTATGAGGAGTATGAGTCATTGCATGGATCTGGTTCCTAGAGCTAGTTTTCCTAATAAAGCAGCACACTGGATGACACTGACAGAGAATGAAGAGTTGAATAGATAAGTGCAAGAATTGTTGAAGAAGGGTGTGATCAGAGAAAGCTTAAGTCCATGTGCAATACCTACTATGCTAGCACCTAAGAAGGATGGTGAATGGAGGATGTGTACAGATTCAAGAGCCATAAAAAAGATCACAATGAAGTATAGATTTCCTTTTCCCTGGATGGATGAAATTATGGATTGTTTGAGTGGAGCTAGATACTTTACAAAGATAGATTTGAAGAGTGGATATCATCAGATCAAAATCAGAGAAGGAGATGAGTGGAAGAGAACATTGAAGACAAATGAAGGATTGTATGAGTGGTTGGTGATGCCTTTTGGACTAAAAAATGCACCGAGTACTTTCATGAGGCTAATAAATGAGGTATTGAAGAAATTCTTGGGTAAGTTTGTGATTGTTTACTTGGATGGCATCTTGATTTTCAGTAAGAGTAGAGAAGAACATTTGTTGCATATAAGACAAGTTTTGTAGAGGTTGAGAGAAGAGTAGTTACTGATAAACATTAAGAAGTGTAGTTTCATGAAGGAAGAATTGGTATATCTAGGATTTGGGATATCTGTGGATGGATTGAAGATGGATCTTGAGAAGGTAAGAGCAATTGTTGAGTGGCCTACACCAAATAGAATTGGATAAGTAAGATCATTTCATGGATTGGCTAGTCTCTACCGAAAGTTTATTAGGAATTCCAGTTCTATTTGCAGTCCTATAACAAAAAAAATGAGAGGAGATAAGAAGGATTTTAGGTGAAAATTTGGAGCAAACCAAAGTTTTGAGTTGTTGAAACAGAAGGTGACTGAAAAAATTGTGTTAGCTTTACCATATTTTAATAAGGTATTTCAAGTAGACTATGATGTAGGTGGTAATGCAATTGGAGCAGTATTAAGTCAAGAAGGGATACCTGCAACTTATTTCAATGAGAAATTGAATGATGCTAGGAGAAGATATTCAGTGTATGATCAAGAGTTTTATGCCATAGTTCAAGCCTTGAAGAAGTGGAGATAATACTTGTTTCCTAAAGAGTTTGTGTTGTATATGAATCATCAAGATTTATAATATTTGACCAGTCAAGGTAAGTTGAATCAGAGACACATGAGATGGGTAGAATTCTTCCAGAGTTATAGTTTTGTTTTGAAGCATAGGAGTGGAAAGTCAAATAGAGTTGCTGATGCCTTGACTAGGAGAAGGAATTTATTGGCAGAGATGAGAGTGGAGGTTATAGGCTTTGATGAATTAAAGAACTTGTATGAGGAAGACTCAGATTTTGTAGAACCTTGGAGAGCTTGTAAAGAACCAGTCTTAGAGGATAGGAGTCAGTGGTTGGATTATTTCATTTAGGAAGATATGTTGTTTAGAGGTAATCAATTGTGTATACCCCAAAGTTCAATGAGAGATAACTCGGTGAAAGAAAAACATTGTGGAGGATTGGCATGACATTTTGGAATTGATAAGACAATAGCATTGGTAAGTGAGAATTAATTTTGGCCACATATCCATAAGGATGTTGAGAGATTTGTACAAAGTTGTAGATTTTGTCATGTTGCAAAAGGGAGTAGCCAAAATGTTGGATTGTATAAGCCTTTGACAATTCCAAAGAGACCTTGGGAAGATATCAACATGGATTTCATACTTGGTTTGCCAAAGACACAAAGAGGTAATGATTCTATATTTGTGGTGGTGGATAGATTTTCTAAAATGGCACATTTTATACCTTGTAAGAAGACAACAAATGCAGTACATATAGCAGAATTTTTTTTCAAGGAAGTGGTCAGATATCATGGATTACCTAGGAGTATTGTTTTAGACAAGGATACAAAGTTTGTTGGTTACTTTTGGAGGACACTTTGGAAGAAGTTACAGATAAAATTGAGGTTCAATTCTTTTTTTCACCCACAGATTGATGGACATACAGAGGTAGTAAACAAGAGTTTTGGGAATTTTTTGAGATGCTTGGTTGGAGAAAAGACTGGAAGTTGGGATTTAGTACTTGCACAAGCAGAGTTTGCTTACAATAATTTAGTGAACAAGAGTAGCAAAAAAAAACCTTTTGAGATCGTTATTGGAGTTCATCCTGGAGCTATACTAGAGTTGAGAGACATCAGTATGGAAGATTAAAGGAGTGCAAAAGCAGAGGAATTTGCAGAACATATGAAGAAAGTGCATACTCAAGTGAACGAGCAATTGGAAGATATGAACCATAAGTATAAGAAGAAAGAAAATGAAAAGAGGAGACATAAGGAGTTTGAAGTTGGAGATGAAGTGATGGTATATTTGAGGAAGGAAAGATTTCTAGTTAGAACATACAATAAGCTAAAGATGAGGAAGTTTGGAACTTGTAATATTTTGAAGAAATTTGATTTAGGAAATGCATATGAAGTGGAGTTACTGGATGACATGGGTATATCACCTATATTCAACATTGTAGATCTAGATTAGTACCATGAAGTAGAATTCAATGAAGACAGTAAAGCAAAATTGGAGGATCTATTCCTAAACAACAATTAGATGAGATAGAAGAGATTTTGGATATCAGAGATGGGAGGAAAACTTGTGGAAGGTAGTACAAAGAATATCTTGTGAAATGGAAAGGAAGGCCAGTGGAGGATTCTTCTTGGATTTTATAGGCTAAGGTAGACCATATTGGTTTTCCTTTAGCCCTAGCAAAGTGAGGGACTCACTTTTCAATAACCCCTGATGTCTGATGCAGGATCATCCTTGGTTCTTGGTAATCTTGCATCAACCACAAATATTTTCTTTCAGTTTTTGTTCTTTTTTCTGTTCTTACTTAGTTCATGTTGGTGGATTCATCATTTTTGCTCACTAGACCCTATGGATCTATGTTTACAATGTGGAAATGTTCATTTTCCTTATTCCAAGATTTGGGCGCAATTGGATCTTTTTTTGACAAGTTATCACTTCCAGATTTAGTGGCAATTTCTTGAACTAGCACCAGAGTAATTTTCAAGCCTAACGACTAGTAATTTCTTGAACTAGCACCAGAGTAATTTTCAAGAGTAATTATTCCATGGAGTGTCCCCGACCTTAATTATAGGTCCACACTTCATCTTATGCACCTGTTGATGGAGTAATTAAAATTTGGGGCCGACCTATTCATGCGCATGTTACATTTTCTTTCATTGGAGATTGTTATGATCTTTGGCCGATGCAGAAGATTCTAGATCTATGGATATGATATAAAGCTTGTAATAGATCATTAGAAGGAATAAGTTGATTAGTAGAATGATATAGGTTTGATATGTAAGATTTCGCTTGCATTGTGGAGCATATAGGGATGTATTTTTGAACATGTCCTAATAGGCCTGTGAGCCAGATCTATATGCAAAGGGGAAAATTTCACTAATTTCTTGCAATGATGGAGACAAAGAGCTAGTAAAACTAAATGGCCACTTTTCGATGAACAACAAGTGGGAATCATCATCAGAAATCTAGACCCAGATCTATCCTTCCACTTGAAAATGCAGTGCATCAAATCTTATGATAAGCTTTTCCCTAGAGCCCTTAACATTGAGAGGGCTCTAATCTCACAAGGAAATACTCAAGCTTATAAAGTCAATCACCCATCAACTAGTTCAAATGACAAGCCTCGTGTCTGGGCTAAGAACAAAAATGTAACAAATGATGGTGTGGTGGATTCTAAGGTAGTCCTAATTGTTCCTAGACCAAAAAACAATCAAGTTGCTAACTTTCAATCAGTTGTGCAAAAAACACCTCATCAAAAAAATTAGATCAACAACACAAAATCACAACAGAGGTGAACCAACAACAAGAAAAACTATCCTAAATGCAAGTACACACAGTTATCAAAGTCCATCGATCCATCACGAAAAAGCTGGTAGAGTCAAATCTGCTAACACTTCCCAACTTTGAAAACTACCAAGAACCACAAGAGAATCCATCTTGGTACAACGAGAATGATCTCTATGAATTTCACAAAATCAAAAGACATAAAATGACGAACTGCATGAGGCTCAAAAATATTATCCAATATCTCATAGAGAACGATACCATATTTGTTGAGGTACCAGCATAGAATCAAGATCTTAAGATATACAAAAACCCTATGTCGGATCATAGCAAGGGGGACAATAATAGAAAAGCTAAGGATTACACAAGCGTGAAACATATCTATTCCAATGTGGTAGATTCTTGCAATATTGTCATCACATTCATCACCATCAAAGGTCCTAGTGTAAAATGTGGAGTCACCACGCGACGTGGAAAAATTACCATTCAAGGAGTCCCACCCCAATCTAGGGCACAACCTACTTAGCCAACAACAAGTCGCAACAAGTACAATCTCTTAGAGCAACTTAAAAAACCCCTGCACAAATATCAAACTTGGAACTATTGAGGCTATCACCCGTACATAGGGAAGTCTTGGAGAAAGTGACAGGATGTCGTTAGGTCCTAACACTTTAGTGAATAATGACAAGGGAGCAAACCCGAGACATAGAAAATGATGCAAACAACCAAAGAAATTTTATTATTATTTAGAATGGAAATTTTTACATGCAGAGGATCCCAAATCCTTGGGCTCTGCGATACATGCAAGCTACAAAAGTTTCAGAAATTACATAAAATTACAGAAGTTCCCCTCTTCGCAGCATGCAAACTCTTTTCCCAAAAAAACTATCAAAAAATTAGAAACTAGCCCATAAATAGCCCATTTTGGGTTTGGAGCCAAAAAAAACATTCAAGATAATATTTTTGGTGGTTTGGTGCCAAAAATTACAATTTGAAATTCAAACATTGAGTCCTAATTCAAAAATTGGCAATTTTCCAAAAATCAGCCAACTTCCGGAAGCCATAACTTTTGATCCGGGACTCAGTTTTTCGAACTGTTTGCATCGTCGGAAAGGTATTAGAGTGAAGAATGTGCTAAGAAATTTCTCCATGGTTTTATGACTTATGGGCTCGTACAAGACCATTTAGTGCCTCAAACTGGACTTAGAAGGTTTTTCAGGGCAAAAAGCAGAAACTGGAACTTGAATAAATTTCAAACTGTGAATGATCTTGACTTGATTATTTCGCCAAAGTTCTTATTTTTCCATCATGAACCTTCCCATAAATTTTTTCTTCCCACACCTTCAAATTCACACCTGCTAAACATAGCAGTTGAGTAGAAAAAGCAAAAAAGTAGTTCTGAAAGTTGGGAACTCTTATTCGACGAAAAAGGGTATCCAAAAATGAAAAAAATCTACAAAAAGAAAACAAAAGGAACATAAATGGAAAGCATGTTTTTTGGGTGATGCAATATTTCCCTCACACCACTAGATGCTCTTGCATCAGAAACCCAGGGTAATTTGAGAAGTGACCTCGTCACATCTCAAATGGTTGAGGTAAACCCAAACGGTCAACCTCTGTCTTAGAAAGCCAGGATGAATCTTCCACAGGCCTTCCTCTCCACTTCACCAGATATTCTTCATACTATCTATTTTTGGTACTCTTTCCCACACAGCTATCCAGGATTTCTTCAATCTCCTCCTTTTTTGAAGTAGATGCTGGAATGCCACACTGTTCCATTGTTGGTATTTCCTCTGCACCACCTTCATGATACTCTATAAAATATGAAATATTGAACACAGAGGAAATTTTGACTCCATCAGGAAACTCTACCTCATATGCGTTCCATGAATCGTGCCTCTTCAAAATTTTACAGGAACCAAACTTCTTCATCTTCAATTTTTTATAGGTTCCCATTGGAAACCTTTCTTTCCTCAAGTGGACCATCACTTCATCACCAATCTGAAACTCCTTATACCTCCTCTTTTGATCTTCCTTAGCCTTATACTGCATATTCATCTTGGTAATATGTTCTCTTACCTTCTCATGTATATTCTCGATGTGCTCTGCAAAGTCTTCAGCCTCGACACTTGTCTTCTTCTCTTGGTCCATCTTCCTCAATTCTGGAGCGGTCCTGAGACTACCTCCATACACAATTTGGAATGGTGATCTACCAGTGATTTTGTTGATAGAATTGTTGTAAGAAAATTCTGCCTGGGGTAAGATCAAGTCCCATCCCTTGGGTTTATCTCCTACCAAGCATCTGAGTAGGTTACCCAAACTTCTATTCACAACCTCAATTTTCCCATTAGTTTGTGGATGGTGTGTAGAAATGAACCTAAACTCTATTTTAAACTTCTTCCAAAAGGTCCTCCAAAAGTACCCAACAAATTTTGTGTCACAGTCTGAGACTATACTCTTTGGTAGACCATGTAGTCTCACCACCTCTCTGAAGAAAAATTCAACAATGTGGACTACATCATGGGTCTTCTGGCATGGGATGAAATGTGCCATCTTCAAAAACCTGTCAACTACCACAAATACTGAATCATTCCCTCTCTGTGTCCTTGGAAAACCAAGAACAAATTCCATACTTATATCCTCCCACGACCTCTCTGGTACAGGTAAGGGCTGATACAACTCAGTATTCTGGCTCACTCCTTTCGCCATCTGACATACCCTACAACTCTGCACAAACTTCTTCACATCTTGTGATAACTGAGGCCAATAGTAATGCTCACTGAGAATGGCAATGGTCTTATCTCGACCAAAATATCCTGCCATTCCTCCATTGTGCTTCTCCTTTATCAGGTTCTCCCTCATGGAACTCCTTGGAATACACAATTGGATTCCCTTAAACAACATTCCATCTTGGATTATGAAATCCAGCCACTTCGTCCTGTCAACTATAACAAGCTCCTTGCAAGGTTTCCAAGCCTTTGTGAAATTAGGATCTTCAGGATACAATGTTTTGAGTTCATGAACGCAACCACTTAAATCTGCATCTCTGCCAACAATGTTTGCCTCCTACTTAAGGCATCTGCAACCCTATTCGACTTGCCACTCCTATGCTTTAAAACAAAGGTATAACTCTGCAAAAATTCTACCCACTTCATATGCCTCTGATTTAATTTTCCTTGACTGCTTAGGTACTGTAATGCTTGATGATCAGTATACAAAAAAAATTCCTTTAGAAATAGATAATGTCTCCATTTCCTTAATGCTTGAACTATTGCATAAAATTCTTGATCATATACAGAGTACTTTCTCTTTGCGTCATTTAACTTTTCATTGAAATAGGCAATGGGCTTAACTTCTTGGCTCATCACTACACCAATGGCACAACCACTAGCATCACAATCCACCTGAAACACCTTATTGAAATCTGAGAGGGCTAAAACTAGTTGCTTTGTCACCTTCTGCTTCAACAGATCAAAACTCTTTGCTGCTCCAGTGCTCCACTTGAACTCTTTTCTATCCCCTCTCATTGTTTTAGTCAGGGGTGCACAAATACTACTGAAGTTTCTAATGAGCTTCCTGTAAAAACTGGCCAAACCATGGAAAGATATCACCTCAGTAGCAGTTCTTGGGGTAGGCCATTCTATAATAGCTTTCACCTTCTCTGGATCCATCTTGAGACCTTCTGCCAAGACAACAAACCCCAAGTACACTAACTCCTTCACAAAACTACACTTCTTCAGATTAATCAAAAATTTCTCTTCCCTCAACTTCTCAAAAGCTCTACGAATATACATTAAATGCTCATCCAAAGTCTTACTGAAAATAAAAATATCATCTCGATATACAATAACAAAACTTCCCAGAAACTCTTTTAGTACCTCGTTCATGAGCCGCATGAATGTGCTCGGTGCATTGGTTAGACCAAAGGGCATGGCTAACCACTTGTACATGTCCTCCTTGGTCTTGAAGGTAGTCTTCCACTCATCACCCTCTCGAATTCGGATCTAGTGATATCCACTTTTCAAATCTATCTTTGTGAAGTACTGAGCTCCACTCAAACAGTTCATCAGGTCATCCATCCTTGGCAGGGGAAATCTATACTTGATAGTTATCTTGTTGATGGCCTAGGATTTTGTACACATCCTCCACTCCCCATCCTTCTTTGGTGCTATTACTATAGGTACTGCACATGGGCTCATACTCTCTTGAATCAAACCCTTTCTCAACAACTCCTGAACTTGTCTGTTCAACTCCTCATTTTCTATAGGAGTCATTCTGTGAGCTACCTTATTTGGAAAACTAGCTCCAAGGATCAAATCAATCTAATGACTGATCTTCCTGATTGGTGGTAAACCCTTAGGTATGTTATCAGAAATAATCTCCTAAAACTCATCCAATAGTCCAAAAACTTCTACTGGCACCTTCTCACTATCTTCCTTATCCATTCTTGGAATCAATGCATAACACATATGTTCATGCTTCATGCCTTCTAAAAATTTCCTTCCATCAACAAAACAAATTCTAGCACTACTACATACCTTTTCTTCATCCTTCTTTAGGGGTTTCAACTTATGGTAGATTCCATCCTTCATTAGGGAATAAGTGTTTGCATGGCCATCATGTACAACACGCCTATCGAACTGCAACAACCTCCCCAACAACATGTGACATGCATCCATTGGGATGATATCACAAAGTACCTCATCATGATAGCTTCCGATCTTGAACTTCACAAGGCACTGCTCATTGACCAAAACTTTGTGGTCTTTCTGTAGCCAGGCAATCCAATATGGATGTGGATGCCTTTCCCTTTTTAGCTTCAACTTCATAACCATCTCTTCTAACACTAGATTATCGGTGCTTCCACTATTAATAATGACATCACAACATTTGTCTTCACACTTGCACCTTGTGCGGAACAAATTCTTCCTCTGTTCTAGCTCCTTCTCTTCAGTCACCAGGGATCTTCTAACTAGTAGGTATTCTCCCCTTTTTGCATCATTTGAATGCTTAGATTGAGCCTCCTCATCTGCATGTGCAACCCTTCCATGACCTTCCAGCCTTCTGTCTGTCCTTCCTTGGTGTTGTGGGAATTCATAGGCTCGATGCCCTTCTTCACCACAATGGAAACAAGTTCCTCTAAAACCACCTCTTCCGGGTCCTGGACTAGATCTTCCTCATCCTCTACCTCTTTGATCACCACTATTTTGATCACGAGGGTAGTAGAAGTTATCATTCTTTTGGCTTCGACTAGTACCCACATCTTCATTTTTCCTTTAATCTTCATTTCGGCTCCCAGAAGATCTTCCACTACCCCTTCCACTTTGACCTCCTCATCCTTTTTTCTTGTTGTCAAATATTTTGTTCAAATTCTCCTCAACTTTCAGTGAAAATTGGTATGCATCCTCAATGGTGTTCACTCTGACCAGGCTTAACTCCTCTTGAATGCTCGGTCATAACCCATTAAGATAACAGGCTACCTTCTCCTTGTTGGCCTCTACATGGCCCATTTTGATGGCCATCTTGTGAAAATATTCTGTGTATTCTTTCATAGATCTACTCCCTTGCTTCAACCCTTGCAATTTCTTCAGTAGATCTAACTCATAGTCCACTGGTATGAATTTCTTCTTTAGTTTCTCCACCATGCGATCCCAACTGCTGATCTTTCCTTTTCCTCTTCGATTTGTTTCCAACTGGACCTCTTTCCACCAAATATTGGCATTTCCCTTCAGCTTCATTTTTGCAAACTTAACCCAATTTGGGTCCTCTACTTCTTCATACTCAAAATATTCTTCTAGCTCGTTGATCTAGTCGATCAACTCTTCCGAGTTTAGACTTCCAAAATAACTGGGGACTTCTATTCTGGGTATTTTTCCAATCTTCGAAATGGCCCTAATTAGCCACATTTGATCTTGATCAATAGCTTCTTCTTTCTCTTCTACATCTGTATCTTCCACCTCTTCTTCATCTTCGCTTTCTCCTCTCCTTCTCGGGTTTAACGCTCTTCTCATTTGTTCTTGCAATGCATCAATTTGTCTCTGGAGGGCTCTGAAACCCTTAACTGCAAATGGATCTCTTCCACTAGCATTTCTCCCACCTCTTACACCTCTGGCACCACCACGCCTACTAGGAATCACTCTTGGAAGAATCTTAAATACCTCAAACCCACAACCATGGTCCTGGTGCGAACTGCCCATGATTGACAATTTGTCCACTCGCTCAAGAAAACCCACTCTGATACCACCTGACGAAGGAGAAAACCCGAGACACATAAAATGATGCAAACAACCAAAGAAATTTTATTATTATTTAGAATGGAACTTCTTACATGTAGAGGATCCCAAATCCTCAAGCTCTGTGATACATGCAAGCTACAAAAGTTTCAGAAATTACAGAAAATTACAGAAGTTCCCCTCTTCGCAGCATGCGAACTCTTCCCAAAAAAAGCTATCCAAAAATTAGAAACTATCCCATAAATAGCCCCTTTTTGGTTTGGTCCCACAAAAAACATTCGAGATAATATTTTTGGCGGTTTGGCGCCAAAAATTACAATTTGAAATTCAAACATTGAGTCCTAATTCAAAAATTGGCAATTTTCCAAAAATTGGCCAATTTCTGGAAGCCATAACTTTTGATCTGGGACTCCATTTTTTGAACCATTTGCACTGTCGGAAAGGTCTCGGAGTGAAGAAAGCGCTAAGAACCCACTTAGTTAGTTTTGATGATTTATAGGCCCATACGAGACCGTTTAGTGCCTCAAACTAGACTCAGAAGGTTTTTCAAGGCAAAAAGCAGAAACTAGAACTTGAATAAATTTCAAACTGTGAATGATCTTGACCTGATTATTTCGCCAAAGTTCTTATTTTTCCATCATGAACCTTCCCATAAATTTTTGTCTTCCCACGCCTTCAAATTCACACCTGCTAAAAATAGCAGTTGAGTAGAAAAAGCAGAAAAGTAGTTTTGAAAGTTGGGAACTCTTATTCGACGAAAAGGGTATCCAAAAATGAAAAAACATCTACAAAAAGAAAAAAAATGAACATAAATGGAAATCATATTTTTTGGGTGATACAAGATTTCCCTCACACCACTGGATGCTCCTGCATCAAATAAACACATCAATATAATGACCAGGTAGTGTCCAACGACTGTATGCAATAGAGGACATCTCAACTTCTCTCTTAAGCACTAATCTACTAAATAAAAATTCTAATCTAAAGGGCCTCTAATCTAGAAAGCAATAAACCATCTATTTAGAAAGCACAAAAATAACTCAAATCAGAAGACATAAAACTAAGAATCTAAAAAGCATCACCATTAAAATAGAAAGAATGGAAACGATTAACCTAAAGAATGCGTAAATTGCTGAAGAGGTAAAGCATGTAAAGAAATTAGGAAACATTTATCTACTACAGAGAATCAAAAGTTAACTGCTAATCATAAAACCATTAATCAAAATCAACTAAAGAAAGGTGCTCTAGACATTCAAATGCTAAGCTCAAAAGCTACAGACTCAGTTACAACCTACAGGCTTAACACTAACAATATAACATGTACGAGTGGAAATAAAATGAAAATGCAACTTCTATTCTATCAAAGGAAAATGTAGAACATGAAACAAATACTTATCTATCTATTTCTAACCCTTGAGTGGCCAGCTCATGGGTGTATCTACTGCTACTTCAGATCACATGCACTGGAAAATCCTTTTTGTTACTTCATTCCAAAAATTCATCCATATTGCACAGTAATTCAAAGGAAGGTGGGAAAAATAATATTCATATGGTAGTTTTTACTCAAAAGACAAATTGACAACATAATGATAATCTTCTTCTCATTATTTGTAACAATTACATATTTATATAAAAAATGGCTAACAAAAATCCTATTTTTTAGTCTATCAAGTCTTTCAATAGATTTCCCATAGTAAAAGGGACTTAAGAGCCCATGATATACAATATTAAAGAGGCTTTGCATGAGCCATAAAGTTTTTGAAACTAAAAAATAACAAAATTATAAAAGCTCGGCCAAAATGTATGCTCCTAGCATTCCAACACCTACTTGCTGGATTTCAAAAGTATGAGACCCACATTCATTTTCCTTTTGACTGGAATGGCCAATGGTGGTGGAGTTGACCTACGAAAATACTCAAGAATAAACCATTAAATCAACATAAGTTAGTTTTTTTTAATTAACTCCAAGAAATAAGTTTGTATGATTATTCATAGAAAGAAAAGCAATTATTTTTCCTAAAGGTAATCAATTGGCAGAGTAATTTGGGCTAGAAGGTTTATATTTGTATATTGAGGCCATTATGTTGATGAGATTATTTTGACCTCATCAAAAAGCTTTATCAGAGTCATCCATTCTCGAGGATATTGATACTAATCAATTTCAAGCTATGATAGGCCATATCGCTAATCATCTTCTCACTTTTTCCAAGCAAGACCTACCATCGTAACCATCTCATAACCATTCTTTACACCTTGAGGCTATCATTCATAAGAACAAGGTTAAAAGAGTCTTATTAGATGGAGGTGCTAGTTTGAACATTTTCACCCTTTAGTTGATAAAAAATCTGGGCTACTTTGAAGATACCATTGAGAAAGCAAAGAGCACCACTACCAGAGCATATGACGACCAAGAACGGGTATCACAAGGTATCATTGCACTTCCCATTCAAACGGGGCCTCTCAATGTAGAAAATACATGCCAAGTGTTAGACCTTGATCTTCCCTATAACATCTTGCTTGGCCAACCATGGATCCATGCCTTAAAAGCTATTGCTTTAACCTATCATTAGTGTGTAAATTTTCCTTTCAAGGGTCAAGAAATTACCATCCATGGAGATCCTGCGCATTTCTACTTCTACAAAAATCTTGAGGCCAAGTTCTATAAGATACCCCAAATACCCAAGAATGATAGAAGGGCCTACACCATCTACCTCATTTGTTGACTCATCATCCCTTGCATCTACCTAAAAACAAAAATACCTATTATGCAGAACATTATAGACATCAAGGCAGTAATCCAAGATGATGGTTGTGGGAACTACAAGATAATGAAGAAAACCTTTGTCTTAGGAGAGTTACCTTCTCCTCAATCTCATGGGAAACCTACAACTAACACCAAAGAGCCTGGAACTATCAAGATGGCAGCTACTACCTTCACCAAGTGGGGAGATTTGAATCAAGAAGATGTTAATGAGGATGATATCTCTAAACTCCTCTATCAAGATGAATGACTTGTCCCCACTCTTCCTATAGAAGATAATAACAAAGGCTTGTAGCTCATGAAGGGAATGGGATATAACAAGAATGAGAAAATAGGACATAATGATAATGGTTTGCTATAACCCATCATTCCTGAGAAATGACTAAAGAATTTACGCTTAGGTGCTACTACTAGCAAGGTCACCCTTATTGGAAAAGGTACTTCCGATAAACGAGTTGAGGCTTCCTCTTGGTCACCTACATCACGTGATACAACCTTAGATAACTTTCCCCTTGACGTTGCTGATCTATTTGAGAATAAATCCCTCTTTATGATATCCATAACATCCTTTATCCCGAACAATCAACCAAGTAAAATGCACCTAGTCTACCCACAACTCATTGACATGGACCAACAAGGACCACCGATTCTAGATTTATTTGAAAACGATGAAGAAATCTCAAAATTCATGGGACTCTGTGCCAACTTACCATGGGAAGATCGTAAAGTAGGTTTTGACATAGAGCTCAACATAGGGGCATACTTTGGGGAGACAATTGAATCCTTGAATTACAAAATTAATGAAATGCAACTAACATGCAGATCCTTGAGTGAAAACCACATGGTGGCACTCTCTAGTCATAAAATAGTAAAAAAAAAGGATGTATCCGAGGGTGAAAACCTCATTGAGGCACCCAAGGATGAGGGATTCAATATCCCCCTTAGTGCAATGCATCCAAAGAAGTCAGCCGCACTAGCAGAGAAGGCCACGCTAGTCAATGTGGGTACCGAAGAAGCACCTAAGATCACCTTCTATGTTGAATCTTTGCTGGACGAAGAGCAGAAGAACTTAGCAACATTCTTGAAAGAGAATAGAGCTAACTTTGCATGGTCATACACAGATATTCTAGGGCTTGATAAAAAAATAGTTTTGCATCATTTAGTAGTTTATCTTGAAGCCAAAGCTATACAACAAAAATTAAGGAAGATGCACCCTTAGATAACACTCTTGGTTAATCTTGAGTTACAAAATCTTCTTGACGTAGGATTCATTTGACTGATGGATTATCCCAAGTGGGTTTCAAACCTGGTACCAGTCTCAAAACCCATTGGGGGCATCAAAATTTGCATTGATTTTAGAGACTTAAACAAAGCATGCCTAAAGGATGATTTTCCTCTTCCTAATATCAACCTTATTGTGGACTTAATAGTTGGGCATGAAATTATATCACTCATGGATGATTTTTCAAGCTACAATCAAATCATGATCGCCAAGGAGGATCAACAAAAAAATGGATTCACTTGTCTATGGGGAACGTATTGCTAGAATGTGATGCTGTTCAGGTTAAGGAATGCAACAAAAACCTATCAAAGGGCCATGAATCTTATCTTCCATGACATGATCCACAAAATAGTTGAAGATTATGTGGATGATATTTTGGAAAAATAAAAGAAAAGGAATGAGCACATACAAGTCCCAGGACCCATCTTTGATAGGCTAGAAGAATACAAGGTATGGCTAAATCTAAAAAACTGTGTCTTTGTGGTCACATCAGGGAAACTTCTTGGCTTCATCATCTCATAAAGAGGGATAGAAATTGACCTAGCAAAGGTAAAATCCATCCTAGACATGGAACCACCACAAACACTAAAGCAGATGAGAGGGTGACAAGGAAGACTACAATCCATTAGGAGGCTCATAGCACAACTATCAAATAAAATCCATCCCTTTTTGCATATTCTCCATAAATGGATAACTTACAAATGGGATAAGAAATGTGATAAAGCTTTCCAACAGATCAAAGATTATCTATTGACACCTCCAATTCTCATGCCACCAATACCAAACAAACCATTGATCTCCTATATCTTAGCGACATCAGTTGCACTAGGAGCTCTTCTAGCACAACATGATGAAGATGGAACTGAAAGGGCTATCTATTATATCAGTAGAACCTTGGTTGGCTATGAAATGAACTATTTACCTATTGAGAAAGCATGCCTAGTAGTAGTTTTTGCTTCACAAAAGTTTAGACACTACAAGCTGTCATATCAAATCAAGCTCATTGCAAGTATTGATCCATTGAAATACCTGTTATCCAAAGCAACTCTCATAAGACGAATGGCCAAATGGGTGATGATATTAACAAAATTTGAAATAGAGTATGTGGAGTGCAAGGCAATCAAAGGAAAAGTGATCACAAACCAACTAGCAGAAGCACCTATCTATGCTGAGAACCCTCTAATATCTGAGTTCCAAGATGAATCAATATTCCTTATCAATCTCACAAATCAGTGGAAGTTATACTTTGATGGATCATTCACCCAACATGGATCTGGAGCAAGTATTATTTTCATCACCCCTAAAGGTGATTTCATCCCAAAGTCATACCTACTATTGTTCCCTTGCACTAACAACATTTCTGAGTATGAAGCCCTAATCATAGGTCTGAGGATAACAGTTTAGTGGCAGATTCAAGAGATGAAAGTCTATGGAGAGTCAACTGGTTATCATCCAAGTCAATGATGACTACCAAACTAAGGATGAAAAGCTTACTCCTTACAAGAAGACGGTGGGAAATCTCAAGGACCTTTTCATAGACATAAATTTTGAGCAGATTCCTCACCTGAACAACAAAGCAACAGATGCTATGGAAACAATCAGATCACTACTAGACATGCTAAACAACGTCCTCCAATGTGAATTCTTGGTAGAAAAACTTCTCATACCAACATTTGAGATCCCTGAATCTAAATTTTTGTGTGTCACTGTTGGTCTTGGATCCCTATCATATCATAACATCTTTACCTACCTAAGCAGAGGAACCCTCCCATCTGATATCACCTCAAACCTTAAAAATACCTTTGTTAAAAAGGCATCCCAATTTGTGATCCTAGGTGATACCCTTTACTGCCAAAGCATCAAGGGGACATTACTAAGATGCCATAACCAAGAGGAAGCCTTGAATTCTTTAATCAAGGTACACAATGGATATGTGGGTCCCATTCTAGTGGTATGATGTTAGCTAAGAAACTGTTGAGGATGGGATACTATTGGCCAGCCATGGAAAAGGAAGCTCATCAGCATGTGCAAAAATGTGTCCAATGTCAACATCATGGAGATTTGATTCATGCTCCAACTTAAGAGTTGCAACCCATGATCACACCTTGGCCCTTTTTGCAATGGGGGCTTGACCTCATAGGAAAGATCACCCCAACCTCATCCAACGACCACAAGTTTATCATCATAGCCATTGAGTACCTTACCAAGTGGGTTGAAGCCATTCCTATGACTTACATAACGGGGAAGCAAATTTATAAATTCATCCTAAACTACCTAATTTTCTGTTATGGTGTTCCACAAACTCTCATCTCAGATAATGAAACCCCCTTTAAGAATCAAGATGTGAAGGAGCTCTGTCAAAGATTCAACATCCAACACTAATTCTCTACCCCATATTACCCCCAGGGTAGTGGTCAAGATGAGGCTACAAATAAAATCGTCTTGAAAATCTTGAAGACAATAATAAATGAAGTTGGTCGTGACTGAAATCTGTAACTAAACACCGCTCTCTGGGCTTATCAAACCAATATTTGTATGCCAACAGGTGTAACCAATTTCTCCCTAGTCTATGGGTCTGAAGCTATCTTTCCTATTGAGGTTGAGCTCCCATCATTGTGTCATTATAGAACCTGATCAATGATGAAGAATATAGAGTGTCTCGACTGAACAAGTTAGAATTCCTGGACGAGCATCATCTCAACACCCTTAATAACTTGAAAGTGTATCAAAACTGAATGAAACAAAGCTATAACAAGAGGATCAAATGTTGGTCTTTCTAGGTAGGGGATCTTATTCTAAAAAAAAATCAGAAGAACCTTCTAGATCAAGACAACAAAGGGAAGTTTGAGCCTAACTGGTTGGGTCCTTTCATCATCACAAGTTACGAATCAAGAGCATACCAACTGTCAACACCTGAAGGAGAACCCTTGTAGGAACCAACTAACAACTTGCATATTAAAAAGTTTTATGCCTAGTCTTGAAGGGTATAAATCTAAAAATAAAAAAAAATAAAAAAAATCAAAATCCAAAAAAATAAATGAGAAAAAGGATTGAAAAATAAAAATAATTGTCCTCTAGTGAAAACCACCTCGGTGGCGCTTTGGGAAAGTACCTTGGTGAAAACTTGGAAAATAGGTACCTTGCGTAAATAAAGCACCTCCATCTATTCTTTGGATCTTTACCCTACCATTCTTTGCATCACCCTCCATCACAACATTCATCCTATTTATCCTACCATCTGTCCACATCCTTATCATAGCTTGATGTTGTAAAGTATCACAATCCCTTTAATGCTACTTGGCATATTCCAAAGGTCAATCCGTTCTGCCTTTTTCAAAGTAGTCTAACATGTCACGCTGGGGAAATTCATTATGGATTATATCAAGTTCTTGTATATCTTAATGGTCATGAGAAAATATAAAAACATCTGCAAAATACTAAATTGCTAAAATCCAAAAACATTTAGAAAATTGTAAAGGAAAAATCCAAAACATCCAAAACACATCAAAACCCTAAAAAGGTCAAACACCAAAAATTCAAAAACAACACCCTTGTCGAACTATGTTGTATCTGAGCTTGAATGTAGGCAAGGCCATCATTGATGTGCCCCTGATACACCCTAGGTTAGTCCTTTAGGGGTTTACCATAATAAAATGACATTTCAACAGTTAATATCTCATTGTTAATAAGTTGAGTCAGTTGAACTACGTGGTCTTTGTGTGTATAATGTAGGAAAGGCTTATCTTTGATCATCCCCTGCGGCCCCTAGAATAGGTATTCTAGGATAGGTTCTTGGTCGAAACTCTTAGAAAATCCCTAAACATTTAAATATTCAAAAAATCCCTAAACATCCAAATATCTAAAAAACCCCTAAACATTCAAAAACTTAGAAAATTCTAAACAACCTCAAATATCCTTGAGAAAACCTTAAAAAACCTCACAAAAATCAAAACCCAAAACATTCATATAAACTTTTAAAATGACCAAAAATAGTCTCAAAACATTTCCAAAATACCAAAAACATTGAAATATTCCAAAAAATCCAAAACCACCCATCCCATTTCGATTTCACTCGCAATAAAATTTCACCCATAATAAATCAATCGTCACCTTCAACCTTTGCCGAAACAAGTAGAAAAAAAGTATAGCAAGTCGTAAATTGCAAACCTAGTTGTCAAAATCTAAATTCTAAATCATGGGTAAATTCGTCAGTGAAGTTTGTATCAACAACTCATCTTAGCATCATCATCCTAACATCAAACAACCTTTGATCAACATGTCCTAGGATGTATCCTTCCTGTGATGCACATTAGTATCAAAAATCACCTTAGCTAAACTTAAACTAGAGAAGAGATATGGATAACACTGACTATTTGTATTTGATCTTTTCTTATGATTTATCTTAATAACTCATTCTGAGGACCTCTTGATCATGTCTATCCAAAAAAAATAGAGAGAAAGGAATGGGGCATCGATCATTATCTTTCATTTACTATGCTTGTGGATACTCTTGTAAAATAATATTGGTGCATACTTGCTTAGTTGTGTGTAGGAAGGTTGTTTGGAGTACGTTGTTGACTATTGCGTATGCTTTGGTCCAATGCATTCTAGGCTTCTAACTTACATTCCAACGATGTTTCCGTATGCCAAGATGTGAACAAGAACTATCCTATCTGTTTGCCGAGTCAAAGTCCATTACACTAGATACAACGCCATCTTGGTTATCAATACCTTGATGCATCATGTCTTTGTGTTATATCAAACGATAAGAAACGACGTAAAATCCCAATCCCAATCCCGAAATGTGAGCAACTCATCATCCTACATTAATCCTCATTTTTCATGTCTCGTCACCATCTCTAATAAATTCTCGATGGATCATAGACTTGTTGGATCTTTCGAAGCAATCATCGAAATCAACGGTCATTCATTCTTTATTCTTCTATCTTCTCTCCGTGCTAACCTGGTATCATGACAGTCAACAAAAACATCATCAAAATCATCCATATTGCATCCAAAAATCATTAACATATATGCATTTCATAATCATAGCATAATCATAAAATATCCATCAACATAATCATTGCATATTACATCATACATTTTGCATTATCATTTGAGTTGTGACGAATAGTATAGATTTGTTATTCTAAGCATCTTAAATCATTGCATCACATATCATACACATGCATTACATTATCATATTATAAGCATTTGCATTATCTATCCATACATCCATATGCATACATGATCATCTCATAAAATTGCATAGAAAATGCACAAAAAGAAATGCATCCATAACATTTGCATCACATATTATCCATCCCATGGCATATCGTGAAAAGATACTGAAAAAGAATACAACATTACATCCATTGCATATTGCATAAGCATAAATAAAGTGCATCCATACAATCATAAGCATAAAATTAGATGAACACATCATGTAGAATCTGTATCTGTATCATATATATATAAAAAATGAATGTCATGGTATAAAATCTGGATTAGTGTATGTATATCAATCAAAAGTACAATATCCACGAGGCTATAAAAAATGAGCCCATGAATTTATATCTATATCAAAGAATGGGGAAACAAAATTAAAAAGTATCTATACATAAGAGCTAGCCCTGATGGCTGCTACCCTCTCTGGTTAATCCTTAGCCCTGGGCCGTGCATCACTACACTGTGAAAAATTAGGCTGTCTGAGTGCCCGCGGTACATCCTGGTGGTAGTACATCTTATAATATAAGGCCTCTGTCACGACCTCTTTGTATAATCTGGCAGATATAGTCCTAACCTAGCTAACTTCCATCATAGCCTCTATTTGGTGTTGTTTCCCGATCTCTCGATCTCTCTCTAAGGTAACAACTTGTAACTATTGTTGGGCATGGTCTCTCTCCACTGTGATGGTCACCACTTGCTATTTGGCCTGGTCTCGCTTAGCAGTAATAGTCAAAATTTGCTGGCAGGCCTGATCCCGCTCATCCATCAAAGTCTGCACTTGTTGCTATATTTGGGCATCTCTGGCATTTGGTGGTGGTGGTGGCACTACCTGCTACTATTGTACTCCTTGTTGCTGTACACCCTACTATACACCTTGTTGGTGAGCCGATGGATGAACTTGAGGAGGCTGTTGACGCACTGGAGGAACCCCTAGAACTTTCCCTTCCTGGCCATCCTGGTCACACTTTCCCTATCCTCTACCCCTAGCTCCTCTCCCTCTAGGCCTCCCTCATGGAGGAGCACCCGTTGGATCTATTAAGTGTCGTGGAGGTGTGAACCATGCATCATAAGTAGGTGTAGTTTGCGCTACTGCTTGAACCTGGTCATAGGCCCATGGCTGAGCCGCCGACTATTTGAAACTCTCCATTGCCTCCGTAGCTAGAATAGTAGATCCCCATGTAGGAACCTCATGAGAAAAGCTAGCAAACATGGCCTTGTAAGCATCATCTATCCTATCCTACTTCTCTCTGAACTACTGTGCCACCTTGTCTGGCAGATTGCGCTCAATAATCATATGCTTGCGACCCTACATATATCAGGTCTACCTCGCAAAGAATAGCTGCTAAGCGTCATCATACCATGCTAGAATTTGTAGCCAAGGTATCCATCTAAATACTCTCATGTCAACCAAAACTCACTGCTAGTACGAGAGCCCAATATGTCTAGTGTGCTACAAAGTAATTGCACCTTGGTATCTGTAGATCATAGGATCATTTGGCTTGATTTCTGCCATCTACACTATCGGTCAGAGCACGACGATATGCTCCCATGCCAAAATGTGAAGCAGAGTCACCCTTGCACCAATGGCTCTCCCATCACAATAAATAAAGTCATGCATGTCATGATAAAGTGAGGCTAGCATCACTAGCCCCCATGCAGAAAGTATCCTCCTATGGAGCATCTGGGGCCATGCTAGGCCCCATCCTGGGCTAAACCCTCTCCTACATCTGTTAGGAGAAACCGAACTTGAAATGATGAATGCAATGATCAATCTGAATGTGGGCATGTGACCTCTATAAATCTTGAGATCGATTTGTGATGTAACCAAAGCAATGTTCTCCAACTCCATCACCTCATGGCAAGCATCATACCCGACAACAACATCGTAAATCACATGATTGCCGTGGATCGGAAAACACAGGATCCACCAAACATCCTCCAAGGTCACCATCCCCTCACCAGTGGGAAGATGAAAAGGCGAAGTCTCACTGTGCCATCTCTTGTACAAAGTAGTCATCATAGCTAAGTGGGTCCGAATGATGAGCACACATGCAATGTACCAAAGGCCGATCTCTCCTAGGTGCTCCTAGTGCAACTTTGAAAAAACACTCAGTCTCTCCAAAATTGTGGGCCTATGCTCATGTGACATTAGTGGTGGGATGACCTCTTGCACCCATGAAAAGCACGATGTCAAAAAAAATCAAATAAATTTGACTCAATTTGGAATTCTCAGCTCAAAAATCACAAAAGCGTCGCTATTTGCAATAGTGTCGCTATATTTAAATTTCAAATTGTGATGACTGAAGGCCAAATCACAAAGTGTGTCACCATATACATGTGCATCATGATTTAACATTGGAAAACCCTAACCCTAATTTCTAAATTGGCAGACACATCGTTATATAAGTATGCATCACAATTTAAAATTAGAAACCCTAATTTTAAATCACGAAGTGTGTTGCCATATACATATGTGTCACTATAATTCATTTTAGCGTTGCTAATTTTCATTTGGGCATCGCTATATAGCAATGTTGCCAAAGTTTAAAATCTAAAATGCAATAAATGTGTCACAACATCAAATTTCAAATTGAGTTTTGAGTTACATACCGGTGGTCTGAGCCTAGAATCTGCTGATACTCTTGAACCCGATCGAAAATGTGCCCGGGGAGCTCTCATCACACCATTTAGTTAGAGGGTTAGAGCTAAAAATAACAAGAATCTCCAAGGTGTGAATGCACAAATAAATTGAAAGTGACCCTTCTTGGCTTATTTATGCTAGAAAATTAGGGTTTTTTTGCCCTAATTTGATCTTCAAGCTAAGGTTTATCATCATTTTCACCAATTTCGCCAATTGGAACATTATTTTACATTGTTTTTTGTGTTTTTGGCATATTTCTTGCATTCCAAAGCCTTTCTGGACCCTTGGGGTAACCTTTCACATTTATCGAGAAATCAACCGAAAATTCAAAATTTTCGTTCAATTTCTCAAGGGTGTAGGGAATTAGCTTTATCCTTCCATTGGGGCATCTAAAAAATTATTTTTTTCTTTGATTTAAGCAGCAATTTTGTTTTGGAAAGCGTTGTTCTTTGAACCAAAGCAGTAGGTACCTCGCTTCAAAGAGGGGAAAAATGTAGACACTGAAAAATATCCTAAAGGATATCATACACTCGAATAAGATTTACTAACATCATTTCCTCTTGAAACTCATCTTCTTTTCGCTTAATTAATTGAATTAGCCTAGCTAATTAATTAATTACACCATTTTCATCCTTTAACCTAATTCATCAAATCAGGTTAATTCACTCCCCCTTCACGCTAACATTTCATCTCATTAAATTAAATAAATTATATTATTTAATTTAATCCCCTAAGTCATCTTGTTTAATTAAATAACCCTAAGTTATTTAATTAAATATCATATCACCTTTCCCCATTCATTAAATTATTTAATTTAATGAATATCACTTTAATTCTTCAATCCCCTAGTTGCATGATTAAAGCTTGTTTAATTAGCAATTAAACTAATTTTCCTCCAAAAGGGAATATTCCCATGGAATATTCCTTATCTACTTTTTTGCACAATTAAAGCTTTCATTTAATTTGAAAAATTTCTTTTTCCTCACCCATGAGAATATTCCAAGAATATTCTCTATCCTCCAATAATCTCACTTGGCTTCTTGAACAAGCTAAACCTTTAACCTGTTGAACAAGTCACCTTATGACCTGTGTATGCAGGTCAAAATTGTGTTTGTTTGGAACAAGTGTGAGCCCTTAATTAAACCCCATTTGGAATTCTCACCCATTGATGGGAATCCATGATCCATGCCTCCTATTTCATCCATCCCTGACCATTGATTAAGATTTTTGATCTCATCCCTTCATTTCTCATTTTCTCTCCTATAAATAGAACACTATTTGGAGACAAATAGATCCATCTATCAATTGAAAACTTATGTTGTTGAATTCACTTGCATCCACACTTTCAATTTACTCACTTTTAGCTTGTTTCAGTTCATTTTTAGTTGAATAATAACTTCAAGCATCCATTAATGGCTTCCTTGCATCCATCTTAGTTTGTTTTATAAATTAGGGTTTCCATCTTTTAGCTTAGAATAGCTTAACAATTACATAATTAGATCAATTTTAGCATAAAATCATGTTAATTTAGCTTGCATCATGTTCAAATTAGCATAAATAAGGTTTCCATCCATTTATCACAATAGTTTCATCAATTCTCTTCCATAGAATTGACTGAAACAGGCTCACTAATCACGAGATTGGGAAAGGGTCGTTGTTCCACATCAACACGACACCAATTCCAAAATAGGATAATTTTTGAATGGGTTAGAGTAGGAATTTAACCATTTTTCTTAGTTTGTAGTTTTCAGTTTCAATAAATTCTTAGTTTAAACTTTCAATTTGAATGATCTTGTTTGAGATTGAGGTCTAGTGGCTAAATTATACTTCAATTCATCATGGATCAAGTGTAATCGATCCACACTGACGATCCTTGTCTCACAGGTATAAATGATGATGTTAGCATGATGATGTGGAATCACTAGAGCTTGACATGTGGCATTTGTAGAACTGATGTGTTGTTGAGTAAGCATGATAGGCAATTTACATGTGGCGGCATGTGTGGCAGCCGACGTGGTGATAGAGTGACATGGACCAATTATGCTTTGACACATGGCATTGTGTTGGCAAATAGAATAATGCCACGTGGACCAATGGAATGATGCCATGTGGCATCCTATGTGGCATTCCCGAGTTTGGTTGGTTGTTTAGGAAATATTGGTTGATGGGGGTTGAACTCCTGACCGCCCAATGCTACTTTTGCTCTCCACTGCTAGCCTAAGTGGATTCCTCGCTACATATATGGGGCTAGTTTATATTTATATTTTGAAAAGATGGTAAATATATAAAAGGGAGTCAGGTGGTTTGAACCCCCGACCTCCCCAATCCCATTAAGCACTCTCAACCAATGCATCATGTGCGATTTGTGGTAACTAAAGGTGACTATGCTATTTCAAGTAAAAACAACTTGTCCATATTGAGTGAAGAAAAAGGGGGCCAACGGTTTGAATCATCAACCTCCCTAATAAGAACCACTCTATTTACCAATGTACCATGCACATGCTTCTCAATATATCATGGGAAAAAATAGTTTTGTTATATTTAAATTTTTGAGGCCTGGAAAAAAGAGGCTCGGGTTTGAACCCGAGACCCTCTATATATATTGCCAAATGCTTAACCAACAAGGGCAAAGATTGAAGTATGATATTATAGTGTGTAGATTTATATTTGAAGTTATATTTTTCTTGTAGATAGGGGTTTTTGAAGGCTTTTAAAGCCTAATCCTTGTAATCAAAAAGGCAAAAAAATACTTGAAGACTTTGTATTGCTGAGATGATTGTGAGAGGATTTTTAATGCAGGTCTGATGCATTTTTTATGTAATAAGGAAAATTGCAGCTTGGCATCATTAATAAAATTAGTCCCACATTGAGAAGTGGACCCAGAGACGTAGCCCAAACACATGGGTGAACTCCTTTAACAAACCTGTTATCATCTCTTCTTTCTTTTTCTCTTATTTCTTTTAGTATTTTGATTCCTTCTTTGAGTTATTAATTATGAAAATTAAAGTAATTAATTAACATATCATTAAGTTGTGTAATGAATAAGTACACCTAGTTTTGCAATTTCAACTGTGAATGAACATAACCATACAATTTTGTTGATCGAGAATTTATATATCTGAATTAAGTTCAATTTAAGTTGTTAAGCCTTGATTACAGATCAAGTTTGGTATCAAAGCAGTTTAACAGGAAAAATTGCAAGTGGTGGATGTTAAACAGGTTGAAATTAAAGCAAGGAGAAGGTGCACTTGAGGAGATTAATCCAGAGATTAGATCGAGGTGAGTTACTCGAAGACAAACCATGGCACAACTGAAAGAAGGAAAATCTCCCAGTCTTGAAATCTTTGAGAATGAAGAACAATTTCGCAAAATGTTCCTAGACATGCAAATGATGTTGGAAGAGTTTTACAAGGATAGAAAGAAGAAGGAGAAAGGTGAATCCTATTCAAAAGATGACAAAGGTAAAGGAGTAGGGGGTGGTGGTGACCCTCTTGAACCTCCATCTCCATCTTCTTCATCTTCTTCATCATCTTCGTCTACTTCATCTTCAAAGAAGAAACAACCTGTGCAACCTGAATCTTATACACCTTTGTTAAAGCTTGATGTTAAATTTGAATTGACAACTTATAATGGAGATTTGGATGCAGAGAAACTTGATAATTGGATAAATAAAATTGAAGTTTATTGCAATATTTAGAAGTTATTAATTACAAAAATTAAAGTAATTAATTAATGTTTCATTAAGTTGTGTAATGAATAAGTGCACCTAATTTTGCAATTTCAACTGCGAATGAACATAACCATGCAATTTTGTTGATCAAGAATTTATATGTATGAATTAAGTGTAATTTAAGTTGTTAAGCCTTGATTACAAATTAGGTAACCTTTCTCATATCTCCAGATAACTTAGTTGCAAGTCATTTCCTCTTGCTTCCTTTAGACCTAGATTGTGATTCATCATCCTCATGTTCACTTGATTGAGTATGGTCGTGGGAATTTTCCCCTTCCTCACCATTAGGTACTTCTTGTTCTTTCCTTTCCATTCCTCTTACCTCTTGCTTGCGGTGTACAATTCTTTCTTTAGTCTCATTCATCATGACCAAAATATGATACCATTTAGCCTCAGCGTTTTCTGCACCTTGGCCTACCTCTTGGCTACCCCTAAGGTTGGTCCTTGTTCTAATCATTTTCACAAATAGTGTTCCACTTGGAGGTTTCATTTCAATTAGATCCTATGATGGCTTACTTAGCATTAAAAAAACATTCTTTAATAAATAAGTTGAGAGAAGAGTTTTGTATAATTTTGTTTTTCCAAATCAAAATTTTATTAATATAAAAAGGATTTCAAATATCCTTAAATTTACATAGAGTGACTATTTAGATAGTCTAGGGGAGAATATCCCTCAGATTCAATTTCTGATACATAGCTAAGTGGAACATATCCCTTAGGTTTTTGTTCACATTCATTGTAGAAGGGTGCATAACCTTCAGACCTACTCTCAAATACATAGTTTTGGGGGACATATCCCTTTGATTTGTCACTTGAGATGATTATAATAAATTCTGACAGTGGGAGTACATGAGGGTCCCTAAAAATCATGGCAGGACTAACACTTTGTTTAGAGGGCATGTCCTTGGAAAGTGGTAGAGAATCCAGTTTTACAGTCCAGACATAGGAGGTACAAAGTTAGAAACCTCACACAATCTCTTTCTTTCTTGACTGGCGCAAGATGGGGCACGACTAGTGGTCTCAATGTCACATAGCCATATTGTGTTGTCATAATTGGTCCCCTCTATGGTCTTGACAATGTCTTCCCTTTCTTTCTTGGCCTTGAGGTAGCACTCATTACCGATTACTGAATTCCTTGTAGTCATCTTGAGACGCACCATCTTGGCACATGAATTCCAAACATTAGACTCATATAATGTTAACCGAAAGCATAGTGAGCACATAGGTTCTAGAGATGAACCTAGTAGCTCTGATACCACATGTAACAAGCCCAATGTTTTACCCAAATGAATTTAACTATGTTTTAACCCACATGTGAATAGTTTACATTTACCAACATAAAGATATGAATTTTTATTTCTTTAATTAAATAATAAGATGCACATTTGAAATAATCCCATTCCAAACTCCCATTGCATTTATAAAGAAACATTACATATCCTAAGTAACAATTTCATATTACACAATCCCATGTAATGATAACATTTTTTCATTTACAATTTTACATAAAGATAGAGATACATGTGTTACATAATTTAGCTACTATGAGCTTAATGAAATAGAGATACAAATGGTCAAGATGTACTTTCTGGTATACATCCTTAAATTTCGGTCGCCAATTGATGAGGGAGAGTCACTCAAGTGCTTTTTTGCCAACCACAGAATTATTGTGGTCCTCCGCACATCTACCTAACTGGTAAGATGGCCCTCCCTTTGACAAAGAGATTGGGTTGGTAACCTCATAATACTATCCTTCCTAAGCATGGTGTTCTTTCCTACATAATCTAGTGCTATCATACACTAGCTACAACCTACATAAATGACATTCCCAACCTAGTTATGCAAACCTAGCTCATAGTGAACCAACAGTATAAATAGTGGCTACTTACACTACTTTGGCCAATGTTTCTAATATAATCAGTCCCTCATAATCAAATTCATATGTTCATCCACCCCTTAAATCATTTTGGTATTTGACTATTCATACTCTTTTTAATCTTAACTTTTCTTTCATCCTAAAAGATAATGTTCATCTAAGGGTTCTAATTAACCAATAGATTACTTCCTTTTATGGATTATCCCAACCCTAGGAATAATCAAGTTATCCATATATAAACATATAGGATTACAAAATATAAACTCAACATAGTACTTCGAGGTAACATTATTCTCTATTTTTCACAACTTATGAAGCATATACGTAGTTTATGATGATTTAGGTATTTAAGCTAACACACTAAGAATATCTTATATATAAACACTCAAAATTCAAAATAAAGACTATATATATATATATACGAACCATTAAGGTTTCATAATAAATCACCCAAAGATCATGCAAGCTCTTTAAAGCCAGAATAATCAAGAGATTGAACAAACAAGTTCATCACAACAAATAATACATCTTTTCTCAAGCACTTGCATTCAAATATAATTCCAACATAAAAAGAATAAAGAGGTAAAATAAACATACCTGGAAATTATAGCTCTTGAATAAAGATATCGCTTCCCAAGCTCAATCCCACAACCATGTTTTCTACTCCTTCTAGAATATATTTATCTCCAATCCTATCCTCTCACAAAGTTCTCAACAATATGCAATTATGCTAAAAAAGTCTCTCTTTCCTCACTAAGCACTCAACTACTCTCTCACATAGAAAACTATAGCAAAACTCCAAAATTATGAATAAGAAGGAATCAAAATGAATGAGTGTAACATAAGGTAGAGAAGTTGCCTCTATTTATACCAAAATATGAGAAACTCAATGCTACAAACAAGCTACTAAATCCACCAACTTTTCTCTCCTTTCTGCCACCACTTCAAAAACAAACTAAAAATGCATTGACTCATCCATCTAGAATGAAATGTGGTTGCTTTAACTCATAATTTGCAACACATAAATAGTCCTCTCATTTCCAACTTCTTAAAATGGATGAGTCGCCCTTTTTTCAAGTGACAACAATGACTTTTACTGAGTCAAAACACAACAATACATACCTACATGTTTCCTAGTTGTTATGCAAGTTGACTACCTTCTTAAGCTTCAACAAACTTTGGCTTTGACAAAGTTTACATGCTCATTTTGAGCTGTGCATTAGTCTTTCCAAAATTTGACTTCTATTTGGTTTATTCTACCTATTATGGTGCTGCATACTTTCCACATCATCATTCTATGCGTGATTAATATTTGTAGCATATTTCATTGTTCACTATAGCGCTAGTTTATGCACTTTACAAACTTGTTTTATTTGCATTCACTTTACATCATATTACAAACTATGTGTTGCCTTTATCCATTCACTTATGTGTAGTATATACATGCTTCACATTGTTATTATTACACTAGCTTCTATATAAGCTGAGCTCTATAATTTCGTTCACACTATATGTGCGCCCAAGTTCACATTAAAATATTTTAAAATACTTTTAGATATATTTCAATACATATATTATATATGTACACTTAAAATTGTCCTGATCGATATTGTACATCTAAATTGGATTATTAACACCATTTTTGTCCTAATTCACCTCTTTTTGACCATTTAATTAAATAATCTTAATTGTTTAATTAAATTCATCATTTTCTTCTATTAATTGGATAACCAATTTTATTAGGTTAATACATTCTTTTTAAAACTAATTTTCATCCCATTTAATTAAATAATGTGAATTATTTAATTAAATTCCTTAAGCCCTCTCATTTGATTAAATAATCTTAATTATTTAATTGAATGTCATTAATTCCCCTTTTTAATTAAATGAGTTAATTGTTTAATTAAATCCTTAAATTTATCCATCATGCACAATTAAAAAATGTTTTAATTATTTAATTAACTAATTTCTTTCATCCCTCCAATTTCTCCCACTTGCAAAGGAATATTCCCATGGAATATTCTTCCATCTCAATTCCCTCCTAAATGGAAGTATCTTGCACATTCCTCCTAAATTTTAGGATTTGTGCTTCTTCAAATCAATTTGAACTATTGATTAAATGGGTGAATCCATGCCAAATTTCAATCTCATCCATGGATTGAATTCTTGATCCATGCCAACTCCTCTCCTCAATTTGTATCCATTGATTAGGCAAATTAATCTTATCCATTGATTCACTCATTTTTTCGATAAATAACCTCCATTTCTTGAGCAAAGGGATCCACATTCATTTAGAAAATTTGTACTATAGTGAATTTTAGAACATTCTTCATGAGCATTTCATCATTTAGCATCCATTTTTAGTTAATCTTGCATCCATTTTCACCATTTTTCATCAATGGCATCCATCGACAAGCTTGTTTCAACCAAGGGATTGGGAAAGGGCTAACATTCCACATCAATTCAACACCAATCCCCCAATGGGATGAGGTTTGATGCATTTAGCTAGGTTCATTTAAGTATTTCAGTTTTAATGGCTTCTCAGTTTAATGTTTTCAAGAATTCCATTGGGAGCATGGCTTAATTAGTTAGATCTTGGTTTAATTCTTGTAATTTAATCATGTTTAGCTTAGGTTATGATTATGCTCACTATGTACATATATCTAACCTCCATTATTTTTTTTTTTGATGCATAAGAGTTTCCTTTTATAAAATCATAAAAAATAAGGAACACAAGGTCATCTAGGCCAGAAATAATGAAGAATAGAGAGACAAGAAGATCTCATAAGGAAAGAAGAGATATGCAGAGAAAGAGAAATGCAAAAGAAAGAGTCTAAAGGGGACCCAGTTACAAAACACACAAGGAAATAAGCCCAAATCTGAGATAAAATAGGATTTTTTCCGTGCTGGGAGAGAAGAGCCTCCATAGTCCATTGAGAACCTTCTTCCACAATATCCATTCCTTCAATACGGTGTTTCTCAACATCTATTTTTTGCCCTTTCTTCCTCGCAGTCCCATAATCAGGTTTAATTTTACTACAATCCCTTTGAGAAATATCAAGTTTCAAAGGAGAAACCAAAACTACATCATGTTCAAACTAATCAAAATTTTCTTCCAGATCCTCCATGAAAGGATAAGTGCCATATGAATCAGAGCCATCCTCTTCTGAAACAAAAGGAGAATCATTAGCATTGTTGATAATCAGATCAACTGAAGGGGGAGAGATGTTAACTACAGGAGGCTCAAGAGTAGGCTTGAAGGTAGTGTTGGGGGAGGTGAACTTCCCATGATTTCTCTAGATAAAATCAACATCTGGAACTCCAACCTTTTGCACCCATTTTTTGAGACTTATATATCTCATTCCAGATAAGCGCTTAGCAGTGCAAGCCTCGACTTTATGTCCCAATTTATTGTAGTGAAAACACTTAAAGGGAATCCCTTCGAAATTCAAAAACTTTGTCCATGTTCCCTTAGAAGAATGGATCTGAATGGAGTGGGGGAGAGGATTGGAAATGTCAACCAGAGCACAAGACCTAATGTATCTACGAGCAGAAGTAGCCTCTGCCAAATCAATCTTGACAAAAACACCAACCTGTTCAATCAAATTTTTAATGAGAATCAGAATCTGCATAACATGAGGAAAATTGTAAAGCCTTATCCACAAAGGAATGCTCATGACCTTGGCAGTGGCTAGATTGAAGAAACAGGTCCAAGGTGTCAGAGAAATGCCTAAATTTCCAAAAAGCCAAGGACCGTTTTGCACCACAAAATTGTAGTCTTCAACCGAATTGAATGAGAACAAAAAAAATCCAAAATCTAGAGTCTACCTCCGAAAGTGGGAGGTCACACCAATTTTTTTTCCTAGGCTAAAATCGAGTTTAAAGATTCATGCCTACACATGAATCTTAGAATTAGAGAGTGAGAGCCAATATCAACAGAGATCTCACTAATACACTCATCAAAAATAAGGAGGTCCACGAGATCATCTTTGAAGACCACCTAAATCGCCAATGGTGCAAGAAATGCCATGCTTCACACACTCCATGTTTGAAATTGAAGTGAGGATCGAGGGCGATTTAGGAGGAGAAGGGTTAGGGTTAGCCAACCGTATTTGGTAAAAAATGAAGGTGTTGCATTCATGAAATGAATTTTCCCTATTTTTGTAATTCTCCAAGGGCACTGGATCTGCAATAGCATCCACCTAAATCGAGCCCCTACCAGGGCCCAGAGGATCAATCCCCAAGATGGGGGGAAAATAGGACGACTTACACAAAGTTTCCTAGGAACCTATGGTAGATCGAAGGGAGTACCAATGCCTCCCATCCCTTTCCTCTACTTTGCCAGACTTCTTGAAATTCAAGCTCTTCTTGCCTTTAGCCTCTCCCTTCAACCTTGCGCCAGTTAACATCTCCTTGCCATTGTCGCCCACATCTGTACTAGCCTTCACAATGTCGCGAGGGCTAGTAGAGACCTTGCACATGATCATCAATTATATAATAATATAGTTATATTGTTATATTATATATATATTAATGTATATTTATACACGTTTATTAAATCATTATTTGTCAATCACATATATATACACACGATTATATATATACACATATTAATATGTATGTATTTAATGTGCTTGTATACATATATATTAATGTATATATATATACTAGATACATATATTGTTATCTTAATATCTATATTAAACACATATTTACATATTCATTGATCGGTATATACATAATGTATATATATGTCGTATATTTCCAATCAATATTCTCATGCATTTATGGAGAATGGCTCGCTTTTCTCTTTCAACCTCTGTGGAAAACCTTGTGAAGGGCGTTGGGATTCCTTCATCAACATTCTTGCTCACCCCTCCCTTTGCAATGTAGGATGGTGATTGTGTATCGGTAGGCCAAGTCAAAGCATCTAAAAAGGTTTTTTTGCAAGGAATGGATGCATCACTGGACTTAGGGTTATGTTTCCATGGATTGGGCACTTCGTTAGGAAATGATGCACACCCTAACTATAAGTTTGCACTGACTTCTGAAGTGTCTAGTGTGTGCTTGAAGGCCGGTTCAAAGCATATGGTTCTCATTCAACATCCTCTTTTCCCTATTTCCATGCCTCCCAAAGTTTCCCCCTTTCCGTCAAACACTCAAATTCAATCCAGGAGATCTGTCTTGATTCTACTGCATTTAATAGAGAATTTTATTTATAGGATCACGCTCTTATATGCAGATTTATGAAAGTTTGGCCAAAATTGTGCGACCTCCATTCCTGGATAAGAAAAAATTGGGAAGAATATATGGAGGCAAAAATCAACATCTACCCTTGTGCAAAAGGGTTTTTCATATTGGAATTCAAATTGTTGGAGGATAAAGCATTGATTCTCAACACTGGTCCTTGGTTTTTTCAAGGATATTTTTTATGCATCAAGCCATGGTTTCCTTCTTTTGACCCTCGTATTAAGACTTTTTCTTCAAAATTCCTTTGGGTAAGATTTCCTTACCTTCCTTTGTAGTTTTGGGAGATAGAATGTTTGGTGGTGATCGCTAATGAAATTGGAAAATATCACTACATCTCCAAAGAAACTATTAACTATATGAAAATTCTACATGTGCTCGTTTATGCATTGAATTTGAATTATCTAAAGGCCTTCTAGTTGAAATCTCTCTGAAGGTGGGGAATAGGTGATGGCGTCAACTGATAGATTATGAAAAGATTGCTTTCAGATGCAGGCACTATTTCTCAATTACTCAGGCTACCTCCTAGTGTAATAAAAAGCAAGCATTGTCGTGAGGAAATGCTAGTCCAAATCAACCCTCATGGTGGGTAGGGGCTGAATCCAACCATTATGTAATTGCTCCCAAAGAGAATGTTGATCCTCCATCTCCACATACCACAAAAAATATGAATCCCAACTCCTCTCCATCCTCTGCTTTGACAGTTTTGATGACAGATTTCCTGAAGGTGGTGGCTCTATGGGTGTACCTCCAACTTTCAAGAAACCGGACCAGTCTTCTGATTTGTAGCCTCCATCAACGACTGCAGAGGGTGGATCCACAAAGAAAGAATCATGCAAGGAACAAGTTATTACCCAAAAGGATGATGGGGATTGGACAAAAGTAAAGAGGAAAAGATCATCCCCTTCTCGTCCTAAACTTACAATGACATTAAGGTCAACAAAATTTGGGACAAATGTCTGATGGTACACACAAAAGTTTGATCTATGTAATTTCTTTTGAATTTAATGAAAGAGTGCTACTCTCTTTGGTAGCAGTTTTCCAAAAAAAAGAATCTCATGCATATAGTATATCCGTACATGAGTATGCGTAGGTACGTATACACATGCACGTATATATTCACATGTATGATTTATCATAAAAATGTACATATTTACATATATACATTCTATGTATTTAGTCATTGATTAATATATAAATATGAATACACCAAGAAGAACTTACACTTAACACAAATACTTAATCACATATTCCAAATCAAGAAACAATCAAACACTAAAACCAAAACCAATGCAAATAATTCCCAACCATGATTGAAATTTACTTACCAATTTCAAAACTAACTTGACTCAACTTGACCAAACTAGGATGTGAGTGTATGATAGCTCAACTAGGAATATTAAGGGTTACCAAACCAAGTTCTTCTCTTAAGTGATACCCCCCTCTCTTCTGGAGGCTTGATTCATCTCCTACATCAAACTTAGTGCATCACAATATAGTAGTTAGTCAATAACATTGCATTCATATGCATCATATATTTTCATTTTCTAAACATTTAAAGCATCATATTGAATTGGCATTCATTCATCACATTTTCCATCAAAATATATATAAAGAATATTCATGTATTGCTCCATTTTAACTCATCAAAGTAATAGTAAATAGGTAATAACACAATGGGATGTAACACTCAGGGTAATCATTTGAATGAGGTGGATAATAATCTACATAGTAAAATACCATTATTTAATTATTATTATTTTGGATGGTCATTCTTGAGGTGGATAATAATCTACACAGTAAAATACCATTCTTTAATTATTATTTTTTTGGATGGTCATTCTTGCAACACGAAGGAAAGACATTATCCAAAAGCATGAATAATCTAATGAAGATCAAAGACATTGTTCTTATAATTATCATCATTAAAAGTTGGCTTCAAGTTAGGATATATTTTTTTAATGATGACTAGTTATATGTGAGTGGATTGTGTGAAAGAACTCATAAAGGGCATGTTTTAATTAAAACCTTTAGTCATTCAAAATATTATAAGCAAGGTTGTATTTATAATTGTAATTTTTGGATCTTTGTGATAATATCTCTTGCTCATGTCATTCCCCTGATATTATTATGGAAGACTTTAAGTAAAATTTTACTATTTTATTTTCTAATATCTCTATTCTGTGTAAAAACACTTGTGCTTTTGTTAGCTTCTTTCTGGTTCCCTTGTTGCTGAGTAGGGTTCTCTTCAAAGTGAGTTTCTAGAGAGAAAGGTCAGCAAAAATGGGTGGCTCGAGAATACATATTGAACCCATCACCTTTGTCTCTTTGAAAAATAATGTTAAAGTTTGGGTGATATTCAAGATCGTGGTTTAACATCTTTCTTTAGGGCTGTATGTGAAAATGATCATATGATTTAGTTTGTTACTAGTTGGAATTTCGATCATGTTTAGGTTGGTGGTGTCAAAATGGAAGTCATTGAGGAGCTTATTTCATAAGAAACGAGTTTTAGCTATGAGGGCGAAAAGGTGTCTCAACTTAGCCAAAAATCCTACCAAGTCTATATTGATAGGTTCCTAGAAGAAGGCGAGGAGCTGAAATGAAGTCAAAATGGGTTTAGTTATGAAGACTTGCCTGCTTCATTAGGGATGGTAAGTTACCATTTAATTAAATACTTTACTTTGGAGGTTCATTTTACAATTGTGCATGGGTACCATTTCCCATTTTTGAAACACCTTAGGCGTAAGCACTCTGTTAGTTTCCCCTTCTTTATATTTTCTTCTATGGAGAAATACATAAAGGAAGGTTCTTACCTACCCCTCCATCAAGGGTTGATGTCTATTCTATACAATTTCTATCTTAATGCCACCCCTACTTATAATCTTCCTACTCTTGTCCTTTGGATATCCCTAGGAAAAATCCTAACCCTTCTTCAAAGAATAAAGGGAAAAGCACATTTATTTCATAAAATACTCCCCTTCTACCTCTCATGCTAAAGGTGTAAAGATAGGAATTTCTCTTGCTTCCCCTAGTTTCAAGAAGAAAAAAGTAAAAAAGGGTTTTGAAATTAAGAATTGCATTGATGAGGAGTTGGGATCGAGAAAAAACTTTTTATCCCTACAAGATAAAGGGAATTATGTTATTTCCCCTCTTCTAAAAATTAAGAAGGTTGTCTGGTATGCAAAGGGTAAATTATCCAACAATAAGATTTGTAAGACTCCTATTGTGATCAATTCTCCTAGGCTTGCAATTGACATCTTGAAAGGGGAAACACCAAAGGGGAGTTTGTTGCTTCTTCAAGGGAGTGGAGGTCTACTATGATTGCTAGAATCTTGCAAGGGTTAAAACTTCTTTGACTCTTAAAAATCCAACTCAAAGTGTTGATGTGGAGGTAGACTCAAGAGACTCTTTGTATAGTAAGGATGTGAAGTATTTAAATGAATTGCTGGACTTTACCCTCGATGACTCTTTTTCTCGTTCCCTTTAGTATGTTATTCCCTTGGAGTTTGGGGAGGCTCTTGAAGATTAAATAACATAAAAATTTATGAGGAAGATGATAGAGAGGCCATTGAGGAAAAATAAATGAATGAGGGCATCACCATAAAGAACAAAATATACAGATGTATATGGTAGAAATTGAAGATTTGCATGTTAGGGTGGAAATTTTTGAAAATTCACATGAATTTATTGATTTTTTTAGTTGCAAAGATAAATTGGAAAATTTGTAGGAGTCTCTGACCTTCTTCCAATAGAAAATTGTCACCCTTGAGCAAGCTTTGAGTAAAATAGTAAAAAATATTGATGACCTAATGATAAAGATTGTGGTGGAAGTGCTGATGGTTGTGACCAAATTGGACAAGAAGAAGAAAAAGAGAAAGGCATAGGGGTTGATTGATGTTACTAAGAAGGAGAAGAATAAAGTTCCTCAAAGTGCTCCTAAAAGGGAAGAAACCCTAGAATTGATGGATGCCAACTAGAATACTCTTTATTAGTGTTTCTTATTTTGTTTGGTTTGTTGTTTTGCTCGTGTTGTTGTTCCCTTGGTTCTACTTTGGTTTTTTGTAGTTTTTTACTTTTTTTTGCTCGACTTCTCAAATGGAATCAATTACATGAACTATTTTTCAAGAGGAATCAAGCAAAAAGTTTCTTTTTAAAGGAATCAAGCATATGCAATATATTAAACAAAGGATCTACATATACTTGTACTTTAGAAATTTTAATGAGGGATTCATATGAAATTAAATTAAATATCATTTACTTATTTTATCAAAGAGGGTTTGGTAATTAAGGGCTAAAATAAATGCCAACAAAAAATTAAAAAGGATGTTCATGGCACCTAAAAAAATTGAAGCACATTGAGAGGAGGCAAAACAACAAAGAGATAGAAGAGCAAATATTAGAGAAATGAATAATATTAAAGCACCTAATTTGATGGTCCTATTAATGAAGAGAAAATTGAAGAGACTAACATGGATGAGGTGAGTGGAGATTATGTAAATGTAGGAATGGTGAATGTAGAAGAGCTTGATAATATGAACAATGTGATTATAGAAATAAATTTAGGTAAGTCTTAAATTTTAATTAATGGTAATGATATTATATATTTAAATGAAGTTGGATATAACAATGCTAATCTAAATTCCATTATGAAAAACATAGAAGCTTAGAAAATAAAAATAAAATCCCTTATATGATCGAAAATAAAAATATTTTTGTAAAATTGAAAGAATTGTATTAGATATTCTTGATGGTAAGATATCTTGGTGATAAATTCAAACCCATGAAAATAGATTACATAAAATATTATTTTATAAAAAAATTCTAGGATTTCAATGTCAATTTATAATGCAATTAATCAAAATGTCAAAAATGTGAAGAGTAATGAAAAATAGGCATATTTGTAAAATATAAAAAAGAAAGATGAATCAATGAAATAAGTTATGTAAGTATTTTTAATGTTATTGATTCTATTGAAAAAGGAGTTAGTCTAGACATAGGATTATAGTATGATGAAAAATAACAAAATTTCTCTAGTTAATAAATAGGTTTTGAGCAAAATAATCATAAGATAAGATAATTTTTAAATATAAATAATAAAAAATTGAGAAGAGTAGTAAAGATACGATAAAATATTGAAAATGAACCAATTAACCAATGTTGGGTTTTTAACGTATATTCCCAAGGTTTGATATGAAATCAAGTATTTAATTGAAAAATATTGGCATGATAATACAAGAGTATGATCTAATGTTAGAGATGTTTTGAAATTAAGAGTGAGGTTGAAAATTCATGATCTTAATACAAAACATCTACTAGACATTATTTAAATATATATAAGATGAGAGTTACTTGTGATAGATTTTTATGATGAGCAAGAACATGATTATAGGGGAGTTACATTAGAATCTTGACCAACATTAATGGCAAAGAAAAAGTAACTTTGAATAGGTTTGAACATGCCAAAGTGAGACACCTATATTGAAGAGTTTCATCTGAAAAAATCTATGATAGATTATGATAGTTGTAATAGAATACTCTAAAAATAGTTTGAAAAACCATGAACAACTTGGGACAAATATGGTACACATTTGGGTCATTTTTTGACTCATGGTTTTAGGAAACCACTTTTTTTTTGTTTGGTAGGTTTTAGGAAACCACTTGTAGTTTGTGGTTATTTGCCTATTTATTAGTGCTAGTGGATGTAGTATGTATACTTGACTTATAGGTATTGTTATGCTACTAGAATTGCTTAATTTACATGGTGATACTCTTATATGGAAATATACTTAGATATTGTGTTAACCTTTTTTGCTAATAGTAAAATTGGATCATGCTCTAGATTATGGGTTTTACTCTCAAAATAGTTTTTCCTATTTGAACCTATGTGTTATGGTATAATTTTCTTGTGTATTATTTTCTATAATTTAAAGATTAATTATTATTACAAATACCTTCCCTCAAAGTTTAGTGTAGGAAGTGTATTTTACAAAATTGCTTCATTTCATGAAGGATTGAGATGTGGACTTCGTCTCAAAGAGAAATTAAGATGACATTGAAAAATTGACATAAACTCGATATAAAAAATATTAAAAAGATATATATTTTTTTGAAAAATGTAGACATTCTTAGATCTAAAGATAATAAATAAAAAATTAAACCCTAAGGCTAAGACCTAAGTGGGTGTAGGATCAAATGAGTTCAACAAAATGAAAAGGAAATAAAATTGACATTTCACACTTTTCCAAAGTTAGGAAATAAACTCCACACAAATAAACAATTAACCCTAGAGGTTAAAGAGTTGGGATTGTAACCACATAATTTTTGAAACGACAAAGCTCAATATAAGGAGTTAGCTTCATGTGTGGTTTGATGAAGTTTGCTCCAATATAAGGAGTTAGCTTCATGGCATTTATTACATTTAAATAGCAGTTGATCATAGTCAAATTCTTTTTTACTACCCGATACGGGAGCACGAGCCTTCTTCGGTAAACCTCTTTGGCTAAGAGCATGATCCCGACCTCATCCCTTTTTCAGTGTTAGAGCCTTTGCACTTAGCGAGACTTGATCCCTGGTGGGCTCATTTAGAACCTTTCAACTTCACCAGCAGACCAAAGGCCCATTGACGTAAAGTTGTCTTTTTATTCAGCCTTAGTAATAAAACAATCTAAAGTGTTGTCAATATTGAAATATAAGTGACTTTGTAATTTATTCTTTAATACTTTTGTTATAAAATATGTATCGTGATATAAAGAAAACTATTAGTGTTAGTATCATGGTTTATATATTCCAAAAATCTTTATGCTCATCAGTCGTTCACATTAAATGATTCTAGAAAATCTAGTTATTTGAGATTCTACATTTATATAATGAATAATACAGTGCATGCCCATAGACATGTGCCTTCTAGTGTTTCTTCAAATGGAAGAAACATGACCAAGTTGCTTAATTGGAATAGGAGATATAGAGGACTGTTTTTCAAAGAGGCTCTTTTTTTCGTTTTGTTGTTTTCTTCCACATTCTCTGGGAGGCATGCCAAAAGACTGAAGGGAATTCAAACAACTTTTCAAAATTAAATTCAAGAATTAATTTCAAAAATAAATAATTATTTTTTAGAGTCTGTGTGCTGTTTATGTTGATTATGAAATTATTGTTTCTGCGTGTATTAATTATTTTTGAATATTCAGTCTCTCTGTGTTAGTTTGTATTTAAATTTATTTCACATTGGTAGATCAGTTTTGAAATAGTGTGTTAGTTAACTGTTTTCCAACTGGATTTGTGTTTATCATTTATGGGTATTTAGATCACTTAATTAACCTTTTGTGTATTATTATTCAGTTATCTCTTTTCAAAATTATTTTATTCATTTGCAGTTTTACCTTTCTTTTTTTTGGTCAAAAGCACACCCCTTTAAAATTTGAATCTCATCATATGAAGGAGCTGTCCCTTTCAAATGTAAGAGAGAATCACTAATCTAATAGCGGTCTCCCCATTTATTGGTATATATTGTTTGCGACGAGTAAGTTAATCTTCACTACAATAAAATTGTTTACCAAAATGATGTAAGACTATTTCATGGGAAAGCTTAATTGGTAACGCATTGAAGAAATGTGCAGATTGGTTGGTTTAAAGGTTTATTACTACCATACTATGATTATCTAATGCTTGTGGGTCTTCCAAATATAGAGTGTATAAGGTACATATTCGCTCCACAAGTTTTTGACATGTATTCCACATATTTTGAAGTAAATAGGCATAATATTATATAATTTAATTGATAGATAAAATTATGTTTCATTTAATATTAGTATTTGCAAAGAGGACTAATGCATTGTGGACCATAATATTTTAAAATTTTGTTTTAAAAGGCATGTGGTCTTTTTTAGAAAGAGCGGATTTTTTAAAATTAATGAAGGTGTTATAAGGCTAATTTGATCATATTATTTCTTATCTAAATATTCATTTTAAGAATGGAGATTTCATTAATAAAATATTTTGTCTTCAACTTTCATATTTGAAAAACGGAAAATTTAAATGCAACTAATGAATACAAATTTATGGCGAATAGTAAATGGATTTGAGAAAACACCTATAGATACAAATAAGTTACTAGATTAGCATAGTAGAAATGATAAATCCAAATCTATTATTGATCTTGCACTTTTTGACTCTAAATTACATCATGTAGATCTAGAAAAAACTTCAACAAAAAATTGAGATAATTTGAATAAATTGTTTGGAGCAAAAACAACTAATACAATTTTTTTCCTAAAGTTTCAACTATTTATATTCAAGATGGAAGATAGAATCACTATGTCAAACTATATAATCAATTTGAGGTATGATGAAATAATTGACATTTTCAGACTTATCCAAAGTTAAGAAATAAAGTTCATGCAAAGAAGCAATTAACCCTAGATTAAAGAGTTGGGATGGTAATCGAAATGTACAAGCACAATTTTTGAAATGACAAAGCTCAATATTAGGACTTAGCTTCAGTTGTGGCTTGATGGATTTTTTTATAGATTACTTCTTAGTGATTAAAAATGGTCTCTAATAGTAAATTTGATTCTTGAATGCTATGATAGATGCCTAACTAACCCTTGTTCTACTTTGGATCAAAGTCACACATGAAAAATGACGTGAAGTTTTGGTCCCCTAAAACTTGTTTGTCTCACATCTTGGAACTTGAATTTGTAAAACTAGTGCTAATGAACACCTTTGAAGAGTTTGCTAAGAAAAAATATTTTCTTTTGACCAAACTCCAATTTGATTTGATTTAATAGTGTTGGAATAAGGATTGAAAATAATATAAAATGCCTACTTTGTCTTCAAGTGTATATGTTGATAAATTGGTGATGAAATCAATACTCTAGAATGCTTGAATGACAATGCTATAATATTCAAATAGATGATGAATCATATATGTAAAAATGAATTAGGGATTTTCCTAAATTTATTGATGAAGGTGCATCCATGGTTGCCAACCAACTGGAAAAACATATTTTTTGTTTAAATTTTGTTGTGAATTTATTTTCATGGATATTTTGGAGTGAATTTAACATTAATAAGTCCAAAAATAAGATTAATTTAGTTAGACATGTTTTGGGTTGATTTTCCCCTTGAGAAGCATGTTGAGATTAATATTATTTTAATTTAATGGTCAAAAAGGCAATGGGTGTTGGAATTTGGAGTGGAGGAATAATTGACTTGGAACTAATTGAGCATCATGCTACAAGCATGACTTTGGCACCCAGGTAGAGTAGGGTGCAAAATTTGAATTGGAAATCCAAATGGAGAATTGATGGATGACAGTGTTGGCTTGTAGTGGTCTATTAGGCAAGGGAAGAACCCAACATGCATTGGGAGTTGAGAAAGATGTAATTTTTTTGTCTCCAACTGATTTTTGAAGAGAGGGGCATGGGATCTTGGAGTGGTGTTGTTACTGGAGTTTTGGTGGTGGTTTTGATTAATTGTTTAGTGATTCTTCTTGTTGTTGGTTCCTAAATTTTGGGGAGAGAGGATTACGAGCGTAGCATCTTCCAGGAGGAGTATTTTTAGATTGGAGTTTGTTGTTAGAAGGTGCATGAAAGAAATGCCAAGAATTGAGAGATATCTTGCTTACATACTTGTGATTGATAATCTTGCCTTCAATGTGGGATCTTGGAGTGGTGTTGTTATTGGAGTTTTGGTGGTAGCTTTGATTAATTGTTTTATGATTCTTCTTTTTGTTGGTTCTTGAATATTGGGGAGAGAGGATTGGGGGCATAACATCTTCCAGGAGGAGCATTTTCAAATTGGAGTTTGTTGTTAGAAGGTGCATGAGAGAAATGACAAGAATTGAGAGATATTTTGTTTACATACCTGTGATTGATAATCTTACCTATAACAAAACATTATTCTTTGATTTCTCATGTTATATTAGTTCACAGGGCTTCCATTGTATGCGTTGCACATTGAGTTGCAGGAGTTGATGAGATAATAAAATAAATCTCTTTTGTTGCTGATTTATGGTGCCTTGTTTAAATTTGTTTCATCAATTATTTTGTGAAGTTGAAGTGCAAAGAGTTGCAGGTAAGCTCTCTTGCATCATTTACACAATACAAACAATATTTAATTTGGAATGTTTCAAATTATAATAACTATTTGAAGAAAAATAGAATTTAAGATCATTAATAAATTTAAATTTAAAAATTCTAAATTATTTACATACTTACATATTTAACAATATCAATACTAATCCTCAAAATATATATAAATAAATCAATCAAAATTCAAATAATTTATAAACTCCTATAAAAATCATACTTATATATTAATCATTACCTACAAAAATCATACATATATTAATCATTACCTAAAGAATACCCAAAAAAAAGTCATACTTATATATATTAATCATTACCTAGAGAATAACTAAAAAAGTAAAGAGTATACAATTTTCCTATTGCGCATATATATGATTGTCAATAGTCTAAGCTATTAAGAGACTTAAGTGTTACATCTAGAATCTAGATGAGCAAGATTATCCTAGTTCTTTCCTTATATTCTTGAGATGTTGAAGAATGCCATGCACTGTCCAAACTTAAAACAACCGTGGCATTTTCTCATTAAGCCACGAAATAATAAGAGATTGATTGATTGATTGATTTTAATAATGTCCACGAGACCAACTAGTCTATGAGACCCACAAAATGAAACTAAAAGACCGCCTTAGCCAAAACAACAAAAACAACAACCGACCCCACCGAACTACTTCCTGTTATTTTCCAACTCTTTGCTGATTTTGTTTCTTCTGTTGTGAATTTTGATCAGGTAACTTGTTGTTTTTATCGATCTTTTCCTCTTCAAACAAGACTGCTAAAGATTTGACTTTTAACAAATTTGAGTAATAGTATCAGATGTCCGCGTAAGCCTTACACTCGATAATGTAGTGCCACTATGTCTCCACTAAACCCAAAGAGCAGAAACAACAAATCCTATCTTCCCACACCTCTTTGGGAACATACTGATAGTTACCAAGAATGAAAATTATTTCTATACTTGTCTATGGCAGTCATGCAAATTGCTATTTACCAAACATTTTTTTTGCAAATTGTGCATTTCTTTTATTTGGTTATGTACCGATGATAATTTTGATAAGTAGAATAATGATCAGATTATTATTATTATTATTATTATTTTTAATAATATTATTTTCTTTTTGTTTATCTATAATGTTCTTTTTGAATTGATATTTTGAAAAAAATCAATTAATTAATGTAATTGTCTTTATTCTTAATATATATAGAGAGAGAGAGAGAGAGATAAGCACTCTCTTTACTTTTGGAGGTCTATGAATTTGTTATTACTTGTTTTCACTTAGTCTAAGGCATTCTAATTTCCTCTCAAACTAACTTCAAACTCTGCTTCCAACAGGTTTTGTTGTCCTTCCTTCATATGCACTTTTGTTGAACTCACGTCAACATGACCATACATTTCCTCTTCCAAAGGGCTTTGAATACTTGCTTTTAAAATTTCAAACCTATTTGAAACAATAGTAACATTACCTTGCTTGATAACTTGATTTTGGCAACCATTCTTTTGTTGAACATGTCTATTTTCTTTTGTTGTGATAAAGGTGTATTGAGAGTTTATGGATCCTTGGAGAAAAAAAATGTTTTTCTTGTGATCCTTAACAAAATGGTCATTTTATGGAATTTTTTACATTTAAATACAAAATGGTCATAACCAAGATCCTACATGTATGTCGATGAATTTAGGTTGAGATCAATGGTTTCATGAAGATATTTCTACAAATCTACTTCCACACATATTCAAGAATATATATTTTTTCAAACGAAAGCTTTTCAATAATATGTATTTGTTTCTTTCAATCAACATGTATTATTATACGTTCATTTTTTTTAACTGTAAACCTTGGGTGTTGGAGTATAAAGTTTATGTATTGTAATAAAATCATCATAGTGACTTTGTGGTTTATTATTTAATATTGTTAAAATAATTTATTTTCCTGTAGATTAGGAAGTTTAAGAAGTTATCTTGGAAATACCTTATAAAAATAATATTGTGATACAAAGGAAACAACTTAATATTTCAATAATTATCATTCTATACTTATTATTACTACTATCATAATTTAGATTTTTCAAAAAAATTATACTCTACCATTTCTATTAAATAATGATAGTCAAAGATTTGTCATCTCCAAAAAAGAGAGAAAGTTTCACTATATATATTTTCAACTACATTTGATGTAACAATGATTCAAATACAACCTTCTTACTCCTAAAATATCTTTTTATTCTCCTTTGACTCTAGAGAAAAAAGGGTAAAATCATCCTCAACAAAATTAAATACTTATCCTAAAAAAAATCAATAAAAGTGCATCCAATGAGGATTTCCCATTTCGACTAAAAAAAAAACATTTATGATGTATTTAAAGCGGGGCCCATGAGAAGACGGCCTTAAGCAAGGCCATTAACTTGGTCCATTTTTTTTTAAAGGAAAACTTCTCAAGAATGTGTATTTGTTTCTTTTGGTCAACATGTTTTGTTATATGTTCTATTTTTTTATTGTAAATGTTGAAAGGGGGTGTTAGAATATAATGTTTATGTATTGTAATAAATTCATCTTAGTGATTTTGTGGTTTATTATTTAATATTATTGTTAAAATAATTAATTGTTTTCCCCTAGATTGAGGTAGTTCGAAAAATTATCTTCAAAATACTTTATAAAAAACATATTGTGATACAAAGAAAACAACTTAATATTTTAATTGTTATTATTCTAAAAATTTATATACTTTGCCATTTCTATTAAATAATGATAACCAAAGATTTATCATCCCCAAAAAGGAGAGAAAGTTTCACTAAATATATTTTCAACTACATGAAACAATGATTCAAATACAACCTTCTTACTCCTAAAATATCTTTATTCTCCTTTAATTCTAGAGAAAAAAAGGATAAAATCATCCTCAACAAAACTAAATACTTATTCTAAAAAAAATTCCAATAAAAATGAATCCAATGGGGAATTCCCATTTCGACTAAAAACCAAACATTTATGATGTATCTAAAGTGGGGTTCTTGAGAAGACCAACCTTAACCAAGGCCATTAACTTGGTTCAATTTTATTTTTGAGAGGAAAGCTTCTCAAGAATGTGTATTTGTTTCTTTTAGTCAACATGTTTTGTTATATGTTCTTTTTAAAAAAATTACAAACATTAAAAGGAGGTGTCCAAATATAAGGTCTATGTATTGTAATAAAGCCATCTCAGTGACTTTATGATTTATTATTTAATATTTTTTTTAAAACAATATTAATTGTTTTCCCATAGATTAAGGTAGTTTGAAAAAATTTCTTGCAAAGACTTTATAAAAATTGTATAATGATACAAAGAAACCAGCTTAACATTTTAATTGTTATTATTCTAAAAATTTCTATACACCATTTCTATTAACTAGGGGAAGAGCACCAATTACTAACATAGTTTCAATAACTGTTTACTCCATACTTTACCAAACCCCCCAATAACCGTTTGTATTTTAGTCATTACATAGTTTTAATTATGCCAATAAATATTTGCATCTTACACCTATAAATGTTCACTACTGAATGTGTAGTTGACCAACAAAACTAAACAACTATTGGTACATATCTATTTCCAATGAAAACACATTGAGAACACCTTGAATTTTTATAAGTTTTTATTGGTTGTCCAATGAACGGGTAGTGGCGAAGTAGTTGTTACGACACATTAAAAAAACACTTTTTTTGACCACTTCTCGCTTACCAGATTCTACAACACGCGTTGTTACTACCCACAACCCAAAATTTTTGAATAAGCAATTAAGTTACATATGAAGAGGACCAAAAAAAATCATCGAATTTCGATATATCATTTGGGATCTATGAATGCGCAAAATTAACTATGGTGACTACTATAACCAAATATTTATTATCTCCCAAAAAAAATTCACTGAATATATTTTCAACTGCTATGATTCAAATACCAGCCTCCTTACTCCTAAATATCTTCATTCTCCAATTAAAAAATAAACAAAAAGTTGAATCATCCCAACAAATCTAAATAGGTACTTATCCAAAAATTTCCAATAAAAGTGCCTCCAATGAGACTTTCCATTTCGACCAGAAATGAAACATTTTTTTACGTATCTCAAGGGGGGGTCCCAGAAGATCTGCCTTAACCATTGCCATTTAACTTTTCTGTCGTCATGCAGACCTTAGAAACAATCATGGATGGCAAATTCGGAATGAAAGACCACAATACTTTTTTAAATAGTTTTTGTCAAAACTGTTGTGCCACGATACAGATGCATTCTGTTTTTTGTGCCATCGCCAATAAAATCATTGCTGACTGTGACATTTCCTGATGTATAGTTTTTCTGAGGACGTGGACAAATTTACAACCATTCGCCATGGAAGAGCAAAACGCCCTGTATTTAGAAATAGTGTTTCAGTGAACATCTGGAGAGCAGAGGATTTCGAGAGCTTGAAAATATTGCGTCTGTGTTGAGGTGGGCAGTTGGAATCTGAGAAGAAAGAGCAAACATGGTGGTGTGTATTTCATCTCCCTATTCACTGGGCTTGTGCGATTCGATCCTCTCACCTGCCGGTATCAGCAGAGCAGGAGGAACATTGAGCCCTGCTTCTTTTAATGCTGCTGCTCGCTCCTCTTCCAATTTAATGCTAGGGAGGGAATCCTTCCGTGTTTGTGCGAGGAGAAAGAAGACGCTGCCCGGTCTCTGCTTTGTGTTCAAGGAAAATGAAGGCCAAACTGGAGAACAGTCTCTGGAATTTGCAGATTCCTTGAGAAAGGCTGTTGAAAATGAGGAAAAGGGGTTTCCGAGCAATGGCAGGGCCACGTTTGCTGCGCTTGCTTGGAGCCTCGGAATTACAGGCACTGCTGCAGCAGCCATTTACTATAGATTTCTCTTCGTAATGAAGGTTTGATCTTTTCTGACCCACAAGCAAAACATAGGATTTGCTCGACTTGTGATCTTCAGCTGTGTTCTGTTTCATTATGGACCATTTTTTTCACCATTTTCCAATAAAGAACTATGTGCTGGTTATACACAGCCTTGTTGATTTGCAATCTCATTCATAATTTACCTGTCCAGATCCCAAATTTTGAGATTCTTTATTTTCTTTTAACACAGATCTTTCCATGAACTCAAGCACTAGAAATTAGGAACAATTATATTTCAGAGCAAGTGTGACAGTCCTTGAAACCGCGATCTCCTATGATGGAACTCTGTATAACATTAGGAACTTTCTAGCCTGTAGCTATCATTTACGCGGTACCCCCATAATTTAATGCATAAAAGTGTTTCATATTTGTATTATCTCTGACATTTAAGTGTTGGAAAATGAATCATATCTGATTGGAAGATTGATCAGGTCTGTGTACTGTTCTTAGACATTTAAACTTTGATGTTTTTTTCCTATTTTCAAGGGAATAACTTACACAATATTGTGAGTCAACCACTGTTGGAATGCACCTGCTGGTTATGATAAGCCATTGTCAAGTAACTTAAATGAGTGATGTAATTTCTTATTTTTTTTCTTATAATTTCCTTTATCTCATGACTAAGTCTTGCCTAATTTTGCAGGGTGAGGAGCTTCCTTACACGGAGATGCTGGGCACAGTTTTAATTGCAGCTGTAGCAGCGGTATGTGTACATTTCCTTTTCAATATATAGAATTTGAGATTCAAATTTTGTTTTTGTGCACTTCTATGAAATTGTGACTGTCAGTCTCCTTAAACATATTAAATCCCAATTCCCTAGGATTCAGATATATTTTGTGTAATATGCTCTGATATCCATCCAGGGAGATTGTTAAAACGGCAGCATCTATTGGAAATGTCTTTGATTGCCATCCGTCCTGAGAGATATTGTTAAAACAGTTAGACATCCATTGTAAATTAAAGATATGATAATTTCTCGGTTTATAATGTATATTCTAAACCTTCTGGAAATAATTGTGTATAGTATATTTCAGTTGACGTTTCTGACTATATTCTGTGATCCATTTATTCTTTTTTTCATGATTTGATCACATAATGTGATTTGAAACATTGGTGCAAAAAAGATGGGCTGCCCTATCACCGAGTTATCGGCCTTCTTGGTGACTAGTCCCTAGTGTGGCCCAGCTGTGCTGACCTGCGCTCTGATATCATGTTAAACTTTTCATAAATCAGCTAGGAGTCAAATCTAGGGCCTCCCATTTACTTCTAATATGAAGTTACGGACCCTTTTGATGACTGGCCTATCTTTAATTTGAGTGTCTCCTTTTCCAACAAAATCATCTGATATAAAATGATATAAAATTTCTAAAATCTCTTCCTATGATAGTGATTTCTGACTTTCTGCTGTTGGCTTTGACATGATTGCTGCTAAGTTCATTCTTGTGTATACAGGTTGGAATGGAGCATTGGGCTCGCTGGGTTCACCGAAAATTCTGACATGGCGCCCTGTGGCACATCCACGAGGTATGAGATTGGTGCTATTGTAGTTTAAGCTAAGGTAGATGAGAAATGGTCTTTAAACCCAAAATTCCAGTGCAACTTACAAAGCTCTGTTTTAATTGAACTGTCACTTGCTTTGGCAGTCTCATCACAGGCCCAGAGATGGACCATTTGAAATGAACGACATATTTACCATCCTCAATTCCATCCCTGCCAATGTCTTATTAACATATGGACTCTACTGTAAAGGGCTTGTGCCAAGTCTCTGTTTTGGTGCTGTAAGAACTGCCCCTTACCTGAGCTTCTATATTTTTAGAAATTAAATCTTGGAAAAAGTTTGATAAAGATCTGGATCACTTTGTAATCCATTATCTGGATAAATGCTGGACAAGACTCTGTTGAAAAATTGTTTGATTCCAATGTTTTTATTGGGATTAATGATGCATCTGAAGTGTCTAATAACTTTTTCCAGGGAATAGGAATCACTATTGGTGGGCTTGCATATATAATTGTCCATGATGGGCTTATTGATAGACGTTTTCCTGTTGGGCCATTAGGCGATATTCCATATCTTCGAAAAGTAGCAGCTGCACATCAGGTCTGTGTTACAAACCCTCTTCTCATAGCTCAGAATGTCTATATCTGTTTTTGACTATTCTATGGAAATCTTTGGCAGAAATGATATATATGTGACAGATTTGTGTTAATGCAACTGCAGATTCATCATGCAGATAAGTTTAATGGTATACCATTTGGTATCTTACTTGGACCTGCGGTGGGTTTCTTCTTCCTTCCTAACTGCATTGATGAATTGTTCATATAAGTGGAGCTTTTAGTGACTAAAAATAAATGAAATTTATGATAGTTCATGTATATTTGTCTGTGGCAGGAGCTGGAAAACGTGGATGGTGGCCTTGAAGAGCTAGAAAAATTTGTCAGTAGGAGGAGGAAGGCCTCTAGAGGTTACATCGAAAGCAAAAATGTTGCTGTGAAGAAGTAGCCTTGACTTCTTGTGGGCATCTATCGTTTTTGAGTTTGGACTGTACCATAAGGATTCATAACTTTGGGTTCACTCCTGAGTTGGCCATTAATTACCAACCAAGATGGCGTTCTTAAAACATCTTAATAAATTGGGGTATTTAACACCTATGCAAAATATTGTACAATATACCTTATCAAAAATAACAATTTTCATGCCTATCCACATTGATTTATCTTATTAAGAATTTGTATTAAATTTTTAATATATCATCAAAGTTATAATTTGAAGGTTGAAGGTTAAAAAAAGAGTTTTTTTTATTGATTAAAGTTGAATTACAAAGGAAAAGAACGTAATAATTCGAAAGCGAATTGCAAAGAGAAAGAGAAACAATCAAATAATTACAAAGCAAAGCTCCAAGGGCAATGAAAAATCTGTCTACAAAACATTACAAACAAGGATTGAGCTAAGGAATTCTGCGTACAACATCCAAACTAGAGTGTAAAAACAACAACCCAAAGAAATATGATGATCCAAACTATCATTAACCAACAAGCTGATCCAAGAGCATACTCTAAAAAACTAGTTAAGACACAAATTATAATCAAAATTTAAATAGGCTTTGGAGTTGTCTAGAACATCAAATGTCCCCTTCATGGAGTTGCAAAAGCTGATGTTTAACTTCATCTAAAATCTTGTTGTATTTAGCATTCTATTTCAGCTGAGAATGTAAAGGGACAAATTGTAACATGATGTCATAATAAAACTTTAGCATTTCCACTTCCCGATGAGTAATATGATTAGAAAACATAGCTAAACATCTACTTTTTCATAGATGAAGCAAAATAGTGTGTCTCATAGTTTCAACAACCACGTTTTTATGAAGCTCAATACCCAAAACAACTTCTTTCCAACCCAACACATGATCAAAAGTAGTGGGGAAATGACCAAATATAACATTCCATTTTTTTTTCAATTGAGAGGCTATTTTAGGCACAACAATAGGCAAATGAGGGTTTTGCATATGTTTGTGTATTGGGGGAAGCTACCACTTGGGATTGAATATATATGTTTTCCTGATAGGACATTCGCTAATCAAATGACCTTCTTGAAGGAAAAAAAATGCATTAGGCTTGTTCATATATACTAATAATTGATAAAACTCAAACCTTGGACCTTAGGTCCATTTCCACACAAACCCTAGGGTGGACCCTTAAGTTGGAAAACTTTTCTGTACTGTTTTACAACATAAAAATCATTCGAGTTGTGAAACAATTTCCTTTAGGAAGGGTCTGAAAGAAAAATTGAATAAGGTAACGCTATCCATATAGGATATCTTGATCTTGAAGGGCCCTTAGGGTGAAAATCCAATGTCTATGCCTGCAAGTTTTGGGTCTTTTACAACGGGAAGAGAAGACCTTGATTTTATCTCACAACTAGTGATGGAGCTCCTTATCTCACATATGGAGACGTACAGATTTGTCTTGTAGGAGGTGGTGGGGAAGCACAATCGATACTTTTCACATTATGACGGCATGGTGATGTGGGGTAGCTATGTGAAGATGTATGTCTAATTTGAGATTAAAAAAACCTCGAAGGTTCTTTCCTTTTCCTAATCATCTTCATCTAAAATTTCTTGTTTCGACTGAGAAGTTGTAGGCATAACAAGAGACTAAGGAGGCTTTTGCATATGTTGTGTATTGGTGGAAGCTACCACTTGGGATTGAATATATCTATTTTTCCTAATAGGATAGTCTCTAATCAAAAGGCCTTCTTAATGAAAAGCACACACATTAGGCTTGTTCAAATATACTAATGATTGATAAAACTCAAACCCTAGACCTATTAATTTGATATTTTTCTAGTAATTGATTATTTAGGTCCATTTTCACACAAACCCTAGGGTGAACCCTTATGTTAGAAAATATGTATGTGTTATTTTACATCATAAAAATATTGCAAGCTATGAAACAATTTCCCTTATGAAGGGTTTGAAAGAAATATTTAAAAAGATAACTCTATCTACATAGGATACCCGGATCTTGATGGCCCCTTAAGGTGAAAATCTAATGTTGTTTAACCCTAGTGTGTGAATTTGGATTAGCCCAGCCCACCATGTAGATCTGAGAGGTGAACAATGCTATAATGAGACTAAAGGTGAAAAGCGGGAGGGGGTCAAACAAATATTTTGGACAAAACTCAATTAGATGTATGCTTTATTTTGATGAAAGAAAATGATGCCAAGATTGGAGAAACAAAAAATGGTGCTAATTTGGTTGGAGAAAAGGTAGTCAAACACATCGAAATAACCAAGGAAGGAGAAGATGATAATGAAATGGAAGAGCCATATAATGAGGAATAAGTAAAACTTTAGAGTTTATGCATCTTGATGATGTGGTTGAATGCATAACTGAATATCAACGTAAGTATGTTATTATGTTCTTTCTAAGAGGAATCCATTCGACTCTGATTTTTATAAATGGGCCAAAATAGGGGCTAGGAAATTGGGAGTGCTAGGAAAAGGGTATGTTTCATGCAAATTTAAATCAGTTGCATCACAACTTGTGCTTCAATATGACACCTAGGTTATTTGTGACAAAAGTTGTTTTTTATTTGTGAAGGTCTTTTAAATTATTGATTGATTTTACATCTTATATATTATTGTTTCTTATCTTATTTTTTGAAAGGATAAGCATATTGAACTATTTAGTAATTTATTAGTAGTGAGAGTTAGAATCACAAGTGTACGCATGATTGATTTTTTTAGCTTCACATTAAGGTTGAGAAGCATATAGTCTAGCAAAGTTACTTGGGACATGATTCTAGTCTCATCCCTTTAAACTTTCATGGACCTTTATATTCATGGAGAATTAATCTTTGGTGGGCTCTTGGTGAACCCTTCAACTTAACAAATAAACCAAAGGGCATTCAACATATCTCTTATTTTATTAGGCATATTAATTAAGATCAATACATGCTCTCTATTCATGTATGAATAAGTAATATGCGTAAGACATTTAAAATGTTAACCCAACTTGAAATCCCTTTTGAACCATTACATTATTTATTGAGACACATTTAATGTCTTTGCATATCTAATAAATAATCTAATGATTCTCCCACACGGGTATTCGTGTTGGCTTGAGTCTTGGGTTTGACTTGGAGGCTCGGGCTCACCCAATGCGTGTGGCTTGCAGGTGGCTGTACGCATCCCCAGGGATTAGTCTCGCCCTAGCTCACCCACCAGTCCTTCAACGAGGTCGCGGGGATAGCCTGAGTAATAAAAAAAAGAATCTAATGATTCTAATTTATTTTTAGAAAGCAATAATATATATGCTATTTAAAATATGTGACCAACTCAAAATTTCTTTTGGACTATTAGATTATTTGTTGATCAACAATTGATATCTTAGTATATTGGATATATCTTAATATACTAAGATACCAACCATTGATATCTAGAATATATTAATATATCAATCATTGGTCAATCATATCTTAATATACTAAGATATCGGACATTGATATCTAAAATATATTAAGATACAAATCATTGGTCGATAAATAATCTAAGTGTCCAAAAGCATATTTATTTTGAATAAATTTTTTAATATATACTAAGATATAAACTTTTAATCAATGTTTGAGTAAATATTTATAATGGTGTGTGCTTATTAATTCCCAAAAATAAATTAGAATTGTTATATTAGAGAGAAAATCAATGGTGAAAAATAAAGAATTATTTCTTCACATTTTTAGAGAAGAAAAATCCTTAGAGATTAAGTAATGTAAGTTGATTTATTTTGGCATACAATTTTTTTTACAAAAATTATTTAAAAATTGAAGATCAATAAGAACTATCCATTGTTGAGTAAAAGTTTTCTCGTTTCACATTATGCTTTCTATACCAGGGCCTTACTACTGGTAAATGATAGATCTATTTGGGTGTTTTGAATCCTAGATGTCCATTTTGTGGGCACATTAAGACAATCAAACATATGTTTTGGTTTTGTGCTTATGTGCAATCCACCTAGTCTTAGATCCATGATTTCTTCAAACCTTGTAGATCAAATCCTTTTACTTGGCACAATGTCCTTTTAGGGATAATGCTAGACTTTAATCAAATATGTCTAGCTTTGGTAAGCTTTTAGAGTTTATATTGTGTTTATTATATGGAAAGATAAAAATGTAGTTATTTTCTCAGAACTTAGTTGATACAAATTTCTCCACTCACTCCAAATCTTTAGTGATCAAATGCATTAAAAGTGATCATGAGGGTATTACACCTCCATACTCTATTTAACCATTGGAACTTAATGCTTGTGTACTTTGGCTTGGGTTCCCCTATCTTTGCCAACCCATACTAAGTTCCCTTGGGGCCAACAATGCAAACACTTTGATTCCACTTGTCCTTGCTTACAAATCCATCCACCATAGATGGTCCTCTCTTCCATCAACAGAGCAATACACTAGTTGGTTGCACCACAACAAATGTGCCAACAACACTCTTGTATGTCCTCTCATTAACACAAGTGGGCTCCTCCTCCTAGTTAAGGAAAATTCCCTTATTTGACCCTTGTCATCTTGCTACAACAAAATGATACTCAACTATCTACTAATCTGGTTGACTCACAACCACATGATTTGAAGAATAAATAATTGTATTCACTAGTTGGGAGTTAATTGATGATGGAAAAGACCTACCTTCAATAGAGGTTGGGGAAACCCAAATGATCAAGGCCCTTCACCAAACTCAAGTTTAACAACTTTAGTTGTATAATATTTTTTTATGATGTTATGACATTATTATCTTTTTGTTACATAGGAAAATCAATTACAATCCTTCATTATCCCTAGTTCCACCTAGCTCAGTAGTTCAACTTTAACACTCAACACCATCATTACTTCATCCAAGATCATCATAGTCTACCATGCTTTTGATTTTGGTTTACAACCACTATAAACTTGCATTTTCTCAATAAAACCTAACAAGAATAAGGGAGACCCTCGAAAATACAAGATTTGAACCATCGACTTCTAACTGACAAGCACTCAATTAATTACAAATTGATTATAACTTTATAATATCAATCCATTTTTTCTTCCTTTAAATCATATATGTTTCTATTTCATTAAAAAGATTGAAATCAACATACAAAAAGTGGATGCAATAAATATGCTGGAACTCTACAGTGATCTTTTGCAACACCCAATCAAAAAGTCCTAAGGCCATGGCTGCATACTTCCAGGCCTTCCCTATACCTATCACCATAATAAACCATAACGACTATTGCACACTGTTCAGCACTTATTGACAGTTTGGCATACACAACTTAAAAGTTACATAGAGCACGAAAAACCTTGCAAGCTACACCAAATCTAAAGTAGGCCCTCTGGGATTCTGAATAGACAGAGATTATAGAGTCCACAATTTCTATTAGGAAATATAGCATTTAAACCCAGAATCACAAATCATTTCCCACATAACCCAAGAGAGATAAACATGCATACAAGTTTTCCAAATGCAAAGATCAAATAGACAAGCCACAAGATAACACAAGATTTACCTTGGGAAAACCCTCAAGAGGGAAAAACCCAGCCTCCAAAAGCATCCATACTCCATCATATTAATCAGCCATAAGCAAGTACAAGAGTTACAATGAATACCTCTGAAACATCAAGCCCTCCAATGCACTTTCATGTGTCCAAGCATGAATCCATACATCCCATGCCATGCTTCACAAATGTACTCTTCAAAAAGACTCAATTAGCCAACCTGCTAAGCCTGTTCACCCTCTAACCTAAAACCACTGCATTGTGTTTGCTTTTATAGACCCAAGCTCACACAAATACAACTGGTGGTAAGGTAAAACCATGTACCACAAAACCATGTGAATACAAAACCACTGACCCCTTTTTCTAATATTGGGTACTAAGTTGTTACAATATTTAATTCCCCAATATTAAATTACTGCCACATGTATTCTACAAATAGTAATACAATGTTACAATACAATCATTACACGGGACCAAATAATTACCTAGTGTGATTATCAACACCACCAAGGTGCATCATAACTAAATAATTATTTAATTACAATAATAGAATAAAACATTTTATGCAATGGTGTACAACACCATACCCCAACATTCTCCCACTTGTTGTATACATTGCATAAGGGATCAATGCATGATATACATCATCATAGCCATCCATGAAACCACATGAATCTGTAACATGCTCTCGTGCTTCAACAAGATACTTGCAATAAGAAGAAAGTGACCACCATCTCAAGCAAGAACTCCTCTCATCCTCCAATGTGCCACCTATGGAAGAAAAGGAACATGCCAAGGCGAAGATGCACCAAACCATGAGCACAAGCACCAAATCCAAGTGATAACAAAGGCTCTAACCAAGCTGTTGTCAACTGTAAAAAAACCCACATGATTGGAAATAGCATCCAAAACACATGCTAATACATCCAACCATCCATACCTCCAAGGTATCAATACATCAGTAAACTCATGCCAATAACATATGCAACCTGTAAACTGCAACCAAGTTCCCTGTATAAAACCTATCAATGAAATACATACATATCCAGGAACTCCCATTGCATAGGTAATGTCAAAGCATATCAAGTCTACCATTCCACACTATACATCAAGGTGTGATAAGACAATCAAAACATGAAGTACCAAGAACAATAACAATGATCCACACATACAACCCAAAGAGTTGCATAATCTCTCACAACATGTTGCCATCATCCTCCCAAAACATGAACATCCAGGAAGGAACCATGAAGAAGAGAAACCTGTAAACCATAATGTCCTTCTACCAACACCTCAAAAGTGTACTGCTATGTCAAGTATGATCTCCTAAACAACCCCAACTGAAAAGCCTTAACAACATCCACAACACCCAATCTCATAGATCAAGTACAACATATGAATCAATATAACAATGCCAACATGGATGTAAGCCTCTCAAAATAAGAAGATCAAACTCATATGTAACCATCCCCATTAACTGGAAATCATCCCATAAACCATCTCCTAACAATCCTCATCAAAGATGATATCATAAACTCAAATGCACAAGGAGATAACCATGCCATAACATCCCTCAAAATGAATCCTCCAAAACTAACAATCCATAGCTCAAGATCCATGTCTATGAAAGATAAAGCATAAAACACAACACATCTAAAAGATATAAGGGAAAATACCTCTCAAATCATAAGTTGTCGAGTAGACCAAGAGTGGGGAATGAGAATGCTCCTCCAGGATAACCAAGCCATCATGAATCACTCCAAGAACAATCTCCTCTATCTATCCATCATGAACTCACGTCTATATCTAGGTGAAGGCTCCCTTGGTCTTCCTGCTAAAAGCTCCAAAGAGTAACCGTCTCAAGTAAATGTCTCTAATCACAAGAGAACTCCAACCATCACCTACATCTCTAAGTATCCACGAGCACCTGTAACCGATCAATCCATGCCAAACTCCAAATGCAACATAACACCATCATGAAGTAATCAGGCAAATGATCAATGTACTCAATACAAAGAGACTCACACATGATCAATGTCAAAGCTCCAACTGCAGAATCAAGAACCTATCATGACAATATGATCTAACCATCTCCTCCTAGGAGATCACATGCATCATAACATACATACATCCTGGTCTCAAGAGAACACATATCATGCCAAAACTCTAAGCTAGCATCAAGAGTAAACCATGACATAATATCCAACATACTCTAAACCAAGAAAACATATCTCCAATCACATGAAGATAACCATACCAATGATGCATCCACATCACTACCAACAACTTCCACTGAACCGTGATACGAGCTACACATGGCATCATGACAACCATCCTCTCCATGAAGATCATCCAGGTCTACACACACTCAATTGCAATGTCAGTAACATACAAGTAAACCAAGATCTCCAATCCAAGAAGATACATACAACCGCCATCAAAACATCGCAAACCAATCCAACACCGCCAAATCATCACTGTCAAAAGCTCCCATTGAAAATGTATAACAAATGAATGTACCAAGATATCATGACATCGTGATTAAACCGCATGCTACAAGTCCCATGAACTGACTAAACGAGTACTCAAAACATCCATCCTCTTAATTCCAAAACAACATACCAATGCACAAATAACCACAGACAAGGCCAACTAATGAAATCTGCAACAACAATGAATCAAACCTGGTGGATATAGACAGTCCACATCCGAGTCATCCCACTGCAAATGAATGAGTGGCCAACCCACACACCTACATAACTCGTAGATCCAATCACTGAAACATGCAAACTAATTATCACATTAGTAACTGCAAACCAACATATCAAAGAAGATAACCATGTAGACATCAAGACTCAAACACCAAATCAACCACTGATCTGATTTGCCAACCATGTCCACAAAAGAGTAATCATAGTCAAGGAACCAAATAAGCATCAAGAAGATAATACCAATCTCCTAACAACAAACCATATCACCACCAAACACCATATATATGATCATGTCGTGCCAATGCATCAAATGTACCTACATATCCATGACACCATAACCATAGCCATCATTGTACCTGCACTCAACTATCACCCATACGAGACTCCAAGTCTCAAACCATGTCCAAACTGTCCTCAAAACTGAAGACAACTTGTGTACCTGTCACCATCAAAGTCCTAACTCTGAAAAATCACCTGTAAACCTATACCAAGAAGCACCAATCTGATAATCAGTAGTAGCATCATAAATAACATATAAAAATATGTACTCCCTCAAGTTTTCGCTTCTTGACTCGTCCAGATGCTCACATAATCACACCCTGAATCTCAAGCTCCTACAAGAAATCAAACAAGTACCAAACATTCCCTGCACCACAAACTGATAAATAATCTGAACCACTGTGTAGTACACTGCAAATTCTCTCCAACACATCTTCGAAATCAAAAATCCGATTTCATATGCAAAAGATATGACCAAAACCGCGCAAATGAGAACATTTGAATTTTAGGCTCCAAAAACATGTCAAAACAACAAAATCAGGAACTAAACTTGTACCACAGCATAGTGCTTGTAACCAACTTTCCAACGACTGTAAGAAGTCAAAAATCTGACATGCTGAGTGAAAGATATACCTCCGAAATAAAAAAACTATCCAATTAGACTATATGGCAAATTTGGTGGACCCCACTCCAAATAAAAACGAATATTAAATTCTTTTAAAAGGGAAACAAAATTTCTCATTTGATATTTTAAATGTTACTGGAGTGGGGGGAGCGGGGTTATAAGGCATGACCTTTATTTTCAAAAGTTTAATATATGAAAGCTTTCTTATAAAGGTTTGTACGACCATCAAAGCTTTAAAGCTTTTAAGTTTAATACATTGAAACAAAAGGGACAACATTCATGACAATCGCTGGTACATAAGTGACGCAGGGGCTGCACAGGGTGGGTACGAGTCTGCGGACCCCGTACCCCCAACTCATAATTTTTTTCCTCAGATCCTACATGCAGTTCCATGGCTTCAACTTTGCAAAAAACTCTCAAACCAGGGTTATAATAAAAATCTTCAACCATGAAAGCTCTGATACCACTTGTTAGGAAATATAGCATTCAAACCTAGAATCACAAATCATTTCCCACATAACCCAAGAGAGATAAACATGCATACAAGTTTTCCAAATGCAAAGATCAAATAGACAAGCCACAAGATAACACAAGATTTACCTTGGGAAAACCCTCAAGAGGGAAAAACCCAGCCTCCAAAAGCATCCATACTCCATCATATTAATCAGCCATAAGCAAGTACAAGAGTTACAATGAATACCTATGAAACATCAAGCCCTCTAATGCACTTTCATGTGTCCAAGTATGAATCCACACATCCCATGCCATGCTTCACAAATGCACTCTTCAGAAAGACTCAATCAGCCAACCTGCTCAGCCTGTTCACCCTCTAACCTAAAACCACTGCATTATGTTTGCTTTTATAGACACAAGCTCACACAAATACAACTGGTGGTAAGGTAAAACCATGTACCACAAAACCATATGAATACAAAACCACTGACCCCTTTTCTAATATTGGGTACTAAGTTGTTACAATATTTAATTCCCCAATATTAAATTACTGCCACATGTATTCTACAAATAGTAATACAATGTTACAATACAATCATTACGTGGAACCAAATAATTACCTAGTGTGATTATCCACACCACCAAGATGCATCACAACTAAATAATTATTTAATTACAATAATAGAATAAAACATTTTATGCAATGGTGTACAACACCATACCCCAACAATTTCCACAACACCATTTATAGGGCAATGGAATTCACACGTGGTGAGATGGAGAGAAGAAATACCAAAGATTGCTCGCCACCAATGCATTTTCTAATATGAATAATAAAAAGTGAAATTCAATTAGACAGATCATTTAGTTCACTTATTTTAGTGTCGCTGTTGTAACTTCCACTAACTCAGACAACAACGACCCACAAGCATATTTTCCTATGCCCACAAAATCATTCATTGCTCAAACAATGCATGCGTTAAACTCTCTTAGAATTTTTCTCTTCTGATAGTCTTAAATTTGAACAACTTATGAACTTTATTGTCTTTTTCTTATTTCTGAGTTATTTTTAATGAATGTACGTGGAATCTTTAGTTCATAATATCAAGTCTAAGATAGTAATACATAATTCATAAAAATGGTGGGTGGTAAATAGTCACATCCTCACAATTTAATTAGGGCATAGTCTAAAACAAAAACAAGAAATAAAAGGGTCAAGCTCCCACAACACTAAACAGTTGGAACAATCCAAATAGAAAGGGCTATTGATCATCATTCTTTCTTCAAAAAATTCCAAAGACAACATTATCAACAGTCACCGGTTAGTGAGAGCACTTTCTTCTTCAAAATGATATTTTAGTTGAGTTTAGACTGGGGGAGATGGTTGGTGCAATGCAAGGAACCTTATTAGAGCCAAGCCACCTAGTATTTTTCCCATGAGCGGAGGCAAAGGGTTGTTGAGAGGACTGAGAACAACCTCTATGGGTCATATTATCTCGAGAACCTGGAAGCTAAGAGCCATGAGATTCAGATCCTCTTATCACATTTAAAAGATTGTGCTTTTGATTTAAACTTTGTAGTTGTTTTTAGTGTTAAGTTTTAGACTATGATTAGTGAAAAAGTTAACATTACAAATTTAGCTCTAGGTTGATAAAGTTATTTTGAAGGTTTTTTATTTGCAGATTTTTATTGAGTATTGAGTTTGTGTTGTGTATATTATTGTTCATGTGTGTCCTCCTACTAATAGGTATGCTTCACCTTTACATGGATGCTAAAATTGTTGTAGCTACGATATCTATTCTAGATAGATCATTCTCATTTATGGGGACAATAGAATTCACACATGGTGAGGTGGAGAGAAGAAATACGAAAGATTGCTTGCCACCAATACCTTTTCTAAAATTTCAAAATTTCAAAATGAAAATCAATTAGCCAGATCATTTAGTTCAATTATTTTTGTGTCACTGGTGTAACTTCCACTGGCAGAGACAACAACAATCCAAAAGCATTCCATCTTTAATTCATTTCTTTTCATTGACACCCAAACTACAAAGCATATTTTCCTATACCCACAAAGTCATTCATTGCCAACAATAGACACATCCTCAATTCTAATTAGGGCATAATCTAAAAAAAAATAAAAATTAAAAGTGCCAAGCCTACACAACACTAAGTAGCTAGAAAATATTAATAGAAGGGGATCTTGATCATCATGCTTCTCCTAAAGAACCTCAAAGACAACACTATCAATAGTCACCCCGCTAGTGAGAGCACCTTCTTCTTCAAAAGGATATTTTAGTTGAGCCCCAAAAGGGGAGATGGTCGATGTTAGGAAAGAAACCTTATTAGAGCTAAGCCACCTAGTATCTTACCCATGGGAGGAGGCAAAGAGTTGTTGAGAGGATTGTGAACAAATTCATCTCGTTCTTCCAATAAATCCCATATTAGGTATGAAAACTTATTTAACTTCCAGTTTGAGTTTTACGTTGCCCTATTGCATTTACTATGATCAATGAATCACCTTCCAAATGAATCCTTCTATACCCCATATTTCGACATGTGCTTAACGCTAGCCATAAAGCCTAATTTTTTTCCTCATTATTTATCTCATCGTTGAGCTTCTTTCATTCAATAACCAATATGTTCCCTTGTTCATCTCTCACTACACATCTCGCCTCAGAGGGTCCCAGGTTACCACATGCCACACCACCAAAATTTTCCTTAACCCACCTTGGTTCTAGCAATGTCCATCTTACCTCCACCTTGAGAGACAAAGATGGATGAACTTGAACCTCACCATTACATTATTTATTGAGAAAAATTTAATGTCTCCATATATCTAAAAAATAATCCATTGATTCTATTTTTTCTAAAAAGTAATATGCATATGCTATTTAAAATGTGACCAACTCAAAATTTATTTTGGACTATTAGGTTATTTTGTTGATCAACAATTGATATCTTAGTATATTGGATATATGTTAATATATTAAGATACCAATCATTGATATCTAGAATATATTAAGATACCAATAATTGGTCAATCATATCTTAAATAACTAAGATATCAAATATTGATATCTACAATATATTAAGATATCAATCATTGGCCGATAAATAATATTAGTCCAAAAGTATATTTATGTTGAGTAAAATTTTTAATATATACCAAGATATAAAATTTTAATCAATAAATAATCTAATTGTTCAAAATAAATTTCAGGTTGAGTAAATATTTTTAATGGTGTGTGCTTATTACTTCCCAAAAATAAATTAAATTTTTATATTAGAGAGAAAATAAATAGTGAGAAATAAATAATTATTTCTTCACATTTTTAGAGAAGTTCAAAAATCCTTAGAGATTAAGAGATTAAGTAATGTAAGTTGATTTATTTGGCAAGCAATTTTTCTACAAACCAAACTTTATTTAACCATTCGAGTAATGCTTTTGTACTTTGGATTGGGTTCCCCTATCTTTGCCAACCCATACTAGGTCCCCTTGGGGCCATGTTCAATGCAAGGACTTTGATTCCACTTGTCCCTGCTTACAAAGCTACCATAAACAATCCTCTTTTCCATCAACAGAGCAATACACTAGTTGGTTCCACCACCATAAATGTGCCAACAACGTTCTTATATGTCCTCTCATTAACATAAGCCGACTCCTCCTCCTAGTTAAGGTACGTTTCCTTATTTTCAACCCTTGCCATCTTGCTACAACAAAATGATACTCAACTATCTACTAATGTGCTTGACTCACAACCCCATGATTTGGATAATAAATAATTATTTTCACTAGCTAGGAGTTAATTGATGATGGAAAAGACCTACCTTCAATAGAGGTTGGGGAAACCCAAATGATCAAGGCCCTTCACCAAATTCAAGTTTTGTAGTTTTAGTTGCATAATAATTTTTTATGATGCTATGCCATTATTATATTATTGTTAAATAGGGAAATCAAATTCATCCTTCATTATCTCCACCTAGGTCAATAGTTCAACTTTGACACTCAACACCATCATTGCTTCATCCAATATCATCATAGCCTACTAGGATTTTGATTTTGGTTTGCAAGTTCCACTATATATATTCATTGCAATCTTCTAGTAAAGCCCATATTTCGGCATGTGCTTTTAACACTAGCCATATAGCCTAAATTTTTGCCTCATTGTTTGTCTCATCATCGAGCTTCTTTGATTCAAAAACCAATATGTTTCCTTGTTCATCTCTCACTATGCATCCCACCTTGGAGGGTCACGGGTTACTACATGCCACACAATCAAAATTTTCCTTAACCGACCCTAGTTCTTGTTGATCTATTGAGCCCGATCAGAATTGATGTTTATATTTTTGACCCCTTTATCTGGCATGTTTTCCCCCCAAATCAATCAATGGGGGAATGCAAGGAGGGAAGCCCCTCTTGCAAGGTCGATTTGCATAATTTTATTAAAGGAATTATTTTATTCATTTCCTATTCAATTTTTTTTATAAACAATTGCATAACTACACAGAATAATGATAGTTTATTGTTGCACGTTGGAAACCAACAACCACAACTTGAATAGTTGCAACACAACATGTGTGGGAATTAAAATAGTCATGTGGTGCTTATTTTTGTTGCTATAAGGTGTGTGAATGCATGAGAAAAGTTATAGGTCATAGGTAGTGACAGACAAAAAAAGTAGGTTTATGCGTTGGGTGCATGTAGCATTGTGCACAGAAATATAGAGCAGTGGAAATTGTGTGAAATAGTTGCTACACATTGTAGTTATTACTACAAGTTATTGTAAATTGTATTTGCTAGAAGTTAGTAATATATTGGACTGTTGTTTATGGATGTAGCCCGAGAATTGGGTGAACCACGTTAAAATTTGTTGTCTTGTTGTATTATATGAATTTGTTCATTCCCCTGTTATTTCTATTATGAGCTTAATTTTAATATCTACATATAATTGGTAATTGGATCCCTCTGTTCCTACCTACAATTCCTAACAGTTCTGGGGGCATTAATTTACCTCTACCTTGAGAGACAAAGATGGATGAACTTGAACCTCACCATTACAAACATTTAATGTCTTCGTATATCTAAAATATAATCTAATTTGATTCTAATTTTTTTTTAGAAAGTAATATGTGTATGCTATTTAAAATATGTGACCAACTCAAAATTTATTTTGGACTATTAGATTATTTGTTGATCAACAATTGATATCTTAGTATATTGGATATATCTTAATATACTAAGATACCAACCTTTGATATCTAGAGTATATTAAGATACTAATCATTGGTCAATAATATCTTAAATAACTAAGTTATCAAATATTGATATCTAAAATATATCAAGATATCAATCATTGGCCAATAAATAATATGAGTCCACAAGTATATCTACATTGAGAACATTTTAATATATACTAAGATATAAACTTTTAATCAATAAATAATCTAATTGTTCAAAATAAATTTCAGGTTGAGTATATATTTTTAATGGTATGTGCTTATTACTTCCCAAAAATAAATTAAAATTTTATATTAGAGAGAAAATCAATGGTGATCTGGGTGGGGTCCCTAGCTCGATTGGCTAAAGCATCATGTTGTAGGCAAGAGGTCACGAGGTCCAGTCTCTCCCCATCTCCATGATATCGAAGGGCATGTTGCGCCAACGCCACTGATCACATGAAAAAGTTTACCAGGCACACTGCAGTTTATAGGGGGGCCTACTCAATTCCTGTAGTCTGAACAAAATCAATGGTGAGGGAAAAATAATTATTTCTTCACATTTTTTAGAGAACAAAAAATCCCTAGAGATTAAGTAATGTAAGTTGATTTATTTTGGCTTGCAATTTTTCTACAAAACTTATTTAAAAATTGAAGATCAATAAGAATAATTATTTTATCAACTAAATACACTTTAACAGACACTTGCAATCCATACATGATTCATTTTGCAACAACAACATCAAAAGAGCCATTGAAAGCATAGTATGAAACAAATACCTATCACAATTTGCAAACAAGATATCAATTTCTTACCCATGAAATTATAAAAAATGGTATTAGTACATGAACTCTATGGTATTTTTGTTCTTTGTAATTATTGAGTTTGAGGCTCCATATGTCATGGTAATTAAAGGCCATGATAATAAAGGAGAGAAAGAAGAATACATGTGATGTGCATTGCAACACAATGTTGGCAAGTTTTGTTTGATGTCTTGTTGTGTCTATAAGATTGTGAGGTTCATCTAAGAATTAGCTTGCACTAAGGGGCCAAAACATGTAACCCTTGAAAAAATATTTATATATGATTTCTAAGTGGAATATCCCACCAAATTTTAATTTCAAAGTGAATTTTCTCCCAAAAGCAAGTGGAAATTTAATATTAATGGTGATAGGGCTCTAAAAAGAAATTTATTTTAATAGTAATAACAAAAATGATATAAATTTGTAATGTGTATTATAAACTTAAGAAATTAGGCTTCAATCACATATTATTAATTGTGGAAAAATGGATCATTTAAAAGTTTTAAAAATATGGTTAGGTGGTTCAACCAAATGCTAACCTAATTATTTGTAAAAATGTGGATATGTAGTTCTCCTTATAACTTGTCTAATTCACCAAAAATTGAGGCATTGGTTTGAACTATTTGCCACATAAAAACATGTGGGTATCTCCCTCCTACACAATAACCCTCAACATCTTATCAATAGTCATTTTGCTAACAATTCTCTCCTTACTTTGATTAAGGATGAGAATATTATCAAGCAAGATTTCAAGTGCCTAAACATTTTTTCTTAGATTTTGGTTCAACTATTCAATGGATCAAGCCCCAATTTTATAAGAAATATATTGCCACTTCTCCTTGTTGTTTCAAGCCCATAGATGGAAGTGAATGGAACATGCGAAGATTTCAGAATATTAGGAATTCCCTTTACCTTTCAATCCTATCCATCAATACTTTGGTACCATGTTGTGGACAAAGTTGAGAAGAAATGGTCTATTAGATTAAAAAGCCACTTTCTCTGTCTAGTAAATTCTAAAATTACACAAAGGTTTTAATGGCCATGCATGCCTATTATTCCTCTTTTTGGATGCTTAGGGATTCTCTTTTCCTTTCAATCCTATCCATCAAAACTTTGGCACCATGTTGTGGATAGACTTGAGAAGAAATTGGCCTATTATATTACCAAGACACTTTCTCTATCTAGTGAATTCCACAATTGCACAAAGGTTTTAGTGGCCATGCATGCCTATTATTCGTCTCTTTGGGTGCCTTACAAGACATCTTATCACAAGCTAGGGAAAATCCTATGTGAATATCTTTGGGCCAATTTTGACCATAATAAGAAATTTCATAGAGGCATGGGACATATGATGCCTTCCTATAGACTCTAGAGGCTTGGGTTTACTTGATGTTTAGAGTTAGAGAATTATGCTCTACACAAATTGGATTGCGAAATTAATTGAAGGTAAAAAAAGAGAGAAAGTCTTATTACTTAATTGAATTTCCTCTAGGTCTCCCATAAAAGACCTACTTGAAAAGGCTTGAGTTTTTGTTCTCTTGTTATCTCTCTTGTTCCTATTAAGATAATAATAATTTTTATGGCCAAAATTATTTGGAAGGACATCAATCGTTGGCTCTTCTAGAAGGGTAATAGGCTTTTCAATGACCTCTCTATTAACTAGTAGCCTTTATCTTGGTATCCTACCATCAATTTCTAAGACAAACCATTAGCAAAGATTCCTAAGATGCAAGTTCTCTCAAGTTTTTCAAATAGGTATTAGATACATCTAGGATCTTTACACAAAATTTGATTCTTCACTCCCATGATCTCAAATAGAGGCCAATTATAAATTGAACAACACAAATAAAGAGCCTTTCTCAATGATTAGTGAGGTCATACCTTTTCAACACGTATACAAGATTGTTGTGAGATTGGCAACACCTTGGTGGAAAGAATAGAAGTAATATATTGACACCCTTTCTATAAGTATGCTCTCAACAAAGGGCATAATGATCTCTTTCTACATTTTCTTGTGATTTAAAATTTGAATATGATTTGACCTCTCTAGACACCCTCTCACATTTAGAGCAATTATTTCCAAACTATCTAGAAATCTATTGTTGAATAAAATATTTCTCATTTCACATTATGATTTCTATACCAAGGCCTTACTATTGGTAAATGATTAATCTATTTGGGTGTTTCAAACCCTAGATGTGCATTTTGTGGGTATATTAAGATAATCAAGCATCTATGTTAGTTTTGTGCTTATGTCCAATCTACCTAGTCTTAGATCCATGATTTCTTTAAACCTTTTAGACCAAAGTCTTTTACTTGGCACAATATCCTTTTAGGGGATAAGGTTGGACTTTAATCAAATATGTCTAGCTTTAACATGCTTTTAGAATTTTTATTATTTTTATTAAATGGAAAGATAAAAATGTAGCTATTTTTGCTCAAAACTTAGTTGATACAAATTTCTCTACTCACACCAAATCTTTAGTGATCAAATACAACTGTGTGAATGCAAGTGCAGTCCAATAAAGTGACCATGAAGTAAATTCTACCTCTAGACTTTATTTAACCATTGGAGTAATGCTTGTGTACTTTGGCTTGGGTTCCAGACTCTCTTTGCCAATGCATACTAGGTCCCCTTAGGGCCAACAATGCAAGCACTTTGATTCCACTTGTCCTTGCTTACAAAGCTACCATAGACAATCCTCTCTTCCATCAATAAAGTAATACACTAGTTGGTTGCACCATCATAAGTGTGCTGACAACGTTCTTATATGTCCTCTCATTAACGCAAGTCGGCTCCTCCTCCTAGTTAAGGTAAGTTTCTTTATTTCCAACCCTTGCCATCTTGCTACAACAAAATGATAGTCAACTATCTACTAATGTGCTTGACTCACAACCCTATGACTTGGAGAATAAATAATTGTTTTCACTAGTTGGGAGTTAATTGATGATGAAAAATACCTACCTTCAATAGAGGTTGCAAAAACCCAAATGGTCAAGGTCCTTCAACAAATTCAAGTTTTATAGCTTTAGTTGCATAATTATTTTTTATGGTGTTATGACATTTTTTTTTTTTTTGGTTACATAGGGAAATCAATTAGAATCCTTCATTATCTCCACCTAGATCAACAATTCAACTTTGGCACTCAACACCATCATTACTTCATCTAATATCATCATCGCCTACTAGGCTTTTGATTTTGGTTTGCAACCACTATAAACTTGCGTTTTCTCAATAAAACCTAACTAAAATAAAAGAGACTCTCAAAAGTACAAGATTTGAACCATCAACCTCTACCTGACAAACACTCAATAACTACCAATTGATTATGACTTTATTATATCAATCCATTTTTTAAAACAAGTTATTATATCAACATAGAAAAAGTGGATGCAATAAATATGATGGAGCTCTACAGTGATCTTTTGCAACACCCAATCAAAAAGTCCTAAGGCCATGGCTGCATACTTCCAGGCCTTCCCTGTACCTATCGCCATAATAAACCATAACGACTAGGTATTGCACACTGTTCAGCACTTATTGACTGTTTAGCGTACACAGTAAAAGTTACACAGAGGACGACAAACCTTGAAAGCTACACCAAATCTAAAGTAGGCCCTCTGGGATCCTCAACACACACACATTAGAGACTCCCCAGTTTCCACAACACCATTTATGGGACAATGGAATTTACACGTGGTGAGTGGAGAGAAGAAATACCAAAGATTGCTCGCCACCAATACATTTTCTAATATGTAAAATGAAAAATGAAATTCAATTAGACAGATCATTCAGTTCAATTATTTTTGTGTAGCTGTTGTAACTTCCACTAATGGAGTCAGCAACGATCCAGAAGCATTCCATCTTTAATTCATTTCTTTTCATTGACACCCAAACTACAAAGCAAGTTTTCCTATGCCCACAAATCATTCATTGCCAACAATGCCTGCGTTAAATTCTCTTAGAAATTTTTTCTGATAGTCTTAAATTTGAACAACGTATGAACTTTTATGTACGTATGAAGGGACATGGAATCTTTTTATAGTTCATAAGTCTTAATTTTTTATTAAACATAAAAGGATAGTAATACATAATTCATAAAAATGGTGGGTGGTAAAAGATACATCTTTACAGTCTGATTAGGTAGGGTAAGTCCAAAATAAAAACAAGAAATAAAGGGTTAAGTCCACACAACATTAAGTAGTTAGAACAATCGCAATAGAAGAGGGGTCTTGATCATCATGCTTCAACTCCAAAGACAACATTATCAACAGTCACCCATTAGTGAGAGCACCTTCTTCTTCAAAAGGGTATTTTAGTTGATCCCGAACTAAGAAGATGGTTGGTGCTAGGCGAGGAACTTTATTAGAGCCAAGCCACCTCGTATCTTGCTCATGAGAGGAGGCAAAGGGTTGTTGAGAGGATTGAGAACAACCTCTATGGGTCACATTATCTCTAGAACCTGGAAGCTAAGAGTCACAAGATTCAGATCCTCTTATCTCAATTAAAAGATTGTGCTTTTGATTTAAACATTGTAGTTGTTTTTAGTGTTAAGTTTTAGAATATGATTAGTGAAAAAGTTAATGTTACAAATTTAGCTCTAGGTTGATAAAGTTACTTTGAAGGTTTTTTATTTGCAGATTTTTATTGAGTATTGAGTTAGGGTTGTGTATATTATTGTTCATGTGTGGCCTTCTCCTACTAATAGGTATGCTTCATCTTTACATGGATGCCAAAATGGTCATAGCTACAATATCTATTCTAGACATTGTTCTCATTGGTCCCCTTAATACACATCATAAGGAGTGCATTGTTGAAACCCTTTGTCACAACAATAGGTTTTAAGGGTATTGTCATGGTGGATGACATGAGGAACAATGCTAGTGTTTACAACATTGATTATCTTGATATTCATTAGATTGAAATGCATTCTCTTGAAACCTACCCTTAGATAGACCCATGGATTCCTTGAAACAAATAGTGGAATCATTGTTCTTGCAAAGGGGCATCTCATGAATTTGAGTTGTGTTTTGGCCACCCAATATTTTTCATGTTTTTCTCATTCATGGAATCATGTCATTGTATAGTTGGAGCTTTGGAATGAGAGGATAAATGTATGATGAAGATATCTACAAAATATATTAGATTTATTGACAAGATTAAGAGTTTGTCAAAATCCCTAATAGGTCTATACACTTGAGTATTAATTTCTTCAATAAGCTGCCCTAAAGATACCTTAACCCTGCATCAATGGTTGAATAATCTAGTCAAATGGTTGATAATATATTCATAAACCTTTTCAAAGCCTTAGAAGAAGATATCTATAGATGGTCTAGAGGGAAAGGGCGATCAAAACACTATTGGGTTTATCAAGTTCTGTATATTATGAAAAGTTTTGTCCACTCAATCCTTGTTTGGTTTCTTTATTAGATCCACAAGAATTTTGATTCCATTTTGGACAATGATTAATTAAGTTGTAGTTACCTATCAAGAGCCCATAAAACCTCTACATTAAGTTCCATCTAACATTGTGTATAATGATCAAACCACCCCTATTTTTTCTAAAGTCATTTGGAAAGTTAAAACTTCATGATGTGTAAATGATAGTTATATCTACAAGTGAATATTCTATGTCATATGAAGACTACCAAAGACAATTAGGCTTATACCAGTGAATGATTGAGGAATCAAACAATGAAATGTATGGTTTGGATTAAGCATAAATGACAATGTCATTTGTAGACTATGTGCCATGAGTAGGGGATGATTTACTTCCTTTAGCTAGTCCTTACCTCATGATGTTGTGAGATTAAGGTTTTTCAAGTGTTGTCTCTTTCAAAGAGATGCATAATTTTTCTTCAAATATTATACAACCTTTACACCCTAAGCATCTACATATTCATGAGGAAACTTCTAAATAGTAGTAAGGCTTTCATAGAAGATGAAAGGAAGTCATAGACATGAATGCAAGAGGAAGAAAAATAAGTTGGAGGAGTGGGATGATATTCACATTACTTAACTCCCATCAAATAATTGTCAACCCTAGAAAGCATGAAGGTCCTAATAGAGGTCTCTAAAAACATTAAAGTTGTTAGAAATATGAAATATATTGAATATCCACGATCTTCTATGAGAGAGATACACTATAAAACTGTAAATGAACTAACACAATTACAAACCTGAGATTCCAAGAGATGTCCATTTTCTAGACATATTAAGAGAATCCATCATATTTTTTAGTTTTGCACTTATGTGCAAGCTACTTAGAGTCTTGCATCCATGATTTCTTCAAACCTTTTAGATCAAAGCCTTTTACTTGATACAATGTCCTTTTAGAGGATGAGGTTAGACTCATAAGAAAATATTCTTAGCTTTAACATGCTTTCAAAATGTTTTTTTTTTTTTATTAAATGGAAAGAGAGAAATGCAACTATTTTTGCTCATAATTTAGTTATAAATTTTTCTATTCATACCAAGTCTTTGTTGATCAAATGTATTCATGTAAATATAGGTGTAAATTAATAAAGTGGCCATGAAGGTGGCACACCTCTAGACTATTTAACCATTGGACTAATGCCCATGTATTGTGGCTTGGGTTCCCCTATCTTCACCAACTCGTACTAAGTTCCCTTGGCGCCGACAATGTGAGCATTTTGATTTTGCTTGTCACTACTTACACACCCACCATATATGATCGTCCCCTCCAATGGTAGGGAAACACACTAGTTGATTGCACCACGAGAGACATGCCAATGGCATTCTTCTATGTCCTCTCCTTGACACAAGAGGGCCCCTCCTCATGGTCAAGAGAAGAGAAGTTTCAATGTTTGGCCTTTGCCAACTTGTTGCAACAAAATCATACTCAATCACCCATTGATGTGCTTAATTGAAAACCCCATGAGTGGGAAAATGAAGATAACATTCTCATTGATTAGGAGCTGAATGATGACGATGGAAAATACTACAAAGTTATACAGGACGACAAACCTTGAAAGCTACAAAGTCTACCTACACAAAATCTCAAGTAATAAAGTCTACCTACATCTTGAATAGCTAGCAGTGTCCAAAACACTTTATCAAAAGCTACAAAGTCTACCTACACAAAATTCTAGCACTTGCACCCCAATGAGGTGCAATACTTACGCCGATAGGCTGAGCCCACATTATTTACGGCCGTGAAAAGCAGTGGACAACATGAAGAAAGCAATGATCTATCTCACCTATCCCTCTCTACCTCTTCTTCCCTCCCTCCCCCCTTCTCTCTCCCTCTTACTCTCTCCTTCCCTCTCTATTTCTCTCTATATCACATATCCCTCTCTACCTATCCCTCCCTCCATGCCACCTATTTCTCTCTCACTCTCTCCTTCCCTCTCTACTTCTTTCCCTCTCTCACTTATTCCTATCTACCTCTCTCCTTCCCCCTCTAAATCTCTATATCTCCCTTATCCCTCTCTACCTCTCCCTCCCTCCCTCTCTCTCTCTCTCACTCTCTCCGACTCTCTCTTTCCTTCTCTACTTCTTTCTATCCCACCTCTCTCTCCCTCCCTATCTCTATCTCACTTATCCCTCTCTACCTCCCTCCGTCCCTTTACCCTCTTTCTCTCTCTCTTTCTCTATCCTTCCCTCTCTACTTCTTTTCCCTCATCTCTCTCTTTCTTTATCCTTCCCTATCTACTTCTTTACCCTCCTCTCTCTCTTTCTCTATCTCACCTATCCCTCTCTACCTCTCCCTTCCTCCCCCTTTCTCTCTCCCTCTTGCTCTATCCTTCCCTCTCTATTTCTCTCTATATCACATATCCCTCTCTACTTATCCCTCCCTCCATCCCACCTATTTCTCTACCACTCTCTCCTTCCCTCTCTACTTCTCTCCCTCTCTCACTTATTCCTCTCTACCTCTCTCTCCTTCCCCCTCTAATTCTCTATATCTCCCCTATCCCTCTCTACCTCTCCCTCCCTCCCCCTCTCTCTCTAGCTCTCTCTTTCCTTCTCTACTTCTTTCTATCCCACTTCTCTCTCCTCCCTATCTCTATCTCACTTATTCAGGTCTCTACCTCCCTCCGTCCCTTTACCCTCCTCTCTCTCTTTCTCTATCCTTCCTTCTCTCTCTCTCTCTCTCTATCCTTCCCTTTCTACTTCTTTACCCTCCTCTCCAATTCATTCCAAAAACAACACTTCCTATACAACTTTAGTTATATATCTCAGTGATTATCGCGCCCAACATATGCCCGTGTGTGAAGTCTCCAAGGCTCGATGAATGGTTCCTGCATAACCTTTCACATCATGGAGACAAACAAGAGTGTACAACACGCTTCACAATATATCCCGGTGAGGTTCCCCCACGTAATAGCCTATCGACTAATTATTTTTATAGTATATATAAATTTTATTTTTATTATAAATTTATTATATTATTTTATTTATTTTATTTTAAGAATATTTTTTATTTTATCTATTATATAAATTATTATTTTTATTTATTTTTATAGTATATATAAGTTATTTTGTAGTTAAATAATTATTTTATTTATTATATAAATTTAATTTTTATTAAAAATTTATTATATTATTTTATTTACAGAATCATTTTTATTTTATTTATTATATAAATTATTTTATTTTATTTTATTTATAATATAAATTATTATTAAATATAAATGTAAAGAAAGGTATTTGTAAGGAATGACGCGCTGCTAACATTGGACAATAGTGCTAAAAAAAAAAATCGAGAGCTTTTCTCGTGTGTAGGGAGTCGGGTTGACTGTAAAAAAATTGATGTCATTGGAGGAGGTGGTCGCTCCTTGTGGGAGATATCACGTCCATTATTGGTTTTCCTCAATTCGAGATTTTCTAAATTCCCAACTTTATGTCATGTCCATTATTGAAGATTATTTTTCCAAAACTGCCGTACAGGAACCAACAAATCTATAAATAACACTCAGACAGTGCAACATGCTTTTGATTTACAGCAGGAAATCGGTGGCAAACGGCTATACATAGTGTAATTGTCAGGCACTATCGGGGTTTCCGGCGTCAGACTGTTGGAAATCCCGATGGGGTTCCCCCAATATAATAGCCTATCGGCTAAATAGCCTATCGACTAATTATCAAACATTGCTCGTCAACAATAATACGTATTCAAAAATTTCAAACTGGTCAGCCAGATCATTCAGTTCAATAAATTTGTGTTGCTGTTGTAACTTCCACGGACTGAGACGGCAAGGGTACAAAAGTATTCCATCTTTGATTCATTTCTTTTGATTGCCACCCAAACTTCAAAGCAAATTTTCCTATGCCCACAAAATCTTTCATTGACAACTGTGTATAACTAAATTTAAATGTTGTGTCAATTTTTATGGAAAAAGTCAGATTATATAGATGTTGGTATCTCTATTTTTATATAGTGGATTACAACAAGATGAGTAAGAATACATCTAAATCAGATCTCGCCTTTGGTTAAGCAGCCACGTGCAAGGGATCCAATCTGTCAAAGTCACGTAGATGTTGAACTTGACCTAAGCACACCTCTGGAGGTCTGAACCTTGATGGATGACTTTTTTTTATCACATATCATCATCATGTCGTCTCAATTTTATTATCTATCTATCCATCTTTCTTTCTTGTTTCTTCTCTTTAATTATGATTGATTTTGAATTAAGCTCTTATTAAGTTTGAAATGTGATCTTTATTAAAATGATGTAAAAGTGGATGTTATGGAGTAAGATTGTTTAGGCGGTTTTCTACTTGTAGATTTTTTTGAGTAATGGGTTAATGTTTTAGGTATTGTTACTTGTGTGTTGCCTTCTCCTACTAATATGTATGCTTCACCTTTGTGCAATCACCAATGGATCAATAGCTATAGTGTTTATTCTAGACATGACTCTAATGGGACCACTTAGACATAAACGTCGTGACTGGTCTCCCCCACCTCATAGCTAGTCTTCTACTTCTTAATGTCATCATAACATCCTTGTTGACATGATAGTGAGAAGTTCCCTTTATTGGATTGTATTATCTCTCTTGTTCACACAACTCTTATTGATTAAAAAAGAAAAAGACAAAGCAGTTATTGTCATAGTTCAAGAGCCTATTCTTGATAGCCAGGGCCTCTTGAATGATTAAGGAAAACCCCTTGGCCATGACCACCCTCCTCCTCACGTTAAGATTATTTTAACTACTTAGCTATGTGGAGATGCAATTTCATTCTTCTTGTCTTTTATATAAATGCATGTACTATCAATTTATAAATTTAATATAAAAAGTGCACCATCATCATCAGATGAAAAAAAAACTTCCTAAATTTTATTAGTGGTATTATATAATATAATTGTCATTATGTAGTTTGAGTTTTCTCATCACTTTAAAAATATAAAGTTATTTGTGTATTTTTTTGATAGAGAGTAACTTTTTTTTGATAAGGCCCCAATCATTTTACAAAAGTAGCAACAAAATGACCAGCTACAAATAAACATTAGACATTATTTGTTTATTAACTTAGATATTCTGTTATCTCTTCCATATGAATAGTAAAAAAAAATTATGCAGTATAACTAATTTTATTAAAATAAAATATACTTTAATTGTTGTTATATAACACTTAAATATTATTAAGCTAATTTAAGATAAAATTTAATAAGTAGTTTATTATATAATTTTATAATTTAAATTTGTAGATTTTAGATTTTATTTTTATTTTATAACATGACCATGATTATTATTTAGAGATAAATTAGTTAAAGCTTTATTGAGATTCCACTTTTAGAAGAAATGTAGATTTAGTCTACAAGTCTTGAAAGGTTAAAATAGAAACATACTATCAATACTACCATAAAATATGACTACTACTACAAACTAACAATATTAACAAGAGTTAGAAAACCAAAAGGTACATATTGTCAATATATGATTGTTTCCATCCCCTACCTCCTCACCACAGCACACCCAATTGCTCACATCTTCCTATTGCTCCATCTCTATCCTCCACAAATTCCTCTACCCACACTAGATTGAAATAAATGTTCATCCATATACTTATTTCTTTGGTATAATCCAAATAGCAATGATGCAATTCAACAATTGAGAAACCAAAGAGGTTTGTCAATTGTTGCAACCTTCCTTCACAAAATCAACACTCAAAACAATTTTAAAAATAAAATCTCCAACATAGAATATTTCATTTCTTTCAATGAAATACTGCAAGTCTACAATATCATAAATATTAACATTTCAATCCATATTGGAAGCTCCAACTGCAACTACAAGCACCTACCGACAAGATTACAAGCTAGATTGCAAAACACCTACATACAAGTTCTGGAAAAGAACCAAAAATATGATACAACTCTCAAAAATAACATGCTACTAATGGAAAATTCATCTTTTGCAACTTCTGAGCATGAAGAATGGGGCGCCCAAATCCTCTCTTCACCTATTTGCTTTTTTTTTTCTACTTCTTTCTCTCTTTTGTTTACTGGAACCAATTTCCAAAACTAGGCATTGGATTTTCCTCAACCAAAATCTGCTAGTCAAACCTCAACCTCATCCATTTTGGGTGTGGTGGTTCATGCAATTGGCCTCTTCAATGTTTTTTTGAGGCAAATTCAAACTTTAGCCAAAAATTGCCAACCAATTCCTCATCCAACAACTCCACTCCCCAAGTGCCCAACATCATGACAAATATTTATTCCATATCATCTAATTCTTCTTGGGAGTTACAAAAATAATAAAAAATACATTTCCCAGCTAGGGCTGGGATTTCCTTTTACCTGTGAAATATGAAATTACACCAAATGCCATGCTAATTCACTTGAATTTCAGGCCAATAAATTATATGAATAAAATTATCTTGAAAGATTTCTGAAGAAAGGTGAAAGGAGATTAAAATCATGTTTGCAACATAAAAACAAGCTAAAAATTGAAAAAGGAAAAATAAATAAAACAAAGATCTTTTTGGTTGTGTAGGATTGCACTTCACCCCTAATGCCTCTTCCATCTTCTTTCCCTTCCATTTGACCAAGTACTCCTTGTATACCTTGCCTCTTGTCCTTCTCACTACTCTTGAGTCAATAACTTCATCTACCTCTTCACATTCTTTTGTCAGAAGTTGCTGCTTCCAAACTCTGTAAATCTGAAAAAATCAGTCTTCTCCTCATGTGTTTCATCACCAATAAAATGATAAAGATAAGCAACATTAAAGATGGGTGAAATATCCACTCTCGGAGGAAATTCTATCTCATATGCATTAGCTGCAAATTTTTTGAGTATCTTGCACGGTCCAATCTTCTTACTTTTCAACTTGCTATAAGTGCCTTGAGGAAATCTTTCCTTATGTAGGTGTGCTAAAACCAACTTTCCCACTTCAAATTTGTGTTCTCTTCTTTTCTAATCATCATGAGCCTTGTACTTGCTTGTATTAGATTCCAACCTCTCCTTGACCTCCTTATGCAACTCATGTAAATAATCAACAAAATCTTCTGTTGCTACACTTTTCTTTCCAAAATTTGTATTATCTCTTAACTCATGAACACCTTTGGGACTATAACTATAGACAATCTGAAATGGAATCTTACCTGTGCTTCTATTCATGGAATTATTGTAGGAAAATTCAGCTTGTGTAAGCACCACATCCCACTATTTTGGTCTCCCATCTATCAAGAATCTTAACAAATTTTCAAGACTTCTATTTACCACCTCTATTTGGCCATCTGTTTGGGGGTGATAGGCTGAGCTATAAGTTAAATGTGTGCCCAACTTCTTCCATAATGTTCTCTAAAAATGGCTAACAAATTTAATATCCCTATCCAAAACCATGCTTCTTGGCAAACCATGCAACCTTACAACCTCCTTGAAAAATAAATTGGCAACATGTGAAGCATCACTTTACTTCTTACAATGAATAAAATGAGCCATCTTTGAAAATCTATCAGCCACAACAAAAATAGAATCATTACCTTTTTGGGTTCTTGGCAGCCCAAGAACCAAATCCATACTCACTTCCTCCCATGGCTTATCTGGAATTGGAAAAGGCTGATATAACCCTATGTTTTGGTTAGTCCCTTTGGCATGTTGACATATTGAGCATCTTTGAACCATATTCTTCACATCCCTACCCATATCTAGCTAATAGTAAGTTTCACTCAGTTGTCCCAACGTTTTATCCACTCCAAAATGTCCACCAAATCCTCCACCATGTTTTTCCCAAATCAAGTTCTCCCTCATTGATCCCCTTGGTATGCACAATCGTTTCCCCTTGAACAACAACCCCTCTTGAATGCAATACTCCACCCACTTGGTTCTATCACTCTATATTCGAGACTTAGAAGCTTCCCATGCCTCACTAAAATAAAGATCCTTTTCATACAATTCTTTCATCAAATCAAAACCCGTAACATTCACTTGCATTTTATTTGGCAACACCTCCTACTTAAAGCATCCACTACCCGATTTGACTTACCACTTCTATGTTTAAGTACAAAAGAATAAATTTGCAAGAAATCCACCCACTTCATATAATTTTGATTTAGCTTACCTTGGTTTTTAATGAATTGCAAGGCTTGATGATCTATGTAGAGGAAAAACTCCTTTGGTAACAAATAGTGTCTCCACTTCTTGAGGGCTTGGACAATAGAGTAAAATTCATGATCATACACTGAAAATTTTATCTTCAAGGCTTCATTTATATTTTCATTGAAGTAAGATATGGTCCTTCCTTCTTGACTGATAATTCCTCCTATCGCTGCCCCACTTGCATCACAATCAACTTGAAACACTTTGCTAAAATACAACAATGCTAATATGGGTTGTTCAGTCACCTTTCCTTCAAACTGTTAAAACTTCTCTCTGTTACAACTGTCCATTTGAAGTCCTTTTTTTCTCCCTTCATTGTGTCTAGGATTGGTGTACAAATGCTACTAAAATTTCTGATAAATTTCCTATAAAAACTTGGCAAACCATGAAAACTCCTTGCCTAAACCATGCTCCTAGGTGATGGCCATTTTAGGATCTCCTTAACCTTTTTTGGATCCATCCTTAAGCCTCCCTTTGAGATTACAAACCCCATATACATTGAATCCTCCTTCATAAAGACACATTTCTTAAGGTTGATCAACACATTTTTTGCTCTTAATTTTTGCAAAATAGCGCTAACATGCTCTAGATGTTCATCTCTTTCTTTGCTAAAAGCCAAGATGTCATCTAAATAAACAATCACAAAATTACCAAGGAATGGTTTGAACACCTCGTTCATCAATCTCATGAATGTGTTTAGGGAATTTGTGAGTCCAAATGTCATAACCAACCACTCTTATAACCCCTCCTTTGTTTTGAATGCGGTTTTCCACTCATCTCCTTCTCTAATCCTTCTTTGGTGGTATCCGCTTTTCAAATCAATTTTGGTGAAATATTTTGCTCCACTTAAGTAATCCATCAAATCATCCATGCAAGGCAATGGGAACATATACTTGATTGTTACATTGTTAATAGCCCTTGAATCTGTGCACATATACCATTCTCCATCCTTCTTGTGTGCCAAAACTGTCGGTGCTGCACATGGGCTCAAACTTTCTCTTATTGAGCTTTTATCCAATGATCCCTGCACTTGTCTATTCATCTCTTCATTTTATTTTAGGCTCATCATATACGTTGTCTTTTTTGGTAAGCTTTCCCCTGGTATCAAATCCATGCAATGACTTACACTTCTAATTAGTGGGAGTACATCTGGAAGATCCTTAATCAAAATATCTTCATATTCTTGCAATATCTTCTTGATTTCCTTAGACATTTATTGTTTTTCACTTGCTGTCCCTACTTCTTGAGGCTTGGAAACTAAGGCATAGTATAGTTGTTCTTCTTTTAAATCCCTTAAAAATTGTTTCCAGTGATCATGCATACTTTGGTATTGCTATACACTTCATTTTGCTTCTCTTTCAGTAGGTTCATGACATACTTTTTCTTGTCCTTTGTAATTATGTATGTGTTAGCTTCACCATCATGAATTTCCTTGCAATCATATTGTTATGGCCTACCAAATAGGATGTGGCATGCATCCATTGGAAGCATATCACATAGTATCTCATCCTTATAGTTACCAATTTAAAATTTTACTTTGCATTGCTCACTCACCAAAAGTTGATGTCCCTTTTGTAACCAAGTGATCTGGTATGGATTTAGGTGCTTCATCATTTCTAATTTCAGCTTCTCCACCATCTCTTGGGACACTAAATTATCTTTTCTTCCGTTGTTCACTATTATGGTGCAACATTTTCCTTGAGACTTACAAACCATTTTAAAAAAGCTCCTCCTTTGTGTCAGTTCTAGAAGCTCCTTGACTAGTTTTAAAAGAACTCTTTTTAGCATGAGAAATTCTCCATCTTCAGGGTCTACTAGCTCCTTCTCATTTTTAGCTTTTGTAGTGTATTCTCTTCTAGTATTTTTCTTTCCAACCTCTTGTATTTGAGGGCACTCAAAGGCTCGATGACCCATTTCCCCACAATTGAAGCATACTCTGAAAAATCCCCTTCCTCTGCCATATTCTCCTCTCCCTCTTGATATTTCACCTCTTCCTCTTGAAAAATATCCTCTTCCTCTTACATTTGTCCCATGACTTGTTTGTGACTTGTTTGTGACTAGCTTGTTTCATCTTCCTTTACTGGCTTCCCTTTTCCACTATTTGCTTGTTCCCTACCTCGTGGAGGTTTTCCTTTTCCTCTAAAGCTTCCTTGTTGCCTTCTTGCTAAATTCTCCTATGCTTTCAGTGCATACTAGTAGGATTCTTTCATTGTCCTTATCAAGACCATGCTGAGCTCATCCTGAATGTTAATCCTCAATCCATTTACATACCTTTCTACCTACTCCTCATCATCCTCTACATGTCCAAAATGTATACTTATTTTGTAGAACTCCTTTGTGTATTCTATGACACTCAAATCCTTTTGTTTAAGGTTCTACAACCTTTTAATTGAATTAATATGATAATCCATAGGCAAGAATTTTTCTTTCAGTTTTGTAACCATCTTCTCCCATGATTTTTTCTTCTCTTTGACTCTCCTATGTCTTTCAATCTGCACTTGATCCCACCATAGGGATGCATGTCCTTTCAACCTTGTGCCATCATATTTCACCTTCTTCTTCTCTTCAATGATTTCCAAATCAAAATATTTATCCATTTATGCAATCCAATCAATAAGATCTCCTGGATTCATGCTCCCACTGTAACTCGATGGGTCCATCCTTGGTTTACTCCCAATCTTAGCCAACACTTGCAAGAATCTCTCTTCATGTGCATATTCTCCCTGCACTGATGCAACCTCTAGAACTTATCCCTCATCCCCACTAATGTCTTCAACGGGAATCCCTCTTCTCTGAGAAGTTTCTATGGCCTCCAACCTTGTTGAGATTCCCCTTATCGATTCCATAAGTGATGGATTTTCTTCTCCTCATGGGAATCTTCCTCTACCCCATCTTCTATGTGCCATTTCCTCTCTAAAACTCTATAATCCTACTCTGATACCAATTGATGTAGTTCAACAATTGAGAAACCAAAGAGGTTTGCCAATTGTTGTAGCCTTCCTTCACAAAATCAACACTCAAAACAAATTTAGAAACAAAATCTCCAACATAGAATATTTTATTATTTTCAATGAAATACTGGATGTCCACAATATCAGAAAATTCAACATTTCAATCCATATTGGAAGCTCCAATTGCAACTACAAGCACCTATACACAAGATTACAAGCTAGATTGCAAAACACCTACAAAAAAGCTCTGGAAAAGAACCAAAAAATCTGATACAACTCTAAAAAATAACATGCTACTAGCAACAAATTCATCTTCTCCAAATTTTGAGCATGAAGAATGGGGCGCCTAGATCATCTCCTTCACCTATATGCTTGTTTTTCCTCCTTTTTTCCCTCTATTATTTTCTAGAACCAATTCCAAAAACTAGGCATTGGATTTTCTTGGACCAAAACCTACTAGTCAAACCTCAACCTCCTCCATTTTGGGCATGGTGGTTCATGTACTTGGCCTCTTCAATATTTTTGCCAGGAAAATTCAAACTTTAGGAAAAAATTTCCATCCAATTCCTCATCCGAAAAATCCACATTTAATTCTTCCTAATAGTCACAAAAATAATTAAAAAATACATTTTGTAGCTGGGCCGTGGGATTTCCTTTTACCTGTGAAATATGAAATTACACCAAATACCATGCTAATTCACTTGAATTTTAGGCCAATAAATTATATGAATAAAATTATCTCCAAATGTTGTTGAAGAAAGGTAGAAGGAGATTAAAATCATGCCTACAATGTAAAAACAAGCCAAAATTTGAAAAAGGAAAAATAAATAAAACAAATATATTTTTGGTTGTGCAGGATTGCACTCTACCCCTGATGCTCCTGCATCAAGAAAAGGAAAATACAAGCCAAAGAACAATTCATTATGGTCATAGACCATGTGAATGGGGCAAACAGAAAAATAAGGATCATGTAGTCACTCCCAACTTCTACACACACATTACAATTAGATAATTACAATCCAACTAGCTCTTTTCCAACATTGCAATCTAGTATACCCTTAATAATCCAATCTCATGGTGTAGCTCCTCTATTTCCACCTAATAATTCAACAACATGATTGATAAATTTACTTTTTACTACCTTCTTCCTAAATCACCCAACTTCTCAAATATTTGGTAATCTCCATGTCACCAAATTGATCTAGTAGAAATATTTTAATAACAACCTCTTAAGTCTACATCTAGAACAAATTGGGCAAGATTTGTGATAAAAGTTTCATAGAGTGCACAACCTTTGGCCTATTTTCTTCTACTAAATCTATATCACCAAAAAATCTTCTAACAAACAACAAAGTTACATTCAACTTAGTTAAAAATGTGCCTTACTATATTCTTAACACATGGCTCAATGCTTAATACACTTTATTTTATTTGAGATTTGTTATCTAGCCATATAGGTACAATCGTCAAAGTGTCACTATGATTTATAATAAGCCCACCCAAGAGAGAAAATGTCACAAGTGACATACCTTGTTCATTAACCAATACTTGAATTTACTATATAGAGGTTCAATGCCATAGAATACTAAATAGATTTTTCTTCCCATGAGAGATCATATTCCCCTTGAGCCTACAACAGTTGAGAGTAGCACCAATCCATTATCCAAAATTGTAAAAATTGTTAGGATTAATGTGTCATCAACTTTGTAAATCCCATGCATTTATTTACTCTTCATATTGTTTATAAATCATTCATAAGGGATGAGGGATACATCATTAGTAGTAATTATTTTTTACCATCAAGGTTTTATTATTACAACATTAAGTTTTTATTATAATGGTAAGTAATTTTTTTATTGAGAGGTTAGTAACTAATATTTGCTAGGAGGTATTTACTATTTACCGAGAGGGAATCTAGAAGGATAAGGTTGCTTTTGGCATTCAAATTATTAAGGGGGTTCTTATGAGGTTGTTTTATCATTTTGGGTGGCTATTAGTAAAGATAAAATAACTTGCAGTTATAAACAATAACCACCCAAATTGGTTAGAAACTAACAACAACCAGATGTCCAATTAGGTAGGTGAGTAAATTAGTTGCAACTTACATTATATTATTCGTTAAATTGTTGGATTTATAAAAGGGAAGTATTAGGATTTGATAACCAATTTTCATGCCCCATTTAGGGGGTGAAAATGCTATATAAATAGGCCTTAAGGTTATAGTATGGGTGTGTAATTAGCTGTAGCATTGTAAATTGTTGACCTTGACAATTTCACACTACTTGGACACCCTATTTTTCCTAGAATATTAATTATAACAATAATTTATTCATTTTGGGGCTAGAATATAAAAATACATTAAGTTATTTGACATCTTGACAAATTTAGGGAAAAACACTCGGTTAGGGGCAGAGACGCCCTTGACCTAAGGGTGACCTATTTAAAATTTCAATGGTTTAGGTTTTGGCCTTCTGTGTTGTAAAGTTACCCCAGGTCGGCCTATGATCAAAATTGTCAATTGGGATGCATATATCAACAATTTTTCTTCTCATTCGAACATTAGAAGGCAATTATGAACAAGAAGCTATTATGATGCACTTATTGTGAGGATGTATTGAGTTATCCTCTACATGCTAGTTACAACAAGATATTGTGTTTTATGGACTAACCTATTACATTTCTTCAATCAATTCAAGCATCCATCAAACAAACTTTGGTGGAAATGGTGTGGACATCACTTCGATAGAGATTTCATACCAAGGTAACATTACCATTTATCATTTATTTTTCTAGTCAATTATTATTGTTTGGCCTCTGCCTGACCTAAGGTAAGCCCTCTTGATCATCACAATTTTCTATTCATGGAGGTGGAAACACCAATACATGTTTTGACTTAGGCAAGCCCCTATACAAGACAACCTTTTCCCTTCTTTTCAAGTGTGTGGGACATATCCAAAAGTTTTGTTAGTAGCTGGTCACAAGAAACATAGAGCAAAATGCAACCTACCTTTTGGAGTTTGTAGATTCTAAAAAAGTAGCTTGTTTGGTCTAGGGTGGTATTACCCTTGACCCTTAAATTTGTACCTAGTTTTTAGTCATAGGTTCCTCTCTATATCCTCTTTCTAGATTTGTATATGTTCTAATAGTTTTCATTTTTGTCTATGCAATAAATTACATTTTTAGATATATTGTTTGTGTCAAATAGGCTTGTTAAAATTGTAGTGTAGAAAAATGTATCCCTTTACATTTTCTCACTTTTTTGGGCCCTCCTAGTTAAAATGGACTTAATTATTCCTTAATTTAGTATTGTAAAATGTACCCCTTTAAATTTTTACACTTATTTGGGCCCTCTTAATTAAATTGAGCTTAAATATGCCTTAATAAGCCCTATAATTCATTTACAAGCCCATTTAATTACATTTTCCGAAGGGGAAACTTGACATTAATCAATGCCTAAACATAACACTTTACATTGAGCAATTTGTGTTCTAGGAATTAGGGCTTGGGACCCATTCACCCATGGGAAAATGCGTCTTCCCTAAGACCTTGAACCCATTTTTAAATATGTTTTTGGCGGTATTTTTATGATCCTAAATTCAATTTTCAAATGTCGGCTTATAATGTTTAATTTTTGGGAAATTAAGGATGTGTCTATAAATACAGGGTTATTTCATCAATTCAAAACATCTAGCAAGAGGTGAACTTAACAAGAGAAAATATTATTGTCAAGAGCATATTTCTTCATCATTTGTTGTAGCATTCAAGATCTCAAGCATCATACCAAAGTCTTTTGCAATCATGCATGTCTTTGGAGCTAACATTGTGATGTAGGTTTCAAGACCTAATCCAAGCATTCAAGTCAAAGATTCAAAGCAAGATCCAAGTATTAAGATCTACATCCATTGAAGCCATTTCATGTAAGATCAACAACAAGATTTCAGTCCTTCAAAGGTTTAATCAAGGGTTTGGTGAGTTGCAACATTGCATGTGTTCATTCATCATTCCTTCATGTTTCATTGTTTCATTTCAAGGTTTAATTACCAAAATGGGGTTTGACCAAGGAAAACCTCCATTCACCAAAAAAAATCATTTTACCCTCTCTCTTTGTGTGTTTCAAATTTGTAGGTTCATAGGTTGAAGAAAAGTTGAAGATCTCAAAGTTGCAAAATTGCAAAGTTGCATTTGTTGTCATCTTTATTGTCATCTCACGGAAACTTAGATCCCAAGTTTATTTTCAACTCTCCAACTATGAAAACCAAAGGATTCAGAAGTGTAGACACAAGAGCAAAGGACCCAAAAACCAATTTTGGAAAGCTCTACAAGATCCATTCGCCAATGGGTGAATGAGTTCCAGGACAACTTTTGAAAACATCACTTTGTAATAGGTGGACAAGATTTTCCTTTATCATATTTGTCAGAAGTTTCACTATTTCTATTAGCATTATGTTTCATCTACAAAATCCACTCTTTATATGTCATAAATGAATGCATTTGGTATTTTTAATCTTTCTTCCAAAACCCCTATTCATTCATTTTTGTGAAAAGTTGTCTTAGGACATTTTGCAATTGTTTTTGAGGTAAGTTTTAAGTGTCCTCCACTCATCCAATTTGCATGAAATAAATTGTGTCTATTAGCTCTATGTTTCATCTACTCAGATCTGGTCTTATATTTTAGTTTGAGTTGATTTGCTATTATATTTTCATCTCCCAAAAGTGTTGTTTAGTCCACACATACATAAAGGAAATTGCAAGATTCCTCAAAGAATTCACTCACCTAAGGGTTGAAAGTGGATTTTAACTTGAGGGATCTCATTTCTTGAATGAAATAGAAGAATAGGTAGGTTCATTACACCCCATTTTTCCATTTCTATTTATAGTAATCTTGGTGAAACATTCCAAATTTAGTATAAATCCCTTTGTATTTTGAACCTACCCTATCTTTCCATGTTTCATTTTGGTGAACCTGAGTTTTGAACATTCTAATCTTTGATTTGGAGTGCATTCAAACCATTGATCTAATATTTGCATTAATTCATTGCATTTAGGGTTTCTAAATTTGGCATAAAGTTGCATTGCATTTTAGGTGTAAACTTGCATTTTGTATCCATTTTAAATTTGAAAATTCAACAAAAATTACATAATGTTAGATTGATTTTGCATAGTGTTGACATAATAGCATAATTTCAGTCACTTAAATAAAAAAAATTGGATCAAAATTGCATTTCAAATAGTTCCATATAGTTCATCACTTGTCATTAACTTACTTGCATTTAAACATCAAATTATAGAAAATTATGCTACAAAAGTTACAGTCTGAGACCTAGAACAAAGAACACATATAATCACTTAGAAATTGTATTTCTCATTTTTTAAAACCCTGAACTGGGACCCATTCACCCATGGGCGAATGAGTCCTTCAGGGCCTATAAAAACCATCTTTTCTGAGATTTTTTGTGGTTTTTGACACTTCCTAAAGCTACTAGTAACCCACTATTATCAGTCTAGAAATTTTCAAGAATTTCCATTTTATGCATCTAGGTCTAAACATCCATTTAGTATAGCCATTTTTAACTCATTCAAAAATTATTTCAATAGTGTGTTAGGATTTAGGTGTCATCAACCTTGTAAATCCTTTATTTTATTATTCTCCTAAAGTGTTTTGTACATTTACCCATAAGAGGTGAAACTGTTTGACCAACAGTGGTGAAAGAGACTATGTAAATGCAGTGTTACCGTTACCGTTTATCATTATGGAAAAGGACAAATTAGCTAGGCGTCCCACCTTGGAATCTTCTAAAATAAGGTTGTGGGTCAAAATAGGGTGTTGTAAGAGCATCTATGACATGCATGCAAGTTGTCATAAGATGCTATGACAGTATGACAGATTCCCTATGACAGAATATGCTATTTTTAGACCCCGCCCATGCATAAAAGATGCCTTATGACAGCTGTAAGAGCATCTGTAAGAGGCTATTTTTGGTATTTTTGACCATTTCAAGGAGGGAGGCGTGGGTTTTTCTAGGTGGTATTGCTGCCTATTGTTTGGTGAAACCATGGTGGTTTTCATCCTCACAAATCTCTATAAATTGGGGCCTTGAGCTAGTGTTAGAAGAATTCAGTTTTGCAAGGGTAACATGGTGCTACTGGATTTACAGGGAATGATAAGAGAAGTCTATTGCTGCATGTAATATTGAAGATTATCAGTAATATACTTGCCTCTCTTTCGGTGGTGGAGTTTTTTCCCTTCGGGGTTTCTCCACGTAAATCTGTTGTTGCATGTGTTATATTGTTCTATCTATCTCTCTCATTCTTTCTTCACACTAAGGCTAAGGTTAATCTACATATTTCAGATTTGAATTCACACATTTAAGTTCATATTGCAAGCTTTCTTCACCTTGTTTTTCAACATAGTGAAAATCATCAGATTTGAAAATGTTGACATTCTTGAAGCTTTGCATAATATGGATAAAAGTACTTTTCACTTTTGGATACACAATGTTTACATTCTTGATGCTTTGCATAAGTTGGATAAAAGTACTTTTCACTTTCGGATACACATTTTTTACATTCTTGAAGCTTAGCATAAGTTGCATAAAAGTACTTTTCACTTTTGGATACACATTGTTTACATTCTTGAAGCTTTGCATAAGTTCGATAAAAGTACTTTTGATCTTTGGATACACAATGTTTACATTCTTGGAACTTTTCATAAGTTGGATAAAAGTACTTTTCCTTTTTGGGTACACATTGTTTACATTCTTGAAGCATTGCATAAGTTGGATAAAATCACTTTTCATTTTTGGTCACACAATATTAGCATCTTACCTTTTTAAGCATGCCAAGAAAAAGCTCATTTCTCCCACTTATGCGAATGCTTTAGTGAAAGAGAATGAAATCATATATAAACATGACAATCACATTTGTTCTTCTCCTAATATCTCTCCTAGTTTTGAAGAAGATAGCTTGGTGTTAGAAGATACACTCATTGAGAGTCATGAGAGTCTTGTTTCTCCCTCTCCTAATGCTTCTCCCATTTGGGAAGATATCATTGAACAAAAGGATCCAATCATTGGTAAGCAAGAAAATCATAGTTATCATTCTCTTGATGCCTCCCCTACTTGTGATGGAGTTATCTTACAAAATCTAACCACATAATGTGATCAACATCTTATTTTCTCCTCTCCTAAAAACTCTCCTACTAGAGTAGATATCATGGTGCAAGAAAATGACAAAATTAACAATAGTAATGTGGCTTCCTTAGATGAAGATGATGAAGTAACATTAGACTCCCTTTCACTAAGAGATCATAAAAATAAGGATAAGCCTTTTGAGGTTATGCACATTAGATATCCCTTGAAGTGATCTCCTGAGCCACTTCTCACCCTCTATCCACCCTCACATCAACCTCAAGTTCAAAATAAACCCATGCTTATCTTAGAGCCACCTAAAAAGAAACCATTAGCTCCAAGAGATATCTTGAACTTTACAAGGAAAATTGATAGTAACAACGTTTCACAACAACTGAGTTACAATACCATTACTCACATATAATACAAGGAACAATAGACAACCACAAACCATTCCTACTTCATTACCATTGCCTCAACCTATCTTGCCTAGTGCTCCTCATTTTCCTTTACATAGTGGAAAGGAGTATGATCTTGTTGAACAACTTAAGAATACTCCTACTAAGATATCCTTATGGGATCTTATTCAAGCTTCACCTAGTTATCATAGTATGCTTCAAAATGCATTGCAACAAGCTATGGTTCCCCCTACTACAAATAAAAATGATATAGCAGCCCTAATTCAACAAATGAATGCAGACATTGTTTTCCACCAAAGTGAATTACCTCCTTTGGAAGTGCAAAAATAGAATGACGCTTTCATGATAGTATCTATACATAATCAGGTAGAGATAAAGAGAACCCTTGTTGACAATGGCTCGGCCCTTAACGTGTGTAGCATACATCTTTTGGAAAATATTAGAGTGGACAAAAGCAAAATTCAACCTGGCTCTTTATCTATTCATGGGTTTGATAACATAGGAAAACAACCACTTGGTGTGATCACATTACCTATTACAGTTTGAAAGGCCACACTGCAAACTCCTATTCATGTCATGCCCGATAATATTTCATATAATCTTCTCTTGGGTAGACCTTGGATTCATGCAATGAATGGGGTTCCTTCTACTGTTCATCGTAAAATGATGTCTACAACAACAAAATGTATACAATCAAGGCCGAACCTGAACCAAAAATTTGTTTGAACATTGAGAAAGACAAGGAAAATCCTTTTAAACCATTGACACCGACTACAAAAGTGGAACCCGTGGAAGAAAAAGAAAAAGAAAATAATATTGAAGAAGTCACAGAGTTATTGGAGGATGGTTGGAGTTCCTTATATTTCACACCTACATTCATGGGTGAATACAAGATCATAACAAAAGAGTCTGAAAAAGGAAAATAACCAATGGTAATGTCAACACAAAATTCAAAAGAATCTTTGAGAGCATCCACTTCAACAACTTTAGAAGAAGAAACAAATTACACAAAAAGGTTTGATGAAGTTGATTATGAACAACCACCGAATCTAAAAGAAATGAAAAAGATTTATGGAAGAGGTTATGAACTTATGAAACAAATTGGTTATAGTGGAAAAGGATGTGGTGCTAGAGAATAAGGTATATGTATCCCTATAGAGCCTAACACATAATAAACCACTAGTGGTCTTGGTTATTGTCATTTGAAAGAAACAAAAGCATCATAAAAGCCTTCACTCAATACAAACACTATTACAAAATATTCTTCTAAGACAACATTAACTTTGGTGCATCTTGAATTGATATATACTACGTGTGGAAATATCTTATTAGATATGCATAAAATTGATACTTTGTCTACTCATAATCAATAACATTATTTGTTGCTCCTTTTCATGTGGTAGTTGTAGTATCATATCATATTCACTACCATGCATGAGGGTATAACTTGGCTTTATGCAATCATATTTTCCTTTTCGTAAGGAGAAACATATCATCATCCATTTTTTGGCTCACCTTTTGCCCTTGGGGGGCAAGGGGTTAGGTAGCTTTGTTCTAGTATGAAACTTGTTGTCTCTTTTGGCTATTTGACCACGTTCCTTGTATATATAAAAGAAAGCTTGAGATGTGGATAAAATGACTTAAGTTTGCTCGCATGTGATGTACTTTATTTCATGTTATCTTTAGCATTGCATTTTGGGGGCAACCCCTTCCCTTTTCATGGGGTAGCTTCATTTGGAAACATATGACTTGGCATAGGGATTTCCAAGTAAGCTCTCATGTCTCCTTTATTGTTAGCATTGATTATTTGCTAATTTAAAGTAATTTCTCACAGCATGGTGTTTAGCAAATATTTTTAAGTGGAGGCATACATTGGCATTATCATTTTGAAAATTTTGACTATATCTTATGTTGTCTTATCCTATTTGAATTTTTTTCATAAGTGTTTAACATAGCACAAATTTATAACCTTATGAAGCTTGAACCCTTTTTATGGAAACCAAGCATAACACACTTTGCTTGCCCATGGAACCTTGCATTTTGTTCATAGCGCTTAGCATAACACAACTTTTTTAAAGGACTTATGAAGCTCGAAGTTCAAGTTTTATTTTGTGGTGCCTTATTGAATTTATTAGAGGTATATATTTGGTATGGTATGGGAGCCTAATAAGATTCTCTCATTTTCCACCCTTGGGGGTTCACCTAGTGGACAACCAGAGTTCCATTAACCTATGTGACCATGTGTGTTGTTTGCATAGTGGACGGTGAGTTCTTCTTGTGAACGTTTTTGGACAAATAATTGAGGCCTGATCACATTGAGTTGGATAGACTACTGAGGCTTGATCCACCCTTTTTTTCTTTTTCTTTTTCTTTCTTTTAGCCTTTGACATTGTATGTTTGTGTATCTTGTCTTGTTGTTGAATATCATACATATTGTGCACGTTCCTTTGTGCTTATGTTGGTTTTCCATAGGATCTTGATCTTGGGGGCTTGGCCACCTCCTTGATCTTTCATCCTATCTTACTAACATTGGTGCACTTGGGACCCTCTTTATGCATATTTTTCTACTTTAGTGTGACTTTGTGCTTATGCTCATCCTCTCACTAAAGTGAGGGCTAAATGTAGTGTAGAAAAATGTATCCCTTTACATTTTCTCACTTGTTTGGGCCCTCCTAGTTAAAATGGACTTAATTATGCCTTAATTTAGTGTTGTAAAATGTACCCCTTTACATTTTCACACTTATTTGGACCCTCTTAATTAAATTGAGCTTAATTAGGCCTTAATAATCTCTATAATTCATTTACAAGCCCATTTAATTACATTTTCCGAAGGGGAAACCCAACATTAATCAATGCCTAAAAATAAGACTTTATATTAAGAATTGTGTGTTCCAGGAATTAGGGCTTGGGACCCATTCGCCCATGGGAAAATGGGTCCTCCCTAAGACCTTGAACCCATTTTAAAATATTTTTTTGGTAGTATTTTTATGATCCTAAATTCAAATTTCAAATGTTGGCTTGTAATGTTTAAGTTTTGGGAAATTAAGGATAAGTGTCTAAAATTACAAGGTTATTTCATCAATTCAAAACATCTAGAAAGACGTGAACTTAACAAGAGAAAATATTATTGTTAAGAGCATTAAAGAGCATATTTCTTCATCATTTGTTGCAGATTTCAAGATCTCAAGCATCATGTAAAAGTCTTTTGCAATCATGCATGTTTTTAGAGCTAACATTGTGATGTAGGTTTCAAGATCTAATCCAAGCATTCAAGTCAATGATTCAAATCAAGATCCACATCCATTGAAGCCATTTAATGTAATATCAACATCAATATTCTAGTCCTTCAAAGGTTTAATCAAGGGTTTGGTGAGTTGCAACATTGCATGTGTTCATTCATCATTCCTTCATGTTTCATTGTTTCATTTCAAGGTTTAATTACCAAAACAGGTTTTGATCAAGGAAAATCCATTCACCAAAACCAAAAATTTTACCCTCTCTCTTTGTGTGTTTCAAATTTGCAGGTTCATAGGTTGAAGAAAATTTTAAGATCTCAAAGTTGCAAAATTGCAAAGTTGCATTTGTTGTCACCTTTATTGTCATCTCACAGAAAATCAGATCCCTAATTTATTTTTGATTTTCTAACTATGAAAACCAAAGGATCTGGAAGTGTAGACACAAGAGCAGAGGATCCATAAATCAATTTTGGAAAACTCTACAAAGACCCATTCACCAATGGGAAAATGAGTCCCAGGACAACTTCCGAAAACATCATTTTGTAACAGGTACACAATATTTTCCTTTATTAGATCTGCCAGAAGTTTCACTATTTCTATTAGCATTATGTTTCATCTACAAAATCCACTCTTTACATGTCATAAATTAATTCATTTTGTATTTTTAATCTTTCTCCCAATATCCTTGTTCAGTCATTTTTGTCAAAAAGTTATCTCAGGACACTTTGCAACTGTTTTTGAGATAAGTTTTAAGTGTCCCCCACTCATTCAATTTGTGTAAAATAAATTATGTCTATTAGCTCTATGTTTCATCTACTCATATCTGGTCTTAGATTTCAGATTTGAGTTGATTTTCTATTTTATTTTCATCTCCCAAAAGTGTTGTAAATAGTTCACACACACATAAAGGAAATTGCAAGATTCCTCAAAGAATTCACTCACCTAAGGGTTGAAAGTGGATTTTAACTTGAGGGACCTCATTTTTTGAATGCAATAGAAGGATAGGTAGGTTCATTACACCCCATTTTTCCATTACTATTTATAGTAAGCTTGGTGAAACATTCCAAATCTAGTATAAATTGCTATGTATTTTGAACCTACCCTATTTTTCTTTGTTTCAAAAATATACATCAAATCTCTCCTCTTTGCAACTCCATAGAACTAAACCCTAAGATACTTTCTCTCCATTATGGCATCAAGCTAATCATCAAACCCTAGTTGGCTTGTGTTTGAATTTGGAGTCAAAGCGAAAAGAAAAATCCTAGTTAATCTACTAGTTGGGTCGAGGATCTCTTTTCCTACTTCACATTTTGGTGAACCTAACATATATCCTACACTTGCAATTTTCTTATTTTTATAGCATAAATTCTGAAAACTGATTCAAAACCTAGATTATTTGAAAGTATTGTTATTAATTTTTATTTTTTTCATTTCCAAAATTAGGCATTTGCACTCTTTGTTCATTCAACATTAAAACACCTTGGTGAGTTCAGTTTAGATCAAAATTGCAAAATATTTGGCTTTAATTGCATTGTTTTATATCTTATTTTTATTGTTTAGGGCTTATATTTGAGTTACTTCATTTCAATTTGAAAATTTTACATCTTTTCTTTAAAAAATAAGAGCACTTAGAGCATTTTATTCCTTGCAAAAACATAAACTTAAACACATTTTACCACATTTTTATTAGCATATTAGTTTTATTATAATATCAAACCTCTTGGGGGCACTCATTTGTGTAGCTGATTTCATCCATTAGCTTCTTTGAATGGTTTAAAATCCTCATTTGTGTTTATATGTGATCCTAATCATCAAATTAGGGCATACTAATTTTTTGAGCTTTATTAGCTCTCAGACCTCGGTTTTCACATAATCAAACCTTCAGATTGTTACGCACCTATGCATGTCTTGAATTTACATAAACCCTAATTTGTATTCTAGGGCACCACCACCCATGACTATTCAAATTCACCTCAAATTTCTATATGAAACCTTTCTTTATGACCTTTGTTTAGATCTGGTTCCTAGTTTTGACAGTTTTTCCTAAAACTTCCAAATTCTATTGTGCATTGCCAATTTGGCCCTAATTTACCTAATTCATTGCATTAACCCTAAAATAAGTTTTTTTGTTTTAAAAATATTCTTTTGACATAGAAAAATATGGGTTGTCTAAATTTTTTTTGGTGTGTTGCCCCAAACCCCATTCTATGCCGTCAAAAGGAGCATACACTGGCCTTTGGCCAACCAACAATTTTCCTACCCATGAAAATATCTTTGTGTAAAAGAATACAATAATTGATAACTTTCTTAACTTTCATTCTTCAAAGTATAGGAATAGGTTCATCATACACCACCTTTACATCCTTTAAGGTCTGATTTATCTAAAGCACCTAAGTGAAACAAGATGTTGCAACAATGTATTTTGCTTCTACTATGGACAAAGACACTAAATCTTTATTTTCGTTGAACCATGAGACCAATCTATCCCCCAAAAATAATGCACTTCCACTTGTACTTATCCGAACATCAACACAATCTACCTAATTAGCATCAGTATAGGCACTCAAAGAGAAATTTTGATCCTTTTTGTACCATATCCCATAATCTGGAGTACCCTTTAGTGAATGTGTCTTGTGTCAATATAGTGGTTCTAACTCATGTTTTTCCATCTCCCAATATCTCTCCAACTTGTGAGGATATCTTGGCACAAGAGGATGCAACCAATGATACCCCATTGTTAGAATATTTTCAACAAATAGTTTTAACTCAATTAAAATTGTAGAACCACAAATGATCATCTATCCTCCTTCTCATACTGCTAAATTTCAAACTACACCTTCTCTCATTATTGGACCTCCTTCAAACCAGTCTAAATTTTTTGGTCATGTCCTAAAATTTACAAAACAACTCAAAATAATCATAAACACTAAGATGTATCACAATAACAAAATTATCATGTAGTTTCTCACACATATAACACTAAAAATAATAAACAACCAAAATAAATGTAAAACTCCATTCCATTTCCTCAACCATATCCCCCCCACACCTCGTCTTCCTCAACATAATGACAAAGAATATGATCTTGTTGAAAAAATTTGTAATGCTCCAACTAAGATATGTCTTTGGTACATAATTCAGACTTCACCTTCATACCATGGGATGCTTGAAGAGGCTTTGTAGAAGATTGATGTATCACCTTCTATTAAACCAGATGATGTAGCCACCTTGTTAGATAGCATGAAGACAACAAACTTTGATATCGCATTCCCTCAACATGAAGTACCTCCTATTGAATTCCAAAACCAATATGATGCTCTCATAAAATTGTAGATATATGCACTCTGATTGGTAATGGATCAGGTCTTAAACATTGTAGCATTGACCTTTTACACAAACTTGGTGTGGATGAAACTCTCATAAAGCATGATAGTCTTTCTATTTGTGGCTTCAATATTGTTAGTAGATAACCATTCAGAATAATAGTGTTTCCCATTAAGGTAGGGCTTGTGGTTTTACCTACCCTAATCCATGTCATACCAGATTCTCTCTCATATAATATTCTTCTTGGTAGACTATAGATTCATTCCATGAAGGGAGTCTCGTATATTCTTCATCGTACTATAAAATATGAATATAATAACAAGATATATATGATTAAAGAAAATGAAGAAAGTTATTTACATGCCCTAACTGAGCATAAATTTCTAAAACTCTTTGTATTTGATTCCATCTTCCAAAGTTGAACCATTAGCTTCCAATGATAATTATGCTATGAATGTACTCTTTGGCGATGATTGGGGTTCATTAAATTTTACAACTACTTCTCAAAGGTTGTCTCGGTAGCTTCAACACAATCTTGTCATTCCAAATCTGAAAATGTAGATAATGATCAAAATAATGCTTCGTCTTCAGGTAAATTTTTTTTTGATGATTGGGGTTCATTAGATTTTATATCCTCCTTATTGGGAGAGTAAAAAATCTCACAATCTAAAACTAAGGAATCTTTTGTTTCATTTTCTCAATCTTTTTCTACATCAATAAATCCAAAAACATCATCTCATGATGGTGATGGAGGCTCTTTGGATTTCGTCCCTCGTATGTTGGTAATATCCAATCCCAACATTTCAACACCTAAAAAGGATTTGCATTCTTACAAAAGAATCATTTATTCTCATAATCATTTAGAAAAAACTTCTCCTCCTCCATTTGAGTTGGAAAAGGTCTTAATAGTGAGTTTTGTGAGTACCATTGTGCTACTAGAATTATTCTAGATCTCTGGTTTCTGATACTCCTAAAAGTTTAGTAATCTACAAGTGTATTGTAACCTTGATAAATAAATAATACAATGAATTTTCTTGAAGTGTAGGATTTTATCCTAAAAGGATTTCCCCAACATAAATTATTGTGTTATGATATATTACTATTGTGTTTATTTCTTATAACTAAATGATTATTTTATTTTTTGCACATACGTCCTCCCATAGATTAGTGGAGGAAGTGTAATCTACATCTATGCTTCCTTTTATAACAATCATAAGTCAATATCTTATTTTAACTTACATCCATGTTATTCTTGTGGTAATCACACTCATGATTCTTACTATTATTTTTAAAAGATTTTTTAAAAATTGGTGTTATGTATCGCAAATCCCTTGTTTGATATAGTTATTGGGGATACATCATACACTTCTTTAGATACTCCAATTGTGACACCTTTGGTAAAGATTGTGTTAGATGCTATGAATAAAATTATGTTGAGTGTTTTTGATGCTCTTTCTTGTGATGTAAATGATACTCTTCAAAGTATTATGAATTCAATGTGTTTGGGATTCTATTGGTGATTGAAATTTTGATGATTGCAATGTAGTTATCTCAAAGTATTGGTTCTAGCCATTTTGCAATTGAGTTTTTGATTTAGTGTGCATCCTTATTAGGGGGCCCCTTGTTGGTGTCCCCCTTTCTCATCAATTAGGGGGAATCTTGTGTATGATAGATTCAAGTGGATACTTCACATAGATTTTTAGTGTATGCTTTAGATGTTCTACATAGATTTGCTTGTGTGGCATTATTGATATATTTTATATTTTCCCTTTTTATTGGCTAGAGTTTTTAGAAGCTTTGGTTGTTGGTGTAATTTAAATAATGGAAAACTTTACTTATTGGTGTAAGAGAGGGGGACCACCACGTGCAAGACCCTAGGTCATGGAGGGAAAAGATGCGAGAGGCTGCCCTAACTTACCTCAGCTAGATGGGATGTTTGGGGTATGAGGATGAGAATGATGAGGACTATAAAGTCCTACAACCACTCTACGATCCTGAATTTTGAAGTGGTTCTAGGTGAGCTGATTTTCAGGTCCAACACTATGCCTCGGGAAGCTCTCTACCTAGGGATGAAAGCACGGTCTCTGGACGACAACGCGACACACTAGTGTCTCTAAAGTGTGCTGGCATTCGTACGACCAGATAATAGCGAAGATGAGGTCAAACCTAGAAAAACTAGCTAATGGCCCAACTAACTAACTAAAGGTCCAAAATGATGTGATTAAGCAAATAAAGTATTCTCTAATATTATAAAGAAAAAAGGAAAGAGTGAAAAGGGAAAGAATGATCTCACCAAGAAATTCAATTGCCAGCTAGCTCCCTTAAAGCACGTACTCCTACACACATAAAGAGAGGAAAATGTTGGGTGGCTATATAGGGGTCTACCTCAGACAGACCCCCATTTAGTTGTTTCCACCTCCACGGATAGGAAAGGAAATGAGATAAAGAAATTAATATAGTGAAAAGCATGAAAGCACTACAAAAAAGTAAAGTGCTAACTCAACCAAGTGGTAGAAGGAAAGAAAGGGAAGCTTACCACCTCCACCAAGAGCACTCAAGGCTGCTTGGGGGAGAAAATGAGAGTACTCGAGCCTCTGCTGTGATGGTGTTTCGTTCCCAACTTGTTCTACCAAAGATGGATTGTTTTGTTTGCTATAATGGAGAGCTTGTATGCTGCTAGAAAGCTTGAAGTGAATGCCAAAGAGTGTATTGAAGCTTGTGGAGTGATTGTAGAAGATCAAAAGAAGTTAGAATGTATGTTGAAGGGATGAATTTGAGGAAGGAATGGAGAAAAATGACCATATTCAGGTCGGTCGTCCGAAGGGGGCGTTACAACTTGACTCCCAATGAGAAGTGTAATGCTTCTGTAGGTTCAACCGCATGAATCTGTTAGGGATGTAAGTGCTCCACATAGACATCTGCATGCCGCATGAGCATCCCCAATAGAAACGCCTCAACAACACTCAAAATAGGTGCCAAGTGGGATGCACACAATGGGCTTAGGTGGAATTAAGCATCCAAACTTGGTTTTTTAAAGTGGAGAGGGAAAAAGGAGGAATTTACACATAGGGTGAAAATTCACTCATATACATATTGCCCCCACTTTAGCGAACACAAATACTGATGAGTGCTTGGTAAAGTAGATCAAGGAGAGTGTACGGTTAGAAATGTAAACCTAAACCGTCGAGGAAGCAGAGCTCGGTCTGGCATACTTGAAGGTGCAGGGCAAGCAAAGGACCCCATAGCTTCTCAGAAATATGAAGTTGGAAAAGAGAAAGCGCCTTATAGGTTTTTGGTCCTGTAAGGAAGGTGTCCCCAAAAAATTATAGTATGGAGGAGACCCAAAGGAAGTACCCTACAAGTTCGCGGTCCTGTAGGGAAGGTATTCTCCATGAACTCAAGCATGAAGAACACCCAAGGAAGCAGCCCATAGGCTCTCAGTCCCATAGGGAAGGTATTCTCCATGAGCTCAAGCATGAAGAACACCCAAGGAAGCGCCCCATAGGCTCTCAGTCCCATAGGGAAGGTAACCCCCAAGATCTCTCACATGGAGGAAGCTCAAAGGAAAGTGGACTCTGTAGAGTCAGAAAGCGGCCATGTAGGCAAGTGAGCAGACAGTTGCACAGACTGTCGACAATTTTGAATTTTTTTGAAGGGGTCCCTTGGGAACCCACCGTGAAGAGAGGGTCCACTCAAGGGACGTGCAGTTTAGAAGTAGATGTTCTTTCTCTCAAATCTATCCTTCATCAAGGAATCCTTTTGAAAGATAATCACTTCATCAAGGAATTCGAAAGGAAGAATATGCCTCCATGCGAGGGGAAGATTAAAGTTGTTCCTGCTTCGGAGGAAGGTTTAAGTCCATTCTTCACAAACTCATGATGAAGGAAACACATTCTGTTAGGGTTTCGAGTTGAGAGTACAATTTTGAAGAAAGGTTTGCGAGGATTTTCAAGAAAAGATTCGTTGGCAATGAATGCGTTTTTTGAAAATTGAACCATTGTAGAAAAGTGTTGTCATGCATAAGACAGACAAATCAAGCAAAGAAGAGAGGAAGATAAAGAGGAAGCAAAAAGAAAGAAAACCTAAACAAAGGGCACAGGGGTAGCATGATATTTTGGGGTTAGAACTACTCATAAATATATATATATATATATGTGTGTGTGTGTGTGTGTGTGTATAATAATAGTATATAAATGAATTGTCATCAACCCCCTACTATATTAGGCCATGTGAAGAATGCACAAAAAGAAAAAATAAAAATTAAAAAATTGGGTCAACATGGAAGGGAAGCCTAAATGCCCCCGACACTTTGCATCGTCCCCAATTTATCAAAAATCAAGCACAAACATGGAAGAATGATGATACAAATAGAAGAAGGTTTACAACACAAAAATCACGCCTATATCTAAGCACCAACAGGGGTGACGAGGGTCATCTAGGCACACATAGCATGATCATGGGGGAACACATCACAAAACACACACACACACACAAGATCAAGAAGAAGCCTCCTACTAACATTGATCAGCCAAGAGGTCGTTTGCTTCCCACTCTAGGTCATCGTAGGGGGAAGGAGGATGGGCTTGCAGTGGAGGGATGTTAAGAGGAGGGGCGTTCAAACCTCCCGCAAGAAGGGCTAAGGAAGAGGGCCCCTCGAGGTCCTCTCCACCGAGCTCTTGTGGGGTTAAGGTCAGTGATTTTGCAAAGATCGCTGACAAGGCCATAACCTCATCCACAAAGTTAAACATGCACCCCATAGGAGTGTCATGTCTAACTTCAATAGAAGGGGCAGGTTGAGTCTACGGTTCACCGCTAGGCTCGTCAAGTGACTCGAGAGCGGTGACGAACTCAGGGGAAGCCGAGACTGGTTTTGTCACTAGGACAGAACGAGTCAGCACAAGACTACCTTGGGAGGAAGGTGGGCTCCTCTTATGCCCTTCATTTCCAGAAGGAACACTCCCCACCTCTTTCCTTGTTGGGGTAGATGAACTCCCCACAAGCAAAGCTAGGGGTGCAGAGGAAGAGGAGGAAAGCACCACAGTGGATACAACTGAGGTATTAACCATATCCACAGGCTTTGGAAAAGGATAAATATCTAGAATGGACATCAACAAAGGTGACTCCACTGAAGGAGCGATGAACACCTGTACCCCCTTGGGGTTAGGTGCATTTTCAATCACAGCAAAAGTTAAAAATAATGTAGGACTAGACTGGACTGAAGCAGAGGGGAGGGAAGAGGGCGACACTGCAGGAGGCCCTGAAGTAGGGGCGGTCGTCTCTTCCTCCTTCCTTTGCGAGGTGGTCTGCTCAGCTAAGAGGGCCTTTATCTGGTGCTTGCGTTCGCATGCAAGGCAGTTTCTTCAGCTCTTGGAGCTAGAGGCCAGAGGTTGCAAAGGAGCAGAAGGCTCCTACTCAACCATAGGAATGTCTAGTACAGTCATTTCTGGCAAAGGAACAAATTCCTAAAATATGGGAGTAGGAGAAATGGGCTGTGGGACAGTGAGAGGAGTCAGTTCAAGGGCCTCAACAATGGGCCTCTTCCCGCTTGCTGCCTTGGGAGCAGAGGTGGTAGGAGGCCGTGGATCGAATTCCCTATGGGGACCTTTCCTTCTACCATACAAATAGTACCACGGTCCGGGGTATTCATTTGGAAGATCCACGATCCTGAGCTTGGGCCTATGCCAAGGAGGAATCATCGGACTTAGCGGATAGCTACCAAGCCTATTCATCTAGTACTCTTCCCAAGAAAGGGGATAGGATGAGGCAATTTGGGGAAAAGTCATTTCCTCTTTACCTTTATGAGAAGGAGAGGGAGCCAACATGGGCTTCTCCTCTTTCTTCAGAGAAGGGGGAGTGGTCGGTGCGGCCTTCTCCTTCTCCTTTAGGGAGGAGGAGGCGACTGATTGCTACACTGTAGGAAGGGTTAGTTTCAGTTGTCCTTTTCCCCTAGTCTTATACTTTACATAATTCTTGTAAAGTAGGTCCATTCTTGGAGGAAGCAAACCAACTGGGGAGTGCGAAAAGTGATCCAGTGAGTATCCACCACAAGACACCAAGGGTTGATATTTGGTGTCATGAACTACATGCACGACACCTTCATGGGAATATTTCAAACACTTATGAGTAATAGAGGCAATTCCATTCATGGAAGCCAACCAAGGAATTCCTAGCTTCACCTTGAACAAATCTGACTCTGGGATAACATCAAAAATTGTGTCAACAGTTCTGGGTCCAACCGGGATGGACAAGGTTATCAAACCATAAGGTTTAAGACTCATACCATCATGTGTACGGATGGTAGATTTTGTTTCTTCATATTTTTCCTTTTGCAATGAATTTAATACTAATGTTTCCTTTGTAATAACATTCACACAGCTCGCAGGGTCTACCAAGACTCTTATCACAATGTTACCATTAACGCGAGTGGGAATGTAGAGAGGTGAGGGTTTATTGTTCAAAGGTAGATCCTGTGATGTGAATGTAATATCTAGTGAACTAGGTGCAGGTAGAGTAGTAGAAGTCACCATGACCATGTTGACATAGGCCTCGGGTTGAGTAACAAAATTAGTGGGATCTACAATCATGTTAGCAGAATGCAATAGAAATTGGTCCGCGTATATCTGCAGTTCACTATTAGCTTTCGCCACTGATTTGTTAGCATTTTGTTTATTCTCATCAAGGCAAATGCTACCATTCTCAATGTGGTCCTGTATCTCATGACGTAGCCGCATGCATCGTTTGGTATCATGTCCATTGACTCGATGGTATTGAAAATAAGTGCTTCCATCATACCAACTAGGATAAGGTTCCTTAATAGGCTTCGAAGTTGGAAAAGTTATGATCTTATCCTTCAAAAGCTTTTGCAAGAAAGAAGAATACGATTTTGATAACTTTGTGAACTTTCGGTTATTCTTGAGGCTGTTGTTATCAGTAGTGGAAACTACATTCGTAACCATCTTTTCTTTCCTAGAGATCGATACGATGGATTTTCCCTCAGAATGAGAGCGCGAGGAGGAACCACCGAACTGAACAACCGTTTGCTGGTACTCTCGTAAGGCTACACACAAGTGCGTGAAAGAAGGGTATTTCATAAGGGAAAAATTTTCTTTCCAAGGCCTTTGTAAGTTGCCTATGAATACCTTATGCACGTCAGAATCATACATCTGATATGAGATTTGTGAGAGGAGCGCTTGGTAGCGTGGTATGAAATCAGTAGTTTTTTTGTTATCTCCTTGTTTACACCAGATGAGATCCAAAAAGGTCATCTTCGGTCCGATGTTTGCTTGAAATTGTCTAAGAAATTGATTAACAAGTTGGTCGAATGAGAAAATGGAATTGTCAGGCAAGGAAAAATACCACTCAAGCATTGTATCCTTGAGAGATCGGGGAAATAGTTTAGCCATCAATGCATCATCATGGAAAAATTTTGTGCACAGGGTGTTAAAGGCAGACACATGTGTCTGTGGATCCCCTTTACTATCATACTTTTTGAATTTAGGTATCTCCATTCCTTGGGGGAAAGGAGTGTTCAAGATTGCAACCAACAATGGGCTATGTCAGAAAAAGGGTTGGAAGATAGGCTGGGCAGAGGCTTGGGAAAGACTCACTAACTGACTTTGCATCTTACCTATGTTATGAAGAAGGCTATTTAGAGTAGGGTCGTTAGAAGATAGAGGGCCAAAGGAACCTCCCCCAGAGCTACCACCAAGGCCACCTCTAGAACTACCACCGGTGTGACCTTCACTAGAGCCACTACCAGAGCCACTTCCGCCAATAGGGCCTCCATCAGATCCACCACCATGACCTGTAGCGGAGCCGCCTCCATTAGCACCACCTTCGCTACCGAGTCCTCCACCACTACCAAAGCCTCCACCACTAGAGGTGACCGGAGGGGTGAAGTTAAAGCCCAAGGGGACACTGTTAACTTTGATAGTTTTAGGTTGTTTAGAGATGGAAGGGATACTAATAGAAGGGACCGTGTCAGCCATATAGATGGATGTGGGAGGAATTGATACTCCTAACTGTCCTTCACGCTCTTCGAAAGTGACTTCTTTTGCAAAACTAGGGTTGCTCGAAGGAGCACATGCTTCAAAGAGACCAAGGAGGCTAGTCAAAAATTTTATGCCTGTTCGATCTTTACACATCATATGCTTTAACTTACTGACAACCCGAGTAGCTCTAGCCATCTTCGGATTTCTTTCCAAGTGATTTTATAGGTTGCCTAATCCCTTAGTGAGGGCGACAATGTATTCTGTAGGGATTTGAACGACCTCATACTCATCCACCGATGATGGCGTGGGAGACACAGGGGGAGTGGGAACATGATTGGTTTCATTAGCAATTCCCATCTCACTCCTCGACAACTGCTCCTATGTAGCCACACTAATGGCGAGACCAGAGAAAAGGCCCGTAGAGAGACCAATTGAGACCTTCGTCCTTTCCTTCGAAAGGTGTCGCACACTTCTCCTAACGATGTACCCAGAAGTTGTAGACTGGGTTGTGATGCTCATAAACCTACACAACACTCAAAAACACAAGTCACGAAGTACTCGAGGGAAGCCTCAACATCGATGGATGAACATACGTTGGTTCATGTCAAGTTCACCAAAAATGTAAGAGAAGGGGACCACCATGTGCAAGACCCCAGGTCATGGGGGACCAAGATGTGAGATGCTGCCCTAACTTACCTTAGCTAGATGGGATGTTTAGGGTATGAGGATGAGAATGATGAGGGGTATAAATTCCTGCAACCACTCTGTGATCCCAAATTTTGAAGTGGGGCTAGGCAAGCTGATTTTCAATTCCAACACTATGCCTTGGGAAGCTCTCTGCTCGAGGATGAAAGCATGGTCTCTGGATGACAAAGCGACACGTTGATGTCTCTAAAGTGTGTTGGTGTCCGTATGGCCAAACAATAGTGAAGACTAGGTCAAACCTAGAAAAACTAGCTAACGAACCAACTAACTAACTAAAGGGCCAAAATGATGCGATTAAGTAAATAAAGTATTCTCTAATATTATAAAGAAAAAAGGAAAGAGTGAAAAGGGAAAGAATGATCTCACCAAGAAATTTAGTCACCAGTTGGATCCTCGAAAGCGCGTACTCCTACACACAGAAAGAGAGGAAAATTTTGGGTGGCTGTATAGGGGTCTGCCTCAGTCAGACCCTCATTTATGTGTTTCCACCTCCACAGATAGGAAAGGAAACAAGATAAAGAAAGTAATATAGTGAAAAGCACAAAAGCACTGCAAAACAGTAAAGTGCTAACTCAACCAAGTGGTAGAAGGAAAGAAAGGGAAGCTTACCACCTCCACCAAGAGCACTCAAGGCTGCTTGGGGGAGAAAATGAGAGTACTCGAGCCTCTACTGCAATGGTGTTTCATTCCCAACTTGTTCTACCAAAGATGGAGTGTTGTGTTTGCTACAATGGAGAGCTTGTATGCTGCTAGAAAGCTTGAAGTGAATGCCAAAGAGTGTGTTGAAGCTTGTGGAGTGATTGTAGAAGATCAAAAGAAGTTAGAATGCATGTTGAAGGGATGAATTTGAAGAAGGAATGGAGAAAAATGACCATATTCGGGTCGGTCGGCCGAAGGGGGCATTACAAGTTGACTACCAATGAGAAGTGTAATGTCTCTGTAGGTTTAGCCATAGGAATCTACCAAGGATGTAAGCGTGTCGCGTGGGCATCCCTGACAAAAATGCCTCCACCGACGCTCAAAGTAGGCGCCAAGTGGGATGCAAGCAGCGGGCTTAGGTGGAATTAAGCCTCCAAACTTGGTTTTCTAAAGTGGAGAGGGAAAAAGGGGGAATTTACATAGGGTACAAATTCACTCCTATACAATTGTTTATTAAGTATTGGTCAATTTTTATATTTTGGTGAGTTTGCTACTAATTTTAGCCATTGATGATTGTTAATTTTTTAGTCTAGACTATTGTAGTTTATAGCTTATGAAATATTTAGACATTATTTGGTCCTAATTATTGCCAAGTTGAGGTTGGATCATGTGATAGATCCCAAGATCATAGATATCTAATTCAATTATGTGATGATTATATTAATAGTTGTTACATCATATCTACAATATTTTTCTTCAAAGATTGAGTTTTTAAGATTACATATTATAATATTTTGGACTCTACAAATATGAAAGAGATGAGTTTTCTAGATTCAAACCCAAGACCACCCATTTGCTGAAAATTTCCCTTCCATTGATCTACTATCCAACTTTGTGACTAGTCCATATATGGTTTAGGTGTGGCTCATTTTCCAATAGATAGTGATTTTTGAATTTCTAGTATTGCCTTTGACACAATTCCTGCTAAGTTCCTTTTTATGTATATAAGTCAGAATTAAGTTTTGTGCTTGCTAGGTTCATCGAGCTTTTTGACATAGATCCTTGTGGTGCATCCACGAGGTATCAAATTGGCACTAATGTAGCCTAAGCTAAAATGGTTCAAAAATGATCCTTAAACCTAAAATTTATTGCAACATACCAAATAGGTTTAGTTACTCTATTTTAATTAAACTTTCAATTATTTTTAGCAATCTCATCATAGGTTATGTTGACTTATTTTAGTCTTTTGGAATTAAATAATCTCATGAGGGTATTTTGACATGTTTGATAGTTTGATGCTATCTTGAAATTTTATATAGGATCTTTAATAAAATATTTAGTAGTCTTTCACCTTGTTAAGAAGTCCTTGGATTCTCCAAAGTTTTCATAAACATTAATATCCTAAAAGATCATTTTTACAAAAGAGAGGGATACTATCAAATTTTGAAAGAGTTAACTTTGTTAAGTCTAAGTTTAGGTTGAGTTAGTATTTTAGGTTTAGGAGTATTTTGAGCTTAAGTTGTCTTTGGTCTTCATTGAACACATTGAGTTGTGAAGGCGTGAAGATAATCTTACTATTTTTGTACATGACATGTTTCAATCAAATTAAAAGGTTTTAGAGCTTATAAAACACCAATCCCATGTGTTCAAATATCTCCAAAATCTAATTGCTACATGGGTTTCACTCTATAGTAATGTAGAAGGGATAAGAATTTGAAAGGTATTTAAAAAACACCTCATCAAGTATGTGATGTCTTATGAAAGATCTGTCAAGGTTTGAATATCCTTGTAGACCTTTTGGACCTGATAGATCAATATATTGGATTATTAATGATTCCAAAGAATTCCATAGATGTAAAATATCCATGTCAAGGCATGACCATTGGTAAAAGAAGTGATTCAAATTATGTCCAAGTGTCCTTCTCATTTAAGTTGTGTTACATAATGGATGGCCAACTTTTGTAGGGTGTGAAGAGTTATCATATATTGGGAAGAAGTTTGTTAGAGACTAAATCCTTGTCAAAATGTGAAAACCTCTACCAAAACCTATATATGCTAGATCAAATCCCTATGAAGTTTGCATTGAGTTGTGCTATATATGTATCATCTAGAATGTTTTAAATTTTTTCCATTTTATCAAATGGATGGTCAAAGTTCCATATGGAAACATTAATGTAACACATATAATAAGATCTTCAATATATGTAAAGATATAAGAAGCCACATACTAAAGTCATGAAATATTTGGTATACTATTGTAAATTTTCACCCTTTACAATTTCACACTATATTTTTCTCCCCCTAAATCATTGAGCCTAATTTGGTCCCTAACTTCCTAAAATTATGCATTATATAGCCCATTTGTACCACTTCTTGATAAATTGCAAGCATTGAATAAATGAAAGCAATTAATGTTTTTCCCTTGATACATTGTGTCCTCGAAAATAAGTCTAGAACCCATATGCCCATGGGGGTATGGGTCCCCCTACTTAGCCACAAACCAATTTTGGATATGTCAAAGTGTCCATTTTAACATTCAAATTCCAAATTTCAAATGTCAGCTATTGGGGTTCAATTCTCAAGAAATTATAGAAATACCTATAAATACCTAGTCTTTTCATCATTTGAAAGATAAGAAAAATAACAAGCATTCACAAGAAAATACTATTGTCAAGAGCAAGTCAAGAGAAACATTTCAAAGCTTTATTTCAACTATTCAAGATCCTAACATCATGTCAAAGTGTATGTGTGTTCATGTTATCATTTTTTTGTGAAGGCTAACACTTTTGTAGGTCTCCAAAGCATTTAAGAAAATCAAGCAAGCAATATCAGAACATTGAGGTGATGTGTATGCATTTAGTCCTTTAAGGAAGTCATTGAAGGGTGGTGAGTTGCATCACATTGTGATTTCAGATCATTCCTTCCTTTTCAATTTCCCATTTATCATTGGCATTGTAGTTGTGGAAATAGAAACACTTACACAGGGTTTGACTAAGGAAAAACCCTAAATAACCCAACATTTTCTCTCTCTTTGAATATGAAGATTATATGTGTGAAGAGGATTGAAGAAAATTTGAAGACAAGTTATTCATTGTTGCATTTAAAGACCTAAATCTTTTCAAGCCACGAAAACTCACTTATAGAATTACTTGAAAAAATTATGAAAACTTTGCAGATGGAAATAAGTCGAAGTTCAGATCTGTAACTAGAGGACCCCAAAAGTAGAGCATGACACCCTATTAGAGACCCATATGCCCCCTAGGTGTCTCGTCCTCCTAATGAGCTCAAGACCAACTTTTCAAGATAGGTACACAATCTCTTGCACATTCCAAATCTTCTTGCAAACTATTGTTTTAGTTTGTTATTTGTTTGTAGCTTGCATTTATATATCAGGTCATGTAGTCTAATTAGGTTAATCAATTCCAAATCATTCCAATACATTTCCAATCCCCTCAAAGAAGGATATCCAGGCCTGATTGGATCACCTTTAGGGTTGATATTCAATCTACTCACCTTGTTGATCTCCCTCTTTAATGAAAGTGTGGAAAAGGGCCCCTTCACAATCCTAGGTTCTTCGCATTGAGGACCTAGGATCCCTTTTTCATTCTTTCATTTTGGGGAAAATAACATGTTAACATCATAAACTTTATGAAATGGGAAGTCTTTCAAACTCTAGATCTAAGTTTTTCTTTACATTGTCTTGCATTTCTCATTTAGTGTTTCATATTTGCATCATAAAAATTCATAAAAAATAAAAAATCTTGCATTTATATTGCATCATAGCTTGCATTAGGGTGTGTTTTAGTCATTTAGACCAAATTTTCATCCAAAATTGCACTCATAGTTGCCACTTTTTGTTTACATATACATTTGCATCTCATTTACATTAGAAAATTCTAGAAAATAGTCATTGTCAAACCTATTTGCAGATAGAAATAGCAACCTTAAATAACAACTTAAAAATTCAGTTCTTCAATTTTCAAACCCCCTATCAAGGACTTAGACACCCCTGGGAGACTCTATCCTTGTACAGTTGAAACAACAAAATTTTTCATAGTTGTCTATCTCTGTCTACTCAGTTTGTATGTGCGTATAGATGTCTATTTTGGAATCCATAGTTACATGTTTTTAGGTATTTTACATATAGTTCATTAAGGTGAAAGAAAGTGATTTGTTTGGTTTCAGATTGGCAATCAAAATCATCCTTTTCAAGTCTTTGCATCTTAGAATTAGTCAATTATTGAATTACAAATCTAAAATTATCATTCAAAATTGTTCAAACATCTTCAACATTATTGCATAGTTGAATTTTGCATCAAATTGGCATAAGATAAACAAATTCTAGAAAATTATTTACTGTTACAACTATTTGAAAGTAGAATCAAAATCCTTAAGTAGTTTAATACACAATCAAATTTTGAATTTCTAGAACCCCTGACTAGGACTCAGATGCCCTTGGGTGCCTCTATCCTGCTATTCTTGACCAAACAAACTTTTTTCTAGCTCTCTATTACTATGTTGCTTGTTTGCTTCTGTTATCTAATTTTTGTTTGTGAGTGTTTGTTGTGCTTATTTAACAGTTTAGTGTTCATCTTGGGTACACTTGGTGTTGTGAAACTTGCATGAGTTTCAAAACCTGGTGTCTTATTTCCAATACTTCAGTGACACGTAGTTCTAGACTTATGGTATCTTGTGCTGTTGTCACATCCGTTGTGGATCCTGAATCTTCTAACTCTTTCATGAAAAGTGTTGTCAATACTCAACCCATTTTGAACTCTATCCCTGACACTACCATACCAATAACAACCTTACACAAACCTATCTTTATAGATGTTGAGACTATGGTAGCTCATGTTCCCAAAGACAAACTACAAAAAATGGAAAAAGACTTAGAAAGACTTCAAGACTTTGTGAGTACTGAAAAATTTGCTGGTACAATAGTTCCTATAATTCATAACATGAGGAAACTGATTGGTGATGATCATGGATTAGAGATTTTTTTTAGCCTAGCCCATATAGTTGATAATATTATACCTACAATGGCTAGTTACACTCAAGCTTTGGGATACACTCAAAGTCAAGGAGGAAGTCAAGTATCCCTCCCTACAACTATAACCTCTATCCCTACATACACAATTCCAACTATTGCTTCCACAATACAAAAAATAATTGGTTAAATCCAACATTAGGCCTTTCCGTTGGAAATCCTTATGGTTTTGGATCTTCCCATGTCACACCCCAAGTTTCATCCCCTCTCATAAATTTGTAATATTGTAGCCCACCAAGTACATACACACTTCCACCATATTCACCACAATCCCAAAACATGTCAACCAATGATTTCGTCGTCAACCAACTGTTGCAAAATGTCACCTCACTTCAACAACAAATCTCAACCTTGAACCAAAACCAAAATGTAAAACCATCACAATATGTCAAATGGAGCCCATTTTCACTTGAAATATTGAAAGAACAAATGCCACAAAACATAGTGATACCCTGGTTTGAAAATTACAATGGTAAGGGAGACCCTAACAATCATATATTAGCATATACAACCTTGTGTAGTGACTTCATCTTTGAGGATAAGCTCTTGGCTAAAATATTACCTAGGTCATTGAAGGATGTGACTTTGGAATGGTTTTGTTCATTACCAAATAATTCAATCCACTCATTCAATGAGCTTGTTGATGCATTTCTCAATAATTTCCAAGTAAACATTGGTCCTAAGATTAATTTAATTGATTTAATGCAATTAAAACAAAAGAAAAACAAGGTCACAGATTTCATAAGCCGATATAAGTTGCTTTATTCACCAATCATTCTTGCTCTTCCTGATGCAGATTTCCAGAGTGTTTATTGAAAATTTATAGTCATACATAAGGGACAAAATCGTATTAATTAAATTTTCATCCTTCATACACTTGTGTACGAATCTTCATGAATATCAAAATTTGGTTAGTCAGTATGAAGAGATATCTTCATCAACTCATACTAAGAAGTTCAAATGTGTGCCTCAAAACAAATACCAACCATTAAAGAAGCAAAAAAAGAACTTTATCAAGATAAATACATCTCAAACAACTAACCATATTGAACCTCGAGTTGATGTTGCAAGGTGTGCATCCTTGATCTCCTTGTGTTGTGTATCATATTTCTCGGGTTCATGACATGGCTTAAATGCCTCCCATGGATTCATTAACTCTAGCGGTTGTATCATGAATTAACAGGTTGATCTTTTAGTGCAATGACAATTGTCTTTGCAACAATTGATATCAGAGCCTAGGTCATGGGTTCAAACCCTTCACTTGCACTGGGAGGATTGTTGCAAGGTGTGCACCCTTGGTCTCCTTGTACTGTGCAACACAACACTTAAGTTCATGACATGGCTTAATTTAATTCCATTGATTCATTAAATTTGGCGGTTGTATCGGGAATTAACAAAGCAATCTTTTGGTGCAATGAAAACCGTCTTTGCAACAGTTGCTTCCATAAGTTCAACCCCATATCAATTTAGACCGAGAGATAGAAAATTCACCCAATTACCTGACACTCTCCATTCAATCATGTTGCAAATTTTGAGCAAGAATTTAATTTGAGTACCTCCTGTTAGACCCATGGACACAACCAAACCTTTACCTCCAAATTACAATCCAAATGCATTTTGTCAATATCATCATACAAGTGGACATGATACAGAGCAATGCATGTGTCTTAAACATTTGGTTCAAGACCTTATTAATTCTAATCACATCTAGTTGGGTAGTGTTAATGAACAAGGGAATAAGTCTATTTCCTTGTCTAACCAATCCTTGCAGATTTTTACCAATCCATTGTCAAACCATTCATCCAATTTTTTGCAAGCTTGTGATGTTAGGAGTGATGAGATGAATATTGATACAACTAATGACATGAATAATTATTTCAATACTAATGAGGATGATCTACAAGATATGGTTGCTTTAATAGATGTTAAACCTTGTAAGGGCCAAACCACTATGTTACCTGACATTGCTTTCACCCATAATGACACACCTAGACATGCACTCGATGGTCCTCTCTACATTGTTGAATGTATTAATGAGAAACTTGTACAAGGAATACTTATTGATCCTATGTGTCTAGAGAATGTGATCATTGAAGAATTCTTTTTTGTACAATAGATTTATCAAGATTATTATGAACACTTAAAAGCATGATTGAAAACTCACGATGGTTTTGATCACCCTACGATAGGTTCAATCACTCTTCCACTTAAATTTGGTCTGAAACAATTAGATGTATCATCCTCCATCATCCTGAAATCAGAAAAAATTTGTGTCAATTTGGGCTACTGATGGTTACACTCCATGAATTCTATCTCGTTGGCTATTCACAAGTGTATCAAGTTCCCCTTTGAAAATGAGATATTTATAGTGCATCATAATGGGTTTAATCCTTTGTCCTCTCGTGAGAAATTTTCAATAGAATTCTTTTGGCCTCAACCTCTGTAGCCTATAAAGCCTCGTGAAGATTTCTTTTTCAATTCATGCCAAAAGTTTAAGGCAAAGCGCATAATAGAGTTATCTCTTAGCAAGATTCCTAAGAATGATAGGTCCATGGTTGTTCCTCCTCCCCTGATTGTTATGGATGAACCTTTTCCCCAAGCCAAGACCCTTCCACCTAACCAAGATAAGTATTCCATAGTTCCTCCACCCATATCCTATAAAAGATCGAGAGATAATCAAATGATTCCTTTTGTTCCTCCAAAGATAAAACAAGTGTATAGACCTAAAGAGACAGTGGTTTCCCAACCTTTGGTGATTCCTTCAATTCCTCCCTTAAGGGAAAAAAAGAAACCAATGGTTGAGAAACCGCTCCTACCACGTCACAAATTGAAAACAATGCAAAAAGGTGTTGACCCCTTTGTCATTGGGTAAGTTTGGCATTGATGTCAAGTTGAACATTCACATTGATACATATTTGAAGGGCATAAGGATTATTGTTTTTGGTTGCTAGTTGGTGATTATTGGTTATCATTGATATGTGATTAAGGCAAAAATAATTATTAAAGTCTTGAACCTTGAATTAGCACTTGGTGCCATGGAGTCTTAGATCGACAAGCATTATGATGTTGTGATATTCATGCAAGATAAATATGATGAAAAAGGTCAACACAATGATGTTTGAGTTGTTTTTGATATACAAAATGAAAAGACATAATGAAATGTCTTGATATCATTTTCCCTACAAGTTAATCATTTTGTAAAACTCAAGGCAGTGGAGATGGCCATGTTAGGGCTCGAGGATGCTTGGAACAATGGTGGTATGTTGACTAGAAAATGTAGTGGAATGGTTTCCGAGCAGTTTGGTTTCAGTTTCAACAAGGTGACATCGACGTCATTTTCTAGATTGCAATTCATTCAAATGGTAACTTGTTTCAGTTTAAAACCTACTATGGTTTTGTGTATATGTTTGTATAATATGAAAATGGCTTTTGTTTCAAATTCTAAGAGTTAAGAACTTGTCATTTTTACATGGGTTTTATAGTGTTCATTTTCTTTGCATTTTTTAAGGTCGATCTATGGCTGCATTTTGTATTGCTATAGAGTTTGATTCAAAATCTATCATTTCGACCTTGTTTAGTCTTGCATACACTTATTGTGTCGACATGGGTTTTGGTACTGAGCACATATGTACGTTTATTGTCTAAACTTGTGTATACCATGTTGCTAGGGCATGGGATCCCAAAACGTACTGTTGTTACTAAATTTTTTGTAAAGGTTATGTGTTTTATTAGGTGGTAGCTAGGGCACGACCCTTGTCACATATACACTGTTGTTTATGAGGTGTCAACTAAGAATTGCTTGTTGCATTTGTGCGGGGAAGTTTGCTTAGTTTACATACCCCAGTTTATACACAATGTCGACCATGTTTAAGTGAGAATGCATAATGCTTATTTTATCAGCACCAGTTTAAATAACTGGAAATGCTACTCCACGGTTATCTTTGAAAACAGTTATGGAAGATTATGTTGGCTGTTTTATGAGAGGCAGTTTTTGGTGAACGAAAATATATTTTGAATGATATATAAAGTGACATTGTCACTTGACATTGGTTTGAGGCATTACACATTGATATCATACTCTAATAAGAGTCATTATTGTTGAGCAGAATACCGAAATATGTTTTGTAAAAGTTGTATGCAAAAATAGTGAAAGATAAATTGATATGTTTTATGTTTTATAGGCTCCGGTCTCAATGAACCTTTAGGACATGAAATGTATTAGTTTTGAGAGTTGTAATGTATTGTCATGAAATAGAGAAACCCTTTGACTTTTATTCTTTCAATATTTACAAAATTTTGTATGGTCAGGTCAGTGAGACAAAGATGACCTTTTTGCCAGTGAGGTTGTATTTTTCCAGTGAGGTAGTATTTTCCAATGAGGCATATTTTTTGTTTCCAGTGGTGCATAATGTGTAGCCAATGAGGTTTTACCAGTGAGGCAGTTGTGTTTGCTAGTGAGGCATTTTGTGTAGCCAATGAGGCATTTTTGTAGCCAGTGAGTTTTTTCCATTGAGGCAAAAAAAGCAGCCAGTGAGGCATTGTAATCAGTGGCATTTTATTAATCCAGTGAGGCATTCTCCCGAGTGGTTTTTTTTATCCCTACGAGGGTTTTCCACTCATGAAAAATAATGTGTTATGATTCTTTTGTGGTCCATATGATAATTATGTTTCATGCAATTTGGTTTTGTTTCTTTCTTTATCTACTTTGCAACATTTGAGTTTTCATGTTGTTTAAAGATCTGTTGTTGCACATTTGGTTACACTCTTGAAATTGAACATTCAACGATAACAAAGAGATTATGTGTTTTTAATAACTATTGAATTGAAATTGATTATTGAAACTTTGATTCACCCCCTCTCAGTGTTTCCCATACTCCAACAAGTGGTATCAGAGTCATACCCTTGCATAAGTCTAACCAACTTAGGGGTTCTTGGTAGTGGAGTACTCATTATCGCAAAAAGTAAAAGAAACAGAGAAAAAAGAAATATCCAGTAGAATGTTGAACAACAAATGCCACTTAAACCTAGTACAAAAGATGTTTTTGTAGTGAGGAGTGTAGACAAAGAAGGAGATCACTTAGTGAGTGATTTTGAATAAAAGTATGTTGAAGATGAATGTGAAATTGATTTTGAAGGTAAACTTATTTATGCCCTTAGTGAAATCAAGAAACTCAAAAAGGAAGCCATAGTGCAAAAAGACCAAACTCAAAAAGATACTGAAAAATTTGGTTAACAAAATTACTGGGTTTGAAAAATAAATCTCAGGCTTGAAACTTCAACTTGAGGAAAACAAGAAAATCTTAGAAGTTACTCAAGAACAATTAAATACCAAAGAAAAGGAATGTTGTGCTCTAGAGGTAGAGATTGTTGCTTTTAGGAAAAACTTGTCATGTGTGACAACACTGACAAGTTGGCAAACATATTACATAAACAAAAAGACCACAAGGATAAGACTGGTCTAGGGTTTACAGAAGGAAAATTCTCATATTCCAATGAACTTCAACATGTTGATGCTACAAGTGAAAAACTCATTGACAAAAGAGGTAATCCATTTATATGTAATCTACATTTCTTTGGCTATTGCTTCTATTGCAATCAATACAGGCACAAGGCAAGTGAATGTAGGGTTATGTCTAGAAGGAGGCCTATTTTTGTGAATTGAAATATTTTCAAGTTCTTGAACAAGTTGAGTATTATAATTGTGGGAATCTTGGACATATAGCTAGTTTTTATAGACATACCTTTGCAATGCAGCGAATCAAAACTAGCATTCACCTCAAGATATCTTCTAGTGATGACAAAATAAAATTAGTTTGGAAACCAAGAAAGTTGAAAAAAAGGTTGTAGCAATGCTTGTCCAAATAGCCCTACATGCCCAAAAGAAAGATCTATGGGTTGTAGATAGCGGGGTGCTCTCACCAAATGACTGGTGATAAGAGCAATTTTTTCAAATATGAAGATTACATTGGTGGTTTGGTCAAAATTTGGAATGATTTTTGTATTTTGATCAAAGGAAAAGGCACCATACTTTTGGATGATGATACTCCCTTACATGATGTCTACTATGTAGAAGGTCCGACTCACAATCTTCTCAGTGTAATTCAAATCTGTGACAATGGCTTCAAAGTCACATTTACTTCTCAAGGTTGTGAAATCGGTAAGAAATCTAGAAAAACTGTTGCAACTAGTTTAAGAACAAAAGGAAAATCTATAATCTTCATGAGACCAAAAACAATTGTAAATATGGACTTGTTTGTTTCATGATTCAGGTTGAAGAGAGTAAAATTTGACATAAGACTTGGGCATATCAACTATGATAATCTTGTCAAGATAAGCAAGAATCAAAATGTAAGAAATATGTCAATCATTTCTAAACCTAGCAGTAGTACTTGAAAGGAATGCCAACTAGGTAAGCAAACAAAAGTAAGTTTTAAATCTAAAGGTATTCTTCAACTAAACCCTTAAAACTTGTTCATTCTGATTTATGTGGTCCTACAAGGAAAAAATCATTGAATGGTGAAAGGTATTTTATGATCTTTATTGGTGATTATACCAGAATGACTTGGGTAACCTTTTCGAAACACAAATCAAAATCTTTTGATAGATTTAAAATATTCAGAAAGATGTTTGAAAGGGAGTCAGATCTAAAAATCAAGTTCCTAAGGTCAGATAAAGGTGGTGAGTACACTTCAAAAGAATTTGTGGATTACTGTGAATAACATGGCATTAAGAGGCAATATTCAGCCTTTAGGACACCACAACAAAATGATGTAGCAGGGAGAAAAAATAGGACAGTTAAAGAAATGGCAAGGATGTTGCTTCAAGATGCAAATGTACCTAACATCTACTAGAAAGAGGTTGTCCATAAAACAGTCTATACATTAAACAAAGTGCAATTAAGAGTAAAAACTAACTATACTCCTTATGAATTGTGGTATGGAAAATTTGAAAATGTTGGGTATTTTAGAATCTTTGGCAGTAAATGTTTTATTAAAAGAGATGATGAAATTCTAGGTAATTTTGAATCCCTCTTTGATGAAGGTATTTTCTTAGGTTACTCCACTCACAGTAAATCTTACAAATGTTTTAATAAAATATTGAAAAGAGTGTTTGAAAGCACTAACGTGAAAATTGATGAGATGTTGCAGCTACGTGAACAACAAAAAAAAGATGATGAAGAAGCTCACCTACCTAAAAAAGAGGTGAAATCAGAAGAAGAGGAGAAAGATCAAGAAAATACTCCTAAAAAAATTGTGGAATCAACATCTAAAACTCCTTCAAAGATATTGCAAAGGAACCATCCTCAAGAACAAATCATTGGGGATAGAAATGATGGTGTTCAAACCAAAATAAAGCTTGCTAGTGCAAGTGATTAGGTACATTTATGTTTGATTTTAGAACTTGAACCTAAAACCTATATAGAGGCTAGTAAAGATGAACTTTGGATTAAAGCAATGAATGGAAGAGGAGTTCAAGACATGGGAACTTGTCCCTAGACCCAAGGACAAGAATGTCATTGGAGAAAAATGGGTCTTTGGGAATAAACTTGATGACAAGGGAAATGTAGTTAGAAATAAGGCAAGAATTTTCTGCAAAGGATACTCTCACATTGAGGGTATTGATTTTGATGAAACCTTTGCCCCTGTAGCTAGACTTGAAGCTACAAGAATCTTTCTAGCTTTTTCTATTTATAAAAATTTCAAAGTGCTTCAAATGGATGTTAAAATAGCCTTTTTAAATGGTGAGCTTGAGGAAAGAGTGTACATGGAACAACCTGAAGGATTTGAATGTGCAGGTAAAGAAGATCATGTCTATAGACTTAAAAAAGCATTATATGGCTTGAAACAAGCCCCTAGAGCATGGTAATCTAGGCTGGATAAGTATTTGCAAGGACAAGGATTCACAAAAGGAGGTGTTGACACCAATATGTATTTCATGACAAAAGGTGACAATATTCTGGTTGTTGTTTATGTAGATGATATTATTTTTGGGAGCAATGATGAAAATATGTGTTCTATTTTTTCCTGATATTATGAAAGCTGAGTTTGAAATGTCCATGCTTGGAGAACTATCTTTCTTTCTTGGGTTATAGGTTTCTCAACTTGAGAAGGGTATCTTTATTTATCAAATGAAATATGCAAAAGAGATGTTGAAAAGATTTCAAATGGATGAAAGCAGACTAGTTGGAAATCCCATGGAAACTAGCTACAAATTAGGCCAAGATGTTGATTTTCCTGATGTAGATCACACCATGTTCAGTTCTATGATAGGTAGTCTTTTATACTTGACTTCCACAAGGCTTGACATCATGCATGTTGTATGCTTGGTGGCCAGATTTCAGTCCTCTCCCAAACAATCTCATCTTAATGCAGTTAAAACGATACTTAGATATGTCAATGGTACTATTGGTTATGGTTTGTGGTATCCAAGACATGATGAATTTACTTTGCTTGCTTACACTGATGCTGACTGGGCAAGATGCATTGATGAAAAAAATAGTGCTTGTGGAGGAGCATTTTTCTTAGGTGGCAGGTTGGTAGCATGACACAACAAGAAACAAGACTTTGTGCCTTTGTCAACTATTGAAGCAAAATACATTGATGTTGCCACATGTTGTTCTTAGGTTTTGTGGATGGTATCTCAACCTATTCATATTTTGTGTGATAACACTAATACTATAAATATTTCAAAAAATCTTGTGATGCATTCAAGAACAAAACATATAGCTATCCACTATCATTTTTTGAGGGAAAAGGTTCTAACAAATGAAGTTGTCTTGGATTATGTGGCATCATGTGATCAGGTGGCTGATATGTTTAGAAATCCATTAGAAAAATAGGTGTTTGAAAGGTTAAGGGATGGACTTGGTGTTCTCTCCCTTAGCTCTCTTTAGTAGCACAAATCAGTTATACATAATTTTAGGGGGAGTTTGACAGATCATTATTTATTCCTAGTGGTTTATTATGTTTCTCTTCATTTCTCTCTTCAGTTAGTTTTACTTCACAGTGTATATGTGATGCATTGATGTGGTTATTCTCATGTTTTTGCATCATGGATATATAGCGAATATTCCATCTTTCTTTGTTATGGCAATGATATTCATGGTTGGCCTATATGATTTGATAGTTTACTATATTGTGGCAATCATCATGGCTCATTTTGACAGTGCTTTGTTTATGGCTTTTATATTCTGATCTAACAATGGTTCAGTGTTTACTGTGACAGTAGATTTCTTGGTGCTTGGTTTCTCCATACAAGTTACACTGCTGGTAACATATTGATTTCATAGTTTCTTGATTTTCTGTAGTTATTATTTGTGGATATTCAGTTACTTCAGCTTGTACCCCTTTGACCTTTGGAATTTTTGTCAAAAGGGGGAGAAATTGAACAGTCAATATTCTTCATTCATGTTGATAGTAGTGGTATTCATGCTTGACAACAGTTTATTTATGAACAGTGGTATTCATGCTTCAATTTCATTTTGACACAACAGTTTCATTACATAGAGGACAACATATTTTGATTTCACTACATAGAGGACAACATGTATTATAACAAGAACAACATGTCTATCATGTACAGTCTTGATGTTTGACATCAATTCCAAAGGGGGAGTTTTTGACCCCTTTGGCATTGGGTAAGTTTGGCATTGATGTCAAGTTGAACATTCATGGTACAGGGGCACTTAGGTTCTCAAGCCTCCAAGAGGGGTCAAAGTTGATGTTTTTGTTTGAGTTATTTTCATGTAATAAGGTCTTTAAGTACCATTTCATGTCTGTTTGGGTCGGTTTTGGGTCATCAGGGGTGTTTTAGTGTGTAATTGCAAAATGTTGTCAAGTTGCACAAAAGTTGTCAAGCAACTTTTGCATCTTTTTGCATAAAAGTGATTAGAATGATGTTTTGTTAGTTGTAATTTGAAACTTAGTTGGGAATAGTTGGGAAATGGTTGTCAATGTTCAAAAATACCTTGGTGTGGTCGAAGGAAAAGTTTTGGATGTTGAAGTTTGAAGTTGGAATCAATATAAATCTCTGTTTTTCTACATTTTGCAACATTTCTTTGCTAAATTGGTGAATAGTACGAATGTGTACAGCCTTCCCATGGCCTAAAAATTGTTTGAATCTATAGATTAGTGAATCTCCTAAATTATCCTTTTTGTAGCACCTAATTTCATTGTGTTTGAAGCAAGTTAGAGCAATTTTACTCTAAACTGCTTGAAACCCTAGTTAGGGTGGGCTTTAAGTGAATAAAATGTTTTTCTCCCCATTCCACTAGTGAAAAGGCCTCAATCTTGGTGGAATGTCTTGGATTAGGATAGATTTTGTTTCCCCAAAGTTGCAGGAGTAGGGAAGATGGTTGGCACGTGCTAGGTTGAATTGAAGGTCTAATATCTCTATGTATTAGACCAAGAAGCCATGAAAGGAGTAGCAAATTGTGTTATGAGAATTGAGGAATGCATTGTTGGAAATTGGAACATGTCATTGGATGTGTGAGGACCCTATCAGAGCTAGGAAGTGGTTGGAAGAACTCTATAAACCTTTTTGTGATCGATCCCTAGTGCACTCAGTCCTAAATTAGGCCTAGTTAAGAAGCGGGACAATCAATTTTTGAATCATTTCGTACAAAGAACCCTATCCTGATTTTGAGATATGTTCAATAATGGTCAAGTGGGTATATGAAACAATTTTTCTTTCTTGGAGATCAGTTTTGGTTGGGAAGTTATGCCAAAAAATGCCTTTTTGAAAGGCTACAAGGGAGAACAAGGGTTTGTGAAGGAAAACCCACATTTTGATGAACAAAGGAACTTGTAAGTGGTTGGTTGAGGTTGTTTTGTGAGTGATTACCCCTTCTCTACATCAATTCACATTGATACATATTTGAAGGGCATAAGGATTATTGTTTTTGGTTGATAGTTGGTGATTATTGTTGGTGTGAATAATTGTCTTGTACCTAGCTAATTCATTCACTAGGTAATTAGGGGACATATTCACATGGTTAAGTTCACTTAGGATAAAATATTCTTTCTAGAAGGCTTAGTTGGCTTATCTAGAACTTATCTTATCTAGCTAGAATGCATCATTTCCTAGGTGATTAGGTTGTTGGTTGTCTCATGTCATAAGATCATGACATTTGTCAACATCATGTTCACTACTACATTTCAACCTTGCCTACATAAGCAAGGCATCTCATGTACATTGGTATTCAAGCTTATAGCAAGCAATAGCAATTCAGCCATTATTCAATCTAAAAAAAAAAAAAAAAAAGCTTATATATATTAAACTTTGTTTTATATGTTAAAAGGCTGACGGGTTTATTGTCTAGTTGGTCGACATATAAACAATTTTTTATTCTTAAACTTCTTTAAAAGGCTAACAATGACTTTGTATTAGCAGAGGTTTTATTTTTTTGCATTTGTTGGTAGTGAAGTCACATTGGTGACCGAGTTGTAGCCCCCGGGTGCGCAAATTTTGCACCGGTTTAGTCTTCTCAGACTTTGTATTTGCCCCAAAGTGCCTATTTACAGGGATTTTTTTTCATTTTTTCACAACTTTTGCATACGGAGGAAAAAATTTTCAAACGAAATATCGACAAAAAGATGGAAGTCTGAATTTTTCAGTGGTGCAGATATTTTGCAAATATTTTGTAGTTTTGTACCTCTTTTTCCAAGTTGAAGCCAGAACATCGTTTTTCACCTCTGAGCTCATATCTTTGTGCTCCAATCTCCAATTTTCTCCAAATTTGCGGCATCGGAAAGGTATTTAGGAGTACTTCAAATCTACTCATGCACTTTTTGCAGATTTGTTTCCAGATTTTCATATTTTCAGTTTGTAGTTGATTTGATAGTTTGGGATACTTTGTTGTAAATTTGCAAAAAAAGTGTAATCTTGTTTGGGACGAAGGGGTTGATTTCTTGTATTGTGAGGGAAAATTGTTGTTCCTCCTTTGTAATATCTCATTATATCATGGATTTGACAAAAGTTGTACTTCTAACTCCATATAACTATCATGAGTGGAAATCTCAAATGGAGTTGTTAATGTTAAAATCAAAGTTGCAATGAATCACATTTAGTCAAGATCCATAACTTGTAGGAGCAAAAGAGAAAAGAAAATGGCTTGATAGAAGGGATGAAGCTCTTGGTACTTTGAAGTTGTCTATTTCTCCAGATCTTAGATATCATGTTGCATCTTGCACTCATCCAAATGAAGCTTGGAATACTTTAGAGAGTCTCTTTGGTAAGCCATATAAGATGAGGAAATTTAAGTTGGAGAATGAACTAATGGGTCTTAATCCTTCAGATTTTGACAATGTCCAAGACTTTTTCTCTAAGCTCAATTCTCTTAGATTGCAGTTATCTAATTGTGGGTTCACTAAAGAGGATGAACAGTTGATACTTTCTATTCTTGCTAAGCTTGGTCATGATTATTCAGTGTTTGTTTCTACTTTCTATGCTACAAGGAATGCTCTTGGAAATGCATACAAAATGCCTTCTCTTGATGAATTTGCAGCTCAACTCACAAGGGAACAAGCAAAGTTGGTACACATGGGCACATTGAAGTCTTCTAGATCTCATGCTCTTGTTGCAAAGGAGACAAAGGCTTCAAGTGGCAAAGGTAAGAAGCAGAACAAGGCACCCAAGTCTAATGAGCAAGGTAAAGATTCTCCTTCACATAGCACTCCTGAGTCTACATCCTCTTCTAAAGAGGAATCATCTAAAAAGAAGAAGTCAAAATGTGCATATTGTAAAAGGTTAGGACATGATGAGAATAGATGTTATAATAAGAAGATTGATGAACTGACACACCTTCTTCAAAAGAATAACATTAAGCTGCCCTCATCAGTGTCTACTACTTCTTCTTCAACATCTCAATCGGCAGCTCCATCATCATCATCTTAGTCATAGGACACAGGATCTACTTCTGGGCTACACAAGATAAAAGGACAAGCAATCTTGGCCTCTACAAGTCTTGCATCTCATAGATGGCTTCTTGATTTAGGGGCATCTCATCATATGGCATCTTCTATGGACATGTTCTCTTCGTTTGAGCCTTGTAATTCACCTCATATATTGATGGGTAACAATACATATATGAAGGTAAGTGGGAAGGGTTCTATTTATATGGGGGAAGGGACTTTCAATGATGTACTTTGTGTTCCTTCCTTGTCCACTAATCTCCTTTCTATTTATCAAATTACTCATGGGATTCAAGGTAAAACAGTTGAGTTCACTCCAGATAGGGTGTACATAAGGGACTTGGAGACGAGGGATATTGTTGCTATTAGGATGGCTGATCACTCATCTCATGTATATTCCTTTTCACATTTTGCTTCAGAAGATGATAATGTTCCTTTGATTGCATCACACACTCCATTGAGTGTGAACCATGATAGTGAGGAGAAGTTTGGTCAACTACACCTTGGTATTCTTGAGACCTATGTTGAGCTTCCTACTCCTCCACCTCCTACTTCTTCAGCCATTGATGCTTCTATTCACCAAGATGATCATAGTTTTTCAGATCTTGCTTTGTGGGATGAGTATTTGACAGGGATTTCTAGCTTGTTTATGGAGTCTCATACTGCAGATTTGGAGGACACACTTGAGGGGATTTCTCTCCTCTTTGATGACAGTTTTAGTACAACTGTTATCCCATCTACTTTGTCTTTGGAGATTGACATTCATCAGTCTCCTCCATCACTTAATTTGTCATGTTTCTTGGTTTAGTTTGACCATGATTATGTTGTGGCTCATTCAAGCTTGGAGGATCTTCATCATTTTTTAGAGGCATACATATTAAGCATTCATGCTTTCTCCTTTCAGTTGGACATGGAGTGGCTTCTTCATCAACTTATGGATTTGTTTCTTCCTAAGGGAAGATGTGTTGCTTGCAGACATTGGGTCATCTTTTGTTTTCAGACATTCTTCATCAGCATTGGAGTTTCTTCATCATGGGGGGGATATCATATCTCTCTACTTCCCTCTTATGGAAGGGTATTTGATTGTATATACATGATGCATGTTTTCCTTGGGGGGTATCATTGAGTCCTCCATACATCATGTTTGTTTGTTTTGTTTTCTCTCTTTTGGAGAGGAGTTTTGTCCCATTGGGTTTTCTCCTTTTCTCCGCTTGTGAGAGATTGCATCATTTGCATTGTAAATGGGTACCTAACATGGCCTAGTAGCCGAGACGCATAGTCATAGTCTTTGCACAGTTTGCATAATAATCTTCTCCCTAAGTTGCACTTGAGGGGGGGTGTTGGTGTGAATAATTGTCTTGTACCTAGCTAATTCATTCACTAGGTAATTAGGGGACATATTCACATGGTTAAGTTTACTTAGGATAAAAGATTCTTTCTAGAAGGCTTAGTTGGCTTATCTAGAACTTATCTTATCTAGCTAGGATGCATCATTTCCTAGGTGATTAGGTTGTTGGTTGTCTCATGTCATAAGATCATGACATTTGTCAACATCATGTTCACTACTACATTTCAACCTTGCCTACATAAGCAAGGCATCTCATGTACATTGGTATTCAAGCTTATAGCAAGCAATAGCTATTCAACCATTAATCAATCTTGCATTGTGAAGCAAGTTTTCTTTCCATTCTCTCTTATGGAAGTAGTTTTTGTTGCAACGGATCTTGGGGGTGTTGAGGAGTCACCCTCAACTCCTACAATTATTGGTTATCATTGATATGTGATTAAGGTAGCAATAATTATTAAAGTCTTGAACCTTGACTTAGCACTTGGTGACATGGAGTCTTATATTGACAAGCATTATGATGTTGTGATAGTTATGCAAGATAAATATGATGAAAAAGGTCGACACAATGATGTTTGAGTTTTTTTTTATATAAAAAATGATAAAAAAAATGAAATGTCTTGATATCATTTGGGCCGCAAGTTAATCATTTTGTAAAAATCAAGGCAGTGTAGATGGTTGTGTTAGGGCTCAAGGATGATTGGAACAATGGTGGTATGGCAACTGGAAAATGCAGTGGAATAGTTTCCGAGTAGTTTGGTTTCAGTTTCAACAAGGTGGCATCGACCTCATTTGCTAGATTGCAATTCATTCAAATGGTAACTTGTTTCAGTTTAAACCCTACTATGGTTTTGTGTATATGTTTGTATAATCTAAAAATGGCTTTTGTTTCAAAGTCTAAGAGTTGAGAAATTTTTCATTTTTACATGGGTTTTATAGTGTTCATTGTCTTTGGATTTGTTAAGGTCTATTTATAGTTGCATTGTGTATTGTTGTTGTGTCGACATGGGTTTTGTTATTGAGCACATATGTAATTTTATTGTCTAAACTTGTGTATACCCTATTGCTAGGGCACAGGATCTCAAAACGTATTGTTGTTCCTAAAGTTTTTGTAAAGGCTATGTGTTCCATTTGGTGGTAGCTAGGGCACAACCCTTGTCACATATACATTATTTTTTATGAGGTGTCAACTAAGGATTGCTTGTTGCATTTGTGGTGGTAGTTTGTTTATTTTAAATACTCCAATTTATACACAATGTCAACCATGTTTAAGTGTGAGAATGCACAATGCTTATTTTATCAGCAACAGTTTAAATAACTGGAAATTCTACTCCACGATTATCTTTGAAAATAGTTATGGAAGATTATGTTGGTTGTTTTATGAGAGGAAGTTTTTGGTGAAGGAAAATTTATTTTGAATGATATATAAAGTGACATTGTCACTTGACATTGGTTTGACACATTACACAGTGATATCATACTCTGATAAGAGTCATTATTGTTGAGCAGAATACTGAAATATGTTTTGTAAAAGTTATATGCAAAAATAGTGAAAGATAAATTGATATGTTTTATGCTTTATAGGTTCCAATCTCAATGAACCTTTATGACATGAAATGTATTAGTTCTAAGAGTTGTAATGTATTTCTGTGAAATAGAGAAACCCTCTATCTTTTATTCTTTCAAGATTTACAAAATGTTGTAAGGTCAGGTCAGTGAGACAAAGATGACCTTTTTTCTAGTGAGGTTGTATTTTCTAGTGAGGCATATTTTTTGTTGTCGGTGAGGCATTATGTGTAGCCAGTGAGGATTTTCCATTGAGACAACTATATTTTCTAGTGAGGCATTTTGTGAAGCCAGTGAGGCACAAAAAGTAGGGAGTGAGGCTTTGTAATCAGTGGGATTTTATTAAGCTAGTGAGGCATTTTCTCGAGTGGTTTTTTATGCCTATGAGGGTTTTCCACTCATGAAAGATATTGTGTTATGATTCTTTTGTGGTCCATGTGATAATTATGTTTCATGCAATTTGGTCTTGCTTCTTTCTTTGTCTACTTTGCAACATTTGAGTTTTCATGTTGTTTAAAGATTTGATAGTGCACATTTGGTTACACTCTTGAAATTGAAAATTCAACGATGACAAAGAGATTATGTGTTTTTAAAAACTATTGAATTGAAATTGATTATTGAAACACTGATTAAGCCCCCCCTCTCAGTGTTTCTCATACTCCAACAAAAGGAACTAAAATGCTAAAGAGTGTAGGTGTAGACGTCATGCTATCTCTTGTCAATTTGAAGAAAAGAATTAAAAAATGAACAATAATCCAACACCTATAGAAACAAATCAAGAAGAAATTAGACTTTCACAAAAACAAGACATGGAATTAAAACAAGAAGTGAAACAAGAAAATTCAACTATTGTTTTCATAAAACCTCCCATTGTGATAAATTTGGATGATGAAGATGAAATTACTAAAATTTATGAGTAGGTGCATAATGAGCTTAATTTTTTATTCTCAAAGCAAATAAATTTAGATGAGGGAAATTGTGGTGATCCTCCTAATGAGAGTGACCCACCACATTTTGAACCTGGAGATGCTCCTAGTACATCACTTGTTGTAGTTCCTTTAACTAGTTGTCTGCCTTCCCTTTATGATGAGCAAGATTGGGATACACATGAGCTACTTTAGGTTTGCTTTCATGTGTGGTACTCTATTATGTGTGTTTCATGTGTTCTTTTTGTTCACTTACACATGATGTGATCTCTCGTGTTGTGTTGATTGGTGTGTCTTAGTGTTTGAGAGTTTTCTTTGGATGACCCTTGTTTTGTTGCCATATGGATACAAAGGAAACAAACCTATTGTGACATTATTCTCTTTGTATCTTCATTATTCTATATGTCATAAAAATTTTCCTTTAGTTTTGTCTTGTTTTTTCCTTTTGGGGACGATGCAAGGTGTTGAGATATTTAGGTCTCTTCCATTTTGACCCAAAATTTGTTGTCTTCTCTCTATATGTTTCATTCCTCCATTGTGTTCATTGTTCCACGAGTATTTGGGGAATGATGTTAGTTCTGAGCTCTATTATATCAATGTAGCAATGACATATACTGACCCCAAATCTATGGATCCCTCTAGTGTTCATTTCTATGTTGTTTGTTACATTGCATTTGGGGGAAACCCTTTCTCATGATGTAGATTTATTTGGAAACATATCATGGGCATAGGGCTTTCCAAATAAGCTCTTGTGATCTTTTGTTACATGGAAGTTATCATTTTCTACTTTAAAGTAATTACACACAACATTGTTTTTTGCAATTTCTTTAAACTGGGGGCATACATTGGCATCACTTTTTGCTTCACTTCATTCGCAGGTGTTGAACTTAGTGTGCCATTAACATAGAATTTTGATCATTTTTTAGAACCTTATTGGATTTATTAGGGTGTATAAATCTTGGTATGGTTATTATGGGTACACACCTAGTGAAAATCAATCCTCACTAGACCTAGTGTGTTTCTCATTTTTCTACCTTTTCTTGGGGGCTCACCTAGTGAAAAGTGGTCCTCACTAGCCTGTGTTTTTTTCATTTTGTGATTCACCTAGAAAATATTAGAATTTTCTATTTTGTGAGTCATGAATGCCTTTGGTGTGGATCCTAGCATAACACAACTTATTATTCCATGCCCTCCTTTTTGCATTTCATGTTGACATTGTATATTAGTGTCTGTTGTCTTGTTGCATATCATACATGTGTGTGTTCCTTTGTGCTCATGTTGGTTTTCCATGTGCTCTTGGATCTTAGGGGCTTGATCACCTTTCTTGGTCCTTAGTCATCCTATCTCTTCAACATATGTATATTCAGACACCTCTTGACATCTATTTTCTACTTTAGTGTGAGTTTGAGTGTAAGAGCATACTCTCACTAAAGTGGGGGCTAAATATAGCATAATAAATTGTCACCCTTGACAATTTCACACTATGTTTTTTTCCCCATAAATTACTGAGCCTAATTGGGTACCTAATTTCCTAAAATTATGTATTCTATAGCCCATTTGTAACACTTTCCAATAAATTTCAAGCATTGAATAAATGCAAGCAATTAATGTTTTTCCCTCGATACATTGTGTCCTGGAAAATAGGGCCAAGACCCAATTTTGGATATGTCGGAGTGGCCATTTTAACATTCAAAATTCAAATTTTAAATGTTGTCTATCAAGATTTAATTCTTGGGAAGTTAGAGAAATGCCTATAAATACCCAATCTTTTCATCATTTGAAAGATAACAAGAATTAACAAGCACTAATGAGAAAATACTATTGTCAAGCAAAAGCAACATTTTAGAGCTTTATTGCAGCAATTCAAGATCTGAACAACATGTCAAAGTGTATGTGTATTCATGTTATCATTATTTTGTGAAGGCTAACAATTGTGTAGGTCTCCAAAGCATTCAAGAAAATCAAGCAAGCAAGATAAATACCTTGAGGTGATGTGCACAAATTTAGTCCTTCAAGGATGTCATTGAAGGGTGGTGAGTTGCAACACATTGTGATCTCATCATTCCTTCCTTTTCAATTATCCATTTATCATTGACATTGCCATTGTGAAAGTTGAAACACTTACATGGGGTTTGACTGAGGCAAACCCCTAAATGGCCCAAAATTTTCTCTCTTTGAATGTGTAGATTATAGGTGTGAAAAGGATTGAAGAAAAAATGAAGACAAGTTGTTCATTGTTGCATTTAAAGCCCTAAAATTTGTCAAGCCACAAAAAATCACTTATAGAATTACATGACAACATCTCAACAACTTTGTAGATGAAAATTAAAAGCTTAGATCTATCACTAGAGGACCTCAAAAGAAGAGAAGGACAACCTATTAGAAACCCATACGCCCCTAGGTGTCTTAGTCCTCCTATTCAGCTCACAACCAAATTTTTAAGACATGTAAATAGTTTCCTGCACTTTCTAGATCTACTTGCAAACTATTGTTTCAGTCTATTATTTATCGGGATCTTACATTTATGTATTAGGTTACATAGTCTAATTAGTTTAATCAATTCCAAATCATTCCAATCCATTTCCAATCCCCTCAAAGAAGAAGATCCAAGTTTGATTGGCTCACCTTTGGGGTTGATAGTCAATCTACTCAGCTTATTGGTCACCCTCTTTAATGAAAGAGTGGAAAAGGGCCCCTTCACAATCCTAGGTTCTTTTCATTGATGACCTATGATCCCTTTTTATTTTTTTCATTTGGATAATATACATAAGTTTATGCAAAGCCATATTAAACAAATGAAACCATTGTTGGCCTTAAGAAGCCTAGAAGGGATTTCAACAGGTTTGTATCATCATCTGAAAGATTTGTTGAGCAATCAAAAGGTATGATAAATTTTATAAGGTTTGAGTAGGGTTTTAAGAGCCTATTAATTCTACAAAGATTTCTATAAGCCTTGAAGATCATTATAGTACAGTCAAAGGAATCCTTAGGATCTGCAAGAGTTTATATGAAATTTTATGGACTATGCAAATGACTGAAGACTTCCACTAGGTATTTAAATCATTGATGCGAAGAGTTCTAAGCCTTCATGTTAAGATATAAAAAATGTTTCTTTCCTTGAGGAATAAAATGTAATGGATGACATGAAGATCATGTTAGAAAACTTGTATGGTTGTAGGAATTTCCTCCTAAATGACTTGAAGAGTGCATTGTTGAAACTGTTTGCCATAACAACAAGAAAAAAGGGTATTACCATGGTGGATTACATGAGGAAACTAAGGAACAATGCTAGTGTTTGAAACGTTGGTTATCTTGATATTTATGAGATCGAAATGCATGCTCTTGAAACCTTCCATCAGATAGACCCATGAATTCTTTGAAACAAATAGTGGAATCATTGTTCTTGCAAAGGGTCATATCAAGAATTAAGTTGTGTTTTGGCCACCCAATCTTTTTCATGTTTTTCTCATTCATGGAATTGGGTCATTGCATAGTTGGAGCTTTGGAATGAGAGGATACATGTATGATGAAGATATCTACACAATATAGTAGATTCATTGGTCCAAGATTCAAGGTTTGTCAAAAACACTAATAGGTCTATACACTTGACTATTAAATGCTTCAATGAGACCTAAAGATACCTTAACCCTACATAAATGGTTGAAGATTCCTATCAAATGGTTTATAATGTATTCATAACCCTTGTAAAATCCTTAAAAGAAGATATCTATAGATGGTCTAGAGGGTAAAGGCTACCAAAAAACTGTTGGGTTTATCAAGTTTTGCATACTATGAAAAGGTTTGTCCACTCAATCCTTGTTTAGTTTCTTTATTGGATCCACAAGGAAAACGATGAATTAAGTTGTAGCTACTTGTCAAGAGCCCATGAAACCTCTACATTAAGTTTCATCTGACATTATGTATAATGATCAAACCACCCCTAATTTTGCTAAAGGCTTATGAAAAGTTGAGACTTCATGATGTGTATATGATAGTTAGTTCTACAAGTGAATAGTCTAATGTCATATGAATATTGTTAAAGACCATCAAGCTTATAGCAGTGAATGATTGAGGAATCAAATTATGACAATTATGGTTTGGATTAGCCACAAATTGCAATGTGATTTGTAGACTATGTTCCATGAGTAGGGATTGCTTCACTTCCTTCAAATAGTCCTTACCTAATGATGTCATGGGATTAAGGTTTGTCAAGTACATTTTTTCTCTATCAAAGAGCTACATAAGAGTTCTTTCAAATCTTATACAACCTTTAGAACCAAAGCATCTGCTTATTCATGAGGAAGCTTCTAAACAGTGGTAGGGATTTCATAGAAGATAAAAGGAAGTCATAGGAATGAATGCAAGAGGAAGAAAAATAAGTTGGAGGAGTGGGATGATCTTCATATGATTTGACTCCCATCAAACAATTTCCAACCCTAGAATCCATGAAGGTTATAATAGAGGTCTCTAAAAATATTGAAGTAATTGGTAGTATCTTTAAAGAAGATCTAAGATCATGAAACAAGCATGAAGCCAACCAATCATGCATGGATAGTAAGTCCATTGAAGATATAGATAGAATGTAGAATATGGTTGACACTAAGGAAGACTTTCTAGAACTTAGCACCAAGTGTTGAGGAGTATATTCCAACAAATAATTGACCTTTTTCAACTTAGTACCAAGGGTTGAGGAGTATCTATTCCACCAAATTTTCTTAGGACATTATCCTAGCCACATTCCTTTAAACTATCACAAACCTTTACATTCAATAAGTTTTAATCCTTGGTAGGCTCTTGGTGAGCTCTTCAACCTATCCAATACACCAAAGGCCACTCAACTTATCTCTTATTTTATTGGGCATATTAACTTAGGTCGATAACAAATCTCTAATTATATATTAGGAAGTAATATGCATATGCTATTTAAAATGTTTTACCCAACTCAATTTTTTTGTTGGACCATTAGATTATATTTTGAGCACTAGGTATATTTAATACATAATTTGATGATTTTGATTTATTTTTGGAAAGTTATATGCACATGTTGTTTAAAACATGTACCCAACCTATAATTTATTATAAATCATTGGATTATTTATTGATAAAAAAAATAATATCTTGGAATATTTATTTTGAACTAATATATTATTTATTGATCAATAGTTGATAACTTAAAATATTTCTCTAGGTCTTTGATAAGAGACCTTCTTGGAAAGGCTTAAATTTTCATTCTATTATTATATATATTTTTCTTATCAAGATAATGAAAAATTTTATGGCTAAAATTATTTGTAAGGTTTGAGAAGTAATCAATCCATAGCTCCTATAGGATGGTATAGTCTCTAAATGGCCTATGTATTAACTAATGGTCTCTATGTGGTCTCCTACCATCAGTTCCAAGACAAACTATTGACCAAGATTCCTATGATACACTATCAAATTTTTTAATAGATATATTAGATATCTTGAATCTCTAGTTAAGATTTGCCTCTATTTCTCTCTCATGACCTAAAATGGAGGCCAAGTATAACCTAAACAATATGGATAAAGAGTTTTCCTAGGTGATTATTGAAGTAGTTTCTTTTCAACACCTACAAAAGATTTCTATGAGATTAACAAAGCCTTTGTAAAACAATTGGAAGTAGTATATTGATACCATTTCCATAAGTACGCTCTCAACAAAGAGAATAGTTAGCTCTCTCTATATTTTCCTATGATTTAAAATTTGAGTCTGAGACCTCTCCAAACACCCTCTCACATTTGGAGCAATTGTTTCCAAACTATCTAGCAATCTATAAATGACTCAAAGATTTCTCATTTTTTATGGTGTTTTCTATACTAAGTGTAGACACTTGAATTCACTTTTGTATATTAACCTAACATCTCCACATATTTGACTGTTATCATTAATGCTACATTGTTTCTTCTTTAATAATTAGGTAATATTTCCTCTAATAGTTAATTAAATGAATTATATTTATTTAATTAATTAAACTAATTACCCTTCACTAATTAATTAAACTAATTACCCTTTTAATAATCTAGACTAACCTTTCCTCCATCACTACTTAATTGGATAAATGTTTATCTAATTAATTTGGTTAATGTTCATTCCTCCTTTTTTATCTCATTTAAAAATAAATTAAAAAGAACCATTTCCACCTCACTACAAGAGGCCAAAAAGGAACCTTTTACATCTTAACAATTCATTCCACACAAACTTGACCATCCACTTACACTCCTCTCAAGTCTCCACTTGTTTGCATCTCATCTCCCCATGTAAGTTAAGACAATCATATCCCCCCATCAATTTAATTCACCCTATCCCTCCACTTGCATCAATCCTACCTTACCCTACATGCTAACAATTCCCAGCGATCCTATCTAACACATGATCTCAATCATCCATATATTTTTATATAATTTTTTTTATAAACCCTCATTTTAGAGATATTTTTCATATATGGAAGTGCTTCAAAGATCATAGATTCATGTTGCCAAATTACGAATCTCTTATGAAGCAACCAAGATCTCAACTTATTAACCTTTCATTCACATCAAAGAGTTCATCCAAGCATGAAGGAGGTATAATGATCGCTTTTTCATTGAGAATTTGTTGCATTATTTGTCTTCGTTGCTATATCAAAGGTGTTTGGGTTTAATCTAGAGCAGGAGCTTATTTTAATGCATTTTCCTTATTTATGTTCTAGATTTTATCCCACATACCAAGGCCTCACTATTAGTAAATGATTGATCTATTTAGGTGTTTGAAGCCCTAGATGTCCATTTTCTAGACACATTAATATAATCAATCATCTATTTTGGTTTTGCACTTATGTGCAAGCTACTTAGAGTCTTTCATCCATGATTTCTTCAAACCTTTTAGATCAAAGCCTCTTACTTGATACAATGTCCTTTTAGGGGATGAGGTTAGACTCATAAGAAAATATTGTTAGCTTTCACATGCTTTCAAAATGTATATATTTTTTTTAAATGGAAAGATATAAATGCAACTATTTTTGCTCATAATTTAGTTGATATAAAATTTTCTATTCATACCAAGTCTTTGTCGATCAAATGTATTCATGTAAATATAGGTGCAAATTAATAAAGTGGCCATGAAGGTGGCACACCTCTATACTATTTAACCATTGGACTAATGCCCATGTATTGTGACTTGGGTTCCCCTATCTTCACTAACTCGTAATAAGTTCCCTTGGGGCCGACAATGTGAGAACTTTGATTTTGCTTGTCATTACTTACACACCCACCATATATGATTGTCCCCTCCAATGGTAGGGCAACACACTAGTTGATTGAACCACCATAGACATGCCAATGACACTCTTCCATGTCCTCTCATTGAAACAAGTGGGCCCCTCCTCACAGTCAAGATAAGTTTCCACGTTTGGCCCTTGCCAGCTTGTTGCAACAAAATCATATTCAATCTTCCATTGATGTGCTTAATTCACAACCTCATAAGTAGGAGAATGAAGATAATGTTCTCATTGATTGGTAGCCGATTGATGATGGAAAAGACTCACCTTCAATAAAAAAAAATGGAACAATCCAAATGATCAAGACCCTTCCTCCAAATTCAAACTTTGGAACTTTACAACTACATTATCATTTTTTATGTTATTACAACTTTATATTATTGTGATCAATGATTTCCTTTTTCAAACTTAAACTGTTTAGAGTACACATTGAAAAAGTTACAGGACGACAAACCTTGAAAGCTAAAAAGTCTACCTACAAAAAATCTTAAGTAGGCCCTTCGGAATCCTGAAAAGCTAGCAGCGTCCAAAGCACTTTATGAAAAGCTACAAAGTCTACCTACACAAAATATTATGATGACAATGGAATGTACGCGTGATCAAATGGAAAGAAGAAATACCAAAGATTTCCTGCAAGGGTACAAAAGTATTCCATCTTTAATTCATTTCTTTTGACTGCCACCCAAACTTCAAAGCAAATTTTCCTATGCCCACGAAAATAATTCATTGACAAGAGTGTATGGGTTAAACTCTGTTAGAAACTTGTTTGAGCTCTAAAATTTTAATGTCGTGTCAATTTTTTTTATGAAAATAGTCAGATTATATAGATGTTCATATCTCTATTTTTGTATAGTTGATTATATATCTATCTTGGACTATTCTACGAAAATTTTAGGAAAATAAGAGAAATATGTGATAAACTTATGTAAATGCAACTACAAATTCATCATGTATATAAGTTTAATGGTATATTGTATGGTATCTTACTTGGAATTGTGGCAGGTTTCTTCTTCCTTCCTAATTGCATTGATGAATTGTTTATACAAGTAGATCTTTTAGCACTTAAAAATAATTGGAAAATTTGATAGTTAATGTATATTTTCCTTTCATTGGAAATGGAAAATGTGGAGATTGGCCTTGAAGATTTGGAAAAATTTATCAATATGGGGAGGAAGGCCTCTATTGTGGGAATATATTGTTATTGGGTTTGGACTTTATATCATGAGGGCTTATAGATTTGGTTTTATCCATCTTATTAAATAAGGTTAGCTTCAAGCTCAATAGTGTGTTGTGCAAGCTTGGGGTCAAATCCCTTGAAATCACTATACTTCCATGCAAAAATATCATCATATTCTTTACATAGCTGAATAAAAGTAGCCTTTTCTTTAGATGTACATACTCTTCCCAACTTTAAAATCTTGTCTTTGAAAATGGTTACCTATTCATAGTGATCTTGTTTGACCTCCATGCTAACTTTATTCTTCTTTGCTTGATCATCAGAACTAAAAAATGATTCTAGTGAGACCAAACCCTTTGGAAATTTGTTAGTTTTTAGCCGTATAATTTGCTCACCATATTACTGCTATAATTTTTCTTAGTTAGCAAATGAAAACTCAACCTCTGAGAAGAAGGATACTAGCCCCTAATGTTGGATATTGCTGATATGTGGTTGTCATTAATGTCAACACTATTGGCATTAATGTCTTTAAGGCTGTATATGTCGAGGATATTGAGAAAATTGTAATAAAATAAGTTGCAAGTTGTCAGTGATGCAGTGAAGTTCTGCATGATGGCTAGCTCAGTATGTTGATGATAAGAGGTTGTGGATTAAAGGGTTTGTTTTTGAGTATATCTAGTTTATCCACGTTAATTTTCAGAGATCCACATGAAGATTTGAACGAGTTATGAGTATCTGTGTTCTGACAGTTGTTCTATTGCTTTAGTTGGTGTTCCTGAAAGAAGATGATGTGATTCTAGTAATTTGAGTTGTTGTGGATGCTTCTGTGGTGATTCATGATGCTTGTGGATGTTTCTAGATCATGTTCTATTGGTCCACATTGATCGTTGTGTTCGCGATTCGTGATTTTCTTTTACAAGTTCATGTTTTTCATGATCACGGCTGACAGGGTGATTGTAGCGTGTTGTGGATCTTCGAGGCATAATTGTTAAAGGTGTTTCATGTTCGATGATGTTGTTTTGGGTCCTCACTATGTTGTGCTCGACATTGGTTGGTGCACATTGAAAATTGATTATGGATTGAGCTGACAGTTTGTACACATTTTATATTTTTTTAAAGTTGACATGTAGAAGATGTTATCCTTAGTTGCAGATATATATGATCAATTGTTTATACCATTTGAGGGCATGGTGTAAGTGGTGTGCATGATGTGCGAGTCCTGTGTGTGAATAATGTTCTAATCTTTCGAAGGTAGAAGAAAAGTGTGTAGAAGAGTTTATGTGCTTAATCAGAATTGTAATCAGGCATTAGCAGATGCTATTTTGTTAGTTCAAATTTTTTGGATGTAATCTTAATGTTTTTGTAAGACAGTGAGTCTTCCTTTGGGCAGTAAGCCTTTTGTATTTGAGCAGTGAGCTCTAGGCAGTGTGCCTGAATGCATGTGCATTCCCATTTATAATTATTTTATACTTTTAATAGAGTATAATCTTGTGGACTAACCTCCACCATGGTTTTTCCCCTAACAGGGTTTCCACATAAAAAATCTTGGTGTTATGTGTGTTTCTAATGTGGTGATGGTTTATGCTTTCATGTTTATTTATCAGATCTGAGAATAAGTTTAATAAGTATAATTTTTGTGATAATTGATTCACCCCCCCTCTCAGTTGTCTGCCCTTGTGTTGCAAACACCTAATCCATGCTGATTATGAGATTCGTAAAATTTTAGTGTCGAAATGGTTTACCTGAGTTGTCACAAGGATGCCTTTATCAGGAAAGTTTGATATCAATGGTTGGTGATCTTCTATAGGTGCTTCGACTAATTGATCTGCTATCACTTGTCCTTTGATTGCTTTTTTGTTGACATATTCTATGTCAAATTCACTAAGTATCATGACCCACTTCGCCATTCTTCCTATGAGAGCTGCTTTTTCCAATAGATATTTCAAAGGATCAATTTTGGATATTAACTTGATCTATCAATTCTGCATGTAATGTCTAAGCTTTTGAGATGCAAAGACAACTACTAAACAAGCTCTTTCAATAGGTGTATAGTTAAGTTTATAACCAACCAGGGTACGACTGATGTAGTACACCGCTCTTTCTCTATTATTCTCATCAAGTTGTGCTAACAAAGCTCCTAATGTTGTTAATGTTGTTGATACATATAAGATCATAGCTTTATCCTGTAAAGGAGGCATCAAAACTAGAGGAGTTCCCAAATAGTCTTTGACCTGCTGAAAAAATTGTTCACATTTTCTATCACATTTGAAAGTTACATCCTTATGGAGCAAGTGTGTAAAAGGATGACATTTATTTGCTAATTGGGCTATGAATCTTTTGATTGACTATAGTTTTCCCTATAAACTACGCAACTATTTTAATGTCTTTGGGGGGGGCATTTCCATAATAGATTTGAATTTTGCAGGATCTACCTCAATACCTCTTTGAGATACAATGTAACCCAATAGTTTTCTTTATGTTACACCAAAAATACACTTCTTTCGATTTAGATGCAAGTTATACTCTTCTAACCTGTCAAATATTTTTGCCATATTACCTAGATGTCTTTGTCTTGTGATAGATTTTTCCAAAAGATCATCTACATATTCTTCCATGGTTATGTGAAATATGCCATGAAATATAGCATTCATTTCCCTTTGGTAGGTATTTCATGTGTTGTTTAGGCCAAATTCCATGACATTCCAACAAAAAGTTCCTTAGGGACAAGGGAATGTTGTTTTATGTTGGTCATCAGCTGCTTTCTTGATTTGGTTGTATTCAAAGAAGCTGACCATAAGAGAAAGAATTTCATGACCAACTACCAAATCCACTATCATGTCAATGTTTGGAAGGGGGAAATCATCCTTTGGGCATGCTTTGTTGAGGTCTCTAAAATCGGTGCAGATCCTTATGCCCTAGTGGGTTTCGACACTGGTACTAGGTTTGACACCCACTAAGGATAATCAATAGGTCTAAGGAATTTTTCATCAAGCAATTTTTGAAGTTCCACTTTAACTAGGAGTTCTATCTGAGGGTGCATCTTGCGAAGCTTCTATTTTACCGGTTTATCTACAAGACAAATTGTAAGATGATGAACTAATAAAGCTAGATCCAAACTAGGCATATCTGCATAAATCTAGGCAAAATTGATCTTTCACTCTTGTATAAAAGTTGTAAAGTTTATTTTTCCAAATCTAGAGTAGCTACATGATAGGTTATCTTTGGTGCCTTTGTTGTTCCCACATTTATGGGTTCAGAATCTTCAACAAAAACTACTAATCTTTCCTGATACATGGTGATAGGGAGATTGATTTGTCCATCCTCAAGCACCTCAGGGAGGTTTTCACCCTTAGATACATCCTTTATTTTGTCTTTTTCATGATTTAGTAGCACCACATTGTGGTTTTCACTAGGGGATCTGATTTTGATGTTTTCATTTTCATTTTCAATTTTGTGACTAGAGGATATAATCTCCCTACAAAAATATGCTTCTTGTCCTAGCTCAATATGAAATCCAATCTTGTGGTCTCCAAGTGGTCTATCATTTCGAAGTCCCATGAACTCAGCGATAGCTTCAACATTTTGGAATATGTCCACAATAGGTGGTTGATGTTGCTGAACCCAATTGATTAATTATGAGTGAATGAGTTGGAGTATTATTATTATTGAGTATGATTATATTTAACACCTATGTAAAATATTATACAATATATATTACTTTATCAAGTATAGTATTATATAATATATTTACCACATGCTAGCAATATGCTCTGCCAGTCTAGGCATTGGGTTTTGAGTAACTCCCAAAGCCCAATAATTGCTAAATTCTAGCATATTCATCTTCAAAATTGGATTAAATTAAAATTTAATCCAATTCATTCCAATTTTTAAGAGTTGGTAGGAGAAAATTAATAAAAAATGCAATTCATGCCTACAAAACACAAACAACAAGAAAAATCAAATAAAAAGATTTTTTTTTTGGGTGTGCAAGATTTCCAGTGCACCCAAATGCTCCTACATCATCCAACATTAGAATATGGATCAACTTGCTTCTTAGGTGCTTTAAACAATAATTATTTCCTTGTATATTTTTCTCTATCAATACTCATTTCATAGGTAGTCAATATTTCATGTAATTCACCCTTTTTTAGAGAATTCAAATCTTTAGCCTCTTCAAAACTAAAAATTTAGGATTAAAATTTCTAGAAAGAGATTTGAGTACCTTTTTCAAAATCATACCTTCTTTCAATCCCTCACCAAGACCTCTAATAGAATTCACGACCTTATCAACCCAGAGTAGGAATGTGGCAATGTTTTCTTCTTCCTTCATTTTCAAGCTTTCAAATTGACTTCAATGAGTTTGAAGCTTTTCTTCTTTAACCTTGTCATCACCTTCATAGATGTGAAATTTATCCCATACTTCCTTCGTTGTCCTACACTATATGACCTTCACAAATTTAGAGTTAGATAAACCACATAAAATAACATGCCTCACCTCAACATTATTTTCACAAGCCTTCTTTTTAGCTTGATTTCTTGGAGAATTTTTAAGAATCTCATATCCATCTGCAACAAATTTCCAAACTTCAAATCCTAGGGCCATCAAATATGCTTCTATCCTTACTTTTCAAAATGCATAATTAGATCCATCAAATAGTGGTGCCTTATTTGCAGACAATCCTTCTTGATCCACTGAGTGTGCCATCCCAAATCTACCTCAAGCTATTAATCTTCTTCAAATGAACTTGGATCTAATACCAAATGAAGGGCACACAGTCTATTGAGTGGGGGGTGAATCAGTCTAGATCAAATCAATTTAAAAATATTTACTTCAACACATATATCCAATCATGAAGCTTGAATCAAACAGCTAGTGATAATCAAGAAACCACATAAACACACATTCGCACATGAGAACACTAGATATATGTGGAAACCCAAAATGGGAAAAACCATGGTGAGAATAGCTACTTGGATCTACTTTCCAAATCCAACCTCACAAAAAAAGAATATAATAAGGAAATTTATTATATGAAGTAGGCACCAACCTATCAGAGACACTAATCCCCAAATGTATTTGTAGGCACTAGCCTATTGGAGACACCAATCCCCAATACAAAGATATAAAAACAAACTCAATGAGTAGAACACTAGTCCTACTGGATTACAAAGATAAATCTTGTAGATCATCAATGATTACAAAACTTACACATGATCAAAATTTGCTCCAAACACTCTCTATACTCCTTATGATCTTCTGATGATGGAACACAATGATTGAGATACAATTCACATTGAATAACACTCGCTCACACAATTTCTCTCACAAACTTGCATACATGCATTCTCTTACCAGCTTCTCTTTTTATTTGTCATGTGAAGTGAGATGATGATTATATGCAACACATGGTAATAACCTCAAATCATGTTGGAAAAAGGATCCACAATTAACCCAAATGACATAAGGTGGACCTAAATTCAAATTACATGAAACATATAATAGGTTGGTCCTAAATCAAATTAGTTTCCGCAAAAAGAACGTGATGTTGTGCGCTTCCACAGGAACCTTAACTTGGACCTATTTTATCATCCCATTCTATCACTGGATGACACACACTACTAGTCGTTGTTGCACTGTTGTAGAACCTTCACTGGTTGATTAACTTCTGGAAACTCTAGAATATAATAGAACATGTGTAGACATACTCTCCATTCAAACTATAGATCCAAACACGCCTTCAAGAAGAAGTGTTGAATATAACTGTATTGCCAGAGAAATCTCTCTACCCTGAGTAACTGACCTCAAACATTTTGGATCAGACTTATAAATAACTTTTGTCATCATGAATAGATGTATGCATGATATTGGGAAAATACTATAAGTAGTAAGTAGTCAAATTTGTTGTTCTTAAAATGCACTTATAATGATAATTCAAATACTACTGCATTCATTGTTCAACTAGCAATACACCTTCTTAGGCCTTACACCTTTGACATCAATGAACACCTTTGACATCAATGACAACCTCTGTTCAATAGAGATGTCTTAGACCCCTATTTTCTATTGTTTGAAACATATTGGGAATTTTTTTGGATGATGATGGGTTTCCATAAATTTTTCTCTTCCTATATCTAAGGAAATATCTGTAATAAAAGAGAATAAATTCTTCCATGATTAATTTTTTATAAAAGATATATAACAAAAATAAAATTATAAAAGCAATTCTTATTGCTCATATACATTACACTTGTACATAGATTCAAAGGAACTTTGTTTTAATGTTGAAGGTATAGTAGCAACAACACACTATACACAAGATCTTAGATCCATATGAGATACATTGCTATTGCTAGAAAATGAGTTATGCAATAATGATCCATTTTGAATTTTATTTGTTATTGTTTGGAACATGCAAAACATGAATTAAGGTCGATAACTATTTTTCTTGATCGTATGCTTCACATGAAAATAATGACCCTCCTCAATTCATTATATACTATGATCAACTCAAAAAATGACCCTATTTTAATTATTATTACTCTTTTAACTTGATTTTCATGTCAGAATTTAATGACATCACCTCAACCTAATTTCTAATATTTAAAAAATAGATAGAAATAATAATAACTTACATAATATTAAAAATTAAAAATAAATAAATAAGATTTATTCTTCTTCAAATTTTAATTATAAATAAATTTAATAAAATTATTTTTAATTTACTTTATAAATCATTTTCTATTCTTATAAATTTTCTTTCTTTAAAATCTTGAATATTTTAAAGTCATCTCTATTTCTTATTTCTTAATCCCTTCTTATTATGAAATCTAAAAATATTTTCTTATGTACTCTTATTTTCTAATCATAACATATTCCTATTAAATTTAATAAACATTCCATTTCTAAAACCTCTTTCTTTATACCACTCATTCTATAATAATTTTATTTTTAAAATATATTTCTACTTCTCTAATATGTTTTCATGTTTTATCCCTTTGAAGAGACATGACTATTGGATTTTCTAAAGAGACATGACCATTCATTTTTTCAAAAAAAACTTTATTAAATAGAGAGAGCTTGAGGGCATTTGATGGCTATATCGCGTGCCTTTTTAATAGAAGGTATAATTCTATATATGATTAGTAATAATTATAATTTTTTAATAATTTAAATTATTTTATGTATATTGAATTATATATATATATAGATATATAAATTAATTTTTATGATACATAGAATTAACTATTGAAAAGAGAGATAATTTATAGGACCAATCAAAATGAGAATATATCAAGTAATGTTATCAATGATGAAAATTAAAATAAATGACAGTCTCAACTTACAATATAAGAAACACAAAGTGAACCTAGTTGTTACCCTCTACCATGACCTTATATCTATCTTGAATGTTAATACGCGTTACTAGTAGTTAAAAAAATCTTACCAAAATATTTTAGCAAGAGAAGAAGGAATTTTATGAGTATGTTTTTTATAAGGTAAGTTGCATTTATAGGGTGCAGTACCCTTACACATTGAGCCCAAAGGGCCAAAAAGAGACCAAGTTCATAGTTACATTAAAGACCAGAAACAACATAAAAACAAAATAAACAGGCACAACAAACCAACAACAGAAAAAGACCCGACAACCCAAGACACAAGCCAACCCATTACATAGCTATATCGTCCCATTTCTCAAAGAGAATATTTAAGACATCATCACCCACCCAATTAGATCCATCACCCTCTTTCTTCTTCTCCACCTTGTTAGGGTTAGAAGGTAGATATCTAACAGTTAAATGCAGATTTGATCAATAAAACTGAGAAATAAAACATAAAAAATTATAGCAGAAACAAGACAACACAGAGAATTTAACGTGGTTCACCCAACCTGGGCTACATCCACAAAACTGCAGTCATCCAATGATTTTATTATCTAGTGTAAAACATATTACAATCTCGCTAATAATGTGCTACTACAACTCCCATCCCAACTGTTTATAACAAGCTTTTTAGAAGCTTCCAAAATTATGGTTTTACAAAGTCAGTTTTTTTCTTTTGTCAGCGATAAAGCAAAAAAATGGAAAAAAAAAATCTCGGGGGTTGCTTCCCCCGAACCCTCGCTTGGGGCCCAGCCTGGCCCTAAACCCAGGTTAGCTCTCAAAAACGCAGGTTTGAACCATGAGAGGTTGCAAGCTCTCACAACGTTTCAGGGTAACAGACAAGGCCAAATGATTTGAACCTTCTTCTCTTTAGGTGCTGCTAGACCTAGGTGGGTATACCTATTTGAATAAAGCAGACTTGACCTTTATTCATTTCCTAAAGCAATTTACCCACACTGGAAAATGGGAGTGCATAAATGAGTTTTATTTTGGTATAAATTGTATAAGCAATATCAAGGCAAAAATCTAATGTGTTCATATGTAAAAAATGAATGAAATTAAACAATAAAATAGTAGAGACTAGTGCCTTATTGGGTGTACGGAGACAAATGAAAATATGAAATGAATAACTTCTTTCTGGAAGATACTCAAATTGTTTGGCATATATTTTTAAGTTTATAACTGGTATAAACATGCAAGGATGTGACTTCTGAGTTCTTCTTAATGATCCAAATGAGATTTCCTAATCACTATGACTGACTAAAAGGACTTAATCTTTCCTTGAAAGAACCAATTAATCCAATCATACAGATACAACAAATGTGCACTGATAAACTGAAAAATATCCTTGATATATTAGTTTAAACAATTAGAAAACATCAACCTTGGAGACAACTTCAACAATACTTTTAATTAACACAACAAACAATTGAAACCAGAAAAATGTCATCACATCAAATAAATTCAATTGAAATCTCCACTGTTTTAGACATGCATCATAGTCTCAAAATTCCAACATATTATGATCTATTGCATTTTTTACTCGCCCCCTGCTCCTCCATTCAAAAATGAGTATTTATACATCGGCCATATGAAAGGTCGCGTCCATTTGTATTCAAATCTGGGTGATCTATTGTATTCGGGCTTCTACCAACATCCATCAGACACCTGCTATGACATCTTGCCACTTGCCAGACACTCCAAGTCTCTCTGACTATCAACATATTATATATCGCTAGGTAGTCCTGCAGTTACACCGATGTTCAATGTCTCACCGACTGTCAATAGATCATATGTCGCTATGGTGTCATGTAGTCTGATCGACGTTCTGAGTCTCCCCGAGAATTATTCCTTCGGTCCTAAATATGTTGCTGTAACTCTCACTGATGAAGCCTATCATTGTGACTTTGCGAGTCGGGCAAATGCTCCATAGATTACTTTGTGTTTTGCCGAGATTTCTTTCAGTCTGTCTTCTGATCGCCGAGACATAATAATTCTCCTGCCGATGGAAAAACACCTGGTGTGACCCTCCTAGCTCTCTCCGATGAAGCAAGTATCACCGATGATTATTTCTTCCACATGCATCTCCAAGTCTGAATCCCGTACAACTTTGTCAGTGTGACATAGGGAATCGGCGAAACTTCATGACTTCATATTGATAACAATGAAAAAATCCTCCTCTATTTTATCGGCAAGATCAAATGAATGCTACGAGACTTCACTTCGATGGCTTCAATCTAGCCGATGAATTTCATTATCGGCGAGACCATGAATATCGCTAAGTCCACTACCGATGTATCTCCATTATAGCGATATGGTAAGTCGGCAAGACTTCCTCAAACTCACCCTGATGACATTATACTACTGACAAGATCTACCTCTGCTTATTAGTGAGACTGAACGAATGTTGCAGGACGCTACTTTGATGGCTCTTGTCTCACCGACATTCAATTTATGCCTCGATTGGTAAGACACAAATGAGCTCAATATGACTTATTTCGATGAACATCATCTTGCTGATAGGATCCTTATGTCGCTAAGACAATGAACTGCATCATGCCGATATGAATCCTCAGATGAAATCATATTGGTATAACATTCCCGATCTCTTGCCGATAGACTACAAAAGACACACGTTAGTATAAAATGCTTCATGGATCGGTGAGACCTATATCATCTCTTGCCGATATGATTTATTCATTAAAATACTTAGGGTTAGATGAATTCTATGGGACCAAATGACAAAATATGGGAAAAAATGTTATGCAAAGTGGATTTTTGTGCTTATGGTATGGGCATTTTTGGGAACTAACGGGTATATGTAGCCATGAAAATTTTCAAAATTTTACAGTTCTAACAGTGGCTCCGTCTAGGGATGAATGATTGTGAGATCATTGCAAGGATTCAGATTACTAGGTGTGCAGACCAAACTTTCAAGGTTATGGACCAATGAGTAGGATGGAATGAATGGAAATGGAGATGAACATGACCCTATACTACTATACGTGGAAAGATTATTTTAAAAGAAGGAATGCCAGGATTGTCCATGTACTGGCAATTCCTGTTCCTTTTTATTTCCTAGACTACTGTGCATGGAAGAGAAATTTTTGAGAGGATTGTCAAGAGTTTTACATGCACTGGAAACCCTTAATCCTCTGTATTCCATTTTTTAAGAGAAGTGCTTCAGAAATTTCCCATGTACAGGAAACTCATGTTCTTCACCAGTCATGTTCTACAAATAATATGAATCTTCACCTTTCTTGCCAACAACAACAAAGGGTCCCAGCCACAAAGCTTCAAATTTCCTGTGTTTTCCCTTCTCTTGACATCTTGCATTCCACATTAAAACCATATCATTTTCTTCAAATTTTCTATCTTTTGCCCTTTTATCAAATAAATACTTCATTTGTGCCTGCAATTTCACATTCTGGTTTTGAGCAACTCTTCTTACTTCATCAAGCTCTTCCAATTGTTCCATTCTTTCCTCCATTGGTTCTAGAATATCTATATCTTCCTGAAGGATAAATTTGTAAACTGGTAACAAATTTTGTAAAGGAATCATAGCTTGTGTTCCATATACCAATTCAAATGGGGATTTTCCAATTGCCTTTTTCACAGTTATCTTATCAGCCCACACAACCAACCTCAATTTTGAATCCCAAGCTTTTTTTTTCCCACCTAGCATCCTCCTTATGATCTTCAGAAGACTTTTGTTGCTAACTATGCCTGACCATTAGCTTGTGGATGGTAAGGAGTTGCATAAGAAACAATGATACCATATGTACTGCAAAAATCTTTAAACTCATCAGATCTGAAACACATCCCATTATCTATGATCAATCTTAATGGTGTACCAAATCTGGTAATGATGTTATCCATTAAAAAATTGATGACAACTTTACTTGTTGCTTGCTTGGTTGGGACTGCCTCTACCCATTTAGTGAAGTAATCAGTAGCTACCAGTATCCACTTATGTCCTCCACTTTATTTCTCTTGTATCTCCCCAATAAAATCAATTCCCCACTGATGAAAAGGGGCTTCAACCTACAAAGGTCTGAGTGGTAAAGCTCCCTGATACTTCATTTTCCCTGAGAACTTCTGGCATGCTTCACATCTTCTTACATATAAAAAAGAATCATTAAAGAATTTTGGCCAGTAATAACCAGCCCTAAGAATCTTATGTGCAGTTGTCTTTGTTGAATAATGGCCTCCACATAATCCTTCATGCATCTCTCTTAAAACACGCTTGGCTTGTGACTCATCTAAACATAGCAACAACATCCTGTCCCTGTTTTTCCAAAACAAATCACCTTCCATGAACACATATTTGGATGCTTGCAGCTTCAAGGTTCTTCTCTGATTGTCACTTAATCCTTCAGGGCACTTCATGTATCTGAAGTAATACATGATGTATGTATACCAAGCAGTATGCTCAATACTTGCAACTGCATTTCCTTCATCTTCTACATTACAAATTTGATTTGCTTCAATATTTGTTTCTGCCATTAACTTGACCAAACCCTGACCTCTTACTAATTTGGTGATTTGTATTTCCATATCAAACTCTTGAATTTTATTAATACATCTACATCTCTTTCCAGTTACCTCTGACTGTGTCAAAATATCTTTAACAGCTGCATGAGGGACATAAGCTATCACTTTGGCTCCAACAAGATATGGTCTAAAAGCTTTTATGGCTTTCACCAATGCAAATGCTTGTTTCTCCATTATATCATATTTCAATTCCGACCCCTGCAATGACTTGTTGAAAAAAGACATAGGCTACTCATGACCTTCCTCATTCTTCTGTAACATGACAGCAGCTATAGTATGCAATGAAGCAAATGAAAATATTTGAAAGGGTTTTGAAAAATCTAGAGACTTAAGGACAGGGGCTTCCTTGATGGCCTTTTTGATTGATATAAAAGCTTCTTAAGCTTCTGAAGTCCAATCTACCTTTTTTCCCTTCCTGAGCATCTTTGATATGGGCTTAACAATTTCAACAAAATTAGACACAAATCTCCTAACAAAATTGATTTGTCCAAAAAATGACTAGATGGCCTTGACAGTTTTAGGAATAGGAACCTTATCTATAGCCTCAACCCTCTCAAGATCTATTCTAATCCCCTCCTTTGAAACAATATGTCCTAAGAGTTTACCTTCTTTGACTACAAAATGACATTTTTTAGGGTTCGGACTAATACCATATTCTAAAGCTTTAATAAATACCTTTTCCAGATGTTCTACATAATCTTTAACCCTTTTTGAATAAGCAGTAAGGTCATCTTGATATACTACCATGATAGCATTAATCAAGTCTGCAAATGCTACGTCCATAGCTCTTTGAAAGGTTGCGCTTGCATTTGTGAGACCGAATGACATTCTCACATAAACATATGTTCCCCATGGGGTTGTAAAAGTTGTCTTGTACTACTTAGATTCTTTGACTTTGACTTGGTTCTAACTGGAGAACCCATCTATCATAGATAACAACTCACACCCTATTACTTTATGTAGTACAACCTCCATATTAGGTAGAGGATAATTATCCTTGAGAGATGCCACGTTTAGATTTCTAAAGTCCACGCATAATTTGATATCCCCGTTCTTCTTCCTTACAGGAACTAGGTTCGAAACCCATGTTGAATGCCTGATTGGTTTGATGATACCCCCAACTCTAAGCTTTGTCAATTCCTCCTGCATTTTTGGTTCCAATGTTGGGTTAATAGGTCTTTGATTCTGCCTAAATGGCTTTGCATCTAGTTTCAATGGGATTTCATGTTGAAAAAAATCCTCCCTATATGCTTTGAGATCTTCATAAGACCATGCAAACACATGTTTATATTTTCTCAAAAGTGCAATCAACATTCTTCAAATTGTCGAGCTTATTTTCTTTCCATGTATACCTTTTTTGGTGCTAGTTGAGTCCCTAAATATACCTCTTCAATATCCTCCCTCTTGACTGGTGTCTGCTTCATGAGGGATCGATCATTTCCATCATATACCCTTTCCAATGATACTAGCCCTTTGGGAAGCTTATTAGTTTTAAGCTATAAGACCTCTTTCCCAAATATTGTCTACTTTCCATCTACTTCTTCAACAAGGGAATTGAAATCAATTTCTTGAGCTTCATATTGATCTATACAATGGAGAAATTTCAGGAGGTCAGTATCATCATTAAAAACTTGCCAACTGTATATATTGTCAGGCACAACAGGTCTTGCTTTGAACTCGATTTGAGACACTCCAGCCAATGTGATGTCATCTCTTCTTAGTGCTACATTGGCTAAAAAGTCTGCCATTATGTTTTTTGACCTCTCAATCTATTTAATGGAGAAAGCATCAAACAACTCAATTGTGTCCCATACAACATTCCTGTATTGCTTCAACCTCTTGTGTTTTGCTGCATATTTTGATTTAACTTGAGAAAAAACTAGCTCTAAATCCCCTAGAACAGTTAGTAGCTTAATCTTATGTTTTACAGCCATATTCAAACCTGTTAACAAAGCTTCATATTCTACTATATTGTTCGTACATTCAAATGCCAGAAAAAATGAATATTTAAATGTGACCCCTTCAGATGAAACAAACACTATTCCTGCTTTGTTACCTTCTTGGCTACAAGCTCCATCAAAGTACATTTTCCACACACCATCATAGTTCTTTGCAACATGTTTATCAATTGGATCACCATTGACTAACTCTGGCTAGGTTGGTTCTATTTTAAAACTTCCAAGATCCATATCACAAAATCAATTGACTTGATCTTGAGGTACACAATCTACAATTGGGTTCATCCTTGGCTCCCTGTACAGCTTAACTTCCTCGCCATTCACTGGAATTGTTGCATAAGACAAATCAAATTGGACATTTCCCCCAACCGCTGCTGTCCATTGTCTTGATAGAAGTATCCTGAACTGAGGAGGGGTATCAATTACAGTTATATCTATATTGTAGGCCACCTGAGGATAATTAGCTAGTTTGACTTCAACATCTTTCATAACACCTACTACTGGAACATGCCGGCTATCCATTGCATAACACTTCCCTTCATTAGTATCTACCCACATACCAAGTTGTTTCATAACTCCAACTGGCATGATATTGATTGCAGCGCTAGAGTCTATCATGCAATTCCTCAATAGTTTGTTATTTATAAGCAGCGTGGTGAAAAAAGGATCAATTTGTGGGGAATTTACCAATACATCATTTAGACACACTTTTGGGACAGTCACCTTCTCTTGCTTATTAACCGTTTTACTGGCCATTTGATTTTCAGAACTTGTACTTTTCTCATTTCCATTTGATATCAATTGAATTGCACTATCCCTATACTCCTTAATTCTCATCATCTCGATCAGTGGGATAGACATTTTTACCTGAGATAAAGCCTGAGAGAAGTCAAAAGAAGAACCTTTTGCCTTAATCACTTTCTTTTGCTCCAATGTTCCTCCTTTGCTTTCCTCCTTTTCCCTTTTATTCAATTGATCAATTTTCTTCTTCTCTTTGTGTAACTCTTTATCCTCCTCCTTTTGAACAAGCCTTTTTTCGTTCTTATCATGTTGCTTATTTTCTGTTCTCTTCAATACTCTTGGTGTTACTTCTCTATCTTTCATAAATATTCCCCTGGGAACACCTTCCTTTTCATTCACTATCCTATTTCTTAACCAATACTTGCTCTTTGTTTGTTCAACTGCAGCAATGGTTAACCTCTTTATTTCCTCTTCAGTGGGTCTCCTTATATCGCATTGAGTAGGCACCTCAATAGAGTATTGTTCTGCATAACTTTCTTCATAATCGGAAAAAACTTGTTGTTCAGCCATGTGGACATTACACCTTTTATTTGAAACAACATACTCACAGCCTTGATCTTCTGAAGATGAATACTCCTCCTCAACATGGTGAAAAGTATTTGAGGTCAAGTACACTGTGTGATCCTCTCCACTGTCACCTGCTAGCATTCCTTCTTCTTGCATTTCTTGGGCTACAACACAGTGGTCTAGGGAATGTGGCCCATTACAACCTCCACACCAAAGATTACTATTGACCATATACGCCCCCTTCTTCCTTAATGTATTAGGTGTTTCTTTGTTCCTAGGTCTCTCCATTACAGGTTTTCCATCCTTCCAATTTGTATTGTAAGGCATGTCATGTAACCTAGGCCTCTCACTTCTGTATGTGTTCCCCTGTTTGTATTGATAATTATTGACTTGCTGAGGAACCCTAGGATTATCTCTTTTACTAATCATCCCAACAACTTTCTTGTTGTTTTCAATGGTTAGTGCTATCTTTTGGGCTTCAGCTAAATCTCTTGGAAACCTGTTTCTTAGTTCATACCCTATTTTTGGATCAAATGCATTCAAATAAATACTCAATGCTGTAGAGTCTCGCAGCTTTGACCCAGGTGGTATCTTATTTTGAAACTTGCTGAATCTCCAGTTAAAATCATAAATTGACTCATTATGATTTTTTTGAATCCGTACTAAGTCATGTAAAGCGGCATCTAGTGCACATAGATTTTCATACTATTTAATAAATTGATCATGAAATTCCTAGATAGAATCAACAGAGGTTGTTGGCAAGCTATTGAACCAATCCATAGCTTCTTCGGTGAGCGACATCATGAACAACCTCATATGTAAATCTTCATATGATATATCCAAGTCTTGGACAAAAGCATTAAAATTCCTCAAATGATTGTTAGCACTTGGATTTTGCACCCTGTTGAATGTAAAATTCAACAATCCAATGTAACATGGGAAGACCTCTAAAGTTGTGGGTTACTTGTAAACAGAGGTCAACCTCCAGAGAAGGCCGACTTCCTTTGTGTTATCACCTAACTACTGATCTTTATAAAGAAAAGGGAGAAGGAATGCATAAAATGACAACTAAATCCTATGGTGATACACTGAACTGACAGGAATCATGAAATAAAAAGATGAACATACACTGGAAAAAAGGATGATAGTTATTTCATCTACCCCAACATAAATCTTGTAAAAACTTATGCAAAGATTATAAAAAGGTTTAATCTACATATATATTTTAAGAAGGAAAGATGAATTTCACAAATTTAAAATTTATATGTAGACTTAGGAAAACACAGTTCAAAACTTGCATAATTTGAAAGAAGAAAGAAGGTAGTATGAAAAAACTAACACTGATCTTCAAGGTAATCTCTGTATTCCAAATTCCAAAAGAGTTAAAAAACATACATTAGCTGAGAAAGGATTGTTTAAAATCACTAACTCTCCAGAATGCATAATCCGAACTCTTTTACAAAGAGCAAAAAATGCCCTATATACAAAAGTCCCAGCCCCTAGGGCTTACAAAAATATCAATCTCCAGAAAGATCTGCCCCTAGATCTTTTTTAATTGAGTTACTTCTACATTAAATGTGTATCCCCGCTGTCCATGTCAGTGTGAAGGATCACCCTCAGGAGAAGTCTTCAGATCTTTTGCAACCACAACATTAACTTCTGGCCTCCATGTCCACCCTTGAACTTCCATCAGAGCTGCTTTGAATTCCCTGGAGTATAGCCATTAATATCAATCTTCCTTCTGCTAGCAGAGATCCTAGCTGTCACGGAGACTCGTGGCCTTTTCTTCCTTTCAATTTTCTTGTTCTCAAGATCTTCCTGCAAGTTGACCATCTTCAAGAAGCAGCATCTGACCTTCATGTTAGATTTGAGCACCATTGTTTCACCAAGCTGACCCATGCCTTAGATCACAGAGTCGATCCATACCGCTTGCGTTCCGTTGATCTTCCACAGGGGCGGTCACAATAGTCCAGTAGTCAAAATCGCATGTCGGTGAGACACTAATCGTGTCTCCCTTATGCGAGTACACCTCATAGCAGCTATCAGCATAACATGCGACGGTCGACAAGAGTTCATAGCGAGTGGCTAGAGTCCTATCAATATCCAACATTGTCGCCCAGACCATCGCTATCGGCCAGACATCATGGCGAGTCCTTAGAAGTCATACTGATATCGCCATTTCATCACCCAGACACCCACATTCAGCAAGAGTTCTTGCCAAAGTCTGCAGCGGACCTATCGCTATCGGCAAGACACCACCAGGTCGGTGAGACTTCATAGCGAACTCCTCCATTCTCCCTGAGCTCACTTCATTTCGACAAGACCCTATCAGGTCGACAAGACTTCTCATTGAAGCTACCTTGTTTTGGCGAGAGCTTATTTCAGTTGGGAAGACTTCGCTCGATCGGCGAGACCTTTCGCCGAGCTCCTTTCCTTCGCTGAGACCTCCTTTCTTGTTAGGGAGACATCACTCGGTCGGTGAGACCTCTCGTTGAGCCCAAAACCTTTCCCTAATGCCGCTTCACTTTGGCAAGAGTCCACCCTATCGGTGAGACTTTACCCCTTCGCTAGCCCCTGTCGCTGAGACCTTAGCAATCGGCAAGACATTACGTCGAACCATGAACCCTTGGTGAGACTTTTCCTCTTTTCTCAGACCTTTTTCCGAAGGCATATCTCTCAGCGAGATCTCCCCGATGACATCCCATGTAGACAAGACTCCTTCGGATTGGCAAGACATCACCCCAACGGCAACCACTTTGGTGAGACCACCATAGGTTGGCAAGACCTCATGTCGAGCTCCTCCTGTTTTGGTGAGACCCCTATTTGTCGGCAAGACGTTACGCCGAACCATGTACCCTCAGTGAGACTTATCCTCTTTAGCCAGACCTTTTGCTGAAGGAAATATTTTTTCTCCCCGCCGATGGCCTTGTGAACAACTGTCGGTGAGACCTTCGTCTATCGGAAAGACCTTTCATCGAAGCCACCACATTACACCGAGACCTTACCCTTTTGGTGAGACCTCACTGGGTTGGCAAGACATCACACCGAAAGCACCAACCTTCACCGAGACCTCCATCTTTCGGCAGGACTTCTCCCCGACGCTGGCCGTTTCGGCGAGACTTTCGTCGGCCGGAAAGACTTCACGTCGAAGCCTTCATCTCTCGGCGAGCTCGAACCTTCTTTCGAGGAGACCACCACTTGTTGGTGAGACATCTCGGCCAGCCCAAAACCTTTCGGTGAGAGCTCCATTTATCCGCCAGACCTCCTACCGACACCAATATTATGCCGAGAGTTCCATTCTTTCGGTGAGACTGCGATTGATTGGAAAGACCTTATGCCAAACACAGATGTCTTGGAAACCTGAGGCAAAAGTCAATTCATCTGGCCCCCTTGAATACTTGAAAAAATAGACCCCTTCCTGATTGAGCTCGTAAGTAAAAATCAGGCAACAATGATCTTCAACAGTAATTGCACTACTCCCTGTAAGCTTAGGAACAATACTTCTCCAACTGCTATCCATAGGGTAAGGGTATAATTGAAACCCTGTCAAATCAAATTGTCTGATCATTGTCATATATTGCTGAGGGGGAGGATTATGCAAGTGTTGATACTAGTACACTGGATTATTGTATTGTGTATGAAGATATGGCACATATTGCTAACCATGAGGTGGTTGTACATTTGTATGTTGTGATGCAATATATGGTGGATGGTTTGGTTGCTTGTATTGATCTCTCATATGATTCTGAGGAGCCTTTGATGGGTCTGAAGGCCCTATATTATTATTTCCCTGCCTATGAGGCAATATATACTTTGAAAAACCAGTTGTCTGAGCATCAATTTGGGCTTTTTGCAATTTGAAGTCTTGGATTGCTTTTATCATTTCAATCTTTTCTTGTTTAGCTTTTGCTCTTTCTACTTCTTGTTTATGAAACTCGAACTGTGTTTCTATTTCTTCACAAGTTGAGAACTCATAATTTTCTTGAGGAATTACATGATCAATAGGCTCACTTTGATTACCCTCCATTCTTTGATCATATTCCTATTGATATCTAATTCGTTCAGCTTTGAGTTTAGCATTGAACTCTGCCTGTTTTTGAGGATTATAAAAAGGATTTATTTGTTCTTCAGGGGTACAAGGTTCTGCACTTGAATTATCTCTCCATGTATCATAATGGTCATATGTCTCACAATGTGGTTTTGATGCTTTGTCTTTATTCGTTATGCACATGTCATTAGCTACCTTCTTACCCTTATCATCCTTATGTGTCTACCTACTGTTACCAGTAGGACCTCCCTTATATTGTGATCTTCTACCATTCATGTTGAATAGATGCAATGTTCTTATCAAAGTCGCCACTCACTTTGTTAAAAGTGAGAAAAATGAAATTATTCTTGATTGTATCCCCAGCGGAATCACTTTTTCTGAAACTTCAAAAATTATGAATCTTTCTTCAATGACTCTATATGATGATCTTCAACTGGATATCCTACAATAATTCCCCAGCAAAGTCACCAATTTGTTAGCTCTCAAAAACACAGGTTTGAACCACAAGAGGTTGCCAAGCTCTCACAACGTTTCAGGGTAACAGACAAGGCCAAATGATTTGAACCTTCTTCTCTTTAGGTGCTGCTAGACCTAGGCGGGTATACCTATTTGAATAAAGTAGACTTGACCTTTATTCATTTCCTAAAGCAATTTACCCACACTGGCAAATGGGAGTGGATAAATGAGTTTTATTTTGGTATAAATTGTATAAGCAATATCAAGGCAAAAATCTAATGTGTTCATATGTAAAAAATGAATGAAATTAAACAATAAAATAGTAGAGACTAGTGCCTTATTGGGTGTACGGAGTCAAATGAAAATCTAAAATGAATAACTTCTTTCTGGCAGATACTCAAATTGTTTGGCATATAGTTTTAAGTTTATAACTGGTATAAACATGCAAGGATGTGACTACTGAGTTCTTCTTAATGATCCAAATGAGATTTCTTAATTACTATGACTGACTAAAAGGACTTAATCTTTCCTTGAAAGAACCAATTAATCCAATCATACAGATACAACAAATGTGCACTGATAAACTAAAAAATATCCTTGATATATCAGTTTAAACAATTAGAAAACATCAACCTTGGAGACAACTTCAGCAATACTTTTAATTAACACAACAAACAACTGAAACCAGAAAAAATGTCATCACATCAAATAAATTTAATTGAAATCTCCACTGTTTTAGACATGCATCATAGTTTCAAAATTCCAACATATTGTGATCTACTGTATTTTTTACTCGCCCCCTGCTCCTCCCGTCAAAAATGAGTATTTATACATTGGCCATATGAAAGGTCCCATTCATTTGTATTCAAATCTGGGTGATCTATTGTATTCAGGCTTCTACCAACATCCATCAGATACCCGCTATGACATCCTGCCACTTCTCGAACACTCCAAGTCTCTCTAAATATCAACAAATTATATCGCTAGGTAGTCCTGTAGTTACACTGATGTTCAATGTCTCACCTACTGTCAATAGATCATATGTCGCTATGGTGTCATGTAGTCTAATCAACATTATGAGTCTCCCCGAGAATTATTCCTTCAGCCCTGAATATGTCATTGTAACTCTCGCCGATGAAGCCTATCGTTGTGACTTTGTGAGTCTGGAAAACGCTCCACAAATTACTTTGTGTTTTTCTGATATTTCTTTCAGCCTGTCTTCTGATCGCCGAGACATAATAATTCTCTTGCCGATGGAAAAACACCCAGTGTGACCCTCCTAGCTCTCTCCGATGAAGCAAGTATCACCGATGATTATTTCTTCCACATGCATCACCAAGTCTGAATCCTGTACAACTCTGTTAGTGTGACATAGGGAATCGGCGAAACTTCATGACTTCATATCGATAACAACGACAAAATCCTCCTCTATTTTATCGGAAAGACCAAATGTATGCTACGAGACTTCACTTCGATGGCTTCAGTCTGGCCGATGAATTTCATTATCAGCGAGACCATGAATATCGCTAAGTCCACTACTAATGTATCTCTGTTATAGTGATATGGTAAGTCGGCAAGACTTCCTCGAACTCACCCTAATGAAATTATACTACCGATAGGATCTACCTCTGCTTTATCGGCGAGACTGAACAAATGCTGCAGGAAACTACTCCGATGGCTCTTGTCTTGCCGACAGTCAATTTATGCCTCGATCGGTAAGACACAAATGAGCTCACTATGACTTATTCTGATGAACATCATCTTTCCGATAGGATCCTTCTGTCGCTAAGACAGTGAACTGCATCATGTCGATATGAATCCTCAGATGAAATCATATCGGTATAACATTCCCGATCTCTTGCCAATAGACTACAAAAGACACATGTTAGTATAAAATGCTTCATGGATCGGTGAGACCTGTATTGAATCTCTTGCCAATATGATTTATACATTGAAATACTCAGGGTTAGATGAATTCTATGGGACCAAATGACAAAATATGGGAAAAAATGTTATGCAAAGCAGATTTTTGTTCTTATGGTATGGGTATTTTTGGGAACTGACGGGTATATGCAGCCATGAAAATTTTCAAAATTTTACAGTTCTAACAACCCTGACGAGGATACATGAAGAGTGTATAGTATAGCATGATTAGTCGCCACAAACCAACAATCTCTCACTCGGAGACTAATCAGGCTCCACACCAAAACAATCTCCCACTTGGAGACTGAACCTGGATGACACCGCTGCACTTATAGCTCCCACTGGAAATAAGCACCTTGGACCCTGCTGCTCTGTTATACTTGAATTCAACCTTGAAGGCAAACTAAAGTTGAAGAGGAGCTCAACTTCTCTCTTGTCACCGCCTTTGTAAACATATCTATTGGATTGGCATCTATATGTATCTTTTCTAGCTTTTCTTGTCCATCCTCCAACACTGACTTAATGAAATGATATCTCAACTGTATGTGTTTGGTTTTAGAGTGCAAGGAAAAATTCTTTGCAAGATGTATAGCACTTTGGCTGTCTATAAACAAGTAATTTTTAGCCTATTGTTTTCCCAAATCTTCTATGAAAAGTTGCAGCCATATCATCTCCTTTGTTGCCTCTGTTGCAGCAACATACTCTGCCTTTGTGGTGGATAAAGCAACCACCTTTTACAACCAAGAAATCCAAATCACTATTGTGCCACCAACTATAAATACATAACCTATGGTACTCCGCTTGGTATCTATATCCCTTGCCAAATTTGAGTCAACATAGCCTTTTAAATTAGTATTAGAGCCCCCAAAACATAAAAATTTATTGGATGTACCTCTCAAATACACGAGAATCCATTTTACCACATTCCAATGCTCAACTCCAGGATGACTCATATACCTGCTAACAACTCCTACAACATGTGCAATATCTGGTGTTGTGCATACCATGGCATACATTAAACTACCTACAATTGAAGCATATGGTACCTTTGACATTTTTTCTTCCTCCTCTTGTGTCTTTGGACACATATCCTTAGTCAATTTAACATGACTGGGCAAAGGTGTGCTGACAGCTTTTGCATTCTCCATATAAAATCTCTGCAACACCTTTTCAACATAATCAACCTGAGATAGAAACAATTTTCTATTTTTCCTATCTCTTGTAATCTTCACACCAAGGATTTTCTTTGTTGCCCCCAAATCCTTCATAGTAAATGAATTTGCTAACTATTTTTTTAACTCCTTTATGTGATTCATGTTAGACCCCGCTACAAGCATATCATCAACATATAAACATAAAATAATATAGCTATCATCATCTAACCTCTTAAAATAAACACAATAGTCTAAATTACATTGATTGTAGCCATGCTCAACCATAAAGCTATCAAATTTAATATACCATTGCCGAGGTGCTTGCTTCAAGGAATATAAACTTTTCTTCAATCTGTACACCAATTTCTCCCGACCTTTGACCTCAAATCCTTGTGGTTGTTCTATGTATATTTCTTCTTCCAAATCACCGTGGAGAAAGGTTGTTGTAACATCAAGTTGTTCTAAATGCAAATCTTCAGCAGCCACAATACTTAAAACAATACGAATAGAAGTCATTTTAACAACTGGAGAAAAGATTTTATCAAAATCAATACCCTTTTTCTGTGCAAATCCCTTTACAAGTAATCTGGATTTAAATCTTTTCTTACCTCCATCCTCCTTTTTTAGCCTATAAACCCATTTGTTTGGTAAAGCCTTTTTACCTGCAGGCAACTTGCATAATTCCCAAGTCTGATTTTTCAGCAAGGAGTCCATTTCTTCTTTCATTCCATGCTCCCACTAAACCTTGGTATCCACCTGCATAGCTTCATCATAACATTCCGGTTCACTAGCATCAGTTAATAAAATAGAATACAAAGAGGGAGAAAATCTTTCTGGAGGTCTACTTATCCTTGAAGATCATCTAACATTCATTGGAGTTTGTGGTTTTTGTTGGTGTTGTTGTTGTAGAGCATGAGGAACCACTAGAACATCGTTGTTTGGTGTATCATCCAGCACTATATAATCATTTTCTTTCTTCTCATGCTGATACAATTGATCTTTGTACAACACTTTCTCATTGAATATGAGATCCCTGCTTCTCACAATTTTTTGATTTTCAAAATCCCAAAGCCTATAACCAAATTCATCAATGCCATATCCAACAAATATGCATTTCAAGTTGATTTTTCATCAAGCTTGGTTCTATTTTTAGAATCTACATGTGCAAATGGTTCACAACCAAAGGTCTTGAGAAAAGAATAACTCACCTTCTTACCTGTCCATGCTTCCTCTGGAATACCACAACCCAAAGGATTTGAGGGACCTCTATTTATTAAATAAACAACAGTGTTTATAGCCTCTTCCCCCATATTTAAAGGCAACCCAACATGCAATCGCATTGTCCATGCACGCTCCATTATTGTTCTGTTCATGCGCCCAACCACTCCATTTTCCTACGGAGTCCTTGGAACCATTTTCTGCCTATGAATACCATTAGAGGAACAATAATATTCAAACTCTTTTCTACAATACTCACCACCATTATCAAATCTAAGACATTTTAACTTTTTACCTGTCTCATTCTCAACCAAGCTTCTCCATTTCTTAAAAGTTTCAAATACATCAGATTTCTGCCTAAGGAAATAAATCCATACCTTCCTTGTTGCATCATCAATAAAAGTGACATAATACTGAGAGCCACCAAGAGAAAGTACTTGAGCTCGTCCCCATACATCTATATGCACAAGCTCCAATTTCTCATCTTTCTTTTGCTTCCCATTCTTGAGAAAACTAACTCTCTTTTGTTTGTCATACACACAACTTTCATAGAAATCCATATTAACACATTTCAGACCTAGTAAAACATTCTTTGAATGAAGTACTTTCATACCTTTTGCACTCATATGCCCAAGTCTATTATGCCACAGTGTTGATTCAGAATCCATAGCAACTGTCTGATTTTCTACCTATTGAACTACAACAATTATTCATGAAAATTGATTTTTATTTACAATAGCTAAAGTAGAAGGAACAGTATGATCTGCACAAAGATATAAGGTGCCTACTTTCACACCTTTTGCTACCACTAAGGCACCTTTTGTAACCTTCCAATTTTTATCACTAAATGTAACAACACAACCTTCATCATCTAGTTGCCCATTGAAATTAAATTCCCTTTTAACTTTGGAATGTGCCTTACCTCATGTAGTAGTCAAGGATTCCCATTCTGCAACTTAATCTTGATTCTTCCCTTTCCAACCATTTGACAGGGTTTGTAATCTCCCAAATAAACCATCCCAAAATCCCCTTAGACATAATCAAGAAAATAACTTCTATGGTGTGTAGCATGAAATGAAGCCCCTAAATCTAACATCCAAGAATCATCAACATTATCAAGGGAAAGAATCAAAGCATCATCATTAGATTTATTACTTACCACATTTTCCTCTTTATTGCCTTCCTTTTTGTCTCCTTTATTTTTCTGAGACCAACAATCTTTCTTTAAATGCCTTGGCTTACCACAGTACCAACAATCCCTCTTGTCTCTAGATTGGTACCTTTTGTCCTTTGATTTTTCTCGTGACTTCCCACGACTTCCAAAATTGTTTCCTCTCTCCTTTGTTCTACCCCTACTTTTTGCATTCAAAACACTACTTGATGTGGATGTTCCACCTGAGATTTTCCTATGAATTTCCTCACTCAAAATAACACCAACAACATCATCAAATTTCAATGTATTTGAAGCAGAAATAGAATTGCTAACAACCATTACCAAGCTATTCCAGCTTTCAGGCAAAGAACACAGAATCAAAAGAGCCCTAAATTCTTCATTAAATTTTACATTTACAGAAGTTAATTGACTGGTAACCATATTAAACTCATTTAAATGATCAAAAATTGACCCACCTTCTACCATTTTTATATTAAATAAATGCTTCATAAGAAATACCTTATTTGAAGCGGAAGGCTTTTCATATAACTTCTCTAGGGTTTCCATCAACTCTTGAGTTGTCTTTGCTGTTGTAATATTGAATGCCATCGATTGTTCTAGGCATAAACGAATGGCTCCTAGTGCCTTTCTGTCTAGAAGATTCCAATCCTCATCACTCATTGTTGCTGGTTTCTTGGCTATTCCTTCCAACAGCCTCTATAAATCCTTCTAATAGAGATAATCCTCCATTTTCATCTTCCATAACTGATAGTTCTTCCCATTGAATTTATCTACCTTCAATTTACCTTCATCCGCCATTGCTCCCACTCAACTGCAAGACTCCCACTCAACCATGAGACTTTCCTACAGACAATAATCAAACACAACCTAGATCTGATACCACTTGTTAGGGTTAGAAGGAAGATATCTAACAGTTAAATGAAGATTTGATGAATAAAACAGAGAAATAAAACGCATAAAATTATAGCAGAAATAAGACAACATAGAGAATTTAATGTGGTTCACCCAATCTGGGCTACATCCACAAAGCCACAGCCATCCAATGATTTTATTATCTAGTGTAAAACATATTACAATCTTGCTAATAATGTCCTACTGCAACTCCCATCCCAACCGCTTATAACAAGCTTTTTAGAAGCTTCCAGAATTAGGGTTTTACAGAGTCATTTTTTTCTTTTGTTGGTGACGAGGATACATGAAGAGTGTACAGTATAGCATGATTAGTCACCACAAACCAACACACCTCTTCCTTGAGTACCTCTAAGAGTGTGACAACATACCTGTGGTTGATCATTATGGTGAAGCGAATCACCCAAGTAAACTTTCATTTCAGTTTATCCACCCATACCTGTAGCTTATTGAAGTCCTCCATTATGTCGTTGGTCCTCTTAATACTCTCTTCCTTAGTAGCCATAGGGTTTCAAGACTAGGTGGTGGAATCCACATTGATTATTTTGTTCATATCTGAGAAGTGGTTGGGTCCTTCAACAAATTCCTCCCTCTCCTCAATAGTGTCCTTATGGTGAAGCGAATCACCCTAAGGACACTATTCCTCCCTTCAACAAATTGATCATTATGGTGAAGCGAATCACCCAAGTAAACTTTCATTTCAATTTATCCACCCATACCTGTAGCTTATTGAAGTCCTCTATTATGTCGTTGGTCCTCTTAATCCTCTCTTCCTTAGTAGCCATAGGGTTTCAAGACTGGGTGGTGGAATCCACATTGATTATTTTGTTCATATCTGAGAAGTGGTTGGGTCCTTCAACAAATTCCTCCCTCTCCTCAATAGTGTCCTTATTGCACTCCTCTTTACTGCTAGTCTCCCCCTCTTTTCCTCCAATCTACTCTGAGTTGTTGAAAATATTGTCTACTGGCACCTCCTATTGCAAGTATGAACAAGTTTGGTGGTGTTGTCATTATTGTTTTCATTGATGTAAATACAGTTCAGAATGTTGCAGATTGTGCATGTATAGTTGAGATGTTGTTGAGATGTTGTGAGTACATGGAGCTATCCTTATGATGTTGCACATGTGTTGAAATGATGGGTTACCATGTGCTTTTGAGAAAATTAATAAAGAATGAAGTTAGAGTTATGTATGTATTCATAATGTGCTCCGGAATGTGCTCCGTGTTTCTCCTATGTTGATCCTATGCTTGTGCAGATCTGAAGGTTTGTTGTTGGTGATATCTCCTAATTTGTTGTTGTTGGTTTGATGACAGGTGAAAGTTGTGTTCACCAATGTGTGAGTTGTTTTGGTAGAGTTGGTTTTTTGTGGACTAGGATAAATGTTTTTGTTTTGTAGTCCTCCGCTATTTTGTTTCAAGTCTTGTGGATCTAGAATATGTCTTGTAATGGTGTTCTCTATGTTCTGGCAGAAATGTTCAAGGCTTGGTGCTCCGAAAGTTGAGTTTCAGAATTGTTGTGTGGATCTATATAGTTTGGATGGATTGTTGAAAGGTGCTTTATGTTCAAAGGTTGTTAGACCTATTGTGGATGTATTTGGAAGTATCTAAGATGTGTTCCCGTGCATGATGAAGTGTGTTACATCATCTGCATGTTATCTTGGAAAGCGTGTACTTCAATATTCATTTGTGTTTTCATTAGGTTTGGCTGACCTGGTGTTTACACTTCATATGAAGAATTAAATTTAATTAAGGAAGCATGTGGTTGATCTGAGACGATGCTTTTGGTCTTTGTTAAGTGCTTAATTGGTCCACTCTCATTCCTTTCCACCGCAGGGATGTTGAGTTGCCAACCTAATTTGAATTTATGAAATGAAGCGTATGTGACCAACCTTGGAGAAAGTTTCTAAGGTTAAATATGGTATAAATCCAAGTCGAGTTGCGAAGGTTTAGATGATGCAAAGTAAGCCACAAGTGAAGAGAAGAGTTGTGCAAAAGTGATTTGAGGCAGTAGTACTTCATTTATTAGATTCCTAAAGGTAGTGAGTTGAAGGTCTCTACAATTTTCTAATCAAGGTTGGGGATGTGTGTAAATTGTTGTGGTGGAACTTTTGTTTTCTTTTGTATTAGTAGGCAGTGAGCCTCCCTGTTGGACAGTTAATCCTTTTTGTAGGAAGTGAGCCTTTGTATTCAAGAAGTGAGCCTTTGTATTCGGTTTTGCTATCATTTTATATTGTGAGTTAATCCTCACCATGGTTTTTCCCTTATTGAGTTTTCCACATAAAATTTGGTGTTCATTGTATTGATTTTTCTTTCTATTATCTGCATATCATCTTCATACTTAATAACAAAATAGTGTGGTTGTGAAATTGATAAATGTTGAAGCTTTGAATTTAATTTTGGTGACAACTGATTCACCCCCCTCTCAGTTGTCCTACGCCTTTTTAACAATTGGTATCAGAGCTTTTGGTTCCTTGGTGTAGAGCTTAACCGCTTAAGGAAGATCTGATGGCACATAAGTTGGTTATCCCTATGTTTGATGGATAGTATGTTGCTCTGATGGGTGGTCTTACTACTGCAGATGAGGTTTCTACTTATGAGGAGAATGAAAGGCGAGGTATGCTATTTTCAGTGCTCTATCTAAAACTAAGAGAACTAAGGCTCTTTCTTTGGGCATTGTTTATGAAGTTTGGAAAAAGTTGGAAGATCTTTATGAAGGAAATGATAGAGTGAAATTGACAAAGAAGCTAATGGCAAAGCGCAGATATGAGAATTTGAAAATGGAAGAAGGTGAAGATTTTGCAAGCTATTTCTAGAGGGTTGAACTTGCAGAAAATGAAGTTAGGAATCAAGGGGGGAAAATGATTGATGAAGATATAATTGAGAATATCCTAATAACCCTACCTGAATGTTACAGTGATAAGATCTCAATTATTGAAGAAATGTATGATCCTAAGAAATACACTAAAGAAGATTTATTCGGCACCTTGACTGCATTCGAGATGAGAAAGTTTGGAAAGAAAGAGGAAAGGACAAAAACAACATTTAAAGCAACAAAGACTGAGGATGATCCAAATAGTGATGGTTATGATGAGTTGGAAGTGAATTTTACCAGGAAGTTGAAGAAAGGTATCGGTAAGCATAAAGGTATGTTTCCCTTTAAATGTTTAAGTTGTGGTAATATTGGTCATTATGCTTCAAGATGTCTGAATAGAGCTGTACATAAGAAGAACAAGGATTATAAAGATAAAGATAGAAAGGATAAGAAATACAAGTTGTATTATGTTAAAGAAGAAGCCAAAATCTCTGATGATGAATCTGATTATGAGGGTGATGATAGTGAATGCTTGTTTTTAGCCTTGGATAATAAATCTGTGTCTGCTAACCCTAGAAAATGTGCAAGAAAGAATGTTCCAGAGAACAAAAAGAATGAGATGGAAGGTACTTTGGTCACCGCCTTTCATGCTAGACAGGATGAAGACTACTAGGCGATTGACAGTGGATGCTCTAATCACATGACCAGAGATAAAAGTAAGTTTACTAAACTTGAAAAGTATGATGGTGGTTTGGTCATGTTTAGTGATGATTCAGGAGCAAAGATTGTTGGGAAAGGTACAATTAGTTTTGATGGAATACACAACACTGATAATGTATATTATGTAAAGGGTTTAAGGCATAACCTTTTGAGTGTTGGATAGATGTGTAGCAATGGTTTTAAATTTTTGTTTCAGAATAATACCTGCAAGATTCGAAAAGGATCCAAAGATATGGTTGCTACAGGAAGAAGAACTCATGGAAACATCTATTAGCTTAACGGTGTTGATGGTCAGTGTCTTGTATCTCAAGTCAATGAAATTTGGTTGTGGCACCAAAGAATGGGACATGTAAACTTTGATAATCTAGTCAGAATTAGTTCAAGAGATGTTGTCTGAGGTCTGCCTAGAATCACAAAGCATGCTAATACTATTTGCAAAAGTTGTCAATTAGGGAAACATACAAGATGCAGTTTTAAGGGAAAAGAGCAATCTACTACCAGAATACTGGAATTAATTCATACAAATCTCTATGGTCTGACTAGAACATGAAGCCTAAATGGTGATAGGTATTTCATGCTCCTTATTGATGATTATTCTCAAATGACATGGGTTGCTTTTCTTAGAGAAAAGACTCAGGCTCTAGATATGTTTAAAGTGTTGAAAGAAAGAGTGGAAAATGAAGTGAACCTAAGAATCAAATGTTTGAGATCTAATAGAGGTGGAGAATTCACTTCTAGTGAATTTAATGCATTTTGTGAAGAGCATGGCATATAAAGACAATTTTTTGCTCTGAGAACCCCTTAGCAAAATGGGGTGGTTGAAAGGAAAAACCCGATGGTATAAGAAGCTGCAAGAACCATGATGAAAGAAGAAAATGTACATGATGTGTATTGGAGAGGGGCACATGTTATATTTGTAAAGAGGATATTTAGATACCTTAAAGGTACATCAGATTATGGCTTATGGTACCCTAAGGGTGCTAATTTCACTTTGAGTGCTTATACCGTGTAGATTGGGTTGGTTGTGTGGATGACCAGAAGAGTACCAATGGAGGTGCTTTCTTTCTTGGTAGAAGATTAGTTTCGTGGTTGAGTAAGAAATAGGACTCGGTTTCTTTATCCACTGCAAAAGCAGAATATATTGCTACAGCATCCTGCTGCACATAGGTTTTGTGGATGAAGCAAACTCTGAAAGACATTGGAGTGATATGTGATGAGCCTATTCCTATTTTTTGTGACAATACAAGTGCTATAAATATTTTAGAGAATCCAGTAATGCATTCAAGAACAAAACACATATCTATCAGATATCATTTCTTGAGAGAGAAGGTGTTGGAGAATAAAGTTAGGTTGGAGTAAGTGTCAACAAATGAATAGATTGCAGATATATTTACTAAGGCCCTTCTAAAGGATACTTTTGAGTATCTTAGGGAGAGGTTGGGGATCATTGTCCCTCTGAACTAGGTGCACATGGAGGTGCATTAGTCTAGTGGATTCATAGAATCTTCATTTATCTGGACTGATGAATGGGTCTACTCCATAGGGGGGGTAGAAAATTTTTCATTGTTGCAGTATGAGTTGAATGGGCGCACTCCTAAGGGGGAGTTATTAGAGCTTTTGGTATTTTCCATTGATGTCAAAGGGGGAGAGAGAGTCATGTGAAAAATAGTAGAAAAGAAAGAGGTGTTCTCCCAGAATATTGTCGTTTCAAGGAGAATGTGGTCTTTGCCAATTTTTCACATTATGTGTTGCCATCAATGACACAAGGGGAGATTTTGCAAGTATGAACAAGTTTGGTGGTGTTGTCATTAATGTTGTCATTAATGTCAACACAATTGAAAATGTTGTAGATTGTGCATGTATAGTTGAGATGTTGTTGAGATGTTGTGAGTACATGGATCTATCCTTATGATGTTGTAGATGTGTTGAAATGATGGGTTACCAAGTGCTTTTGAGAAAATTAATAAAGAATGAAGTCAGAGTTATGTATGTGTTTAGAATGTGCTCTGAAATGTGCTTCATGTTTCTCCTATGTTGATCCTATGCTTGTGCAGATCTGAAGGTTTGTTGTTGGTGATCTGTTGGTGATATCTCCTGATTTGTTGTTGTTGGTTTGATGACAGGTTCAAGTTGTGTTCATCGGTGTGTGAAATATTTTGGCAAAGTTGGTTTTCTGTGGACTAGGAGATTTTTTTTTGCTCTGTAGTCCTCCACTATTTTGTTTTAGGTCTTGCGGATCTAGAATATCTCTTGTAATGGTGTTCTCTATGTTCTAGAAAAAATGTTCAAGGTTTGGTGCTCTGGAAGTTGAGTTTCAGAATTGTTGTGTGGATCTATATAGTCCAGATGGACTGTTGAAAGGTGATATGTGTTCGAAGGTTGTTACACCTGTTGCAGATGTATTTGGAAGTATCTAAGATGTGTTCTTGTGCATGATGAAGCATGTTACATCATCTGCATGTTATATTGGAAATCATGTACTTCAATGTTCATTTGTGTTTTCATTAGGTTTGGTCGACCTGGTGTTTACACTTCATATGAAGAGTTAAATTTAATTAAGGAAGCATGTGGTTGATCTGAGATGTTGCTTTTGGTCTTGGTTAAGTGTTTAATTAGTCCACTCTCATTCCTTTCCACCATGGGGATGTTGAGTTGCCAACCTAATTTGAATTTATGAAATGAAGCGTATGTAGCCGACCTTGGATAAATTTTCTAAGGTTGAAGATGATATAAATGAAAGTCGAGTTGTGAAGGTTTAGATGATGAAAAGTAATGAAGTAAGCCACAAGTGAAGAGAAGATTTGTGCGAAAGTGAGTTGAGGCAACAATACTTCATTATGTTAGATTCCTAAAGGTAGCGAGCTGAAGGTCTCTGCAATTTTTTTATCAAGGTTGTGGATGTGTGTAAATTGTTGTGGTGGAACTTTTGTTTTCTTTTGTATCAGTAGGCAGTGAGCCTCCCTGTTGGATAGTGAGTCATTTCTATAGGCAGTGAGCCTTTGTATTTGGGCAGTGATCCCTTAACAATGAGCCTTTGTATTCAATTTTTCTATCACTTTATATTGTGAGTTAATCCTCACTATGGTTTTTCCCTTATTCAGTTTTCCACATAAAATCTAGTGTTCATTGTGTTGATTTTTTTGTCTGTTATTTGCATATCATGTTCATACTTAATAATAGAATAGTGTGGTTGTGAAATTGATAAGGGTTGAAGCTTTGAGTTTAATTTTGGTGACAACTGATTCACCCCCCCCTCGCAGTTGTCTTGTGCCTTTTTAACACCTCCTTGTTTCTTTCCAACCTATGAGACCTTCTCACATTGGTTGGATCCATTCCTATGTCCACACTTGCCACCACAATGGTATCACCTTTAGATTCTCTATCTTCAGTGATCTTTCCCTCACTATCTGTAGTTGGCATCTCCACCTGGCCTAAAGTCTCCTTTTTACCCTTAGTATTTGACATTGGTTTTCTATCCTTCTTGGTGAGGGTATTTTTTAACTCAGACAACCCGACAACCACCTTTGACTGGGCTAAAGCCACCCCTCCCTTTTTCCTTTATGCAGGGGGTTTTGGTCTAGGTACATTTTTGGTTTGGTTTTCCAAGGGGGTAAAGGTAGTTGAGGCAAATTATGTGGGTTTTGGGTAGCAACATCAAGGGTTTCCTTAATTGAGCTTTCCAGGGAGGTTAGCAGAAAAAAAGGAAAAACTTAAAAGCATTTTTTGTCTAAGGTGATTGAGTAATGATAGATGATAGAAATAAAAGACCTTAAATCTTCCCTCAAGAGTAACATACTTCATGAGAGCTAAACCTAATCCCACGGTTTAGGAAGCGCCTCCCTTTCAAAACCCACATGCTTCTTGACCGACTTCTCATTCTCTTTGAAGAAATCATTAAGGCTCTTTAAGTCTTGGACTTTCGTGTGCTTCTTAAGTTTCTTACCAGAGTAAGATAGACCCGTCAGCTTAGCAATAACATCCTCATTATCTTCAAATGAAATTCTTCCCACCAAAACTCTCTTGTCACTCCAGGAACTAGGAAATAGGGTTCAAGTGGAATTCATCGTAGGAGTTGAGCTTAGTCCTAACTCTATCACCTCCCATCTCTTCACACCGAATCCAGAAGCTTTCCCAAAACAACAAATTTAGCAAATTTTTGAAATGGCAACCAATGAACTGACCCATCCCTATATCACCATTCCCAAACCAAGGATGATCATTCCTAATTAAGGAATCCAATAGATCGCACGAGCTGGTAGTCATTTCCAAGAAATTTATCATCATGGGGCCATAATGGGGCTTTCTTAAGTATAGCCAACTTAAGCTAAAAGCCAAGATAATTTTGATCAAGTAATTATTAGCCAAAGGTCTAGAGCTAACTTTGTTCTTGCACATAGTCCTAGAAAAATTAGCCATGGGATCATAATTAAATTTCCTTAAGTACAACACATCAAAGCATAAAGCTATGATAAATGTGAGTGGGTAATAATTAGCTAGCAAATTGAAGATAAACATTTTCAAACACACATTCCTAAAAATGTGAAATTTGTTGTGGTACTTTTGACAAGACTGTCCAATAAATTTTTGGAGAGCAGGACCATACATCATCATAAATTCAAAAGACCACCCAACTTCCCACTTAAACCTCTCCATGTACTCATGCTTATTACACATCATCCAAGGCCCAAAGGTATAGTGCTACATGTACCCACCAAGATCAACAAGGTTGGCCTCCATCATTAATAGTAACATTTTCCTATTCAGCAAGGATAAATCCTTGTATATTCCTCGGGAGAGACCCTAGTCTTCTCCAACATTTGGATGGACTCCACGAAGAGCTAAGGTTGGAAAGAGCATCCTCCACCTAATTCCCCTCGTGCAAGATGTGAAACAGATTCTTCCTTTCCAATTTAGAAATCAAAAAAATTATGTCCTTTAATGATTAACAGAATCAATCATCGCCATAGAGTCACCTTCTATATGCAGATTTTTTATACCCAGAGTGACAATAATTTGATGCCCTTGAGTAGTATCGGTGCCTTCGCTATCATAGAAGTCTGTATACCAATACCACTAGCATACCCAACTACAAATTTGACCTTGCAGTCCCTAATAATACCTCCAATACTAGCCATCCCTAGGTTCCCTTTTTCCACCCTATCAAAATTAAGTTTGTGCCAACTAGAATCCGATGGTTTTTGAACCGTATTACGTCTAGCTAGAGATTTAGAGTTTTCAAAGGAGTTGATCTCCAATTTTTTGTTCCATGAGTTTTCCATCTTGATTTCCCACACACTAGGGGCTTTGTCTAGGGGTTTCCAAGAGTAAATGGAGACACTTTCTTAAATAAGTCTGAAACCAATGCCAAAGACCTCCTTGGGACTCTTCTCTAAATCTCTGAGGATCTGGTTATTCCTCTCTTTCCATAAACACCAACAAATGATGGGAGGGATTTGACACCAAATCTCAATAGGGAGAGGATGTTGAAAGGGGCCAAACTAGCCTTTAATAAAGTTTTTTTTATGTCCCCATTCATGGTCCACTGGATCCCCAATTTTCCAAAAGTTAAATCCCAAACTTCACCAACAAACGAACAATGTAGTAATAGGTGGTCAACCGACTCCTCATTGTTCTTGCATAACATGCATCTATTCAAGATTTGGAATCCCCTCTTCCTTAAGTTGTCTTGAGTTAGAATCCTATTGTGGCATGTTGTCCACCAAAAGAAATTTATTTTGGTGTCAAATGTCTATTCCAAACCTTTTTCCATAATCTGCTCTAATATCCCTTTTCCGACAGCAAACCGTAAACCAATCTAACAGAGAGATTCCCCTTGTGTTCCTTAACCCAAAAAAACTCATCCTTCATGTTTGATATGGGAATTCTAGTTAGGGAAAGGATGTTCTGTAGGGATCTAGCCAGTAGTCTTAAGTCCAGAGAAAGGGGGCAGTCATGAGTATGTTAAGGAAAAATGATTAGTATGAAAATTCTCTCAACTATCGTCTACAAAAAATGATTTGCAATTGCTAACCTACTTTGATACCACGTTAGAAATTAGAATATTATATTTTTAATCATTACAAACAAATATAAAATAAGTAAAATAATAATCAAAAGATATATAAGTAAACATATTACACAATATATACACGAGAAAAACTTTTTTGGATAAAAAACTACATAAAGCATCATTCTATTATAAAACACTTACATAATGATATATTAAAAGATACACCAAATGTAAGGAACCACTTCTCCTTTTTTCCACATGACCAATAACACATCTTGTGCATACTGATATAATTCACTATTCATATCCAAATTCTCACTTTTAATGAGAGAAAACCTCCTTAAATATAGAATGGTTGGAAAAATACTTGAAGGGTTATCAATCACACATATTCAAAACTATCATTTATAAATAATCAATAATCTAATAGTTATTAGACTATAATTATTTTAAATGTGATATGTTTAATAAAATAGATAATATATAATTTTATAATATTATATTAGAAAAATGTATATGCAATAAAGTTATGATCTCTAATAACATTATGTTCTAACAATAATTCTGCTAGCAATTTTTGAAGTATCTCCAACTTTAAAATTGAGTTTGGGATTATTTTTATAGTGATTTTTTCTTTTATCGCATCCCCCTCATCTAGCATACTCAAATTAGGTACTTAAGCTTTTGATTTTTTTTCCCATCCTTTTGTTCATTTTCATTCTTCATAGATAATCTACATCTTTCTTTAACTACTCATAGACCTTTTTCTAAGAACTTTTAATTTTTTTATCTTTATATAAAAAATATTTCAAGATTTAATCAATCACATATCCTTTAATGAAAATTCTTTTTCATGAGTCCAATCAAATAGTAGTAAGGATAGGAAAATTCAAAATGCTCTTTTTTTATATGCCTCATTTAGTACCTTGCCATCATTTGAATTCTCTTTTAGAACCTTGAAAATTTATTCTTCACTATATTCTCATCATCACAATTTACCAATAATATTGTAGATTTAGCATATTTTTGTGACTAGATCTCATAAATTTCTCTATATTTCTCTTGTGGTCAAAATACTTTCTAGTATCATAGATATACAAAATTAATATTTGAAGCTTTGCATCTAAATCTCTAGCATATAAAATGAGGAGAAAGTGTAAGAATTAATAAAAAATGGAATCGAACTCCATCTCTACACTTTTCAAAACTAACTTTGTCTTTCAAATAATTACCTTTTGATCTCACGTAATGATAGATTATCACTAACATATTTTGTGATCCTAATTTAGTGCACTTATAAACCCACCCACTCTAATATATGTAAACCTTGAGAATTAGATAACCAATTTCCCCATTCAGAAATAATTTGTATAGCGTCTAGAGATAACCATATATTCATGTCTCCCTCTATTTTCTATAAAAAAAAAAAAACAAAACAAAAAGCTTCATTATTTTTTTGAAATGTGTCTATCTCCTTGAACTCCAATTAAGAATAGTGATCATACACTTTTACTTGCCCCAAAACCAATCTAATGTCTCCTTATCTATTCAAACCTAATAACATATCCCTTCTTACCATCAAATATACAATATATTAATTCATATAAAATCTTATGGTATCCTAGATTTATAACAATTGTTTGTGTTCTCACTTAACAAGGTGGCCTAATCCATTATCTACTTTTATTCCAAAATAACTAAAACGAATTTGACCATTCATGGTGAAAATTGTGTAGTAATGAGTTGTCCCATTATTTTTTTTTTTAGTATTGTAATACTTTATAGATGCCATAATCAATCTTGGGAAATTTTTTTTTTTTTCCACTAAAGTGGGAAATTTGGATGCATGAACAATCCCATTTTTCACCATACACCTATCCCAACAAGTCCTTTCATTGCCAAAAATTCTAGTCTAAAATTATACAAAGTCAACATGGTCTAAATTTGTATCTAAAACATATTGAAGAATGGAAGAAATATTTGTTGATGGGATAACTACTTGGAATTAATGCTTCATTATTTGGGCTCAAGAAGAAGTCATGCAAGATTCTTAAAAAGGTAAAATATGGAACAAGTGCCTTTTGAGGAAAAGTATTTTAAAACTATGTATTTTTTAATTAAATTTTTTAGTATTTTACTATTTTTATGAGAAAAAGGGATTATGATGGATATGGAGATCTCAAAAAATTGTATAAATCTTTTTTAGTCTTATAATCTTACAATTTTACATTATATTGAGATGGAGGAAAAAGAAGGTAACATAGATCTTGGAATTTTGACTAATCTCTATGTTCCAAAAACTCAGAAGTACATATTCTTTATACATTTCATGAAAAAAATTATTATTCATATATCTTATATTTCTTCATGTATTAGCTTTCATATTAAGCATTACATTATTCTTAATTTTCTTTCTTTTGTTATATCACAAAGTTATTCTATAGTTATGTTGTAACCATCATGATGAATCTTCACCGAGTAAATGTTCATCAATATCAAAAATCATGGGCAAGGTACAATCAATATGGAATTATGAGCAAGTGAAGTAAGTGTGTCTAAAAGTAAATGATAAGAACCAACTCCATGAAAGAGAGAAAATTTAATACATGGTAAAAAAATATCTCCATTGAGAATACATCATCATTCATAATATAAAATGTCGAGTGATAACATAAAGGTGTGTCTCAATTCTTGGCCTAAATGGGTCATGCAAATCAAGATTTAAAAATAATCTAATCTCTTAATCATGTGAAGAAAACAATAAATAATTTGAAGATAATATTAACTAATTTTATATGATATTTCTTATGCAATTTCTATTTCTAACTATTTTATTTTAATTATTTCATTTTTTACATATTTATTTATTTTATTATTGGTATATGGGTTTAGTTTTGGAGCCCAACATCTCATTACATTCAAAGAGTGGTGCTACTACTAAACTAGTGGAATATCACTACCACTATGGGGATACCACCAAATTGTGGGAATACCACTCAATTACAAAGAAACTATGTACAATTATAGAGATGTTATTAGAACATGCACACCCGGTGTTGAGATGTCACTTCAAGGATTTGAACTTGGATCTCCATCTTAGCCACATGACCTTTTCATTGGAGAACAACCTTTTTGACTATTTTAAATAATTGTTAATAAAGTGTTTCTTACACTTTGTAGTATTTTTAATGAATAATATTTTTTCATAATGCATAACTTGAACTAGAAATAAATTTTCTTCATAATTTTTAAAACTTGGATTATTAATATGGATATCTATGATATACATATTATTTGTATTTTTTTACATATTTTATTTATTATTATATTAACTTATATAAATAATAATTTAGACACATATTTTCTTGTAGTGCATAACTCTTTTTGTGTATACCCAATTCAATTATTTTGTTGGAAGTAAAACATCAATAGAACATATTTTTTTCATATTTTTCATTGTTTTTTATTTTTACTTGTGTCAAATAGAGGCATTTAATAAACCTATTTTTATTTAAAAATAGAAGATAAAAATAAAGAAAAAAAATTGCTACCGTAATTGTGTATAAGCTATAATTGAGATTGTTTTAGTTTATTCTAGATTATACATATTTTAAAATAGATAAATGTTTTTCAATGAATTCTCTCACCCAAAACCATGTAGACCCTAATTCTCATTTTATGCTTTTAGCGAATCTTTAACGATTGGAGAGAAAATTTTGGGTTTGTTGAGCCATTACCAAAAGGAAATTAATATTCAAAGATGGTTTTTTTTGGATCTAGGCCCCTCATTGGAAGTTAAAAAAGGGAATCTTTAATGATTCGAGAGAAAATTTTGGGTTTGTTGAGCCATTAGCAAAAGGAAATTAATATTCAAAGATGGTTTTTTTGGATCTAGGCCCCTCATTGGAAGTTAAAAAAGGGATTGTAGTCTTAGCTATACCTACCAAATTGGTATAGGTAATGCTAAATATTATAGACGTAGTATGAGATAATGATGGTGAAAATTAATAAAAATACTTCTTGAGCAACAAAGTAAAAAGGAGTTCACATTGTCTCATAGTTAGAGTTTTCTTATTGGGTAAGGATAATTTATTTGAAGATGAAAGCTTATTAGGAATGGTATAATAAGTAATCTTGGTACTTTATACCCTATCCTTGATATTTTGCATGAATGAATATCTAATTCATGGAGAGGTCATATTAAGAAAGCTAAAGAGATATTTCTTTGTGCATAAGGATTTTTTATCTATTATTTAAATTTTTGGAATAAAATAATTTCATTCTTGATTAGAGGCCCATGGTTGTGTCATAACCATGTTATTTTGTTGAAACCATGGTCTCATGAGTTTAATCTAATGATAAAAATATTGTCAGTTAGACTAGTATATATTCAGCGTCCTACTTTCTTTATAATATTGCTTGTTATGTGTTTTTAAGGTATAGGAAACATATTAGATATATTTGTGGATTTGGATCATAAAATATATGATCTAGCATACTTTACCTTTGTCAAGATTCAATTAGAGATTTATTTAGCTAAAGTATTATTGATAAAGATATGGTTAATGGTAGGAGAGAGGATATAGAAATAGACAATGGATTATAAAAATATCCCCTTCTATTGTCAAAAATTATTTCATGTAGGGAATATAGTTTCTATATGCACTTTGAATAAGAATTAAAAAAAAAATTTGCAACATGGTGGAAATAAGTGACATACTCTAGCTTTATAGTCAAGATCTCAACTCTATGTTTGATGATTGACAATGGCCTCCTATAGTTGAAAGGAAAGATCTATTAGTATAAGGGTTTTCATGTATGGGATATTAACCTACCCCCTCCCCTCCTTGTTTTGTGAATTTTCACACAACCCCCTAAAATGAATGTGGATGCTAAGCTTTCTAAACAAGGTAAGGTGAAATTTGGTATGGATATGTAGGTTAAGATTATGATCCTAGCTCAATTAGAGGTGGTATCTAAAATTTCTTTCCCATCACAAAGATTTATTTTGGTTAGGTCTCCCTTGTTATGAGAAATACATCTTTGGGTGTAGGTAAGACTTTTTTAGATTCAATAGAGAAAATAAAGGTGAAAACCTTCTAACCAATGTCTACTTATCATAAATATGAATATATTGTGGTGAGTCAACAAGTCTATGTTCCCATCTCTTATAAAATAAAAATATAGCTTTAGTTGAGAAATTATCATAGGAAAAATGGCATATTGGTGCATCTTTCCTAAATATATTTTAGATTCTCTTAATAAGTCAGATACTTACACTTCCACAGTTTTGTAATGATGAAGTGAAAGTAGAGGTTAAAGGTTGGACAAAATAAATAAAAAGAAACAAAAATACTAAACTTATTGAACCAAGGAATATTTAACCTTCTTGTGTAATATGATTATTATAACCATTCTATGGAATCATTCTATTGTATTTGTAGTTGGGTGAGGACCCAATATATAGAACCCTTATATTATGATAAAAAAATATTAAATTTTTTTTTTTTCAAATGGTTTCTCTTTCCTAGCTAATAGAAAATCTTAAGACTTATTTTTGCTAAGGAATCTAGGGATTTTGAAAGTCTACATGTGACAGTAAAATTTGTTAAGGTGAAGGTTGAAGTTTTGGGAGATGCACAACTAGGGCCCTTAATATGAAATGATGGTGGGCTAAAAACTTTAGTTGTGACTAGTAAGCCTATTATGGATGCATGGAAAAAATTTAACATGACTATGAGTTTTTTAGGTGTATCTTGACTAGAGGGTGGTGATACCGTGACAATAAATGAATATTAAACTTACATATGCAACAAAATTTGTTGGTATCTCAAAGAAAATATGGAAAATAGAATTAGTAAAATATTCAAGGTATCATCTTGTGATTACTTTAGGGAAATAAGTTTTATCGAAGGAGGAGCAATACTTTAAACATGGTGTAATCTATAATTTTAACTCTTATTGGCCCAATTTAGTTGATTTGCATTCATGGATCTCTAATAAATAGAAGTCACATCTTATGAGTGCAATATAGATATATTTAAATACATAAGGTTTATTTAGGTTAATATGAAAATATATAGAGGATCAAAAGTACATTTTGAGTCATGTTCTACTAGTTAAACCATCATTTTTAGATTATAACCCTATAATCAAGACTTCCTCAATCATTACAATATGGGTTCATTTACCCTACCCCCTTCTACAATTTTGGGTGAATTATTGTTTTTGAGGTATTGAGAATACTCTGGGTCTAATGATGTTAATATATCTATTGGTGGATGGTTTAATACATTTAACAAAATTGGTCATATTGAAGTAGAGATTGACACATTGAAAGGATTGTCAAGTAAAATTTGGTTAAAGGTTAAATATAGGGGATGTAAAAAAGTTTTAGATAATCAAAATATTCCTTTTCACTATAGAAAATACTATTAGGTGGGACATATTAATACCAGTTATAATGATAATAAGACTCCCTCATCAAAGAAATCTACTTGGTGGAAGGAGCATGTTTAGCTCATTTATCAATTAATTAAAGTCTCCTTGATTTATCCATGAATTGGAATGCTCCTCTCCTAGATGTCTTATCCAAAGAAATGTTTGGATAGTGGATCTCCCAAAAAGAAGTAGTAGTTGTATTCTAGTTCTCCTTCAAATGTTGTGGTGATGGATAGTTCTCTCGTGATGCTACTAGTAATTCTATAAATATTGTTGAAATTGTAAGAAAAATAAATTAGATCAGACTTGAAATTGGATAAGCATTTTCTTTATGAGTTCTTTGGAAGATATAGCTATGGTACCTCACTGAAAAAAAACTTATTTAAGAAGAATAAAACTTGTTTACAAAGAATAACTTTGGTGAATATATTGACAACCAAATCTTAGTGAAAATATCAAAATCTATTGAAGTTCACATGTAGATTCCTTATCCATTTAAAGTGTATACATTTGATTGGTATTTAGCATTATCTAATGAGAAGGAATTAGGTTTATTTGAGTCTCTTTTATATAAAATCAATTATGTCTTTTGTATTCCCATATTCCTCAAAAATGACGAGGAATGTGATAACATAATCTAGAATGAAGTGTAATCATGCAAAGCATTCTCCAAAAATAAACTAGTACTCAAATGGTTCTAAGATTGCATACTAAAAAGGGATAAAATAGTCCTTTTGATTTGGCATATTCGATATGTAATGTGCTTGTCAACTTGTGTGGGTTTTGCATAGGTTTTAACTTTTTTCTATAATATGCTTTCTTTTTAGTTGGGATGGGACCTTATTTATTAATTCTAATATCTTTGTATGTATGTATGTATGTATGTATGTATGTATGTATGTATGTATGTATGTATGTATGCATGTATGTATGTAGAAAGTTTATTTTGAGGACTAAATTCTTGTAGAATTTTATGTCAATATGACTTTGTTTGATCATAAATTTATTTATCTAAATTAACAATTTGTGTATAGTGAAATTGTTGGATCACAAGGGTCATGTTCTCTGAGGTTAGCCTAAGAGGAAATAAGGTATAGTAATAAGGTCAAACCCTAGTAGTGTAAATATAGACAAGTTCATCAAAATGTAAAGGTTAAAAAAAATCCTGATGTGAATCTTAGCTAATTAAACAAATGCATATAAATAAGACACAAATATCAAGTAGGAATTATAGTTATGTAATGTATACTTGGAAATTGAATGTGAAGAGATGTACACTTACTCTTGGAACCACAATGAAGAATTAAATATAATGTGACATATAATCTACTCACTAATGGCCTCAAAATCAATGCTCATAGTCTATAAAATGTTTGGATAGTGGATCTCCCAAAAAGAAGTAGTAGTTGTATTCTAGTTCTCCTTCAAATGTTGTGGTGATGGATAGTTCTCTCGCGATGCTACTAGTAATTCTATAAATATTGTTGAAAATGTAAGAAAAATAAATTAAATCAAACTTGAAGTTGGATAAGCATTTGCTTTATGAGTTATTTGGAAGATATAGCTATGGTACCTCACTTAAAACAAACTTATTTAAGAAGAATAAAACTTGTTTACAAAGAATAACTTTGGTGAATATATCGACAACCAAATCTTAGTGACAATATCAAAATCTATTGAATTTCACATGTAGATTCCTTATCCATTTAAAGTGTATACATTTGATTGGTATTTAGCATTATCTCATGAGAAGGAATTAGGTTTATTTGAGTCTCTTTTATATAAAATCAATTTTATGTCTTTTGTATTCCCGTATTCTTCAAAAATGAGGAGGAATGTGATAACATAAGCTAGAATGAAGTGTAATCATGCAAAGCATTCTCCAAAAATAAACTAGTACTCAAATGGTTCTAAGATTGCATACTAAAAAGGGATAAAATAGTCCTTTTGATTTGGCATTTTCGATATGTAATGTGCTTGTCAACTTGTGTGGGTTTTGCATAGGTTTTAACTTTTTTCTATAATATGCTTTCTTTTTAGTTGGGATGGGACCTTATTTATTAATTCTAATATCTTTATATGTATGTATGTATGTATGTAGAAATTTTATTTTGAGGACTAAATTCTTGTAGAATTTTATGTCAATATGACTTTGTTTGATCATAAATTTATTTATCTAAATTAACCATTTGTGTATAGTGAAATCCTTGTGTCTTAGAGGGAAAAGGATACCATAAAAAATATTTATGGGACACACATATATTTGTTTACAATGCCTTCTACAATGAACTTAGACACAAATCAATCTAGATTAATTAATATCAACTAGGAATGATAAATGTGTGATGAATTCCTAGAAATTAAATGTGAAAGGATATGCACTTAGATTTTAGAGATACAATGAAAAATTAATTGTTGATTTTGCACAAATTCTACTCATTGATGGTACTAAAATCAATGCTCTTAGTGTAGAAAATATCATAGATTTACAATAATTAATAAATCTCATGTGGGTCTGAGTGGAACCAATTCTTTGCTTTATGGTACTAACCCAACACATGCAAATACCTTAAAGCTCATGGGATTGATCTAGGTGGTTATAGACTATTAGAAACTATATCACCCTATCCTTGATATTAGCTAGTGCATAAGGAATGGTGATATTGAAAACACCCTAAGGAGATTGTCGGATCACAAGGGTCATGTTCTCTGAGGTTAGCCTAAGAGGAAATAAGGTATAGTAATAAGGTCAAACCCTAGGAGTGTAAATATAGACAAGTTCATCAAAATGTAAAGGTTAAAAAAAATTCTAATGTGAATCTTAGCTAATTAAACAAATGCATATAAATAAGACACAAACCAACCTAGATTAATTGATATCAAGTAGGAATTATAGTTGTGTAATGTATACTTGAAAATTGAATGCGAAGAGATGTACACTTACTCTTGGAACTACAATGAAGAATTAAATATAATGTGACATATAATCTACTCACTAATTGCCTCAAAATCAATGCTCATAGTCTATAAAATGTCTCAAACTCAAAATAGTTAATAAATCCCATGTGGGTCTAAGCAAGATTAATCTTATGCTCTGCAGTATTGTTTGACATGTATAAATTCTCTAAATATTGTATGTGATTGATATAGGTGACTATAGATTGTTGCAAACTATGTTTCCCGGATTAAAGATATTGAAAAATACTTTAAAAAGATTATTGGATTGGAAGGATCATATTGTCTAAGATCAACCCTCTTAATTAAAAAAGTTATATGATCATACTAAAGATTAAAAAATGAGATAAGAAAAGCCATCAAACTTTAAATTTAGTAATATAAAAGCAGACCCACATTACAAAATTAACCAATAAGAAAGAGGCACAACTAACCAATAAAAAAGAGGCACAAGTGATGTGTGTTATTCATACATACCTCTCCCCCAATAGTGAGGTCTCCAGGGGGCAGAAAAAAATAATTTAAAAAGGCAAGGGAAAGGGAGGTGCACTTAGCGTGGATTTGATAATTTCAAGTCATCATCATCACCGACGGTGCACATTGAGAGCAAGTGGGGACTCATGAATCCAATCAACCAACTGACCTTTTTGGTCATCTTTACACATTTTCTTGAATTCAAAACTTACTTTGAATGATGGACTTCAAATCAGCACTTTGTGGCAGACAAACTTATATAATTCCACACTTGCGTAGAGCACTCACTTCCATCTATGTTTCGAATTCCAACATGACACATGTCTATTCTTTAGCTAATATGAAATTGTGACCTTAGCCATGTGTCCTTGGGAAGATCCTCCATATCTTTCTTGACCTCATTGGGTATAATTTATTGTTTAAGTGTCATTCTTGGGAGTTTAAAGGCCACTAATTATCCACTATTTGATTAGACGACTCCTTTATGCTTTTGTCTCTTCATTCAGTTTTTTAAAACAATAATCCAAATCTTCATTATTAAACCCAAAACTTCTAATCTATTATCATTCAATTTTAATACTCACTTTTTATTAAAAGGAGTATTCAAATTTCATTATTAACCCCAAAAATTTTAATTTGTTTTCATTCAATTTTCATATTGGAATTTACATTATTGGAGAGAAGAAAAATGTATATTATTATTATTTTTTGTTTGTTTTACATTATTTTGTGTTGATGTTTCTAATGCATGATTTTATCACACAATTTAGTTTGTTTGATATAATTATTGACTTTAAACCAAAATTTTTGATTCAAGTATGCAAAATGCATAAGTTAAAATTTGTTTGAATAATTTCTTAGAATTTTTTGCATCTTAGATTGAATTGTGACTACAATTATATCCCTTGGGTTAAATTGTGGGTGCATTCTCATCCCCCTTTTTCAAATTTCAAAGTCTCACTTTTAAATATTGACAATATTAAGATATGGTTGTTACCTTTAATAGGGGCACTAAAATATTTGAATTATACATCTACAATTGTATAAATTATACTTGTTTTAATTGAAATTATATTTTCCTACTTTATATTTTGGAGATTAGAGTGAAGTATTGAAATTGATCACTCTTACACAACAATACACTTTAGATATATAAATGTTAAAAATAATGTGGAAATTTGAGAATGGGATTAAGACTAAGATTGGTAGTATTTCAATGCTCTTCAACCATCATGCTTTCTTAATGCATAGAAAATAAGAAAGCATTTTCTTCATCCATAATTGTCTCACCCTTGCCACCTCCTCACTAGCTATTTATCCATCGCCCATTCCTATTTATCTACTTATCTACATGTTTCCCTAGGGTATCAGCCCTCCTCTTCCTTTTAATTAGATCATTATGTTACTTTTACCCCAGAAAATGATAATACACACTATAATAAAAATGGTGAAGGCACTCATGGAGAATGATCCACATAACCTCCCTAATGTAGAGTAGTAGAAGGTCATCAACATACAACCTAACTCGATATTTCATTCAATAGGTAAGTTTTTTGAGTATCAACTCCCTAATAAAATTATTAATGTAATAGTTGAATGTAAGCAATGTAATGTGACTATTTTTTCTTGTGGTGTTTCTTCTTAAAATTGATTCTACAAATGGTCCAAAATATTTTGGGATAATAAAATTTTGAGTATATAATCTATTATATGGATTTGTAAGGAATTTATTTCATACATGTTCATATCCAAAGTCATTCCTAAGCAATGCTACAATATCATAATCTAGTCATTCGTAGTTATATTTCTTACCTTCAAGCATGGAAATTGGAGTTCCACTTTGAAGGACCATCTTACTCAAATTTCTCACATGATTAGAGTTTCTTTTCCTAATTAGTTTTTATGCTTTCTATTCTACATGTCCAACCCTAAGAATGCATAGAGCTATATAGACCTCACCTCTAAGTCCCTACAAGATTCCATAAAGATCTTGGAACTGGGATTTGAAGTAATTTAATGAAATCAGTATTTTTCTTAACAACAATAACACTTGTTCTTACCATAACGTAGAAGTCCATCTCATTCAAGGTTAAACCATGAGGAAAACTAAAGTCACTCAACCAAATAATATTTGGATTAGCTTATAACCTCTACTAGGTCCTCTAGTTAACTATGTAACCTTTTTATTTGTAACTCCCATCTTCACCCCTCTTCTATAATATGAAACCCTCAATCTTCCTCCTCTTGACGAGCACAATAAATTCCCAGCTAAACCTAGTATATCTAAGGCATGTGCATAACTCAATAGATACATTATCCACTAATCAAGCAACCTTTTGGTTCATGTTGCTACTTTATTTACATGTCAACCCAAGGATGAATCTTTTGACATGGTGTTGATACCACATGTTTAACATTAGTTTCCTAGAGGTTTTAAATTCTAATGTGTATAGGGAAAAAATAGAAGTTATAAAATATAAAAGTAAATGTCGCTACTCAAAAGGGAAATCTATTTTATAGTTGGAAAGCTCTTAAAAAAAAAGGAATTATACTTTATATTTTCAAGATGATGTAGATGCTATAGGTTAAATGTTAAAGGTTAGTAGACTTCACTAATTTACTACAATAAAAGATTCTTAAACTAGAAATACAACAATCTATGCTAACCAGGATAGAGGCCCAACTACAATCCATCCCAAATGGGCCCTTGCTTGGGTAAAATCAAACCTTTCTCTCTTCCTCTAAATAAATTATTGACTAGATTAAATTTTTTGTATTACTCATGACATAGAGTGATAAAAGAAATCATAGAACAAAAACTTTTTTTTTATTAACGTGACGTAGTCTATTACATGTCATCAAATCTTAACTAGTGTATATTCTAGATCTCCTTACTATATCTATATTTATATTATCTGCATTCTTGAAATTGTATACATCTAGTATATTTATTCTATTATATAACTACTACTACATCTATCCAATCACTCTTGATCATATATGAGGGCATCCTATTTTAGAAATAACATTAATATTAGAAAATTAAATCTTGGGTGGGTAGGAAGAACATTCCCTTTATGATAATACATCATGTTCATGAGAAGAAGTTTGTTGAGAAAAATAAGAACAAGTAGGTTTGCTTATTAAATTATATGCAAACTCAGTCTTTCCTATTGAAGAGTCAACATTCTACCACATGTTCAATGAATCTTCTTTGGTGTAAGTGTGTTACATCCCTAGTTGCATGATTAATACTATCATAGCTGCATGGAAGATGCTATCATGAGTATTGGTAAGTTGTCATAATTGTATGCATGCTAAAACTATGCTTAATGCAAGTAATGGTTGACCCCACTAAAATATCTTTTATTGTATTTCAAATACTCATGAGTGTACCAATTGTCATAACTAAGATAAAAAAATTATATTATTATAAAATAACTACTTTAATATATAAATATTCAATTAAATTAAATAATTTCAAACTTAGTGCTTTTATCAAAGTATCAATTAAAAAGGTTGTTTAGAATTATATACGAGTGAATTTGCACCCCTTATGCAAATTCCCCTTTTGCACTTCTCCACTTTAGAAGACCAAGTTCAGAGGCTAAATTACACCTAAGCTTGTTGCCTTCGTTCCACTTGGCACCTATTTTAAGCGTTGGTGGGGGAATTTCTATCGGGGATGCCCGCACGGTGCATAAACATCCATGCGGCGCACTTACGTCCTTGGCAGATTCCTATGGCTAAACCTATAGAGGCGTTACACTTCTCATTAGCAGTCGACTTGTAATGCCCTCTTCGGTCGACCGACCCGAATATGGCCATTTTCTTCATCTCTCCTTCAAATTCCCTCCTTCTACATGCATTTCAACTTCTTCAGATCTCCCAAGCATTCAATTCAACTTCTTCACACTCTCGCACTCACTTCTTGCATTCCCAAGCACTTTTAGCAACACTTTTGCACTCCATAGCAACAACTACTGCACTCCATCACTTTAGTAGAGCAAGTGTGGGACAACACCATTGCAGTAGAGGCTCGAGTATTCTCATTCTCTCCTCCATTAGCCTTGAGTGCTCTTGGTGGAGGTGGTAAGCTTCCCATTTATCTCCTCTATTACTTGGTTGAGTAAGTACATTTACTGTTTTGTAGTGTTTTAGTGTTCTTTATTACATTACTTTCTTTATCATACTCACTTTCTTGGTTGTTCGTGGAGGTGAAAACACCTAAACGAGGGTCTGACTAAGGTAGGCCCCTATATAGCCACCCAACAATTTTCCTCCTCTTTGTGTGTAGGTGCATGTGCTTTTGGGAGCTAGCTGGTGAATGAATTCCTTTGTGAGATCATTCTTGCCACCCTAACTCTTGTATTTTTACTTTATCATATTAGAGCATATTTTGTTTACTTAATAGCGTTATTTTGGCCCTTTAGTAGTAGTTAGTTGGGCCATTAGCTTGTTTTCCTAAGTTCAACCTTGTCTCTTCAGTTGTCTAGTGGTATAGACGCCAAGGCACTTGAGAGATTCCATCATGCCATGATGTCGTCCCAGGACCGCGCTTCCATCCTCAGGTAGAGAGCTTCCTGAGGCATAGTGTTGAACTCGAAAACCAACTCGCCTAGCCCTATTTTGTATTTCGGGTCTGCAAAGTGATTGAAGGACTTTATAGTCCTCATCATTCTTGTGTCGCATTTCCCAACACCCTGTTAAGCTGAGGTAAGTTAGGGCAGCCTTCTGGACTTGTCCCTCTGTGACTTGGGGCCTTGAACGTGGTTGGTCCCCCTCTCTTACAAGAATATGTAAATTCCTATCCAAATAAATAAATGCAAGGAAAAGGATCATCAAATGAGGCGATAATGGTGCTCGTCACCTTTGACCTTTTTTATGACCAAACATGTAGCTCCATATACCCTAAATACTTGCATCATCACCTAGGGCTAACTAGGGGTATGCTATCAAAGGTGAAAGCAAGGTTCATGATTAAATTGTGGAAAGAAATGACCAATGGATAAGGATGGATATCAATATCTTCTTTAGGCTCTACTAAACCAAGGTGGGTGTTCCTTGAGGTATACTTATTAAAAGACTAAATATAAATGATGATGAACCAAACCTTGGTCCAAACCATATATAAAAACAAGAAACTCATATTGAAATTTCACTAAATAATTATGTTTTGATTGATGTTGAATCAAGGGTATAACACCTACATGAGCATATACAACAATCATGTGGATACTAGGATGTATCCTTCCTAACCCCTTAATATTTGTGGTACTTTATCTCACTTCACACATAGATGTAGTGGTAATAGCAATGGAAGTTCCTTTATGAATAACCTTTATGACATTTGCAGATACTTTACAACAATAGGGTAGTGGAATCAAGAAAGATGGTGGGTCAATTGACTACACTTTAACTACTAATGCTATTTTTTTATGTTTTATGTTAAATGCAATGGGATGGTAGAAAATTGAAACAAATTACAGATGGGTCCCTATATTAGATATGGGAAATGAATTTAGGTTTTCATCAGTAAAATAATATTGATTAGGAAAATCACTATATTACACCTTAATGATGATGGCATGGAGGATAGTTTTAAAAAATACACACATAAATTAGGCTCTACATATAAATATGGAAAATAGTCAATGTTAGCAAGAAATTTGAGGGATACAGACTAGATTTTTGTACCCAAAGGATCTTTGCTAGTTGTAGTCTTTAACCTCAGAGTTGGTCCTATTGAGGTAATACGGGAAGGTATTCCAGATCCAAGATTAGTTGTAAATTATAATAAAGTAACATAGACACAAGATAGATCAAAATTAAAAGTTCTTAATATTCATTATATCAATAATAATTCATTACATTCCTTATATCTCCATTATAGTCAGTATTCTATATTCTTCCTTATTGTATCATAATAATCTATCTTACTCTATCCTACCAGTGAATAGATCTTTCTATCTTCTTATAGTTACAATAGGGGACGTGGGCCTTAGATAACATCCCTAGAGTACATTCTATCTTTCTAAGCTTATGTTTTGGAATGTTCTTTCCTATTAGATATTAAATATCTTCAGATCAATGTTTGTACATTATTTTCTGACTAACGTCATCCCCTCTTTAAAACCTTGACTTGTCCTCAATTCAAATTCTCTTCACCGATAGAATGTCTGAATAGGTTCCTTAGAGGGTAGGAAATTGATCATCCCATCATTTTTTTTCAAATGAAATTGATTGATGTGAGTATGGAGTTGGACTAGTTGCTTTTCAGCTTCCGAAATAGTGGTGGGGATTTGAATATTTTGGGAAAATTCTTAAGCCTCATGGATAATACTGGAAAGATGGGCCAACTGTAAATTGAAAAATTCTCTAAGCTGATGGAACCGCCATCAGATCTTATCCCTCTAATCTTGTAGTTGTTGATATTGATCATGGAGACCTTCAATATTTACCTGGATACTTCCATTTATATCTTTAGTAGCATCATAGCACTATGAGTTGTGTAAAATCTAGGTCTCCAAGGTATCCATATGAGCTTTGGTAGAAGCCACAATGGTAGGTCATTGTATGCAATACTGGAACATCTGCTTGATATCCTCGACTATGCCTTTAATTGTGTTGAGATGAGTCTCCAAGTGTGACCAAATAATAGCACCTTTTTTTTTTTGAACTTCATCCATCTTATTCTTTTGAAATTCTTCTTGTACCTCCTATTTGATATTATCCTTTTGTATACTAGGGTCTTGTAATAGTTCATCTATAATTATCTTCAATTGTGCTAGAGGTGTCTGAGTAGAATCCCCCTTCAAATGAGGGAATTTTCCTTGAATTACATTGACCATTTCCTCTATGTGTCCAGTATTTTCTACATGTTGTTTGAGGATTTCATGTCAAATTATCTGATAAAATATTTCCCCTAGTTCAAAATTTTGTAGAGGTGAGATGTTCCTCGTATCCACCTATGTGCCTACCATTAGTAGCTAAAGCAATTGAGAAGATGTTATTATTTGTATATGTTGCTACTTCACCAAGAAATCCTTTATGGGTTGCATCAGAGAAAGTGTTGAAGAGGAGGGTGCATTTGTTTGGGGAGGAGGGGTTTGTATCAAAGAAGTATCATATTTTCCTTCTTCCTCACACATTTTTTGTAGGCCTGTGTATTAGTTTTTGTGATATTCCCTTCTACCTTCTATGTAATCTTTGGTTTTTCTAGCATAAGCTTATCTAGGCAATATTTAGATTAGTGTTATTTTGCTTGTAACTCCTTTATTTTTTCCTTCTCTAGATTTGTATGTGTAGGTGAAACCACCTAGATGGCCAATTCCCATAATTTCTCTTCTTCTCTAACTACTTTTTCTCTCTAGAGTTTTAGTGCAGTAGTGATTTGATCTAGTAATCTACTCATAAAATATTCCAAGGTAATCTATGATGCTGCCATATATGAAATCAATGCTCTTTTCGTGGTCTTCTTGTTGATGGGAGGCATCTTGGAGTATGTCTGTAATGTTTTGGAGAAATTTTTTTTCTTGAACAAGGCATTGTATAATTGATCTTCATCTATTAATGAGATTGATGAGCTTCCCAATCCAGGGGTTGCCTATGGTTTTATCTCCTCTTCTTCTTTGATATCTGATAGGGTTCTTGCAAGGTGTGTGCCCTTTTTCTCCTTTTGTTGTGCAATGCAACGCTCAGGTTCATGGCATGGCTTAATAGCCTCTCATGGATTCATTAACTCTGGTAGTTGTATTGGGAATTCACAAGTTGATCTTTTGGTGAAAAGGAAACCATCTGTGCAACAATTTGTATCAGAGCCTGGGTCATAGGTTTGAACCCCTCGCTTGCACCGGGGGGATTGTTGTAAGGTGTGTGCCCTTGGTCTCCTTGTGTTGTGCAACACAGTGCTCGGGTTTGTGACATGGCTTAACCACCTCCCATGGATTCATTAACTCTAGCGGTTGTATTAGGCATTAACAGGTCGATCTTTTGGTACAATGACAATCATCTGTGAAACAAGGGTTTCTACCTCTCTCCTTGTTGTTTCTTCCTTTCCCTTTTCTTTTCTATGCTCATTTGTAGGAGGGCCTCCATTACTTCTTTTTTCAAGACTTTCTTTTATAGTGTGCTTTTTAACTTCGTCTTCCTCGACTAGCTACTTCTAGTTTTTGTAGTAGATGGGGTCTCTATTTGTAATATTTTGGACCTTCTAGGAGTAGATCATGGTTCTTCTTTTTGCTCCTTTGTAGATTTTGATGGGATATCTCCTTGTTCCTTCCCCTTATGGTGTTCTGCAACGCTCTCCTTGGTTACAAACTCCATATATTCCTTAATAGTGGGGTGTCTTTTTGCCTTACGATCTTTTGGGAGATTGAGCAAGCGGGTGATATACAATTCTACTTCTACATCTGGAACCTCATATGGAAATTTGGGAATTCATGAAGTTTGAGATTTTATCACCTCTATGATGGTGAAATCTTTGTCTACTAAAAATACAATAGAATCCAAGTACTTTTGTACCATATTTTGAGAAACTCTCCACCGATCTTGCATTTTTTTTTGAAACATTTTGAAGAACTCACCAAACACTTGAATGTATGCCAGCTTAGCTAGAAACCATTTTATATAATCTTGAATTTGTGCAGCTACCAGTTTGGTTGTATCCCATGCTTTTTTGATAAATTGAGGGAGTTGGTTCATAAAATAAAATGTAAGAAAAATGAGCAGAGTGCCATATCAAAAGTTATACCTTGAGGTCTTTGTTTGAGATAAATTCTCTAGGAGCTCCATTCTGAGTACTTCACATATATCAAATTCCTTTCCTCGAACAACTATCTAATAGGCAGTGTGGATGATGAAAACAATGGAGGACCCTTCTCGATTTGTGTAGTAAAATTTGTATGTAATTACCTTAGTGGCATATTTCACCCTGGGGTTGGTGACATTGATGTCCAAATATTCTCCCATCAAACATTGCACCTGTGAGTTTAGTGACTTCGATATTCTTGATACCTTTCTTTGATGAAATCGCCCCTATGCCAGTAATCCAGTAATGGCCTAGATGGCCTCCTTTGTAATGCGGCAGGGTTTGTCTGGGTAAAGATACTCATCATGTAAATTTTTGAACAATAAGCGGATCCATTCCTCCTTAGAAAAATCTAGGAAGTCCTTCCATACGTCTAGCTTATTTTATTTGATCTACGCATGCTTAGGTAGATATGAGTCAGTTCTAGGTTGTAGTAGGGTTGTTTGCAACTCCTAAAACTTGGAATGCTTGATCGCTGCTAGAGGTGTGTGGATGTATTTCCTTAAATCTTCTATGTAGATGACATCATTTGACACTTTTGAGAATGCACCCTCCGGATCTACGACCGTCACCTTCTAGGGAAATTTCTTGTAGTTGGGGCATGGTTTGTCAGTTATACCAATAAGAGTAGGGTGGCCATGACTATGAATTGATAGTTGAGTTAGGAAATGGTAGCTAGGGTTTGTTTGCAGAAGAGCTAAACACAATGGATTTATGATTATCATGAGAGCACAAGGGGTCTAAGTGAGTGTAAAAGTGGGGTGAGGATCTTTTATAGATTTTTTGGAGCAACTCATTAATTACTGTAACATGTCAACCCTTCACTAAAGTAAAATTTCCTAAGTTTTCACTTTCAAGTAAATAAACTATGTAACTTAACCATTACCATAAAAAAAAATCTTTATTGAGAACAAATGAACATAGATTTCATAACAATAATCAATATTGATTCCATTCCAATATAATAAATCACAAATTATAATATTCCAAGAATGTGTACAATGTACATACATAGCTCAACTAAGCTTCAAGCAATAGATATAGATGGTCCTGAAAACTCCTCTCGAATCCTTGGTCTTTTGTCACTTGTTGAGGAGGAAAAGCATCACTCAAGTGCTTTTCTGCCAACCATGGACTCATGTGTGGTCCCCCACACATCTATCATATGACAGATGGCCCTGCCCTTCGACGAAGAGATTGGTGGAGTAACCTCATAATGAAAACCATTCTAAGCTTAGTGTTGTGTCCTACATGACTAGAACTTGTAAACCCTACAATCTAGAACTAGCATGCATTATTAGATCACAGTGAATTGACAATGGAGCCAAAGGCTAACACACTACTTTGGTCAAAGTGTTCTCACTCAATACTTCAAGTCATAGTCATCCTACTCAAATACACTACTCAAAGCTCTACTTGACTTTAGGCCACTATAATCTATGCATAGGTCTTTCCTCCAATGGGTAATCTTTAACCCTAGAAACATCCTATTCCCTTTTCCAAAAACTCTATGGTGTTTCTATCCACAAAGCATAAATACAAGTAACCCTCCCTTCAATGGACAATAAAATCCTAGGAGTAACTCACTAGCTATTTAATATAATAAAATAACTTAGCTATGAATAACCCTTAAGCTTGCTAGATGACTTATGGATTTGATTGTGTAAGAGTTTTTGCATCAACATTTCGGATTAGACTTTGTGATCCATCATCAGGATAGTTGAGAGCTCAAGGAAAAAAATGATAAGTTGCAGACCAAGAACTAGCTAAAAAGACCAAGGGAGGGATGAGGGAGAGAAGGAGGGGCACACAAAACGAAAACCAAGAAACTACCAAATAGACTACTAGGGACCAAAAGGATAAAATAGACACGAGAAAAAAATTAGAAGAAAACAAAAGAGGAAAAATAAAATTGTTCAAACAATGGGAATTTCTAAATTCCTTAAGAAAAAGAGACAAAAACAAAAAGAAAATTTGAAAGGGACCACTAATGAGAAACAATTAAAAACCCAAACAAATAAGAGACACAAGAAATTATAAATAAATAAATATATATACATAAATATAAATAAGTGAAAATAAATAAACAAAAGCTTAAATAAATAATGAATATATATTATTTATTTATAAGAAAAAACAAAAACAAAAAGTAAAAAAATAAATAAATTAAATACTAAACTCCAATTGAATATATAAGTGAATATAAATAAACAATTGAATAAATAAATAATGTATATTATATATATATTATATATATATATAAGTAAATATTATATATGTATATTATATTATATATATATATATATATAAGTAAATATACATAAACAATTGAATAAATAAATAATGTATATTATTCATATATATATATATATATATATTGAAAAAACACACACCAAAAAGTATAAAAGACTAAACTCCCAATCGAGGTTTAAAAATACACTAGGGAGGTAAAAATAATTAAAAGAAATAAAAGAACTTGATTAATTAATTAAAACTTGAAAAAGAACAAAACAAAAAACGGGAAAGGCTAGAAATTAGGTTAAATAGGCAAATAAATATCTAAGTTCCAAAAAGGAATTAGAAATTAAAAGAGAAGGACATACAAGAATGGATTCAAAGAATACAAATGAAAATAATCTAAAAAGACGGTAAAACAAGCACATGAATAAACAACAAACCTTCCTATAAAAGAGGGAAAAGGAACATCAACCAAAACGAAGGAAAGAAAAGAAAAGAGGCCAGAAAACAAGACAGAGAACACCCAAAAAAATGGGAAAACACAAATAAAGGAATGAGAAGATGCACAAACAGAAAAAATGGGGGAGAAGAGAAGGGTGGGGGGGACGAAAAGGTAAGGATGGAGCAGAGGAGAAAGGATTAATGAGGGGTGGGCAATTGACGGGTTCTTAGGTTGGCTAACATGGGGTGCCAAGAAGGATTCAATCTCCACCCTTCATCACGATTGAGGTTCAACAAGTGATTGTTGATTTCAATGGCTTCTTTGAGTTTTCTCTTGAAGAAGTTGTCCTCTTTGAACACAATTTTGGTGTTTTCCAAACAAATATGATGTTTTGAAGTAGAGGAGTGGTCGGCTAGGGAATATTTGACAATACGCTCATGTCTGATGTCGGCACTATGCTCTTTGATTCTGATGCTAAATGAGTGACCAATTTCCCCTATATAAGGAGTGCCACATGAGCAAACAACCTTATAGACTCCTGAGTCGAGGAAGATGTCCTTGGAGTCTTTGAGGGAAGGGATACGATTTCTTAAGGTTGCAAAGGGCTTGAATGCGCACTGGAGGCCTTTTTTAAGGAGGATCTTAGATATTTTTTGGGAAATACCCTCAATATAAGGAAGGGATTCCCTCGCGAGATCCAGGTGATGGTTAGGTTTGGAGACAGAGAGGAAACTCACCTTAGCTTGGTTGAAGGCTCTAGATATTTGTTTGCTTGAGTACCCATTCAATTTGAAAACTTGGCACAAATGGGTCAACTCTAGATTTAAGTTTTCTTTGTCACAAATCTTGTAGGATCTTAATGCTAGGGTTTTAAGGATCCCACTTTTTTGGAAAGGGTGGTGATGAGAAGATGATGAAGGCCACACCGCCCAAAACCCACATAAATCACAATAGATACCAACAAAGAAGATGCGAAGTAGAAAAATGACCCACTTTTAATTATTTTCAGAAAATGAAATTACAGATTCAAAGCTTACATGCTACAACCTCATGGGCTTGATTCATTACAACAAAATTAACTCAAAAAAAAAAATCTACAGTTTGGAGCCACAATTTGCACTATCAGGGCCACCTACAACCCCCATTTAACCCTTTTTATTTTCCTCAATAACCGCCCTAGAATATTCTAGAAAGTTCCAAATTTCCTCTTTTTGTTTTGGCATCAAAAGTCCTGCCGTTTGATTTCTGGCCTAGGAAGAAATTTTATGAAATTCACTTTTTAGAGGACCAACTTTGCGGGGCCATAACTTTTGATCCAGGTGTCTGATTTGCTATTATTGCTTATCGTTGGAAAGCTCTCGATGAGCTCTACAACACATAAGCCACTGCAGGTCGATTCAACCACTTTTTGAGCTATTTCAGGGCCTCTAAATTTTTATATCTGAATTTGAAGCTGCATTGGAGAAATTTCCTGGGACATAAACTTTAATTTCTCCCAAACCATGCAAGGTATTGAGGTGATTCTTTCGCAATCAGAAATTTTTTTTTGGCTCTATTCGATGAGTTAAATTTTCACGTCCATACGAGCCCGTTTAGGGCAACTTACTAAAGATAGTAAGTGTTTGTTTTTTGCTATTTTTGATGCCTGACAGTCTTATACCCCTTAAGTGCCATCATGGGACTCAAAAAAACTAAAGAAAATAAAGAAAGCAATTTTTTTTTGGGTGATGCAAGATTTCCCTACACCGTTGGATGCTCCTGCATCAGAAGAAGAATGGAGGTAGAGATCAGTGTGGGTAGCCTTGCAAAACACACATCTACCAAGGGAACCATTTGGTTTTTTGAGAAGCAAGATTTCAAGGAAGGGGAGTTGGTTGTTTGATTCAATCTCCTTGGTGAAAGAAATGCAAGGGGCTAAGCTATTTAGGTGGGCATGGAATTCTTCCAATTTTTCCAAGTCGTGAGGCCAACAAATGTTGGTGTCATCAACATATCGCTTCCACCACCTTGGCTTGAGTGGGAAGGAGTGGAGAGTCATTTCTTTGAAGTGCTCCATGTAAAGATTAGCAATGACAGGAGAAACGGGAGAGCCCATGGCCACACCATCAACTTGTTCATAGATAACACCTTGGAAGGAGTTATCCTAGTATCTTAATACTAATGACAAAAATCCCCTCCTATTATGGAGTAAATACAAGCACTTTCACAGAAAAGCATAAAACAACTTATTTTCCTTTCCAAGCAAATGCTATGTTTTCTTGATGCAAGTAAGCTCAAGCAGTTCAAATAAAGCATTCAATTCTCACTCTTTCATAAATAAAGAAAAAATATGAGAAGACAAGATCCTCATGCTTGTAATACGCTTAACCAATTGACTGACTTCATGCACAACCTTCCTACAACAACTTCCTATCTTTACTTTATCAACCCAAAACAAGCCTCTTACTCAAAATAATGCAGTACTCTCACAAAGTAATTCTCAAAGCTCTCAAAATATCTCTCAGCTCTCACAGAATAATGCAGTAGAGTAAATTTGTAGAATAAGTTTGCAGAATAAAAGTGTGTCCAAATGAGAGTACTAACCTCTCTATTTATACAGAAAAGTTGAGACTTTGCAACCTACAGTAAAGGCATGCTAATTGATAGCTCTCTCCATGCAAGTCGACTCATAACACATAGCTATAAGATGGCAGCAAACTAAGTGCAAAGTCAACATAAAATGCTATATATAGACCCTTTTATTTGACAACAACAAAGACTAATTCAAAAGTGCACATGTTCAAATGATGACAATTGAATTGCAACCGAGGTAGACTTCTACAAATTTAAGAGCATTCATAAATTGGTGTCATGTTGCAGCCACTAATTCTTATCACTTGGCACTTTTTCTCTCTTTGAAACAATCTACAGTTTACAAGCAACACTCAAACATTGTTGACTTAGTCATGGTTTCAATGGCAACAGTTCAAAGATGTGTCACCCTTCAAAATAGACTTTAAAAGGGTGCTTTGACCATTTCATGACTTGTACGTTTTTCCTATTCTCATGCGTTTACACTTTATATTGTACTTATCAAATATTCCATTACTATGTATTAAAGTGTCCAATATTGTTGTTAATAATCTAAAGATATATTTTCAATAGTATTGACTTATGGTTGTTTCCATATCAACCTTTATTGCTATGCAATATTTTGCATATGGTTCGACCTTTATCCATTGTCAACATATGTTTTATTCGGCCTTTAAATACTTTTCATATCTCATATACAATCGGCCTAAGTTCATATATATATATAAATCAGCCTCAAAGTATCATATATATAAATATATATTTATAAATGTACATATACATACATATATATATATGCTTGTCAATAAATAGCGTTAATGCTATATCATATATGTATATATATATGTATATATATATATCCCATGCCAATCAAGTATGTATACATTCGATATATAAATGAATACGACCAAGTTGACATTCACATAATAATAATAATAATAATATTGAATGTGTATATATATATATATTCCTCTATGTATGTGTATATGTACGTATACATATGTTGATACATCCGTATGGACATTTCCGTTTGTCAAACATGTGTATGTATCGACATGTGTATACATATGGATATATGTATATATATACACATTCGATAGCACAATCAAGCACATACACAAAATTACCATCATGTTGATAGGGAAAAGACGTGTGGTGTATTAATACATATACACATTCATGTTGTATTGTCCATTAGATAGCTCCATGCTCATAAGCAACCCATTCATAAGTGTGCATAGGTATGTCTACCTATGTACCCTCATGTGTGTGTTCCTTCATGTGTATGGTCTATCATCGACATGCATATGTATACATATACATGCATCCCACATGTGTTCACCTCATCAACACAAGCGGAGTAATATAAGGAAGAACTCATAAGCTCAAAATATATAAACATCATCCAAGCATGCATTCAACAGTAATCATGACCCTTACTAATGCAAACACTCATACTAAGGATGACTTACCAATTCCCAACATAACAACTTGACTCAACCATTCTATTGTGAGTGTGTGTATAAGCTCAGTTAGGTTACGTTACTGGTTACCTGACCAAGATTTTCTTCTGAGTGGTACTTCCCCTCGCACCTGGATGATTGAACATATACTTGCATCAAACTAACACATCCCCACGGTAGTCAACTTTTCATCAAAATATGCATTGCACATAATATGTCTCCAGAGTTAGAATATCTAATTCAATAACCATCATTTTCTCATTTATGCATTTCTTCACATATCATTAAATGAAATAACATACATTCATAATTCATTGATAGAAAAGTGCAAGCACAATTTATTCTCATTTAGAATTCAATTTACATTCACATTTACCCTACATAGTAATAGTAAATAGTAAATACACAATTGGGGTGTAACATACTCCCCCCCTTGTCAATCATCATCCTCGATGATTTTAATGTAGCAACATAAACTAATTAAAAAAAAAAACATAATGTTTTCAAGTACTTTCAAATGCATCTAAAACATGTGGAAACTTTTGTTGTATCTTAGCATAGTCTTCCCAAGTGGTAGAGTCTTCCGCATACTGGTCCCACTGGACTTTGCACTACAAAACCTCCTTGTTGCACAAGTGAAGCTTACGTGTTCCGAGCACCTTGACGGGCTCGAGTGTTACCACTCTGGGGTCCTATACCTGTTAAACATTCCAATCAATCACATGATTATCACCTGGTATATACTTCTTTAGGTATGACACATGAAAGATGTTATGCATCCTGGAAAGAGCTTGTAGCAATGCAATTCAATATGGTACATTATTCACATCCTCAAAAATCTCGAAAGGTCCTACATAACATGGAGCTAATTTGGAATACTTCCCAAATTTAATGGAACTCTTGTGAGGTTTCACTCTCAACAACACCTTGTCACCTACTACAAAATTTTGGGGCGCTCTCTTAGCATCAACATAGCTTTTCTATATATTGTTAGCTTCAACCAACCTTTGCTTAAAAACCCTAAATTTCTCTTCCATTTCAACCAACATTTCTGGCCCAAGACTCACTCTATCATCAAGTTTATCCCAACTTATAGGATTTTGAAACTTTTGACCATATAATGCTTCGAAAAGACTCATCTTTATTGCAAAATGGTAGGAATTGTTGTAAGAAAATTCTACTAAAGGAAAGTAGTCTTCCCACTTGTACTACTAATCCACACAATACATTCTAAGTAGGTCTTCTAATACTTGATTCATCCTTTCCGTCTATCCATCTATTTCTGGATGATATGTTGAGCTAATATTCAGTTAGTCCAAAGTGCAGAAAATAAGGTTTGCCAAAACCTGGAAGTGACTCGTGCATCCCTATTTGAGATAATCTTCTCAGGAATTCCATGTAGCCTAAACAATTCTTGCATAAATCTCCTTGCTATGACAGGTGCTCCATCAGTTAGATTCTTGGGTATGAAATGTGCTACCTTAGTAAGCTTATCCACAACCACAAGAATGGTATTGTGCTTATTCCTTGACATAGGCAATCCTTGCACAAAGTCCATACATATGACTTGCCACTTTCTCTTTGGAATATCATGTGGGTATAACAATCCTATAGGATGATGATGCTCCACTTTCACCCTTTGACATTCAAGACACATAGCCACAAATCTAGCAGCATCTCCTTTCATCCCCTTCCAAAAATATAATGACTTAACATCTGCCAACATTTTTGTCACACCAGGGTGTCCAAAGTACAATGCTTCATGTACTTCTTTCCATACCAAATTTCTTAACTCTTTTGAGTCATGTACATACATTCTCCCCTTATACCTAAGTATACCATTAGGTTCAAAATGAAAACATTCATACCTTGCATCGTGTGGATTGCTAGTGAGTGCTTGCTTAACTTGCAAATAGTACTCATCCTCTTTGCATTTCTGCAATACTTGACCTTTAAAGGGTTTGAATTTTCACTATTGAAGCAATATGATGTCTTTGAATCAAGGCATCGACAACCTAATTTGATTTCCCTTTAATATAATTGATATTAAAGTAATAATCGGATATTAACTCTAAATGTCTTCTCTATCTAGCATTTAGATTAGGTTGAGTGAATAGATATTTCAATCCATGATGATCAGTTTTCATCTCAAAGTGTTTCCCTAGCAAGTAATGCCTCCACATTTGTAATTCGTGAACCACAACTGCTAACTCCAAATCACGTGATGCATATTTTTGTTCATAAGGTTCCAAATTCCTTGATTCATATGCAATTACTTGCCCCTATTACATTAACACACCTCCTAAGCCCTCTCCTGATGCATACATGATAACAATGAAGTCACCCTCGAGATCTAGTACTTTCAAGATCGGTTCAATAGTCAATTTCTCTTTGAGTAAATCAAAGGCTACTTGGCACTTCTCTATCCACACAAACTTCTTCCCTTTCTTCTGAAAAGAAGTAATCAGAAAGGATATTTTGGAGAATTTTGCAACAAAATTTCTATAGTAACACGTCAAACCCATAAAACTTCTTACCTCCAAGACATTCTTGGGTACTAGCCATTCTAGCACCACCTTGATGTTAGTTGGATCTACTGAAATTCCATCTATTGAGATCACATGTCCCAGATAATGTACTCTCTTCTGAAAGAAGATACACTTAGAGAGTTTTCCATACAACTTATATTCTCTAAGTCATTGCAAAACCGTCTCTAAATGCCTACAATGTTCCTCCTAATTTCTTGAGTAAATCAAGATATCATCTAGGAAAACCAAGACAAACTTATCTAAGAAATCCCTAAATACATTGTTTGTAAGGTTCATAAATGCTATAGGTGCATTTGTTAAACCAAAGGATAGAACTGTAAACTCACAGTGTCCATATTTAGTTTTGAAAGCAGTCTTAAAGATGTCTTCATCCTTAATTCTCAACTAGTGGTATCCAGGTCTCATATCTATCTTAGAAAATATAGTAGCTCCCCTCATTTGATCAAATAGATCATCAATGTGTGGCAAAGAATACTTTTTCTTTACCGTAGCTTTGTTAAGCATGTGATAATCTATGTACAAACACAAAGTACCATCCTTCATTTTCATAAAGATTACTGGTGCTCCCCAAGGTGAAACACTTGGTCAGTATCAACCCCTTAGACAATAATTCATCGAATTGTGCCTTAAGCTCCATTAGCTCTATTGTCATCATTCTATAATGTACCTTGGAAACAGGTTTAGATCCTAGAACTATATCAATTAAAAAATAAAATATACTTTTTGGTGGTAGTCTAGGTAATTCATCTGGAAACACATCTGAAAACTTTCTTAGTATAGGATACCTCTCCATATTTGACATTCCAGTTTCTTCCATTTCACCATCTTCCATCTCTTAGAATCTCTATGGTTCCAAGTTATCAAGGTTCTCTTCAAGTTTTTCCATCTTGACAACAAATATTTTGCACCCCTTCTTCTTAGCCCTTAACAATTGCATTGCATAGATTTGATGAATCTTGACCTCCCTAGGTATCCCTTGTAACATCACTTGGTTACCAAGATCATCTAAGCATTCTATAGTTTTGGCATGGAAATCTACATTGGCCCTATGTCTCCATAACCAGTTCATACCTAGGATAACGTCATAGGATCCTAAAGCCATGACATATAGGTTCACCTCTATAGAAAAACAAGGTAGCTCTATCCTAGCTTCGAACAAACATTTTTCCACCTTTGCTCTTGTCTAGTTTGCATACTCTACATCCCAAGACTTTTCCATGTAACCAATCTTTCTAGATATTTTCTTAGCTACTCTAGGTGAAATGAAATTCTCAGTTGCAGTAGTATCTATAAGTATAGAAATGGGTAAGCCAAACAAATACCTGGGGTCTCTATTGGAGTCACTTGATACTCCACTTGACGATCATCCAGAACTGCATGTATCTTTTGTTGGAACATCGCTCGCTTGGTAGGAAGTGGATTACCATAAGATCATGACCCAAAAGACCTATTGGGACATTTATTAGCATAGTGGTCTCCTCCACATGTAAAACATCCAATAGTCGGTCCTTTCTTCCTTGTGGGTTCTCTAGATTTACTAGCATTTCCACCAACATTGTTGGTATTCCCACCACTGAAACCATTCCTCTTACGTTCCCTTCTCAATTCTTTCCCACTATTATGAGATCCTTTTACCCCTTTCTTTGGCACATTTTGCACAACATCCACCTTCTTTGGAGTTGGTTTGTCCTGAGCTCCTGCAATCTTCTTACAGTTTCTATTTTCCTAGTAGATGGAGATAGCTTTGAGCTTCTGCTCATATTTAACTGCTTTCTCATACACAAGATCCATAGTAGTTGGTCGTGAACATCTACCTCTCCTTCGATATGACTATTAAGTCCCATGATGAACTTTCTTATACGGAAGCGTTCATCCTTTTGGTACATAGGAACATAATGTAGAAGACGAGTAAACTTCTCCCAATACTCATTAACCATCATCTCACCATGTCTCAGAATCTAAAAATCCATGATTTTTTAGTCAAAATAGAGTTGGGATAACCATATTTTACAGAAAATTTCAACAAATTCATTCCATGTTAGTTTCAATGAGCTAAGATCTAGTTCCATCTTTTTATTTATCCACTAGTTAGATGCTTCAAATCTCAAAATACTTCTCCATTTGGACTAACCAAGCCTCAACTTCATCTCCGCTAGCACTACCCTCAAACTTGGGTGGGGTAATTTTCTTCATATCTTTAGAGCGTTTAGAAGCCATACACTTCTTATTGGTCTCCTCATATAGAGAAGTTGACTTCTCTCTCTCACATGATCATGAGTTTGATCATGTTTGTGAAAATTTTTTTCTCCCTCATCCTCATTATTTAGAATTTCCTTCTCAACTCTATCCTTTACTCTTCTTTCTTGCTCTAGGTTTTCCAACCTTGCTAAGATTTGATCCAGTCTAGCTTCAACTCCTCTAAAGCCTTGCCTGACTTCTTGGATTTCTCTAGGATTGGTTTGTGTTCTCACCATCTTCGCAATAATGGATTCTACCTAAAGGCTCATCCATATTAGATTCAATCATGTTATCAATTATCTTATGGAAAACATTAAAACGCGCTATCAATTGCACATAAGGAATTCCACATAAGACTTAAGCACAAGATTTTTGAGAAACACATGATTTTATTAATTCACAAGGATTTCAATATCCTTTTGATTACATGGAGTGACTATTCAAATAGTCAAGTGGAGAGTATCCCTCATATTCACTCTCTGACACGTAACTCAATCAGGTATACCCTACATATTGAGATTGTTTCTCATCTCTCATTTGTTCATATCTATCCCAGAATGGATAGTAACCTTCATATTTTTCATTTGATACACAGTTGTTAGGTACATAACCCTTTAGACTCATTTCTCAAGGAAATTACAATTACTTCCTCCATTGGAAGAACTCTAAGGTCTCTAAAGATAAATGCCAGACTGACACTTCCTTTCAAGGGCATATCCCTTGAAAGTGGCAATGAATCATACTTCTTTGGTGAGATGAAAGGTAGGTAGTTGTACTTAGCCTCCATCTTCATCTTTCTCCTCACATCACTAATTCAATAAAGTGTGTGACTAAAGGTTTTAGTGTCGCTTAACCAAATGGCATTGTCATAGTTGGTACCCTCAATTGTTCAAATGATGGCCTCTCTTTACTTCTTGGCCTTTAGGTAGTGCTCATTTTTGATTACTGACTTTCTAGTCATTAACTTGAGATGCACCATCCTGACACAAGAATTTCCAAACATTAGATAATGTTGGATGAAAAGTATGATGAGCTCATAGGTTCCAGAGCTAAACCTGGTAGCTCTAATACCACATGTAACATGTCAACCCTTCACTAAAGTAAAATTTACTAAGTTTTCACTTTCAAGTAAATAAACTATGTAACTTAACCATTGCCATAAAAATCTTCTTTATTGAGAACAAATGAACATAGATGTCATAACAATAATCAACATTCATTCCATTCCAATATAAAAAATCACAAATTACAATATTCCAAAGAATGCATACACTGTACATACATAGCTCAACTGAGCTTCAAGCAATAGATATAGATGGTCTAGAAAAATCCTCTCAAATCCTTGGTCTTTTGTCACCTGTTGAGGAGGAGAAGCATCACTCAAGCGCTTTTCTGCCAACCACAGACTCATATGCGATCCCCCACACTTCTATCATATGACAAATGGCCCACCCTTTGATGAAGAGATTAGTGGAGTAACCTCATAACGACAACCATTTTGAGCTTAGTATTGTGTCCTACATGACTAGAACTTGTAAACCCTACAATCTAGAACTAGCATGCATTACTGGATCATAGTGAATTGATAGTGGAGCCAAAGGCTAACACACTACTTTGGCCAAAGTGTTCTCACTCAGTACTTCGAGTGATAGTCATCCTACTCACATACACTACTCAAGCTCGATTTGACTTTAGGCCACTATAATCTATGCATAGGTATTTCCTCTAATGGGTATTATTTTACCTTTGAAACATGTCCTATTCCCTTTTCCACAAACCCTATGGTATTTCTACCCACAAAGCATAAATACAAGTTACCCTCCCTTCAATGGACAATAAAATCCCAGGAGTAACTCACTAGCTATCTAATATAATCAAATAACTTAGCTATGAATAACCCTTAAGCTATCCTTGTTTAATCAATCCTAGTATCTTAATACTAATGACAAACATCCCCTCCTATTATGGAGTAAATACAAGCACTTTCATAGAAAAGCATAAAACAACTTCTTTTCCTTTCCAAGAAAATGTTATGTTTTCATAATGCAAGTAAACTCAAGCAGTTCAAATAAAGCATTAAATTCTCACTCTTTCATAAATAAAGACAAAATATGAGAAGACTAAATCCTCATGCCTGTAATACGCTTAACCAATTGACTAAATTGATGCACAACCTTCCTACAACAACTTCCTAGCTTTACTTTATCAAACCAAAGCAAGCCTCTTACCCAAAATATTGTAGTACTCTTACAAAGTAATTCTTAGCTCTCTCAAAATATCTCTCAGCTCTCACAAAATAATGTAAAAAAGTAAATTTGTAGAATAAGTTTATAGAATAAAAGTGCGTCCAAATGAGAGTACTAGCCTCTCTATTTATACAAAAAATGGAGACTTTGCAACCTACAGTAAAGGCATGCTAATTGACAGCTCTCCATGCAAGTCGACTCATAACACATAGCTATAAGGTGGTAGCAAACTAAGTGTAAACTCAACATAAAATGCTACAGATTGACCCTTCTATTTGACAACAACAAAGACTAATTCAAAAGTGCACATGTTCAAATGATGATAGTTGAGTTGTTAGAGTAAAGTAATTAATTAACTTTACTCTCCTCTTAAGACTTCACTTTATGCACATATATTAGTCATTTAATAATTAATATTAATTATTAAATGCACTCACCTTTAGGGTTAGGGTTTCCTTTCGTTTAGATCTCCTTTTATAAGGATTGATCTCTTGTATTCTACTCTTTAGATGTTCATTTTTCAGTCTGATAATACATTCTTGCATATTGTCAGAGCAAAACCCTTGTTTTGTTTCCTACAGATTTCTTCCTTGTGACAGGTTTTTGCATGCAGGTTTCTTGGGCTTAATAGATTTGTTTTTCATCAAATCTTACATGGTATCAGAGCCTTGATTTGCAACCCTTCTCAGATTTTTGAGAAAATCATTGCAGGGTTCGTTCGGGATTCCTCGAGGATATCTTGCCTTGAGTTCATCTATGCGCCATTTTGGATCATATCGGGCTTCACCATTAGATTCAGAGCGCTGGAAAAAGTCAAGATTGGCTTTTAGTTTGCAAATCTAATCTTGGTTTCTAACATGGTATCCAGTTTGATGAGCACTATCCTCGGATGGATTCTCCATCACCAGCTTCTCCCTCATTGCCTACTCCTCCCTCTTCATCTCTTGAGGATTACTTATCTCTTGAGGATGATGTAGATGATGATCCACCATCTCCACCACCACCAGTTGCTCCGTCTTTTCCTAGGTGGGCCCGTGTCACTATTGATGTAGCTAGTTCTTTGGCAGGTGATCCTTCAAATACTAGTCGTACTCATGCTCAAACATCTGGTTCTAGTCTTTTGATTCATGCCATTTCAGATGATCCTCAGAAGTTTTCAGAGGCGACAGGTCACCTTGAGTGGGATAGGGCCATGGATGAGGAGTATTCTTCTTTGATGAAGAATCATACTTGGAATCTTTGTCCTCTTCCTAAGGGAAGAAAGTTGGTTCGGTGTAAGTGGTGTACCGTACCAAGTATGTTGCAGATGGTTCTATTGATAGTATAAGGCACGTCTTGTTGCTAAGGGGTTTTCTCAGGTAGAGGGTATTGACTACTTTGAGACCTTTGCTCCTGTTTCCAAGATGAACTCTATACGCCTTATACTTTCACTTGCAGCTTCACAGGGATGGACAATGTTTCAGATGGATGTGAAGAGTGCTTTCTTGCATGGAGACCTACATGAAGAGATCTATATGGAGCAGCCTCAGGGATTTGTGCAAGACACTTCTTTGGTTTGCAGACTTCGGCGTTCATTGTATGGTCTCAAACAAGCCCCTCAGGCTTGGTATGAGAAGATGGACTCTTTCTTGCTTTCCTCTCACTTCACTCGCTGTCATTCCAATCACACAGTGTATATTCAGTGTCAGGAGGGTGACCTTTTGATTCTTGTGCTATATGTAGATGATCTCATTCTTACAGGTAGCTCATCCTCCATGATTCAGAGTGTTCAGAGAGCTTTGATGGAGCAGTTTGAGATGATAGATCTCGGTCTTCTGCACTTCTTTCTGGGTCTTCAGGTTATTCAGTCTTTGGATGGGATTTCCATATTTCAGGAGAAGTATGCTCTTGATATGCTTCAACGATTTGGCATGCTTGATTGCAAGTCTGCCCCCACTCCATTTCCGTCAGGTGTTGTTTTGTCCTCCACTTGTTCTACTCCTTCAGTGGATCCCACTTTATACAGGCAGTTGGTTGGCAATTTGTTGTACCTGACACATTCTTGTCCTGATCTTTCCTTTGCGGTTGGCCTTGTCTCTCGGTTCTCCCATGATCCTCATGAGAGCCATTGGCAAGCGGCCAAACGTATTTTGAGGTACATTTGGGGCACCACTCATTATGGCATTCACTACACTTTAGGATCCCCTCACATCATTGGTTTCACTGACTCCAATTGGGCTGGCGATGTCAATGATCAGAAGTCTACTTCTGGCTTTGTTTTTTGCCTTGGTTCTGGTCCTATCACATGGTCTTGCAAGAAGCAGTCTACTATTGCATTATCATCTACAGAGGCTGAGTACCGAGCAACAGTATTAGCCAGTCAGGAGGTTTTATGGCTTCGACAGTTGATGACAGAGTTTGGGGTTCCTCTAGATAGTCCCACTATTCTTTGGTGTGACAATCAGAGTGCCATTCACATTTCTCACAACCCATTGGAGCATCAGCAGACAAAGCACATTGAAATCCACATGCACTTCATCAGGCAGTTGATTCAGGATGGTTCTCTCATCTTGGAGTACATTCCTACAGAGGAGTAGGTTGCAGACATTTTCACTAAACCTTTGGCATCTCCGCGCTATCTTCAGTTGCGCTCCATGCTTGGGGTGAAGGAAGTTGTCCTTGGGGGGTCTCAGTGAGGCCTTCCTTCCTTCATGTTTTTTCTTTTAGCATGTTTCTTTATCTCTTTTTGGAGAGGATTTTTCTCCCACTGGGTTTTCTCCTTTACTCTGCTTTATAGAGATTTTGTTGTATTCGGGTTCCTGATCTGGCCATGTTGTCGGGACCCACAGTTGCATTGTAGTTCTTTTGCTTTCTCTGCATTGTTTGTAGCTGCATTGTAGCTCATCTTAAGGGGGGGTGTTAGAGTAAAGTAATTAATTAACTTTACTCTCCTCTTAAGACTTCACTTTATGCACATATATTAGTCATTTAATAATTAATATTAATTATTAAATGCACTCACCTTTAGGGTTAGGGTTTCCTTTCATTTAGATCTCCTTTTATAAGGATTGATCTCTTGTATTCTACTCTCTGGATGTTCATTTTTTAGTCTGATAATACATTCTTGCATATTGTTAGAGCAAAACCCTTGTTTTGTTTCCTACATATTTCTTCCTTGTGACAGGTTTTTGCATGCAGGTTTCTTGGGCTTAATAGATTTGTTTTTCATCAAATCTTACATGAGTTGCAACTGTAGACACTCAAAAAATTTCCTCACAATTATCCTATTTTTTGTCTATTAATTAAATGGATATTATTATCTATTTAATTGATTCATTTAATACTTTCTTCTATTTTCATTAATTTGCTCAAATCATTAACATATTATAAGCATTTATGCATTTATAATCATTTATCCATCTGCATTTATCAATCATTTATTCATTTCATATTGTTTCATTTGCATTAATCATTAAAATATCTATGCATATTAAATCATTTAAATACATACATTTTTTAATCATTTATCTAAATTCACAAATCATTAAATCATTTAATCTTTATCCACTGCATTTTTCATTAAATCATTTACATATATAAATTCATTTATATCATCCATTAATTCGTAAATACATCTTTATTCTAAGCTTCTAAACCTACATTATATCATAAAATCCATCCATTATCTCTCTCATTTCACTTAATTTCAATTAATTGCAATATGCATTTTCCCACTTCAATCTTTTATCCCACATCTCTCTCGTAACTTGAATTCACTTGTGAATTCATCTATAAAAGCCATTCTTCTCACCAAAAAGCACATACATTATCAATCCCCTCTTCCATTCATCATATCTTCTTTTTGCACTTGTGCTTGTGAAAATCTGAGAGCACCAAATGCATAAATCAAGATCTTGATGATAGGAGAACAATGGAGCTGATTTTCTTTTGAATGCATCTGTTTTAGTTTTTGCATAGTTTACATTTTGCATTTGTATTCATTTAGAAATACTTCATTGATGTGATGTTGAAATATTGATTTGGATTTATAGTTTAAATCATTTAGTTTTTTCAATTTTCAGCATATACAACAACCAAGGTAGAATTCTAAATATTTAAGAGCATTCATAAGTTGGCGCCATGTCGTAGCCACTAATCCTAATCTCTTGGTGTGGCTTCTCTCTTTGAAACAACCTACAATTTACAAGCAACACTCAAACATTGTTGACTTAGTCATGGTTTCAATAGAAACAGATCAAAGATGTGTCGCCCTTCAAAATAGCCTTTAAAAAGGTGCTTTGACCATTTCATGACTTGCTGTACGTTTTTCCTATTCTCATGTGTTTACACTTTATATTGCAGTTATCAAATATTCCATCGCTTTGTATTAAAGCATCCAATATTGTTGTTAATAATCTAAAGATATATCTTCAATAGTATCAACTTATGGTTGTTTCCATATCAACCTTTATTACTGTGAAATATTTTGCATATGGTTTGACCTTTATCCATTGTCAACATATGTATTATTCGGCCTTTAAATACTTTGCATATATCATATACAAATAATTGTCCTATGTTCATATATATATAAATCAGCCTCAAAGTATCATATATATAAATATATATTTATATATGTACACATACTTATATATATGTTTGTCAATAAATAGCGTTAATGCTATATCACATATGTATATATATATATATCCCATGTCAATCAAGTTGTATATATTCAATATATAAATGAATATGACCAAGTTGACATTCACATAATAATAATAATAATATCGACTGTATATGTATTCCTCTATGTACATGTATACATAGATATACATATGTTGATACATCCGTATGGACATTTCTGTTTGTCAAACATATGTATGTATCGACACCTGTATACATATGGATATATGTATATATCATATATATGTATATATACACACATTTGATAACACAATCAAGCACATACACAATTACCATCGAGTTGATAGGGAATAGACATGTGGTGTATTAATACATAAACACATTCATGTTATATTGTCCATTAGATAGCTCCATGCTCATAAGCAACTCGTTCATAAGCATGCATAGGTATTTCTACCTATGTACCCTCGTGTACGTGTTCCTTCATGCGTATGGTCTATCGTTGACATGCATATGTATACATATGCATACATCCCATGTGTGTTCACCTCATCAACTCAAACATAATAATATAAGGAAGAACTCACAAGATCAAAACATATAAACATCATCCAAGCATGCATTCAATAATAATCATGACCCTTACTAATACAAACACTCATACTAAGGATGACTTATCAATTCCCAGTATAACAACTTGACCCAACCATTCTATTATGAGTGTGTGTATAAGCTCAGTTAGGTTACGTTATCGGTTACCCGACCAAGATCTTCTCCTGAGTGATACTTCCCCTCACACCTAGAGGATTGAACATATACCTGCATCAAACTAGCACATTCCCATGGTAGTCATTTGTTCATCAAAATATGCATTACACATAATATATCTCCATAGTTAGAATATCTAATTCAATAACCATCCTTTTCTCATATATGCATTTCTTCACATATCATTAAATGAAATAACATACATTCATAATTCATTGATAACAAAGTGCAAGCACAATTTATTCTCATTCAAAATTCAAATTACATTCACATTTACCCTACATAGTAATAGTAAATAGTAAATACACAATTGGGGTGTAACAGTTACTGTAGTCATTCCTAGTCATATCCCACCTTTTTTTGCTTGTTCATATTCTATGGCTAACTTTTCCCAGCACCTAATATTTCTGGAAATGCACAAAAACTTTATTTTTTCAACAAATGATGCAAGATTTCAACAAATTAAAAGTATAAAAAAGCAACTACAATGTCTAAGGATCTAAGGTTGCATAGGTTCATGTATGAGAAAAGACATATTTCTGGAAATGCACAAAAACTTTATTTTGTGTGTGAAGCACACACATGCATGAAATGTTTATGTTTTTAAAGCAATACAATTATTCAAATTACAAATTTTAATTTACAGTGTTGTGACTAACTGAATTTATCTTGAAAATGATAAAAGATGACACTTTTTGAGCTTTTTAAATGACAACAATATGCAAATATATGATTTTCAATGATTTTCACTAAAATTTGCATGCACTTTTTACAAATAACAACAACCTATGATTGCACTCAGATTTTACAATAAAATATTTTATGATTTCAAAATATTTTTCAAATGTAACAAGCATCGGGTTCACCAAAATGTTATGTGGGAAAAGGGATCTAGGGTCTAAATCACACCTTTTTCAATATTACATTAGAGAGGAACCAAAAATTATCACACAAGACCACTTAGCTACTATCCTCAATGGAAGAGCCAGAATGGTAGATCAGGGTTTTGGTCCTCTTTGTGTTTTTGTATGTGGGTTGATTAGGACTTGAGTTAATTTGACTATGTAAATGAAAAAATAGTTTAACTATGGATCTACAACAAACTGATGTGATTTTAGGAAAACACGGAACTACAACACAAAAATTAAAGATAAAAAAATCAAAGTGTAGAGACAAAGGTACCTAGCATGTAAATTGGGCCTAAAATTGCCTAGTCAAGGGAGGTGGTGCTCTAGAATGGAGAATGTTTCTTTTTAGAATCTATGAGTTCAAGTCTTAGTAGGTCACAATCTGTAGGTTCTTCTTTCTATGGGTTAGTGCAAAATACAAATGACAGAATGACACGTTGGCGTCTTAGAAGTGCGTTAGCATCTCATACGAACCGAAAAGCGAGTATGTCATGGAAAACAACTAAAGGGCTACTAGCAAACGGATTACTAAGAACTGACAGAATGCGGTAAAGTAGTCGAATATAATAGAACTGAAATAAAGTGAAATAGAAATGATAGAGATAAGGAGAAGAAAGGAAATACTTACATCCACACAAGTGATGAAGCCTCCAGCACGTGAATGTCTTCAATACCTGCATGTGTAATAACTGGAGAAAGTATTGGGGCTGTATAGGGGTTTGCCTCAGTCAAACCCTCGTTTTGGTGTTCCCACCTCCATGGACAGCCAGAAAGATAGAGATAGAGAGAGATAAACCGAAATAGACAAAGCATGTGGTGAAAGAAAAACCTGCTTAGGAGTAGAACCCGCACCACCAAGTATGAGTGCTAAAAGAAAACCCCGCTCGAGGAGGAGAACCCGTATCACAAAAAAGGTGATAAAAGAAATCCCCACTCGAGGAGGAGAACCCATATCACAAAGTAAGGATGCAAATGGTAGGGGATATGGAATCCCAAGATGCTCACAAGCATGAAATGGGGGAGATGAAGTTGTGAGAGTGAAGCTAAGAGAGATTGAAAGTGCTTGAAGTTGCTATAGCAAGCTATATGGAGCTATGCAAGCAAGAGTGGGAGAGTGGAAAGCTAGAGATGAAGCTAGAAAGAAGTTATAATGAAGCTAGAAGTGAAAATGAATTGAAAGGACGTCTTTTAAAGAGAGAAAAGAAGCTTCTTCAGCTGTTACAAGGCGTCCCGGGCTATTACCACCGACAAAAGATGAGGACAAGTGGCAAGCATGCTCAGAGACAATTGTTTGAGCATTGAAATGTCGCAGGATGCTAGCACGACGCACAGACGTCTACACGACACACTAGTGTCTAGACACGTCATGCTACAAAACAACAATAATGAAAGAAGCACAAAGTTGGTGCAAAGCTGTCATGCAAGGGTAGCTGCTGAAAAGGGGTGTTGGAGCATCTTGAGAAGGGAAAAAGGTTGATGCAGGGGCGAAAATGAGCCTACACAAGATGCTAAGGGAGTGGACACTAAAGCAAATGCAAGAATGTATGTAAAATTGCAAGGGGTGCAATTTTGCGACTATACAAAGATGCATATATCTTTCTATATCATGTCTAGGTGTACAATGATATTGACAAAAGACTTTTGCATTAAAGTTTGGAGGTAATGGTTTAGTGGTATCAATGGTCCTAATTGGAGGAAGTTGAATCATGTTTTTTTTAACAACTACAACATAATAACATGGAGAGAATTGGGCAATTGCAATAATTTTCTATCTCTTGGGATAAATTGATATTGTGTTGAAGATGCAACAAGAACTTGTGTTTCAATTTTATTAGAGCTTGAGGGGTTTGCATCTTTATAAAGTTGTTTTGCTTCTTAAATGATTGACAACTATTTTTGAGGCATGACTTCGGATTGACCATCAGTAGTCGATGAATGTGCACCTTCATATTGGCTAACCGATATTTTATAATCACAAAGAGTCATACATAAATATGTGAATGAGGGGTATTTCATTAATACTATATTATCTCTAATATTAAGTTGTAAATTCCTGATGAACACCCTTCAAATGTTGGCATCTAGGAGATTATAGGAGATTTCCGAATAAAGATCTTGGTAATCCTATAAACTCACACTTTTTCCTTAGGTATTTGTTTGCAATGGAATAAATCAACCAATGTAACTTAAGGTCCAATGTTCTCTTGAAAATGCTAAAGGAACTCATTAATAAGTTGCATAAAGGAAGTAATTGAGTTATTTGGAAATGAAAAAAACCATTCCAAAGCCATTTCTTTTATTGATATAGGAAAAATCTTAGCTAGGAGAACATCTTGAAAAATGAAATCAATACACAAGGCGGTAAAGGCCGACACATGGTTGTTGGGATATCCTTTGTTAGTATACTTTTTGAAGTGAGGTATATAAATGTTTTGTGGTATGGGTGCATTTAGGATAGCAAATGGAAATAGAATACATATGGGATATGTTGGAGGATTAGCATTGGATTGACTTTGGTTCATGTTTGAAATTTTTTATTGTAATGATGATATGTTTTGTAACAATTAGTTTATGGCAAGATCATTTTGTGACATGTTTTGAGAATGTGTGGAGTGTGGAGGACTATTGTTGATGATTGGATGATTATTTTTTTGAAATTTTATGATAGGTGAAGAAAATGGAGGTATTGTAGGTGAAGGTACAAATCCATAAGGATTTCCACAAGAAAACTCTAAACTAGCATTAAGGCCATTTCTATATTGTGTGGTGGATGCAATGGTTTTGGAGGGGTGAAAGTAGGAATAAAAGGCATGGTTGTTGGAGAAGACACTTGTCTTCCCATTTTATTTTGAGCATAAGTGAGGGTTTGAGCACAAATAGCTTCTGTAGGAATGCTTGCATCTAATATTTGAGCTAAGCTACACAACACTTCCATCCCTTGAGAATCATTGATTAGCTTCTTAAGGTTATCCAATAATGGAACTATTTCTCCAGATAAGGATTATGTGCTTAAGTATTGTTGAAGGCCTTATAGGTCTTTTCCTAATTGTTTAAGTTTATCTTCAAGGATATGAGCAACAACAAACTCCAAGTCCACATAAATGTTAGTGTCAAAGTAGACATAGACAACGTAGGAGTAGGGAGAGAATCACAAATAGACTGTGTAGATGTAACTCCTTGAGTGAAAGAGTTATAAGACTCAGGCTCAACACCAGATGTGATTATAACACAGGAAGCCATAAGTATAAAACTATGTCTCACAGGGGTATTAGATATGGGACCATTACCAGACTCAAGACACTTAAATATGCATATGATGGATGAAAATGACAAAAATTGAAACACATTTTAGATATAGGAAACAGATCTGCACATAAATCATAGAGACAACATTGAGACTGAAATTTGGACATAATTTAGCTAGACAAGGGTGGTGGCACCCTAAACAAGAGATGCAATATTTCAACAAATTAAAAGTATGAAAATCAACTATAGTGTCTGAGGATCTAAGGTTGCATAGGTTCATGTTTGAGAGAAAACGTATTTATGGAAATACACAAAATCTTTATTTTGTGTGTGAAGCACACACATGCATGAAATGTTTATGTTTTTAAAACAATACAATATATTCAAATTACAATTTTTAATTTAAAGTGTTGTGACTAATTGAATTTATCTTGAAAATGCTGAAAGATGACACTTTTTGAGATTTTTAAATGACAACAATATTCAAATATATGTTTTTCAATGATTTTCACTAAAATGTGCATGCACTTTTGACAAATAACAACAACCTATGATTGCAATCATATTTTACAATAAAAGATTTTATGATTTCAAAAGATTTTTCAAATGTAACAAACATCGAGTTCACCACAATGTTATGTGGGAAAATGGATCTAGGGTCTAAATCACACCTTTTTCAATATTACATTAGAGAGGAACCAAAAATGATCACATAAGACCACTTGGCTACTATCCTCAATGGACGAGCCAAAATGGTAGATTAGGGTTTTGGTCCTCTTTGTGTTTTTTTATGTGGGTTGTGTTACCAATTTTCACTACAACTCGATTGGCAGAGCTAATTAAATGGATTTATCTCAGAGTGAAAGTACGGTTATTTTTTCATGTGTTAAATTGATGCTTGTATTAGATTTATGGAGTTCTAGTTATGCAATTGTTTCAGTGAACAAAGTTTCAGAGTTATTGCTCAATGCTTTGCAGCGTAAATGAAGTACATAGCAGAATACACAAATGATTAAAGCGGAATAATTGCTTTCATTTATTTCACAATGCTTATTCACATTACAATATTTCATTTGTTTGTGAATACAAATGATTGTACAATTTGCATTTTGATGCATTTCTTTCAGAATGGAAACGAGAAAGAAATTAAAGTGTTCCACACAAGTCGTGGAAGTAACCATATCAATGAGTCATGAGAAGCATTCTACACTATTGAAGATGTAAGAAAGGAAGACACATAAGCATGAACATAATCATCATTGCCTGATGCTTATTGGTTGATGCAGAAGTGGTGCACCATCCTTCGTCCTCGAGCTTTGATCGACTTGTAAGAGAAGTGAGGGGTTGTTAGAGCTCTGATTATGAACATCCCTATATGAATCACCAACAATAATGTAAAATGTTGTTGATAATATATTGAAACAATTGAGAGAATGGGAGATGGATAGGAGAAAAAAAGGAAACATCATAATAATGTATTGTTTCATCTAACATTGTTTGTTTCCATGTGTAGGTATAGGAAAATTCATGTAGCTGATCATTTCATGAAGACATAAAAGCATGTGGAGTAAAACAAGCTCCCACAAGGGTAGAGCTTGACATGCTGCCCCTTAAACATGAAAGTAGGCTGAGTAAGGAAATACGGTATCATAATCATCTGAGCCATTCACGAAGGAGTAAAATAGATTTCAGTTATCAAAGCAATCAAGTACATTGTTCATTCATAACAATCAAGTCTAAACAACGAAATGAGAATTACAAGTGGACAATGAACTCAATGAACTCAATTCAATTCAAATGCATCTTTTAAATACTGTCAAATTGATTGCATCTTTGCTGCCATGTGTTTTGTTCATCTTGGTTCATGCTATTCCATGGGGATCTTTTCTAATTTTTCAGGAGTTTCATGTCATTAATGGTGATAGTGAACAGGCATACATATAAAGTTCACAAAATCAAGCTGTCGAATGGAAGGATTAAAAGCTATTTACGACAATTTCATTTAATCAATAGAATGCATGAGGAGTGTCGAGAAACAAGTACATTGGAATTGTCAAGCTATTTGAGTATAGAATATCAAAAGGAATAATTCTGGTTATGTTTAGGAAACAAGTTGGGAACATATGGACCAAAAAAGAAGCATTGTTTTATCCCATGAAAGTTTTGAACTGAGAATGCACATTTTTCTGAAGCATTTGAGTAAATGGAATGAATGATTGCAAGCATCGAAGCAACCTACAAGAACATCCATGTTGCTACAACTAGTACAAGGTAAAGGAAGAGATGTTGTTTCATTTTACTTCAATAGAAGAACAATGAAAGATAGTGTAAATTTGCAAATAGAGGAATGGAAAACTTCTTGAAAATCATTCTCCATCTTAAAAATATAATCATTTAGATGCATAGTTTCGAGCTTTAAGCTCTTAGAAATGGTGGATACAGTAAGAAAAGGCTGCGACCATGAAGTTCTACAAAGCTCATGAAGTGGGTATTTAGAATTTAAATTCTTTTATCAAAAGAAAGTGAATGCTATTTTGCATCATGGGTCGAACCCAGAGGTCTGCTTTTCCTTCTATTTTTACAAATACCCATATGATGATTTCAATTTAAAATGCAAATTTCTTCTTGTTACAGTTAACCCATTTGAGGGTTTTGATAGAAAAACACAAAATGCATGGATTTCTTTCAAAATACAAAGTACCCACATGAAGGTTTTATGTTCAGATATGAGAGTCATCAAAATACACGATATAAGCTTTAAAGCTTTTCAAAACAATGAGAAAACATGAGTATAGGCTGTGGCCTGAAGGAAGCTTTCTGGTTCATAAAATGCACCAAGGTCAAAAACCCTTTCAAGTTTTCCATCAAAGTCTCAAAAGCAGAGTGTACAATGCATAGGATGCGAGTTTTCTTTATGAAAATTCATCTAGGAACATATTAAAGCTACGGCCTGTACAATGGCCTCAAGTTTTGTTCTTCCCAATGTTCAAAATTTTGCCAAGGAAAGGCTTGATAAAGCCTTGTATTGAGACATAAATACAGGGGAACGAAGGAGAGTAAAGGCTTACCATCATGCGCCTCCAGAAGAGCCTCTTAATCCTGTGACTGGGGGCTTCATACAACGCCTCAAAATACGTCCCTCATGGCTCCTCAGAGAGGGAGAACAAAAAGCAAAGTGAACACAAGGAAATATCAGAAAATATATGCCAAGCCCGCGGCCTTGAAGGCCTTAAATGTTGCTTTCAAAATGAAGAGGAGAGCCACAAAATACTTTGAAAACAACTTACCAAGTCTGTGTATGGAGGAATCGACCATTTGAAGGTAGAAATCTGAAGTTTCAAGCTGAAAACCCTAGTCTATGGTGGCACTCTTTCTCAGCAAAGCCTTCTTCCCCAAAGTCACAAGTGCAAATGAAATGAATTTAGGGTTTGCATTTTGAGTTTTGTTCTACCATGTTACCCTAATTTGACTTAGGGAGAATATTGCATGCCTTGTGAAATATTAAACTTAAATTACCTTAGTTCCTTATGAGGCCGAATTGCCATAGGTTAAGCTTGGTGTTTTTCATAAGACTTTTTAGAGTCTAAGTCTAGGATAGGTTTTGATTTTTTTTTTTTTAAAAGAAGTCCTAAATTCCTTAGTATTTGCAATTGATTTTGAAGAAATCAGTTAAATGTGAATGTTGAAGTTGCTCATGTCTTAGGTAAGAATTACCTTAGACTTTGTTTTCAATTGATTTTGTAGAAATCAATTAAAATAAATGATGGAGATTATTAACGTTTTTTTTTTCTAAGAAAAATAAAATTTGTAATGGAGAGATAAGGTATTATTTTTTGCAAAGATTTTTAATCTTTATTGCAAAAAATAAATCAATTTGGAGGAAAAATTAAAACTGCATGTTTCTATAAAGCAGAAGATAAAACAATATCCTATAAATTGTTTTATTCTTTCTGCTATTTTTAGCAGATAGGTAATTATTTTTTCTCTTGGGAGAATTTGAGTTGCATGGAGAGAAGATAAGGTGTTTTTTTCGCCTTTAAATCAAAGCAAATATATTTTTAGGTGCTTTTCAACATGGACATGCAAAGAGTGAGAGTTTTCCATTTCAGTTACTCATTTTGTGGTAGTTTTAGATGCTTTTTTCAAAGCTTTCTTCCTGAGCTCGGATTAGGGTTTTGGAGCTTTTATATTTGGAAGAAAAACTTAGATTTTTTCTAAGTTCAAATTCATTGTTTCTTCCTCTCATGCTGAAACAAGAGTTTTGTAAGCAAAAATTTGTACCCAGACTTTTGATAATCCTTTAGTTGAATAAAGCAACATTCCCATTTCTCAATTTTTGTGTCATTTGTAGTTATAGTTTGATGTTATATTGTGATTTTTGTTTACAAAATCCTTGTTATGTCCTAAAATTGTAGTTTTGATGCAAAGAGTTCATAAAATACAGGTTGCATGTTGTGTTTAAGCCTGAATCTTCATGCAAATCAATTATGTGTTGAGTGTTCATGAGGGATTGTGAAGTACTGTTGTTTTCTGAGAGTTGTTTGTGGGTAAAAACCAAAGTCATCATTAAGTTCTGAAAATCACTTTAAGTCATAATTTTCATTTCAATTATCTTTCTAACTCTTTCCCTCATAAAATCATTTAGGATAGGATTATCATTCGGAGAACCAAATCACTCTGTAGATTCCTTCTTCGTTCAAATCACCCACATCTGAAGAAGGTTTCCATGTGTCAACAAATAGTTAAGTTTTTTGCAAATTTAACATAAGGCACATATCTGATTGATAACAGGTTGATTAGGACTTGAGTTAATTTGATTATGTAAATGAAAAACTAGGTTAACTATCAATCTACAAAAAATTGACGTGATTTCAGGAAAACACAAAACTACAACACAAAAATAAAAGAAAAAATCGAAGTGCAGAGACAAAGAAACCTAGCATGTAAATTGGGCCTAAAATTTCCTAGTCAAGGGTGATGGTGCCCTAGAATGGAGAATGTTTATTTTTATAATCTCTGAACAAGTCTCAGTAGGTCACAATTTGTAGGTTCTTCCTTCTTGGACTCAACTTCAGAACTTTGTATGTTGATGAATAATTCCTCTTTCCCTAATTAGTTGAAGTAGGAGGCTTGAATGCTTGATTTTGCAATTAGGTCTTCAATCCTCTTCCAAATCCACTTTAGATATACCACTTACAAAAAAGAAAGGGGATAAAGGATTGTTTCATATAGGGGCTTTCCTAAGTCAAACCCTGATTTGGTGTTTCCACCTCCATAATGACTATGATGATGTAAAGTGTTTACTCTCAATCAAATAGAGGAAAATGGATTAAAAAGTGATAAATGACAAGTGTTGCAACTTATCACTCAAATATGCTTTCCTTGATGGACTGAAGTCATGGTACTCATCTCATACAAGGAGAATTAGATGCTTGATTGAAGGCCTTGCAAGTGTTAGTACTCACAAAACATGAACAATCTTACTCATAATATTGATGCATTGCTAATCAGGAATCTTGACTTATGAAAAATATTGTTAATTCTACTCTTGATTGCTTTTTAAGGATGCACAATTAGAATTCAAATTGCCTAGGTGTTTAAATGGTGAAAAAGACTTGTATCTATATGCATTTATTTGTTTCCCATAAAATTAATTTAACAAGTTGGCAAATGAATTTAGATTTTCAAATGTAAAAATACCAACAATAACATATTTAAAATTAGGCCAAAATAGGCTGGTCAAGGCGATGGCGCCCTAGACCTGACCTATTTTGGGGCTTTTGTGATCATTAAACATATATTTAATATTAATTCTCAATTCATCCTGATTTTCCAAAAATGATATAGGCAAATTATTAGCATAATTAGGCCTAGGCACATAAGGGGGAGCTAGACTTAAAGTAAAATTATCAAGGTAAAGAATTTATGATGCTACATGGGTACTTTTTACAATATCCAAAATTTACAAGTTGGCAATCAATTCTAAAATTCTCAATGCCTTTGAGTATAATAGTATAATTAGAGTTTACTAAAAAAAAATCTTTTTTTTTGATAAATTGAGCATATAAATAACAAATTAAATCTTAAATAGATAGGAAAAGTACCCAAACCCAACACATACAAAAAAGCTTTGATAACAACTAATATTAAAACCAAACCAAACACAATAGATAAAGTGATCAACTAAGAATCTTTCTAATAAGAAAGCTATAAAACTGGACAACCAAATCCAATAGAATGAGCTTATGATATGCAAATACAAATTATAGGAAACAAATTGTAAGTGAAAATAAGCTACTTCAAATTAAATTACAAATTAGTTCTAAAATTATTTACATTACTTTATGAAGAGATGATATTTCTAGACAAACTTAAACTAAGAACATATTAATAAGCATCATTTATCCATGACACATGTTGAATCAAATTATATCTTGGAATATCTTTCAAACTAGGAGACTACAACTAACTAGGTTAGGTGGATATGCAAAAGTCATAAATTAAAACATTCTAAATGAAGTGGAATGTGAGATGAAATATTGAAAAACTAAAGAAAATATTATTTACCAAAATACAATGCGCCCTACATATCCTTTATCAAAGAAACATTTTTCAACCTATAGATTCATTTAATGAAAAAAGTAATCCAATAAAAAATAAAAATCTATCATGGAGACACAATGAGTTATGGTATTTGATTTTGTTCCAAGTTCAAAGCTTTTGGCCATCATGGTGGTCTTTTTTGTATTTGACTATAAATTCAAATGACAAAATTATTTAAGAACTTTGAAGATATTTCTTTCAATTTGAAGAATAGAAAAATAATTGATTGAAACTTCATTTCCTTTAACAAGGAGATAATATTTATAGACAAACTTAAACTAAGAACATATTAACAAGTATCATTTGACCATGACTAGTGTTGACTCAACTTACATCGTGGAATATCTTTCAAACTAGTAGAGTACACCTAACTAGGTTAGGTGGATATGCAAAAGTCATAAATTAAAAGATTCTAAATGAAGTGGAATGCGAGATGAAATAAGAAAAACTATAGAAAATATTATTGACCAAAGTGTAACACATTCAATATATCCTTGAACAAAGTAACATTTTGTAAACCTCTAGATTCATTTAATGAAAAAGTAACCCAATAAAGAATAAAAATATATTATGTAGAGACAATGAGTTATGATCCTTGATTTTGTTCTAAGGTTAAAGATCTTGGCCAAAATGGTGGCCATTTTTTGTATTTGACTATAAATTTAAAAGACAAAATTATTGAAGAAATTTGAAGATATTTCTATCAAGTTAAAGAATAGAAAAATTTATCTGATCGAAACAAGTTCATTGCTTTGAATAGGGAGGTGATATTTATAGACAAACTTAAAACTATGAACAAATTACAAGCACCATTTAATCATGACGAGTGTTGAGATGACTCACCTTATATCCTATAATATCTTTCAAACTAGAAGATTGTAACTAACTAGGTTAGATAAAAATGCACAAGTCTTAAACTAAAAGACTAAATAAAATGGAATGTGAGATGAAATGTAGAAACACTATAGAAAATGAAATTAACCAAAATACTATTCACCTTATATATCTTCTATCAAAAGAACACTTTGTCAATTTAGAGACTCATTTAATGAGAAAATAATTCAATAAAATAATAATAATTGCGGAGACAAGATGAACTATGGTCTTTGATTTTATTCCAAGGTTAAAGCTTTTGGCCAACATGGTGGTCATTTTCTATATTTGACTATAAATTCTAAAGACAAAATTATTTAAGCACTTTCCAAGATATTTCTATCAAACTAAAGAATATAAAAAATTATTTGTCTAAAACAAGTTTATTGTCTTGAAGACGATGAGAGTTATTACAAATGTTACAAATATATTATGGGAGACATGATGAATTGTACTCCTTTATTTTGTTTCATGGTTAAAATTTTTGGTCAACATGAGGGTCATTATCTTTATTTCATTATCAATTTCAAAAAATAAAATTATTCAAGATGTTTCTCTCAAATTAAAGAACAAGAAAAGTTTATTTGATTAAAACACATTTATTACCTTTAATATAATTACTTAAAAAATTTAAAAATTGTATATAGCAAACACTTAAATAGATAGTTATTACGTTGATAGTTATTATGTTAATAGTTATTTGTTATTTATTATTTATTATTATTGTAATAAATTTATTATTTATTTATTGTTAATAGTTATTTATTATGTTGATAATTACGGGAGAGGGCTAACTACAATGGAGCATGGAGCAAATGTGAGTGTGTTAACAAAAACAAATTAAAATATATTAAAGTGTCAACATATATTAAAATTAAAATATTATATTTTAAGATGCCCACATATATTAAATTAATAATGAAAATATTATTTGTTAGAAAAAGTTTCATATATATATTTTTAATAGTTTTTAAAGACATTTTTTTAATTAAGAGGATTAAATTATAAATTATATATTATATCAATTAATTTATATTCATTTTGTGATATATTTGTTTTATGAAATTAATGTATAATAAAATTGCATATAGCCTTGAGCTATCTCTCAGCAACATCTTTTAGATGGATGTATTTAAGATATTTATACTAGTTATTTATTTATTATTTCTTATATTGATAGGTATTTATTATGTTGTTAGTTATTACATTATTAGTTATTTATTTTTAATTATTTATTATTAACATAATAAATTTTATTATTTATTTATTATGTTGATAGTTAAATTCAAAAAAAACCCTAAATTGTCGGTGAAAGACCATGACCTCAAGTGGTGCAAGCCACGTTAGAGCGGGTGGGCACATGGTGGTCCCGCTGTTAGGGAAGCACATGGACACATGCACCCACAACGCTGCTTCTCACATGCCCCTCGTTCCACCGTATAAGCGGCCCACAAACCTAAATTATATTACCTAGGTTCGAGCACTCACCGAGGATCCCTACGTGGACAAACATTAAGCGGATACGAAACGCAGATAGAGGAACGTGGTGAAAGACGCGCGCTCTGACACGTAGGCAAAAGCCATGGGAAAGAGGATAAGATACAGAAGCATCTGCGAGATCATTGCTTTTATAACAATGGTGATTGAGATACGGGATAAAAAGTACAAGTGCATTGGGGTCTATTTATACCTCAGTATCACTCCGCCACCTCAAACGACAAGAGAAGGAACTTCTAACTTCTGCTTTTTATTGCTGAACGAGTGGTCGAGCTTTCAAATCACACCCAAGTAACCAAGTCTCAAATTAGAGCATTTAGCTCTGTTAATGAGCACGGAAATGGCGTGTATTTCGTGCCCTCATGGACTGGCTTACCGTGGCTCGATCCTGAGACCTCTCCCTCACAATACAGTAGCCATCATTAACAGAAGACATGTTGGGTTGTCCAATTTGTTGCTAAGCGGTGGCTGTGCGTTTTCCAGAAGAAAGAGGAGGTTGGGGAGGGTGTGTTTTGTGCTCAGCGAAAATGCCCAACAAGAAGCGGAGACGGGAGATGAGGGCGCGTCTGTGCAGAGTATAGAATTTGCCGAGAGTTTGACGAAAAGTGTGGAGAACGGAGCTGAGAAATTGACGGAAAGGGCCGCGAGGAAAAAGGCGGAGCGCTACACTTATTTGTTTGCGGCGGTGGCTTCCAGTCTTGGAATTACCAGCATGGCCGCCGGAGCTGTTTACTCCAGATTTGTTTGGCAAATGCAGGTCCCGCGATCGAATCTTACTTCTTCACGTTTCTTTTCGTTTTCCTTTGTTTTTCCAGTAAAATATGGAATAAGATTCCCAATATTTTAAGTGTTTTTGAATTTTGGTTTCGTGAGTATATATGCGGTTGATTGTTATTAATATTTTATTTTATTGTAATTCAAAAATCTATTTTACTTTATTGTTTCTGTTTTGGTACTTCTGATTGGGGTTTTGCTCTAACTGTTTTTTTCTTTTTTAATTTGCAGGGCGAGGATGTTCCTTTCACGGAGATGTTGGGCACATTTCTATTTGCAGCAGGAGCCACGGTATGAGTGCACATTGACTGCATTGGTGTATTAGCGTTCTCAGTTGTGAATTTGAGTTTTGGGCTCCCTGTGCTTATTTGGACCTATGACAGATTATTGAATTCTAATCCTCATCAAATCTCAAATGCATAGTGTTTGTGCATGTTGTTGAAACCAGCCTCTGGCTACAGTTTAAAACTTTGAGACGTTGGCAAAACGTTATGTTATTGAGTGTTTGAAGGAAACAATCTATGGGGAGAGGTGTTGGGAACATGGGTAACTTAGTTTAAATGTTTCGATTTAGTGCCTGTATTCGCCTTCTCAATCTATGGATTTGGATTCTGTGTGTATGTAAGCAGCTGTGTGTGTGTATGTAAGCAGCCGCGAGTCCTCACATATTGTTTTTATGTCTTTTACAAAATCCCAAATGCTTCCTGTTCAGACATGTTGCCTGCACACTGAAGCTTGCCCCTGACCAGCGTTTGAATCCTCAGAGACAGTAGCAAAACATTGGGTAATTTGAGTGTATAAGGCACCCGATTCTTGAAACGAGGTTTTAGATTACACGGGTAACTTAGTTTAAATGTTTTGATTTATTGTTAGTGTGATTTTGAGCTGCTCAGGCTTGGGCTAAAAGGTTGTCCATGCTTAGATTGCTTGAGTTCAAAGCTTGGCTAAGAAATTCTGCTGCATGGAATACACAGTAGGAGCCATAGACTATGCAATTCCAGACCTGTGAACAATAAAAGCGGAAAGGTCTCTGTATAGCCAAGAGGGTTTGCCTGGGATGGTATCTTTCTATTTCACAGCTTTTCGGTAGCTCCTTTGCCTGTGCAGCAATGACTACAGGACTTCAAACTGGCATACATATTTTGAAAACTTGTTGAAATGAACATGTGCTGAATTTTCTACAAGGTTCTGCCTTCCACAAACTTTCTCCTTTTGCTAACTGCTAGTTTAGGACTAATAAGTTTGGAGTAGCATTCGAGGCATGAGTCCTCCCAGCTTAAAATAGAAAACTAAGCTTGTGGGTATGTAACATGCCTTTTTGAACTTTTGCGAGCATGGTAAAAAGAATTCCTCCACCTTGGGACATGACAGCAAACATGGATGAATAAATTGTTGAAAAAGAAACTATTACCTTTTAGCCTGTTTTCCCCTTAGCTTTTCTTCATTATTGTCTATATATGTAGTAGTTAGTTTTCCATTTTGAATGGCCTATTCTCAGATGTGTCACATTGCAGTCTGAAGCCAGTGAATACAATAAGCATTTTCAACACCACGAGTTTTTCATCTTTGACGTTAGATTTGACACTTATTGATGCCGAATTCAACTATGTCTATGCAGGTTGGAATGGAGTTTTGGGCTCGCTGGGCTCACCGAGCTCTCTGGCATGCCTCCTTGTGGCACATGCATGAGGTATAAAATCGATGTCATTACAGTTTAGACCATGGTGAATTCTCTATGCAATTTACCAAATGAGTTCACTTCAATTAGTCTCTTCTCATTGAACATCCACTTTCTTTGGCAGTCTCATCACAGGCCTAGAGAAGGACCTTTTGAGCTGAACGATGTATTTGCTATCATCAACTCTGTTCCTGCCATTTCCTTAGTAGCTTATGGATTCTTTAACAAAGGCCTTGTGCCAGGCCTTTGCTTTGGTGCTGTAAGAACTGCTTTCTATCTTGTGTGCTGCTAAGCTAGAAATTTGAATTTTGTTCAATTGAATATACTGGGATGACAAACAATATTATGCAGATTTACTCCATAACAAAGTTAATATCATTTTAAATAATAGCATTTTAGGCATGTTAGTATCAATCACACCATGCCATGGAATTTTTTCTTCCAATTTGTAGATTTGATTCAGTAACTGACCCTCATGGGATCAATGATGTCTGACAGACCATTTTATGCTTTTTACAGGGACTCGGTATTACGTGTTTTGGTATGGCATATATGTTTGTCCATGATGGGCTTGTTCATCGACGTTTTCCTGTTGGGCCAATAGCTGACCTTCCGTACTTGAACAAGGTAGCAGCTGCACATCAGGTTTGTCCTTAAGAATCATCCCCTCGTAGTTTAGGAGGTCTATCTCTATTGTTCACCTTTGCATAGAGATCTTTGACAGAGAATGAATAGATCTTACATTAAGTTGTGTAATTGCAATTTGCAACTGCAGCTTCATCATGCAGACAAGTTTGATGGTGTGCCATATGGTCTCTTCCTTGGACCTCAGGTTGGTTGCTTCTTAATTTGTAATTGTTTCATTGAATTATTTATATAGTTAAGATTTTGTATGCAGGGAACTGAATTGCTTATTTGGATGAGTTGGCTTTTACAGGAACTAGAAGAGGTGGGTGGTGCCGAAGAACTAGAAAAGTTGCTTAGTAGTAAAAGAAAGTCCTCCAGAGCCCCCACTGAAGGCAAAGAGGCTTAGCAATGATCACTCTGATTATTTGTTGGAGTTACTTCCGTGGGGGTTTCCAGTCTCTTATTTTGGAATACCTACTTATTAAGAGATGTTAATTTTGACACAATGAGAATATGTTCTGGTATATCCAAAATAATATTTGAGACAGAGTGTGCAAGAAAAGTATGAGTCAATGTTGTTAACAGAGATGATATAGTGGATCTCTGCCAGAATGAGTTTAGAGAGAGTCTTCATCATTTAGTTTGTGTCAATGCGAAAAATCTCTGGCATGTACGATATGTATTTAGTATAGTTTTATCACATTTGCCCTAGTTTCTCAATCCCTGTTTTCAAGGGTTGTAAAATCTTTCTCTGGGGTACAATGAGTAATCCCTTGAGGAGGTTCGGCTTTTTAGCCTGGGATTTGCTCCGTAAAGAAACTTCTGGAAAATAAATTGAAGCATGGAAAGGAGATTTTGAACACGTGCTGTAGATTTTACATCAGAAACAAGAATGAAAATTTTAACTATTTAGTTACTAATTATAGCATAAAATATATATACGACTGAATAAATCCATGGTTTGATATAATGGGTATAAAAGAGATTGGATCTAGTAAAAGCTAATAATCTTGCTCTTGGATAGTTATGGATATTTGGGGAATATAGTTCACATGTATTGCAATTCAAACAGACTTTTCTATTCTAGAACTAAATTTCAGAGCAGCCCTTTACACGGCCCCTATCACGTTCTTTCAGTGAGAGGGCACACAATACTATGCTTTCTTTGCTAGATACCGTGCACCAGGAAATTTCACAATCATGAATTGACTCGAGTTTTCTTTTTTCGAACACTTTATGTGCATCAGCTATGCATAATGTGTGAACTTTAGCAGAATGTGGCTGTTGCTGGTGCATAACTTGAACTGGATCATTTACATTAATCCAGTGTAAAATCTGTGACCATGTACAAGGGAGGGACTACAGAATGGCTTAGAGGGATGGTATTGCACCAAGATGGGATTTGTCATTTGTTCATTTACAAAACTATTACTATAATGAACTTCAAAACAAAAAATATATAGAGCGGACCATTAATTCTGTGGAGTTAAATCCTGTGCAACAAGAGCTACAAATAATGATCTCTTGAAGTGGGGATCAACATGAGAAAACTTGTTAAAGTAAATTTTGACCTGTAGTACTGAACAAATTTTTTTTCTTCTAAAATCCAACTTTTCTGGGCATGGGACAACGAGATTCTGTGTTGTTTTTGTAAATTTTTCATTCAGTTCCAAAATCCACCTTTTGGGTAAGGAATAGATGACAATTCTTTTCAATCCCACTAACTTCTCTCAACAAGATGATGATGACGATGATTTTGAAAAAACTTAAGTGCAATAGTAATACAATTCTTATAAATAGAAAGTAATTGACCATAAAATCTAAGAGTGGTGAAGGGCATAATTCTTCAATAGATTTTAACAAGAAACTGACACAAGATTAATTGTTCAATAATAAAATCTAAAATAAAATACGGAAAAGACTTTACTACAATAGATTCAAGAAGGTTTTTTTACAAAATGAAGATTTTTTATGGAAGCATGAAGAAATCTATTAAGTCTCAATAAGAGAAACTACCGAGATCCAAATGTTATAATATGGTGTGAATGAAAATTTATCGATCCAAATGTTACAGAATATGGTGTGAGTGAGAAATTATCAATGAGGGAAAGCCTTGAGAACAAAGTGAGAGAGCTGCTTTCAAAATTTACTATGGAAAAAATCAACAAAAAGAACACTTAAGAAAACTTAGTTTGTTATTTTTAAAGAGAGTGAAGAGAGACATTTGAAAATATAAGAACATATTGGTGTCGGTTCAATCATCATTGGAGCCAATAAGAAATCACATTGAGAAGTTTCAACATTAATTTACAACTAATGGATTATCTGGGAGTTAGGAATGAGTTACTACGACTCTTTTTTGATCTTTTTATTGCCTTTTCTATGGATACTAGTGTGGGGGCACTAACATTAGCACACAGGCATTGGAGAGAGAGTTGGCCTCTAAAAAATGTAATTGAAATATGAGGAAATGAGGTGAGATGTTTGAATAGACTTAAGGTTTAATAGAATAATTACAATTGACACAATCTGGCAGTTTGGATTAAGTAAGGCTAACCTAATTAATTAGGCGTAATTTAAAATATGTTACAAGAGTAGATATTAAAATGAGAGCAATTCATAGTGTAGAGATTGCAAAGAGTGCAATTTCTATTTTTAAGTTCAATTCTATAGAATATTGGTAAATTCAAATATTATTTAAGATTGTAAATTTATAGAAGTAGATTGTTCAAACTCATAGAAGTGCTTTATATTTTTGCAAATGATAATCACACTTATAAAGCAAACAAGACTAAAAGAAAACAACCTTATTAGATAATAAAATGCTTAGGTGCGAGATATTGGTGACATGATTCACTTGGTGAATGTAGTATAAGACTATGAAGTATATCACAATTTTGACGATGTTCCATCATTAGCAATAAAATACATTTTAAAATTTGAAGTAGTTTTACAGAGTCATAAATTGCATGCGTTACAGTTTTAACTTTCCATTTTATGCTCATTTTAACATCTGTCCTTGTAACATGTTTCAAAACCCACCTTAGTCCTCTTTCCAAATCTTTGTCGAACCAAAGTATCAATATCATGTGTTCTAGCTTGTTTTCTTTTAATTAATGTCATTTTATATGTTTATCACCTCTTGGCACATTATTATTTCGATCTCGTCTCAAATGTTGTTGCAATCATGCACATATCTTCACAGTCATGCTAATCTCCCATCAAATTTTAAAAATAAAAATAATAATGATAAATCATTTCCCTCGTTTATGTTTTTGTTTTATTTTGCATCAAGACATATTACTTATGAACATCCTTATAATGTTATTATGTGTTCCATTTGTTTCCAACTAAATTATTGGTGTAATTGACCTATCTTATTACTTTTATTAACACTGGGCTTATCAGAACATCTATTTCTCCTCATAACGTTGATTCCATTATGGATATTACATCACTACTAATACATTATATTCAACTTTAGTTGTGCTTCTTATCAGATCATTTTTAATTGTGCTTCTAATGACCTTGATGTTGCACCACCAAAAATAGTTCCCCTTGTGAATGCCATTTTAAATGTGAAATATAATCGTAATCTAGACCATTCTTTATAAGAAGAAACAATATTGTTTTTTTCTTTTTCCTAATGCCTACCACACATTATTCTTCTAGATCTAGTAGAAATGTGTGTTTTTTCTTTTTCCTAATGCCTACCACACATTATTCTTCTAGATCTAATAGAAATGTGTGACAGCAACTCTACATTATATGTTTTGGCTAGTTGTGACAATTACCATCCTTTTACCAACATTTTTCCACACCCCAACAATCTACTTACCTCTGAGCACATGCAAACAACAATTTCTCTTTCACAAGTCGTATTCCATATTCATTCATAGAACTTGTATTTGGGCACAAGCATGGTATATCCTTCTAGTTTTACGTGTTATTATCCTATAATTCTTCTAGATTTGCAATTCATTGCAATAGCAACTTTCAATACGCATTCAAAGATGCCTATTCTACAACACCTCATTCTACACCTTTTATTTTATTTGGCATTTTTTCCGTGTTGTTTTAGATTTGGTAACACAAATTTGAGAAGAAATGCCTATTAGAGTTCCTACGTTGTAGCATTTCTTCACACGCCGTGGTATTCCTCACGCTACTATCTCAATAACTATTACACTATTTTGTTTTATTCACTATACCCTTTTATTCTTGTGCTTATAGCATTCATTATGATATTCTAATCTCACTTTATTGTTGCATAAAAGCATTCACCATACTTTTGGTCACATGCCACTCTTCAATCTTCAATGCTACCTTTCATCCTATGTTAGAGCATGCTATTCCTCTTGCCATATTTATTGCTGATTGTGTCATTCTTAATATGTTTCTTTTTTGATCAATTTGAAACTAGCAGCTTTTTAATTTTATAATATGCATAGGGTTAAGAGTAGTTGATTTGTATCTATCTAAACTCTTAAACAAGTTATATGATCATTAATATGGTTAGATATCATGTGTCTACGTAAGTGGATTTTGATCACAAGATTTGAGAAGAAAATGTATCTTTTAAACAACATGATGCTTTTGTGTTTGAATCAAATTAAAGATAGATCACCACTAAAATAATTATATGGCTAAGCACCTTGTCAAAGATGAATATATGAAAGTTTGATGGCAAGGATCTAACCAATTGACTTTGCTAAATGAAGTAGTTCTTTGATCTTCATCATGTTTCATGTCAACATAAGGTTGTAATTGCATTCTTATACTTGGAACCAAACCAATTCATTCGGTATTGTTGGCTATGTGAAGAGGAAAAATAAGGGATTTTTAGTTCATCATATCATCCCCAATCAAATGGAAATATTGAGGTAGTCAAAAAATGTTTAAAGGGTTATCTCCAACTTGAATAAACAAGAGAGATGGGTGCAATGATAGCCATTAGTAGAATTATTGCATCCACAACATTTTAGTTTAGTTTTAGATACACTTATGTTAAGTGGGGGGCACCAGGGGTTAAATTTGATGGCCGTATGGCCATATTTAGTCATTTTAGCTGTAAAATACAATTAAAATTTTAGGAAGACTGTATCGCTTGAAAGGCAAAAATTTAGTTAAACTGTCAAAATTTCTATGTAATTATTCGTATATATGTTTCTTCAATCTACATATATTTTTCTTAGAATAGATAACCTTTAATATTTGAAAGGCAACTTCAAATAAATGACCATCACAAAAAAATTGCTTGACAGGCAGGGTCGACCGTCAAATTTAAGCCCTGGGTGGCACACACGCACACTCACTCACACATAACTCTTTGTCTTAGACACTCTTAGGCTAAGCACATGCACATTTCATTTTTATTTGACTGCCCAATGAGGTCAATAGACCAAAATGTGAGTTTGACTACTTTGACAATGCAATCACCCCCTTTCCCCTATCCTAGATGTAGGTTGTTGGTTGATTGACTTCCTAAAATTTGATTATTTTTCAGTTGTGTATTCCTAACCTCTATTTCATCGCTTTAACTATTTCTTCAATTGATTTAATTTTTGTATATATTGATATTTGAGCTCTAGTCTCCCTCCAAACCCGTGGTACCAAAGGGCGTGTCGCGCCAACGCCACCGGTCATGTGAAAAGTTTACTAGGCACATTGCGGTTTATAGGGGAACGGATACCCAACCGATTCTTGTAGTCTAAAAAAAAAAATGAGCTCCAATTGTACCTTGTTTCTTTTGGAAGCATAGAAGACATCTATGTTAAAATACAAACCTTACCATGATTGTGATAGCATCAAGACTGATTTGACTGATTTTGTTGTGAATCATCTAACATCCAAATTACATCTGTCAAAACTAGAGTCCATGTTCTTTGTTCTTATACATTTTTCTATTAACATAAATCTATTTTTATTTATCATTCATCAGCTCTATATAATTAAACAAATAAAATTTATACTCATTTTTACTAATTTAATTTACACATATTGATAGATAATTTTAATTTTATATCACAGTCACAATCTACAAATACTGTAGAACTCAATTTAAATTTGTCCATAACCATAATGGACTTTTAAATTTTCAAGCATGGTATAATAATGTCTAAAGCGTTCACTTTAAAATGACACAAGTTATCAATACAATCAATGAAACCTCATGCAGGCAGACAAAGACAAGACATATATGTTCTTTTGATGACACCATATATTAATCACCCATCAGATCTCTTAGATTAACAATGCATTTAATATGATGCAATAGAATCTTTGAATCCAATTATTGAGATTTTTTCTCTGTAAAATAATGTTTGAGATGAGAATTGATTTGGTAAATGCCCGTCCATTTGATTTCCTGACAGACTTTTATACAAGACAAATGAAATGGGCGGTTGTCAAGAAAAAGTTCATACAATACAAAAAAGTTTTCTTCTGTTGATGGACTTTGATTCAGAAAGTGGGGGATGGGGACCCATGAAATGTATTTTGAGTCAATGACCATCATTCAACTTTTGTTGGGGGAGACACTGATTGCAGTTAGTTTGATGCAAACGTGGCCACAAAGCTTGGAGTCATCTCTTCTGAAAAGTTTTTCAAAGACCATTGAGAATGAAAGTAGTTTGATTGGTTGTGTTAGGTACACCATCTCCTTTACCTGTCATGAGTGAGCAATAATACTGGGTTTTCACTGTTCAGTACAAGTAAATGTGTGTTATGAGGTCAGCTTGGAATATTTTTTTATTTCTTACTTGAGTGGGAGATGTCAGACTGAATCTACAGTTCTGTGTGTTAGTTTCACATTAGTTAAGCCTCTTTGTTGATGAGTGGAATGATATGATTTAGTTAGCTTTTATGAGACCAAATTAGTGTATGGATTAATTTTGAACTTGTTATTATTCTATAGGCTACATATAGTATGAGATTTGAGTCTGAAATAAGTCTCACGCCTACAAATCAATATTGATGATTGAGTCATCGAAAAACAAGTTTCAGCTCCGTTTAATGGTAAAAGCCTCCAAAATCTCACTTACCATGTAAAAGCTAGATAATTATTGACTTTCCAACTAGATAGGAACATTCTATTTCCATTTGCAATGTTTTTTTGTCAATTTGATGACAAATTTCTTTTTTTCATTTGCATTGCTTTATGTTTTAAATGTGTATGCAAATATTTCAAAATCAGATAATACTTAATTTCTTTAAGGAAAAAATCTAGATTTGTCTAAACTTATTTATTCCATTATTTAGCACTTATTATTGATACAACTAAAATTTGCAGCACATAACATCGATACATACCCATGCACAAACACGTACTCTCTAACATATTAACATTCATATAGTTTTCTATGGGTGTAATCCTAGAACTCTTTTAGGTACAAGTGCTACTTGATATTAATTTTGATTAATTTGGTTTATTTTTTTAGTCTTGGTTTTTTGAGGGTAGGTATTAAGTGTGTTGGTTTTTGGGGAGTTCAAATGTATCAAAACACATCTTTTTTTTTGTAATCATACAATTTTTATTATTTTGTATCAGTGAAAATATATATGAACTTTTTGTGACTTTCAAAGTTTCATTATTTTAATCTTAACAATTTTAAAAAACCCCAATAATTTAAAAACTAAATTCAGAGTACTACAATTTTTGCTCTTATCACATCTTTCAATTTTGAGTTTAAGAAATTCAAATTATTCGTCAAGTTCAAATTTAACTAATTTTGTGAGGAAAAAAAAACAGTTATTAAATTTGAATTATTCAATTAATATCATAACATAAAGGAGGGGTAAATTTTTTATTAAAACAAGAAGTACAAAGCAGGGCACTACATAGCCCTATCAAGCTCCACTAAGTGATCCAACTGTTGAGATAGATCTGGGGGTAACTGACCCTGGTCCACCAGATTCCAATCATGAATATGATCAGAAGCCCATTTAGCCAAACAATCAACAACACTATTCCATTCTCTAGGAATATGAGTGAAAGTAACACACTCCAAAGAAGCACAGAGGTTGAGAATCTGATAAACAATCAAAGCCAAATGCTAGCTAATATCATCTAACTGTCGTTTATTCAACAAGTTCACACAACTTGGGAATCAGACTCGCATATGATCCTTTGCCACCCCAATTGACTTCCACGCTCCACAACGAATAAAATGGCCTAAGCCTCCATTAAATTATTAGTATGAAGACCCTTATAAACAAAGAAGATAAACTGAACATCTCTAGAGCTATCCCAACCAACACCACCAATTCCAACATGACTAGGGTTTCCTTGAGAAGAGGCATCCGTGTTGATTTTTAAGACTCCCTGAGGTGGAGGATACCATCTCCCCTCCCTATTCACCTTCGGGGTAGGATGTCTACATCTGTTGTGCATGAGCTGTTGTTACTGAGGAGGAAGATGAAGACGGTTACAACAACCAATATCACAAGGATCTGTTGATGCTGTCAAATCACACTTAGCCGCAACAGTTTCTCCCAAAGAATGCAAAATTTTCCACCACAAGCGAGGGCCCACCAACATCACATCCTGAAAAATTTGGCAATTCCTTTCCAACCAAAGGTTCCAAATAATAAAGGATGGGCCAAGAGCCCAAGCAGCTTGAAGAAAGGAAGTAGAAACAGGGGCCCTACCCCATCGATCCACAAACTCAGTCAAAGCTAACCTTGCTACTAAGTTGTGTGTTGAGGTGTGTTGTTGATTAGAACAAATATTTGCAAAAGTAAATTAGGTTTAGTTCATTAAGTATAATAAACTTATAATCCAACTGGTAAATTAAATATTGTTTGACTTAATTAATCAAGATAACAAATTTAATTATATGAGATAATTAAGTATGAGTGTTTATTTAAATTTTAAGAATGGACTTAATTAAGTTGATAAATAAGATGCCATGATAATTAAGTATGAGTGTTTATTTAAATTTTAAGAATTGACTTAATTAAGTTGATAAATAGGATGTCTTTATTTTATTTAATTAATTTTTTGTTTGAAAGTAATTAATATTCATTATGAATAATATATCAGTCAAATTAAAATTGACGTATAATTTTTATTATAAATTATTTATTGTAAATTTTAAAGATTACAATTAATTTTTTTTTAAAAATGATAAAACTAATTCTTGATTTCTTTAAAATAAAAAGTTGAAGGAAAAAATAGTCAATTAGAATTTAATATTCTTTTTATTTTTCAATTCCTTGAAATATGTATGAATTAAAAATATTAAATTTTAGTCGAGAAATAATTTATTTCCTTACGTTAGGGTTTGAGAGCTTTTTGAAAGGAATCACTTTAATTTTATCCATGCACATACGTATAGAGGATTGCTTGAGATTTTTTTGAAGAATTTAGAAGTACTTTTTAGATTCGAGGGTTTTAGCATGTTTATCGAATTTTACGTTGAGCTTTTGAAGTCATTGGATTTATTCATTAAAGAATTTACAAAATATTTTTATTTATTAATTAATGGATTAAGATTGATTATAAAATTATGATTAAGTGTTGTTTATATTTTATGTTTGAAAATTATGATTGTTTGTAAAGGGAAAAATTTAGACTTAGAAAGATGAAAAATTTAGGATTTATTATAGGAATCAATTTATGAGAACATCAAAGCGGTTTGCTAGTAAACTTAGATTAGAAGTCCTATATGTTGAAAAACCATAATTTCAACATGTGACCAAAGTGGCACCCAAGAGGTATGCAGAATTAGATAAGTAAAGATTTCAGAACACCCTACTTTATATCCCAGCCAAATAACATAGCCATCAATCACAAATTTAGTCGACCCCATGTTAAAACAAGGGTAGGAAATGGGGCAACAATCAAACAAAACGAGAAAGGTCTCACAAAAAACACAAAGGATTTCTCATCACCTACTAAGCCATCAACGAGAGATGAGATCATTAAATCGACACAACAAAAGAAGAAATATAACAAGACAAAGAAAACACTTAGAAAGAGATTTGAAAAAAATTTGGAAAGAGAGGTATGTTCGCTAGATAGTCCGAAAGATATAATAGAAATTGATGTCTAGGAGAAAACAAAAGAAGATATTGAACTCCTCAAGAATCGACTATCATTTGTAGAATAATAGGCCCCAAAAAAGGAAGAGACACCATAGAAAATTGGGCACACACAAACTGGAAACAAGATCATGTGATTAAATTTCTACCCAATAGTTTCTTCATTGTAGCCTTCATATCAAGAGAAGATAGGGATTCAATTTTAAAAGGAGGCATCTAGGAAATAGAAGGAAACCCAATATATATGTAAAAGTGGGAACCAAATTTTAATCTGTAGTCTTATGAGCCATATATATAGGCCAAATGGATCGGATTATATAACATGCCCCTAGAATATTGGTCGAAGGAATGTCTAGAAAAGATTGGAAGATCTTTAGGTACCTTAATAGAAATTGATATTCTCCTACTAGAAAGAAATTCTTAACTTTATGCAAGGCTCCAGATAACAGTGATAAAGCAAATTCTGAGAGATATAAAGCTAAAAGCTAAAACAAGAATTTGGCAGCAAGCAATAGAAATTGTAGAGTAGAAACTCTACTATTTGAAGTGTGGACAAAGAAATCATATAACAAAGACATGCAAGATTCCTCCAAAAACCACAAAGGTATGGAGGAAAAAAGAAAAAAGTGAAAAGAAAGAAGATAACATTAACACAAAAATTGGAAGCCCTAAAAAGCAGAACACATTGATAAGCCCCCTCAAAACTAAATACAATTCGAGTAGTGGGCACAAAGCAACCGATATGGAAGTCAAGAAAAGGGAAGAGGTCATTAGTGTAGAACCAACTCCCAAACCAAGCATGGATGAAGTCATACAGAAGACAAAAGTAGAAAGAGAAAATATGTTCAAAAGTGAAAATGAAGAGGAATATAATGAACTTGACATTATAGAAACTAGATGTATTTCTCAGATAGCTGCTTGGATGCTTGAAGCCATCAAGCAAACAAAGAAGAAGAAAGGGTGAAAAACTAATAAGAAAAGGAGATAAGAACTTGCTCAAGAAAAAGGGATTAAAAGCATCAAAAATTTCTTAAAGGAAACAAAGGGAGGAGAGCACTCCCTCTATAGGGAGCCATGAAACTAATGACATGGAATGTTAGGGGCCTAAATGCCCCTAACAAAAGATGCTCAATAAAGTATCAAATAGAAAAATTTAGATATAGATATAATACTAATGTAAGAAACTAAGATTGAAGAAGAAAATAATAGAATCATACATCCTAGAGGTTGGGAGGAATCCTACTTAAAGGATAATGGTACAACAAGCGGGCTTGGAATTATGTGGTATAGCAATTTGGTTGGGATGAATATAATTGAGAAAAAAGAAAACTAGATATTATGCGAAGCCACAAGCCTAAAACGCAACATTAAATTCATCCTATTCAACATTTATGGACCAACCATAAATATTGAAAAGGAAAATTTATGGAATTCACTAAGCCTACAACTCTCAACCTTTGGAAAAAGGAGGATTATTCTGGGCAGTGATTTCAATGTAGTTCTCAGGAAAGAAGAAAAATTTGGGGGAAATGGTTTAGTTTCGTCTTCAATGAACACGTTTGGATGTTCCTTAATGAAGAATAACTTAATAGACACCCAAACAAAGAATAGATCATACACATGGTCAAATAGGAGTTATGGGAACTGTTGCATTAAAGAAAAATTGGATAGGTTTGTATACTCACAAGATTGGCTAGAAACAAACCTAAATTTGGAAGCGAGCATACTCCCTCTTGCTGACTATCTTCTAGTCAAAATGACAATAACAAAAGAAAATAATCAATCAAATACCTACTTCAAAGTGAAAAATATGTGATTTAGAAAGGAATAACTGGTGGAACAAATTATACAATGGTGGAAAGAGGCCCCAAAAAGTATTGGGATCAAAAGCTTCATTTTTACAAATAAATTAAAACATATCAAAAGAAAACTATAGGAGTGGAACCAGACAGTCTTCAAGAATATTTTTTTTTGAAAAAAGAAAGACTAGAAGAAGAATTAGCAGAACTAAATAAAAAGCTAATGGAAGATGGCATGTACCAGGAAGATTACAAGAAGGAAAAGTTAATCTTGGCAAAATACAATGAATCCTAGTAAGGGAAGAAGAATATTGGAAAACCAAATCAAGGGAAATTTGGCTAAATGAAGGTGATGCTAATACAAAAAAAATTATAATACAACCAAAATAAAGAAAGCGCATCAAAGGATAATGACAATCCAATCAATTGATGAAAGGTCAATTGAGGATCCAGAGGAAATAAAGGAGGAAGCAATCCTATTCTTTAAGCAACTCCTAGCCCCAGATGGAGCAGTAGATGCATCAAATGATGAAGGTATTCTAGAAAATATCTCGAAGTTAATATCTCAAGAGGAGAATGCCATGCTTACTGATCCTTTCACAAAGGAAGAAACAAAAAATGTTGCTTTCCAATTACACCCTGATAAAGTACTAGGCCTTGACGGTTTTCCAACTTTCTTCTATCACAAATGTTGGCATTTTTTAGAAAATGAGGTTTGGGAAGTAATGGAAGATTTTAGGTGGAAAAAGAATTTTGTGAAAGACATAAATAACACAGTTGTAGTCCTAATACCAAAGAAATAAGTTTACACTAGCTTTGGAGAATATCACCCAATATCGCTATGTAGTACAATCTACAAAATACTCTCAACAACATTGGCTAATACACTTACAAAAACACTTGAAAAGATAATTTCACCAAATCAAAGTGGCTTCACACCTAGAAGGGACATTGTTGATAGTATCATATTAGCAAATGAAACATTACACACAATCAAGGAAAGGCTCCCAAATATGATGATAAAACTAGATGTGAGTAAAGCATATGATAGAGTAAGACGGAGATTCCTGATTAAAATAATGGAAAAGTTTGGTTTTTGTAAGGAATAGTTTCAAATGGTCTTCTATTGCCTCTCATCAACAAGATATTCAATACTAATTAACAATACACCATGTAGTTTGTTTAGAGAACAAATGGAATCAAGTAGGGGGACCCAATCTCCCCCTTTGTATTTGTAATATTGGCTAAAGCTCTTAGTAGGCATAATGCTTATTACCAAAACCAGGGGCAATGGAAAGATTTGCAGATTGCCCAAGGCATAGAAACAACCACTCATCTACAATTCACATATGATGCAATATTGTATGGAGGAATGCATCAATACCTCTGAACAACAAATAAATAAAGATAAATCAAAAATTTATTTCTTCAACACAAAGAAAATAGTGCAGAAAAGAATAGAAAAAGTATTGGGATATACAATAGATGAAACCCCATGTAAATATTTGGGTGCATGCCTGTATTTAAAAGAATTATAAGAATGAGTCTATGGGAGCAGATAAAGGAGAAATACAGTGACAAATCACTAAGTTGGTAGGGGAAGTGGCTAACTTTGGTAGGACATATTACAATGATAAAAGCAATACTCTCAACAATACCAATCTATTTAATGTCTTATATGCAATTAATGTCTAAAGTAGATTCAAGTCTGGAAAGCATCTTAAAACATTTCCTATGGGATGGATCAAATGAGCAACATAGAATTCCCTTGATTCATTGGGATAATGCATGCACGTCCCAAGCGGAAGGAGGTACATGAATAAGAATTTTGAAGGCACACAATTTGGCACTAGGTGCCAAATTAATATGGAAAATGTGTTGAATGCACTAGAAAATTGAGAGGGGGGTGAATCAGCTGTACCTTAAAACTTCAAAACCCTCATACACATTCAAATCCACATTCATTCAATAAAACCTTAAATCTATTATGATGGTTTATCATGAAAACCAAATAACAGAAACTGAAGCACAACACCATACACAAGAGAACACCAACTTTACATAGAAAACCCAAGATGGAAAAACCATAGTGAGGATTAGCTCACATTATAAGCAATAACAACACTGATTACAAAGGATCACTTCCCAGAAAAAGAAAGGCTCGCTGCCAGAATAGAAAAGAAGATAGAGAAGAAATGTTACATAGAGAAAACTATCTCAATGCAACAGAGAATCCACCACAATGTCACCAACACCTTTGCAGCCTGATTGAAGAATTGTAGACACCTTCTGCTCACTACACCCAGTAATCTAACACATGAAATATCACACTACACTTCTCAAATTTTCACTCCATAACTCTATAATTTGCATCATACTTGTCTATCTCTTCTATCACACAATCCATCAACAATTCAACTCATATTTATACCATCTTTAACCTTGAAAAATTTCTCCAAGGTCGACTATGCACCTCAACCATACAAATTCAAATTAGGTCAGCACCAAAAAATTCCCATAGTGGAAAGGAATGAAGGAAGACCACAAAACTCCTTATCTAGGACCTAAATCCATCCTTACATGCCACACCACGCTTCCACAAAAAAATAAGCAACTTTAGGAGTAGTGTAAACAACTTGAGGTTGGTCGTTTCTTGTGTAAACACCATTAAGATTTTAAGTACATGCTTCCTTTAATCCAACAATAACTTGCAGACAACAAATTTCACTTGAACACAATCTAGAATATTCCACAAACACCCTGAAATCCAATAAACTCCTTTGCAACAACTTTCACCTGAAGAATGTACACAATCAGTATATCCAAACAACTCTGCCATACACTGTAACTCAAGAAATTGACTTCCAAAGTACCAAATGTCAAACCAATTCAACTGAAGAAAGATGCCAAAATTATCAACGCTCCTTCAAATCCACAAGACCTGAAACATAACTACGGAGAAACATGGAGTAGAAACATTTCTCCCAAACACCTCTGCAATACACAACTCACACTCTGGTGAACACACTTCTTTTGTACAACGATCCAACACACCAAATTCTAGATATAACACCTTTGATCATCTTTGATCAACATATCCAAAGTGCATAATCAAATCTTCAACCTAGAAGAAGTGTGAAGTAACACATGAACACAACCCTACAACCCAAAACACCATTGCAACACACTATTTCTTCTTTTTGTCAAATTTTCTCAAAAGCACTTGGAAACTAAGCACCAAAGAAACAACCTCATCATCTTCAAAACTTCCTCAAAACAACTAAACCAACTGTGACATAGCAACTCAACCATAGATCACAAAATCTTATCTCAACAACACTAGAGGTTGACACTAGCAGCTTTACTAATGAAAACATAATACAACTAATCAAAGCATGGATAACATCAACTTCTCACACCAATCTACCCAAATAATGATCTTCTTCCTCATTATATAGTTGACACCAATGACAACACAAGCTTGTTGACATCAATGACAACACCAATCTACTCATACTTGCAACAATCTCCCCCTTTGTCATTGATGGAAACACATGATGTGAAAAACCATCAAAGGCACAACAAATTTGAATATCAACAACTCTTCACATTACTTCTCCCCCTTTCTCAATTATCTTATTACTTACTCTCCTCAAATAGCTTATCTTTTTCACATGACTCTATCTCCCCCCCTTTGACATCAATGACAAAGGACAATAGAATTGTATCACTTATTCTCCCCCTTTGACATCAATCATCCTTCTCACAACTGTTTTGCAACAATCTTTTCTTTACTGATCTATATACTCCCCCTTAGGAGCACATACCAAATTGCACCAAATCAACTACCATTGCACAATGGCCACACTCTTCTGACTGCATCAGCCAAAAATGTCACTACCTACTCCCTTGAGAGGTAGCCACCAACATTAGTCCAAAATAAAGAATGAATCTTGAGATCCATTGGATTGATGCATCTCCTTGTGCATCTAGTTCAAAGGAGATGCAATAACCCCTAACTTCTCCTAAAGATACTCAAAAGTATCCTTAGGAAGAGCCTTAGTGAATATATTAGAAATTTGATCCTTTGTAGGTACATATTCAAGTTTTACTTCATTTTTCACAACCTTCTCTCTCAAAAAGTGATACTGAATTGAGGTATGCTTTTTCCTTGAATGCATTACTAGGTTCTTTGAAATATTGATTTCACTTGTATTATCATAGAAGATAGAAATTGGTTCATCATACACCACTTTGATATCCTTCAATGTTTGTCTCACCCATAACACCTATGTACAACAAGATGTTGTTGCAATGTACTCAACCTCTACAATAGATAACGAAATTGAATCTTGTTTCTTGCTTAGCCATGATACCAATCTACATCCAAGAAATAATGCATCACCATTTGTACTTTTTATGTCATCTACAAAACCAACCTAATCTACATATGTGTAAGCATACAAAGTGAAATCAATATCCTTTGGATACCATAAGCCATGATCTAGAGTTCCCTTCAGGTATCTGAATATTCTTTTTACTACTACATGTGATTCTCTAGGATCTTCTTGAAATCTAGCCACAAGAAAAAATGCATGTATGATATACGGTCTAGTAGCAGTTAGATATAGTAGTCCACCAATCATTGATTTGTACTTGCTCTAATTATCCTTAGGAGATTCATCATTCTTTCTCAACTTGTAACCAGTAACTATAGGAGTACATACTAGTTTAGAGTCTTCCATTCCAAACTTCTTCAACATTTTTTGACATACTTTGATTGTGAAATAAAAATACCTTATCTGTTTGATTGATTTGTAGCCCAAGGAAGAAATTCTTCTCCCCAAACATAGACATATCAAACTCATTCTACATCTCTTCTACAAACTTCTTACACATAGCTTCATTGCCTCCAAGAATTATGTCATCAACATATACAACAATCAAAATTTGATCTTTTTCAACTTTAAAGTAAAGGTTACTATCTATAGTACTTTTATTGAATCCTTGTTGTATCAAATACCTATCCAACCTTGCATACCAAGCTTTGGGAGCTTGCTTCAATCTATATAATGATTTCTTCAATCTACAAACCATATCTAGTTTGTCTAATAACTAAAATCCTTTTGGTTGTTCCATGTGTTAGGATTCAGGAAGATCAAAGCAATAAACATTAATAATTATATGCAGATTAAATAACCTAGAAATAACAATGAAGAATAACACAAAAGAGATCAACATAGAAATTTAATGTGGCTCACCTAATATGGGCCACATCCATAGAAAGTCAACCACCCAATGATTTTATTATCTAGTGCAAAGTAGATTACAATCTTGCAAATTACACACTCCGCAACTCACATCCCAACCGCTTATAACAAGCTTTTTGGAAGCTTCCAGAATTAGGGTTTTACAAAGTCATTTTCTCATTTGACGTGTCAATGGGAAAAAACCTTGACGTGTTAATGAGAAAAAAAATTCAAGGGATGCACCCCCAAATCCCTACTATCAAGGGTTGCCACCCCTGAACCCCCACTATCGGGGGCTGTCGCCCTTGAACCCTTGCTATCGAGGGCTACTGCCCCCAAACCCTTTGCTCGGGGCCTGACTCGTCCCCAAACCTCAACGAGGATACATTACGAGTGTATAGTATTTGCATGATCAATCGCCACATACCAAAAATATCTCACTTGGAGGCTGATAAGGCTCTACACCAAACAATCTCCCACTTGGAGATTGGTCCTGGATGACACCACTACATTTGCAGCTCCCACTAGATTATAGGTATGGTTGGTTTCTTATATCCACCATTATTAATTGTTAAGGCCAACAAAAACTAATGAGGAAATTAGTTTCTCCCATGTAACTGCCTTTGTGAACATATCTGCAAGATTCTCACTTGTGTGAATTTTCTCTAGCTTCAACTGTCAATCCTCCAAAACTAATTGGATGAAGTGGTATCTGAGCTGTATGTGCTTAGTTTTTGAATGCAGAGCTAAGTTCTTAGCAAGATGAATGACACTTTGGATATCAGTGTACAAAGGGCTATCTTCTTGTTGTTTTCCCAATTCCTCTAGAAAACATTGTAACCAAATCATCTCCTTGCTAGCTTATGTACCAATAACATACTCAACTTTAGTGGTTGAAAGCACAACAACCTTTTACAGTCTTGAAATCCAACTGACTGCAATACCTCCTATAGTAAAACATAACCTGTAGTAATCCTCTTGCTATCAATATTGTTGAGATGATGAATTGCACAACCCCTGAAGCTCCGGAATCTTCAATGCAGGACTTTAGCCATGAAAGATAATCAACCACAAAAAGAAGTGTTGCAACAATGGAATGTTGATTAAAGATTCTATATTGATATGATATGATATCTAATTGATATCTTGATATCTTGATATATGATATATTGATATTGGATATTTTACAAATGTACAAGATGCTTGATTATATAGGCAAGAGCTAAACCCTAATATGCATGAGATGTTGCCATGTGTCAAGATCAAACAACATGTGACAACATGTGAACCCTAATGGTGATGATCATTAAATGATGAGATAAGTTCTAGAAGGAATCTTATCCCACTTATTAAATGATTTATCTAATAATGCAACCTAGGACTTAATGATTAAATGCAAGACCTAAGTTAACTTATGCTAGTGTAATAATTAATTAATTAATTAATTACACCAAAAAATATCACTCACTAGATCAGAGTCAACATATCCTTTTAGAGTAGAATTTGTTCCTCCAAAACATAGTTTCTTTGAAGTAGTACCTCTCAAATATCAGAGAATCCAATTTACTGTGTTCCAATGTTCCATTCCCAGATTACTCATATACCTACTCACAAATCCCACTGTATGTACAATATCTAGCCTTGTGCATACCATTGCATACATCAAGCTACCAATTGTTGATGCATATGGTATGTTAGACATTTTTCTTCCTCCTCTGGTGTCTTTGGACACATCTCCTTAGTCAAATTAAATTGACTAGACAAAGGTGTACTAACAGCTTTTGCATTCTGCATGTTAAACCTTTTCAACACCTTCTCTACATACCCACTTTGAGAAGAAAATAATTTTTTGTTTGTCTCATCTCGTGTGATCCTCATCCCAAGGATTTGTTTTGCTGCACCCAAATCCTTCATAGTTGTATAAGAGGGGGATTCGCTACTCACGAGTTCTCTTCATTCAGAGAGCCTCACGGGGCGAACTTCCCTAACCTACCTCAATGGAACAACGACGAGAGTTTCAAAATCCGAAAGAGCAGGTCACATATATTTTCTAGACAAATTGACAAGCTCTCGACCAAAGGACATCATCGTAGAATACAGATGATAACGTGACGCGTTGGCGTCTCAGAGGCACACTAGCGTCTCATATGGACCAGGGAACAATAATGTCTCAAAAAATAGCAAATTGAATGCTTCTATCCTAATTACTGAGAAATTACAGAATATAGGGAAATAACAGAGTGTAGTAGAACTGAAGTAAAGTAAAGAATAAATGATAAAGATAAGGAGTAGAAAGGAAAGAAATACTTACAACCACTCAAGTGATGAAGCTTCCAGCTCATGAGTGTCTTTAATACCTGCACACAAGAGGGAGAGATAAATTATTGGGTGGTTGTATGGGGGCTTGCCTCAGTCAGACCCTATTTTGGTGTTCCCACCTCCACAGACAGCCAGATAGATAGAGAGAAAAGTAGAAATGAAGTAAAGAGCACTTAAAGCACTACAAAATAGTGTTATGCTACTCAACCAAGTAATAGAGGAGAGGAGTGAAAGCTTACCACCTCCACCAAGAGCGCTTAAGGCTAATGGGGGAGAAAATGAGAAGAACTCAAGCCTTTGTTGCAATAGTGTTTTGTTCCACACTTGATCTACTGAAGTGATGAAGTGTTGATGTTGCTGCTGTGAAGTGTAAAGTGTTTGGAGATTGAAGAGATGGTGAAGAAGCTGCTTAGAACTTGTGAAGATATTGTAGGAGAGATTGTGAAGAGCTAAGAGAGGGCTCAGGGAGAGCTAGAGAGTGAAAATGGATCCATAAGAGGTGAATTTGAAGAAGGAGATGAAGGAAACAACCATATTCGGGTCAATCAGCCGAAGGGGGTGTTACAACTTGACTTCCAATGGGAAATACAATGCCTCTGCAGGCTCCATAAATGAGAATCTATCAGGGACGTAAGTACTCCACGCGGATGTTTGTGCACCGCGTAGGCGTCCCTGACAAAAATGCCTCCATCGACGCTCAAAATAGGTGCCAAGTGGGATGCGAACAACGGGCTTAGGTGGAATTAAGCCTCTGAACTTGGTTTTCTAAGGTGGATAAATGCAAAAATGGGATTTGCACATGGGGTGCAAATTTGCTCTTATACAATAGCAAATGAATTTGCTAATTTCTGCTTAAGTTCATTAATATGTTGAATGTTAAACCCGACAACAAGCATGTCATCAACATAAAAGCAATAGGATAATATAGTTGTCATTATCCAATTTCTTAAAATAAACACAATAATTAGAATGACATCTCTTGTAACCTTGTTCAACCATAAAACTATCAAATTTCAAATACCATTGCCGAGGTGCTTGCTTTAGGCCATACAAACTCTTCTTTAACCTGCACACAAATTTCTCCTTACCCTTGACCTCATATCCCTGTGGTTGCTGCATGTATATTTCCTCTTCCAAATCCCCATGGAGAAATATTGTTTTCACATCTAATTGTTCAAGATGAAAGTCTTCTGCAGCCACAAAACTTAGAATAGTTCTAGTAGAAGCCATCTTTACAACTAGAGAAAATATTTAATCAAAATCTATACCTTTTTTCTATGCAAAAACTTTTACCATGAGTCTAGCCTTATATATTTTCTTGCCTCCATCTTCTTCCTTCAACCTGTAAACCCATTTATTTGGAAGTGCTCTTTTACTTGCAAGTAATTGGACTAAGTCCCAAGTCTGATTCTATAACAAGGAATCCATTTCCTCTTTCATGCCTAGCTCTCACCGCTTTTTGGTATCTACTTGCATTGCTTCTTCATAACCTTTAGGTTCACCAAAATTAGTTATTAATATAGAATATAACGATGGAGAAAATATTTCTAGAGGTCTAGTTATCATTGTAGAATATATAACACTTGCAGGAGTTTGTAAGATAACTTGTTGTTGTTGAGCATCAAGTACCACTGGCATTTTATTTTATGGAATCTCATCTAGCACCGCATATTCCTTTTTGGCCAATTCATGCTTCTTTTCCTATAGTTGATCCTTATACATGACCTTCTCATTGAATATAACATATCTACTCCTAACAATTTTATGATTTTCATAATCCCATAACCGATAACCAAATTCATGTACTCCATATCCAATGAAGGTACAATTTTTAGACTTAGCCTCAAGCTTAGTTCTATTTTCAAAATCAACATGGACAAAAGCTTCACAACCAAAGGTTTTTAGAAATGAATAGTTTACCTTTCTACCCATTCATGCCTCCTTTGAAATGCCACCATCCAAAGGATTTAAAGGTCCCTTGTTTATTAAATAAACAAAGGTATGTACAACATCTGCCCAAAACTGTAAGTGTAGTCCAGTATGCAACCTCATGCTCCTTGCACACTCCATAATGCTCCTATTCATCCTCTCAGACACACCATTTTCGTGTGGGGTTCTAGGAACCGTTTTCTGCCTACAGATTCCATTGTATGAACAATAATTTTCAAATTCTCTACTGCAATACTCACCTCCATTATCAGATCTAAGACACTTCAACTTTTGTCCTATCTCATTCTCAACCAAAGCTTTCCACTTTTTAAAAGTTTCAAATACTAATATTTTTTTTTAGGAAATACACCCATGTTTTCCTAGTTGCATCATCAATAAAAGTAGCATAATAACAAGAGCCACCAAGAGAAGATACATGAGCTGGTCCCCATACATCTGAATGCACAAATTCTAATTTCTCACTCTTCTTCTCTTTCCCAACTTTGAGAAATCAAACTCTTTTATGTTTTCCATAAACACAATTTTGGTAGAACTCCAAGTCAATCTGCTTCAGACCTGGTAGCAACTTTTTGGAGTGAAGGATCTTCATCCCTTTCTCACTCATGTGCCCAAGTCTATGGTTCCACAATTATGTTTTTGTCCCTGTAGCATGTGCTCTATCTATCTCAAGAGCAACTGTTTATGTATTAGATAAGGTAGAGTAAGTATTACCAGTGCACAAATACAATGTGCCTACCTTTTCACCTTTAGCTACTACTAATGCACCTTTAGTGACCTTCCAAACTTTGTCTGAAAAGATAACTATGCAGCCTTCACTACTTAGTTGTCATGAAAAAATTAAATTCCTTCTCAAATTTGGAACATGCCTTACCTCTTGTAGCAACCATTCATTTTCATTATGCAACTTGATTTTTATCTTTCCTTTTCCAACAATCTGATAGGGTTCATCATCACCCAAATATACCTATCCAAAATCACCTTGAACATAATCTACACAATATTTCCTATGGGGTGCGGCATGAAATGAAGCCCCTAAATCTATTACCCAGGAATTATTAACATTATCTAAACATAGAATTAAAGCATCCTGCAATTTATTACTTGCAACATTAGCTTCCTTATTGTCACCATGTTGTCCATCTCCTTGTTTTCCTTTTTGAGACCCGCAATCCTTCTTCAAGTGTCTTGGCTTTCCACAGTGCCAACAGTCCATTTTTCCTCTAGATTTAGATCTTCCTTTCTTCGACTTCCCTTATGACATCCCATGATTTGTTGGGATTTTTCCTTGCTCTATTGTTCTTCCCTTGTTCTCTATAGTCAAGGCATTACCCATGTTGAATTCTCACTTGTGCTTTTCTGTTGCATTTCCGCACTAAGGACAACACCAACAACATCATCAAATTTTAATGTATTTGAACTAGAGACAGAGTTGCTTATAGCCATTACCAAGCTATTCCAACTTTTTGGCAAAGAACATAAAACCAAGAGAGCCCTCACCTCTTCATCAAAATTTATTTTTAGAGAAGTTAACTGATTGGTAATAGTATTAAACTCATTTAAATGATATGTCAAGATCCACCTTCAATCATTTTTAGATTAAACAAATGCTTCATGAGAAATACCTTATTTGAGGTTGAGGGTTTTTCATATAATTTAGCCAAATGTTCCATTTAATCCAATGTTGTCTTTGATTCTATTATATTGAATGCCACAAATGGTGCCAATCACAAACAAATGGTTCCTAGTGTCTTTCTATCTAGAATCTCCCGTTCTTCATCGGACATAGTAGCCTCTATCTTTGTTTTTCCTTGCAATGGCTGCCATATATCCTTTTGAAACAAATAATATTCCATTTGCATCTTCCATAATTGATAATTCTTGAACTTATCAACCTTGAATTTTCCTTCTTCCATTGCTCCCACTCAAATCTAGAGGTTTTCTGCCAATCAACCAAAATACACACAACTCTGATACCAGTTGTTAGGATTCAGGCATATCAGAGCAATAAACATTAACAATTTTATGTAGATTAAATAACCCAGAAATAACAATGAAGAATAACACACAAATTTAATGTGGTTCACCCAATATGGGATACATCCACAAAAAATCTACCACCCAATGATTTTATTATCCAGTGCAAAGCAGATTACAATCTCACAAATTACACACTCCACAACTCATATCCCAACCACTTATAACAATCTTTTTGGAAGCTTCCAAAATTAGGGTTTTACAAAGTCATTTTCTCATTTGATGTGTCAGCGAGAAAAAACCTTGACTTGTTAATGAAAAAAATTAGGGGCTACACCCCCAAACCCCTACTCAGGGCCTAGCCTAGCCCCGAATCTCGACAAGGATACATTATGAATGTACAGTATTTGCATTCATTTTCCACATACCAACACCATGTATACCTATTCTTCCAACTCTCCTTTCAAGAAAGCAGATTTCACATCCATTTGATAAACTTTGAAATCCTTGTGTGCTGCAAAATCCAAAAACGTCCTGATAGCCTCATTCTTACCACTAAAGAAAATGTCTCCTCAAAATATATTCCTTCAACGTGTGAGTAGCATTTACACACAAGTCTTTCCTTATTTCTTACCACTTCTCCATTCTCATTTAGTTTGTTTTTGAACACCCATTTAGTTCCAATTATATTTTTGTTTGCAGATCTTCGAACAAGTTCCCAAGTCTAATTCTTCTCAATCTGTAGTAGTTATTCTTTCATAGCCTTTATCCAATTTTCATATTTGCATGCCTCAATTACTGTTTTAGGTTCAATTTCAAAAATTAAACACAGATTTACCTCTTCTTCAACAACTTCCCTTCTTGTCAATACACCTTTGCTTTTGTTTCCAATGATCTATTCTTCGGAATGATTCTTCTACACATACTTCCTAGGGGTTCTAGGGGTCTTTTGTGGAGCTTCTTCCTCTTCAATCTATAGTTCTTTTTCCTTAGCTTTTTCTTCTTCTCTACAAGTAGGCTCATCTGATTCATATCCATTTATCACTACTAAATTCTAATAATCTTCATAAATTTTGACACTTGTACTCTCAACAATATTTCTCAATATTTTGTTGTAGCATTTGTAGGATTTGCTTCTAGTAGAGTATCCAAGGAAGATACCTTCATCAGACCTTGCATAAAATTTTCCCAAGTTTTCTTCATCTCTTTTGATGTAACATTTGCTTCCAAACACCCTAAAGTACTTGACAATAGGAATCCTTCCATACCATATGTAGCTCATAGGGAATATTTGTGCTATTTTCTTTTGCTTGAGCTCTATTAAGTATGTAAACAATAAAATGAATCGCTTCTCTCTACTAGACTTCTGATAGATTTGCTACTTTCATCATAGTCCTTACGACTTCTTGAACAGTCCTATTTTTCCTTTGAACCACTCCATTTTGTTGAGGAGTTCTAGGGTCAGGAAAATGCTTCTTTATGCCATGATTCTCATAAAACATGTTAAATTCATTGGAGGTGAAATCTCCACCTTTATCAAACCTCAAACAATTGATTTTCATGTCTATTTCATTCTCAACCATAACTTTAAATGCTTTAAACTTGTCTAGAGCTTCAGATTTTTATTTGAGAAAAGTAACCCATGTCATTCTAGAATAATCATCAATTAAAAGCATGAAATACTTGTCACCTTAAAGACCTATTAATATTGTAGGACCACAAAGATCTGTATGCACCAACTCTAACAATCTTGAACATAATCTTGGCTCATTCGAAAGGTAAAAACCTCGCAACAAAACACAAAGGTATTTTTCACAAGTTGATCATGAAACTTAGTTTTTGAAGTTTAAAGGAAATTGCAATGGTGAATCCTAAATTGGTTGATATTTATGAGAAACCAAGGATGAAATACAAGAAGTTTCCTTTCAAAGCAATGGAGGTAGATAAGGATAGTGAAATCTCCAAGGTAACTATTGATGTGGTATAGACAAAAGATGTGAGAATCTACATTCATGCCCCTATCAATGAAATTGACCACATGAAATTTGAAGAGTTGAGGAAAACCCTATTGGATGATGATTATATTGGATACAAACTAGAGTTTGCAAATGTGCTAGAAAAAGGATTGGATGTATGGAAAGGTTTCCTAAACTTCTACAAAAAACTTGAATGGGTAAGAATTATCTTGAGCCAAATCCATGATGAATTCATTTACTTGGATAAATCATATAGGATTACTAAGGATGCAATTAGGGTTGTTATTGGGTTGTGCTCTACCAAACCAGTTCCAGTGATAAAAGCAATTAAGAATGAGAGGGTTACGAATTTAACTGGAGAAAAAAATTGACAAAATAACCATAAGCGTCAACAAAATAATTGATCTAGGTGCCAAGTATACTACAATGAGAATGACATATAAAGTGTGTTACACAAATAGAGAAGGCTCCACAACTGGTATTACAATCCACACTGTATTACCAAATGGTCAAGGAAGGAAAGGATTTTGACCTATGTGAATTTCTAAGGGGCCAACTGTTTGAAAATTGCAAGAGAACCAAGGATATTAGATATAACTCCATGTTTAGATTTCTAATAATTTATCTGAATTTCTATATTTTGAATGAATTTACTGGGTTTAAGGGAAAAGTATGGAAACAACACATTTGGTTATTGCATAAATCAAAAACCACATGAGAGGTTTTCATGATAAACAAGCTTGCAACACTCTGTACTAGGGATTCTTCAAGAATATGCAAGTAGAAATGCAAGATAGGAAGAGAATTCCCTTTGATTTGGTAAGAAAACATAAAGATGAGATTACCTTTCTTGTTGATAAGGAATTTTTCTACATAGAAGTTGTGGAACAAAGAACCTCTTAGATTCCAAATTTTCCATATGAAGTCTCTCCTACAGAAGTTAAAGCATATGCTAAAAATTTGTTGAGAAATCCTAAGGATCCAGTAGCAAAAAGGTTTGGTACTTATAGGGAGATCATGAATAAGGTGATCAAGAAGAGCTTGGAGGAGCACTTTAACAAACACAAAAGTGAATTGGATAAGAAATGGGATATTTCAATAAAAGTTGCATCAAAAACCCCTATGAAGGATCCCAAGCCTGATCCTATTAATCTACCAATAGCCCAAGGATCTAGAAGGACCAACAAGTCCGCACCTACAACCACAAATGTTATGTGGCCATCCAAATCCACACAAATTGCTACTATTGAAAAAAAATTTGCATATGAAACCATGACACAAACACAAGATATAGAGAAAAAGCATGCAAGGCTTAAACAATAGGCGAAAATGAAAAATGGTTGAGACAAAAGAGACTAAAGAGGAAGAATAAAAGGGAGAGGAAGGAACCTCCATACCAAAGGGGAAAGGGAAGAAAACCAAGAAAATTCCTTCGGTGGTACCTCCACATAAGCCTCTCGAATTAGAGGCAATTTTCAATGGAATTGTAAACTATGGTTTACTGAAGGAAACTACAGAACTTCATCTAGACTTGCCTCATGTAGATCAAAAGACCATTTAGAAGACCATAGTAATGTATATGATAAAGTATAATAAACCTTTAAGTGACATTATTGAACAAGTTCCAGAGACTTGCTCAAGCCCTACAGTAGAAAAGAGAAAAGGCTATTGAAGTGGATGAAGAATTAAGGAAGGAAGCTCTTGACAAAGAAAGATCCTTTGTTTCCCAAGAAGAAAAGGATAAAATATCTCAGAAACAAGCTCAGTAATTAAGAATAAAATAAAGAGTGGATATCCTTATGAGCATGGAGAAAGATGACAAAGATAAAATACAAAGGGAAATTGAGGAAGTAACAAACAAAATTCTTGGAGAAGTAAAAGGTGTTGAGAATGTGGAGCAACCACATGTGTCTCCAATCCACATTATAAATTATCCTCTGCATGACACTGATCAGTTGAATGCACAAGAGGAGAAAGAAGAACAAATGGCTCCAGGTAAAGGAGACACATCTCTAGATTGTAATATTATGCATGATAGTTCCTCCTCCGGATATTATTGATCAACAAGATCAACATGTAGAGCAAGATACACCATTTTTTGGAGAAAAGGTACAAGAAAATCCAAGGGCATCCTCAACTACATCTCCTATTGACTCTATCAAGGAGTTTCTGGCTCAACTGAAATATATTTAGCCTACAATTGCTCTATATTTTCAACAATTGCCAATGTTTGATGTACAAGTCAACATGTTTGGTATCTCACCTTTACAAAACTTGCAACTTGGTGACATCTTTCTCTCCTTCGCAAGGGAAGAGATCTTGCAGCAACAGGTGGATAGTTCAAAAAATTTGTTGGTGGTAATCAAAAATTTGGAGACAAAAATGCAAAATGAAAAAAGGGATTCCTCTTTGGGCCACCCACTCAACAAATAAAATAGTTGATGAATTATTTCAAAGAACATTCTTCCTATCTTGAAAATAAAGCTGAGATGAAGATTATCAATAGTAGATTATCTAAAGCCTCCAAAAAATGTGCAAAGGCACATGATAAGCTAAAATATAGCATAAAAGAGATTCAAAAAGGCATGGAGGAAGCAAAGGTATTATACCTTTTCTGCTTACAATGGCCTGCCACCACCAAGAAAACAAAGATTAGATAAATGCAATGGAAGTATAGATCAAAAATGTGGGTGCCACGTATGATTCAGTGTAGGATAATGATGGTGCCATAAGGGCACAAGTAGAGAAATTGCACTCCTAGATACAACAAGTATAAGATCAAAGGACAAGTAAAACAATTATGGGAGGTAGGCAGTAGGCTTAGGGTTCTCTAACTGGGTTCCTAGCGGAAGCAAATGGTGTTGAATCGAAGAATCATGTGCCATCCTCCTTGGAAGAAGAAAAAGATATTTATGCACAACTGGTAAGTCAAGTTCATATCCTAACGTTTGCAAAGAAACAATGGGATGGCTCCTTGACTTAGTTGAAGTCAATTTCCAAGAATATTCTTCCATCAGGCTAAATCTGAGTATGTTTTGATACAAGAATACAATTTTGTGACAATTTTTTGATGATGTAAATATACAGAGTAGATAATTGATCAAAAATCTATGTACATATCATCTATGTAAATAGAAGAACTTTTTTGAATTAACTGAGGCTACTTCTTAGGGGGAGTGAACTGTTAAAGTTTGTACAAATAGGGGGAGCCTATAAGTTTTTATAGGCACAAAGGAAGACCACCTACCCTTTGCCCTTGATGTCAAAGGGGGAGATAAAATGGAATAACTCATAAGTGTTTCCATCAATTACAAAGGGGGAGATTGTTGGAAAATGTGTTGTTAGTGTGTTGTCATTGATCTAAACCTATGTTGCTACTACATGCACTTGTATGTTGAATATGCTAAAGAGTTATAATGTTGTTATTGGTACACTGTTGTACCTTATATTCTGAAGTTCATGGTTGGATATCAAAATGATTTGTTTGATAAGTCTCCAACTGTCAAAGGCACAAGAATTACACCATGGGAGCTTTGTCAAATGCTTCGTATTTCTCCACAGATGTAAATATGGTCTTGTAGTTCGAAGGATAGTTCAACACAGTTGTGACATATGCACGTTCTAGGTTTCAAAGCATTAGTTTTACTGTAGAGCTTTTTGGTCTTAACAAAGTAAGAACAAGTTAAGTTCCTATGAATGATTGCATGAAGATGAATTGAATGTCTCTGCACTTCACCACATCATCTTGTTTTACCTTACAATTCTAGATTTATGTTCATATAGATAATGTGCTTGCTCAGTTAAAGTTTCATATAATTCGATGCACCCTGATGATTCTATAGATGATAGTGTGTCTATGTTCTAGAAAATTGGTAGGATGGTCTATTGAATTGCATCAACAAGTAATTGCTCAAATTTATGTAAAGAGGTTATGAGAAGCATGGTTGAGTCTCATTGTGTTCTCTAAATGATCTGCAAGCTGATATGTGATCCTCTCCTGTACAATAGTATGCTTGGAATCGATGTTTTAGGTATGAAGTGTCTGCACTAGAACAAAATGATTTGAAATAATAAAAGGAGCATAGAAAGAAGTATGTTACAAGCCATATCATTACATTGGAGTGATTTGCACAATGTTACTTGGTACCTCCTTTGGTTTGGAGTTGATTCATGAAAGTTTACATGTTTTTCAGGCCAACTTGACCTGTTGTGTTTCTTGTGCCAAGTTTTTGGAAGTGTGTACCATTTTTGAATATGTGTTCTATGGAAAATAGGTCCCAAATATCTTTCAATTTGAGCTACATATGATTTACTTCTACCGCGGATGATTTTGGAGTTGACTTACAGTTATGATCGATACATATTTCATGTTGTATAATTGTAGCTGACAAGGAGAAAAATTTTGAAGCCAATGAAGGATACAAATAGAAGATAAAGGGTGTTGAAAGGATTCATGAACAAATAGCAGATATCTTATGAAGGTAATGTGCAAATAAGGATCCACAAACGTTCAATTGATGGTGAAGTGTGGTAAAGATCAATTCAGAGTGCTCAACAATAAGTGTATGTGAAATTGTGAAGAAGCATGTGTGAATATAGGTATGAAAATATGTGTTGAAGGAAGTGAGCCAAAGGTAATAGAGTTTTCCATGCAAATGTGTCTGTGAGTATACCAAAAGCAATGAGCTAGAGGTAACAAAAGTATTGGAATATTCTAGTTATATGTCGAGGTTGTAAACCCCTGTTGTAAGTGTTGTATTGTGTAGGGAGTTGTATTTCGTTGAAGCCACAAAACCTTTTGTAAAAATTTGTTTTTATTTGTGAGGTTGGATTTGGATAGTAGATCCAAGCAGCTTTCTCACTGTGGTTTTCCCTTGTAGGTTGTTCCACGTAAAATCTGGTGTTATGGTTGCAAACTTATGTGTTCTTCTGCTTGTCATGATTTTCATGTGATTAATTGTTGATGAATGGAAATAATTTGATTAAGTACTGATTCACCCCCCCTCTTAGTACTTCTATGTGTTCAACAGATATAGGAGTGAGAATGGTATTTATTAGTGAAGGGAAAGGATGAAGATCACTAAGGGAGATTGAACAATGAAGGATCTTCATATTTTCATTCATGGAAGATTTAATAGACTTCTAGTAACTTAGTATAAGATTCTAGGCATGAAAAAAATATGATAAGATCCACATATATAAGAATTGTAATAATGTAATGTACAATAGAGATCACATACCACACAAGAGATCTTTGTGGGCCAAGATGCCTTAATATCCAAGTTTTGCAAAAAGAGAATAAACCCTTGAGGGAGGGTAGCACTATACAATACTCTTTATAGAAGAAACCTCTCCATGATATATCTCTAAGAGATCACAAATAGAATATCATACTCAAGCCATATTCTTACAATGATATTCACCTTCTTTAAATACTTCCTTTGAGTAACATGGTGGAGGGGTGCCATAATCTCAAAGAAGGTCTATTCATCACCCAATATTACTAATTATTCGGGTTACCCACATAACCCAATATAAATAACTTAAGGGATGTTGTCACATGTTAGCATCTCCATTCACTTAAATATATTATAAAATATCATATCCTTAGGTACATAACAAATTAGTATGTGGAGAGTGTATTCTTGAGAAGGTTCCTCTTAGCTGTGTTCAAACAAAGAAGATTTGTCTTTTATTTTGGGATCAACTATATTTGACTATTTGAATCTAAATTAGGGGAAGAATAGGTCCAGTTAGGATTGAATGATATAAAACTAAATCTAAATTGAGCAAAATTGAGAGAGAAACAAAAAATAAACTCATGTTTTTTAGGAAATTCATATGAGGAGACCACTAGTTCAGGAGATAATTTTGCTAAATTAAAAACAAAAAACATAAATATTTATAAAAATATGAATACATGAAAAGGCATTGAAAAATAAATGAGGAATATTGAAAATAGTTAAGAGGGCTTTAGGAGGCTTGATAGGTATGACTTGCATTGGAGAAGAGAGTCAATTATAACACTTTTTCCCTATAAACATATCATGTTAGTGTTTGAGGATTCATGTCATCATTTAACTTAACATGTTGGCCCATATATTTTTGGGTGATTATAGGCCTATGGCTATATGGCCACTCTAGTCAAAGGCACTTTTCACATCATCCTTTTCAATGGATGGGTTAGACTCTTATCTCCTTGGGAAAAATGATTTTTTCCTAAATGTAGAGCGGTGTCAAGGAATATGTCATAAGTCTACCACTAGTATGTGGAGTGTTAGTTCCGCTAGTTGTGTAGAATATTAAGGCATCAATAGATAGGAAACATCATAGCATGTTAACTTACAAGGGGGTATTTAATGTTGGAAAAATATATATTACTAGGTATTCAGAGAAGAGAAGGTACTTATATGAGTATTTTTCCTAGGTTTTAAGAGTAAGAGAGTGGAAGGGGTCATGGGATTGGTTCTAAGGGATAAGAACTTGGATAAAATATTAGTAAATAAATTTATATCTCTTTACTTTTGATTTTTACAAGGGATTGGTTGTATTATTTATGTAAGAATCACATAAAGATATATTTAATTTCAAGTGAGTGAAATGATGAAGTTGTTTGTACATTATAAAAAAGACAAAAAAATTGACCTATGTACATCTTGTAGAACAATATATATGATAAAATATATCTTTATGTAATTCGTACATCTTATAGAACAATATATTATATATATGATAAAACAACTTAGAAAATTTACTCTATAAAACAACTTATAAAAAAATTACATGAAGAAGAAACCTACTGAACATGTCTAGATTTTATATTAGAAACAGGAATGACAATTCAATTATTTTTGCCACTTTTGTTAAAAGCATATATTTGTTCTACTAATTACTGTATACCAAGATATACTTTTTAAATTTGTAGTCTGACATAATGTACATAAAAGAGATCTGATATTGTTATAGCTAATCTTATTTCTATGGATTCTTTCTGAATATTTGGGCAATTTAATTTACATCTATTGCTATGAAGAACAGTAATACTTTCCAGGGACTTTAACTTATTCTTCAATGGATGGGGAACTCCACAGTTATATACTTTCCTTGCTAGAGACAATTTACCAAAACTTTGGGTTTGTTTAGTTTTCCTGAAAGAATAACTGTGAAAATTAAGCAGGCTATTGCAAATGCATAACTTGAAATGAATGTTTGGGGAGAGGATTCAGTAGTTGTGCATCCTAATTTCGCGCTTCTAATTATCCTACGTGAAAATTTCAAATCACTCCCAATTTTTTACAGCAGCTTACTTGGCAAGTCCCCTGCTTATAACTAAGGTTTCAGAGCCACATCATCAAATATGATGCCACATCAGCATGCTTTTTGTCAAGGTGTCCAAAAAGACAAAAAAAAAAGTGAGACCAGTACTTGTGCATTCACAACATGTTTTATTGAGCGCTAATGTGGAATCACATGATTGGTTGCTTTTTAGATCAAAAGAATACATTTTGTTTAATTATGGGTAGTCATCACCAACACTAATAACTTTAAAGTCACAACTATTGATCCAATATTGATAAAAATATTGGACATTATATAAACAACTACTATCACAACCATTGAAACATGCTCAGGTACTGGGTCCTCACCCCTACATGTCCTCACCCCTACATGAAGTGACAATTCGAATGATGGGTATCACAACTATTGAAACATGCTCAGATACTGGGTCCTCACCCCTACATGAAGTGACAATTCGAATAATGGATATCACAGATGATAATGAATACTGATATTATATTTAGCTTCAAAAAATTTAAATACTGTGCTTTACTATTGGTTCTTTAGAGTTCTATCCTCCACAAAAGATCACCAATTGAAAGGGAAACACCTGGGAAAAACTTGTTAAAAAGCAAATTTGGCCTATATTACCGACTAAATATTTTGTCTTCTTTTGAGAAGATCTAGCTACAACTAAGATTCTCTTAATCAATGGTAGAAATAGTTTCATTTCTCTGAAGGAAGCAGAGGGACTCTGGTAGTGTCAGAAATGCATGCATCGTCCTTGAAGTGGTGGGCCCCTTGCCCTACTCTGTGTAGAACAACGACAGCTACTGGTTTGTTTCTTATTGATTTGTTGTTATGTTCTGCACACCACTTTTCATGCAAAATTCCATATAATATTGGTTTAATTCACCATAATTGTGTGCACCAGTGTTCAAGAATAATCAAATAAGAATTTGAATGGATAGACATTCCAAATTCACAGTAGTGTCCACTACAGAACAACTTTAATGGAATTATTATATTGAGTGAAGTTACTAAAAATCATAAGACAGCCAAGACTAATGAAACAAACCCACTAGACAACAAATTCTACTACTTTCAAGGTATTGGTATTAGGCTTCTCACAGAAATCTTCTGTTGTATGGACTCCTGGAAATATGATAATTTCATGGGTACTGGAAATATGATAATAAATCCACTTGACAACAAATTTTACTACTTTCAAGGCATTGGGATTAGGCTTCTCACATAAATCTTCTGTTGTATGGGTTCCTGGAAATATAATAATTTCATTGGTACTGTTTATTACAATTAGTTTAAAAGTTTTTGAAAAAAATATTTTTTTATTAGTATTTTAGATCATAATGTATAAAAAGATATAATCTGATTTTTTGGAAGATTTTATATTATTTACAAGTTTGTTTTAGTATTTGATATGGGAGCATGAGCCTATGCTGATATTTTTTCGGTTGAGAGTCAAGGATGGGGATATTCATTTATCACAGTTTGTTTTGGTATTCGATATGGGAGTGTGAGCCTATGCTGATATCTCTTCCACTGAGAGTCAAGATGGGGATATACATTCACCAGAGTTTGTTTTGGTATTCAATATGGGAGCATGAGCCTACGCTAATACCTCTTCAGTTGAGAGTCAAGGATGGGGATATACATTCGCCATAGTTTGTTTTGGTATTCAATATGGGAGTATGAGTCTATGTTGATATCTCTTGCTGAGAGACAAGTATGGGGATATACATTTGCCAAAATCAACGGGATCACAATTCTGACCTCATCTCTTATATCCCAACCAACTCCCAACAATTCACCGTGGGAAAATTTAGCCAACAATTCACCGCCATGACAAATTCACCTAAAGGAAAATTGCTGGTGGTGAATTTTACTTGAGGTGAATTTATCATGGCGGTGAATTTTCCCATGGTGAATTGTCGGCCGTGAATTTTCTGCCAGTGAATTGCTGGCAATGAATTTCCCTGATGCCATCCCAATCTCATTTTTAATATCATACCTCCCATAAACTAAATCTGAAATTTTGATAGAGACTTAACCCAACTTTTTGCCAAAAACTTCAAATTAATATATAATAATTTCTTATATAAAACTCTACTGATATATGACAATTATGACTTCTTCTTATCGTCAGATTTGGAGATTTTCTGAATGTCTACATATATTGATTTTATTCGCACCACAATTATTGACAGTTGACATTCCCAGACCAACTTAAACAGCCCATGTTATTATACCTTATTTACAATAAAACATTTAATGGCTCTGAGGCAACTACTAAATAATTGCTTTGACTTAGCCAGCAGAAAATTGTCCAGAAGTGCAGAAAAGCTTTGTATAAGTGTTAATAAATTTGTAGCTTATAATAGCAAATCATAATGAATTCCTGAGTGTTCTTTCAAAGGAAACTTTTTAGCAGTACACTGTAAGTGCCATAATGTATATTGGAAATGTATATTATTGCCACTAATGGCCATAATGGACGGACAGTCTTGTGAGATTACATTATGCCATCAGATCTTTTAAATCAATAATGCATTTAACAATGATGATATATGGAATCTTTAAAAAGGATAAAATACACTTCAAATATGTAGGCTTATACATGCAATAATTAAGTTTAAAGCTAAAGTATTGAAATAAATATTGAAATGGATTACGGTTGGATTAGTAGGGTTAATTATTATTGTTTTTGAAATGCGTAAGAAAGAGTCAATTGTATTTGAAATTGAGGTGGGATAGATATTTAGTTGCATGTGGTGGAGGAATTTGACTTCTAGATGTCCCTTTCTTCATCATGTTATCCTTGTTTTGGTTACGGGCTCTTACATATCATCTAAATGTAGTTATAAATGTAGTTATGATATGTATTTTGTTTTCTTAAATAGCTTTCCATAATCTATAATATTTAACTTTTAGCTTAATTTTAATATAAAAATATTGAAATTGACAAAGAGGGAAAGAGATGATTAGCTCTATGTGCAATAATAGATGTTCTATTGAAATGTGCACTTATATAATCCAATTTGAAAGAATAATATCAATGTATGTGTGTGCTGCTCTTTTCTTAAGTTTAGTTAATCAATAGATTGCACATAGTTTTCTTTCAGTTTTTGTTGAGTAATTTTCTATATAATAGACAAATTCCTCTCTCATAATACATAGAACTTGGGGGTTTGCATATTTGTGTAATGTATGACCTTTAGATCATTATTTTTGTTATTTGAATTGCTAATATATCCCTCTATGTAGTATCAAAACTTTGAGCCTTGAGCACCTATGCAACAATATAAAAAAGAGAAAGTGACAAAAGGATAACAACAATTGGTAATTCTAACTAATTAAGAATCTCAAATATGTTGTTGTCATCATAAAGACAATAGTGAGATGTTACTTCTATTTGAAGGAGCCACAATTAGAGACAAGATTTTTTTTTGTTTAAAGTGAAGTGCTACAACAAAAAAAAACTCTATATTTTAGAGTTGTATGGAGTTGTACCTAGTTTTCTTGGTGTTCCCAACATATTTTAAAGTCTTCTACTCCCCTCCTATTATGTGGTGCTTTTTTTAATACAAAGAATAATTATTATAAGTTGGCACTCTAAAGTGAAAGTGTGCATTTTTTCGGTTAGTATTGGTGTATGTTATGTAACTAGGATATCCTAAGGTTTACAGACATTCTAGATTTATTTATATCATTATTTTTTTAGATTTGGGATCAATAGTAATTTTTCTACCTTTATCATGAAGGAGCGACCCTTGTAGATGAGTTTGATAGATTAGTGAAGCATGGATGTGGTATCTCCCATCACATGGATTCATGGTCTTATCAAGGAGGATATTACAGGAAAGATTTCTAGAATGGTATAAAATAATTGGGGAATTCTTTCATTCAACAACAATTAAGAATTAAAACATGATGACGATCTTGTTCACAAATTGTTGCATCCATAATGGAAATTTAAAAGGAAAACCCAACAAGGGAAACCATGGTGAGCAATGGATAAGCTATCCAAATCCAGCCTCACAAATATTCAACTTTTACAACTTGAGTTTTATGGTATTTAACCAAAGGAGTTCTTATAAGGGGATGCTTATAGGGAAATAAGGTGATTTCCATTATGTCAATATAAATACATTTAATCATAGCTACCACTTTAATAGGTCTAATAGAATATGGAGCTAAAATGTATTTCCCCAATATTTCACCCAAAGACATTAATGAAAAAAATAGAGAAATATATTTTTGTATTACAAATATCACATCAACATGCCACATTGTAGGGTAAGTGCACCAAGATGGTTCCCAAAAAGGGGGCTTAAATGGCCGCTTTTTTTTTTGAAATTAGGAAATACTGACCTTGGACGTGAAATTGAGGATAGTTACACTCAAAATTTTGAAATGGAACAAAAAAAAGGATTGAAGTGCTCCTAGTCTACTTTCTAAACTACTAATTTATTTTGAAAATGGTTGAGATTAAGCGGTTCAAAAGAGGGACGTACACAAATTGGTGTTGTTTTTGTTAGAAAAACATAACATAGCAACTCTTGTATGACCCTAGCACAGTGAACTTTTTTGTAGTATTTTTAAAATCACTACAGTCAGAAGTTAGCTAATAGTATCTAGTTGATGCATGGTTTTTCTAATAATTTTTTAATGAATATTTGTTTTTTACTAATTTTCTAAGTGGGCACTTCTTGAAAAGCAGAATTTTGGTGTGTTCCCCCTACATTGAATTTTTTTTTTTTTAATTTTTTTTGTAGAATGGAGTCTAGTTTCTAAAAATGTAATTTATTTCAAAATTTGATGAACAACTAATTTATAACAAAAAAAAACACCAAACACTGCTTTTTGCAAAAAAGAGACATGCAAACAAAATAAATTATGGATGAAAGGCTTAACATTGTCAAAAAGTGAAAACAATTACATCGTTGGATAGCTAAGAGAGAACCTAACATTACCCATGTGTTCAATTTTGTCGATATTGAACTAGATGTAATCCTAACGGTGAGCACGAACCTGATTATGTGAAAAATTGTAGAATTTACAAAAACACGTCTTTGGTCATTGGGAATGCCCTCCAAGCCTTTGGGTTGGTATTTCAAGGAAAATACCAATGCTAAGGTTTAGGGATTCCCAAAGCAAAATATAACCCGAACATATTACAACGCGCTCGCGTTATGTTTTAGTTTTGACATTTTTTTTGCTTATCTAGGGTACATGTCAAGCAAGACATAACATGAGTGCATTATAATGCGCTCACATTATATCTTCATTAATGTTAAATGCCATTCTATTGAATGTTTGTTGATATATTTGTATGTTTGTATGTACATGTATGCTGGTGTGTCATGTATGTATGTATGCCTATATGTATTAGTGCATGTATATTGTATGGATGTAGGATTGTATGTACATGTGTATTATGCTTGTATGTATTTATGTATGTATTTAGAGGGAGGGAGAATTTAGAGAG